>OY998251.1:3842500-4442500 GCA_963922045.1 Persicaria maculosa
CATCTAAATCTAAATACTCCATATGATCACAATCTTGAAGACAGAGCTGCTTGATATACTTGAGCGTCCAAACCCAGCTTGTAAGCATCTCACCACAATAGTTGACAATCTTCAAATGCTCGAGTTCTTCATGTGGTCGAAGGGCCTCTAACACTGATTTTGCTCGCACACTCAAACAATCAGAACGTCGCGTCCATTTTATAACCAACTCATTTAGTTTCTTCCTTGCCATATTTGCGTTTTTTGCATCTTCGACTGCATTGAACCCCATTACTGGAAGCTCAATTCGCAAAATCCCAACCAGGTTGTCCAGGCTTTCCAAGTATCCTAAACCCCCATCAAGATGGTGCACAATGAGTCGATCCAGATTAACAAGTGAGCTCAACGCTTTCAATCCCGGAGGCAAAGAATCCAACCTATCACAACCATTTATGTGCAGTTGTCTCAAACTCACCAAATTTTCTATTCTTTGAGGCAACTTCTCAAGGCGTTCGCAATCCTT
Source organism: Persicaria maculosa (assembly GCA_963922045.1). Lineage (NCBI taxonomy): Eukaryota > Viridiplantae > Streptophyta > Magnoliopsida > Caryophyllales > Polygonaceae > Persicaria > Persicaria maculosa. Next base: position 3,843,003 of record OY998251.1, read on the forward strand.
GAGTAACAAAAACATCAAATGGTGAAGCTTGCAAATTGAATCTGGGAGATGTCTTAGCTTGTAGTTTCCTGAAAGCTCAAGATATCTCAAGTGAATCAACAGTCCTATAGACTCTGGTACCTCATCAACTCCCAAATATGATATATTCAAAGTGCGTATCCTTGTAAAAGTTTCCATGAACAGGCTGAAGCGGCTTTTACTAAATTGCTTTTTCTTGCCAAATAGAAGAAGGGTTCTCACTTCTTTTGGGTCGGACACCAGATTACAACTGCCAAAAGAATCTTCAAGATCAAAATCTATAGAGATGTGACGTACACCAGCTATTTTCCCTTTGTTATCATGATCTTTATCAAGAACCAAGTTCTCTGTTTTAGCAGCAGTTAGTGCCATATCATGTAACAAATCATGCATTTTAGCAGTGCATTTGTACTCTTCATTTCCAACATACTCATATTTGTCTGCATGCTTATACTTTACCTCTTGAAAGAAGCATCTGTCAACCAATTGAAAAAAATATGACTCCCCTACTTCCTCCAAGCTTTGTTCATTGTTGACCGAAGGCTTAAGAATACCTTGAGCTAGCCATAGACGAACCAGGTAATCTTTATCAAATTCATAGTCCTTAGGAAAAAGGGAGCAATAAGCAAAGCAAAGCTTCAAATTGGGATGCAGATCTTTATAGCTAACCATCAAGACTTGTTTGATATCACTGTCATCACCACCTGAAAGAACTTCTTTTAGTTCATTGTCGTAAAACTTTCTCCAAATTCTTTCATCTCTCCCTTTTTGCTGTAAAAGGCTTCCAACAATAACGATTGCCAGTGGGACATTTCCACACTTGCTTAAAATCTTCTTCCCTGTTAGCTCTAGTTCTGGATGCTCATTTGGATCCTCTCCAAGAAACACCAAATTCTTAAACAAAGACCATGCACTCTCATTTGACAGCCCCCTCAAGTCACAGTAAGGTTGTAAGGCATGTAAACATCTAGCAACTTTATTGTTGCGCGTTGTTACCAAAACCTTACTGCCGCTTTTGCCACATCGAAGGATGGTTTCCAAATCTAGCCAATTTTTTGAATTTTCATCCCAAACATCATCCAAAACAAGCAAAAACTTATTTTCTTCAATAATCTCTCTTAGCTTTTCTTGCAACATCTGTAAACTAAGGTCAAGCTGGTTTTTCTCAACTTTAGAAGCTAAAATTTCTTTCAAGACTTGCTCTAGATTGGACAAGTAATGTATACAAGCCCAAAGGTGCACATCAAAACCTTGTTTCACTCTCTTATCGTTATACACAAATTTAGCTAAAGCGGTTTTCCCCAATCCTCCAAACCCAATGACTGCAACAACAGAAAGACGTCGACGGTGAAAAGAGGTCTCTCCTTCATCCATAGGGATCAACATACTAATGATGCGATCCCTATCTTCATCTCTTCCAATTATATCCTCTTGATGCACGTGAGAATGAGTTTTCTTTCTTGTAAATGATTGAACAACAGGAGGCAGTGGATGCTGTATGAAACTGAACTTCTGCATATCATTCGCAATCGCATCTACAGACTTCCTAAGGGACTTGACCTTATGAGCAGTCTTAACAATGAAACACAGCTGGTTTGATTTGGAGAAGAAAAGGTGTACCTCTTTTGTTAAAGCATTGGCGGACTCAGTCTTATTGCGCAAGAGGCGAAAAGCCAACGCATCAAAGAAGTCATCGGCATCATACATCACTTTCCTCAGCTTCGATAGGCAGTGATGCACAGCAAGCTCCTTGGATTCCCTTTCATGGGCATCTTGGAGGAAGCAGCTGATGGTCTCAATGGTACCCCTGAGCTTTTCAAGGTCGTCGCCGGAGTGCCAGAGGAGGAGGACCTCATCTTGAGCAAGGGAGGAGAAGAGTTGGAGGGCAGATTTAGCAATGGAGGTCAAAGCAGCAGCCTCGGCCATGGTTTGAATTGCGGGGCGAATGCAAATGGGAGAATAATTGGAAATGCGTAATGCAAATGGGAGGTGAAGAGGGAGTGGCTTATTGCCTTTGAGTGAACCTAGCAAGAAGCCAACCATCCACCATGTGAATTCAAGCCAAGTTGAAGGAAAAATCCATCCATCGCATTAATACTTAAACCCCACATAATTTGGACCGTCGGAGTTGTTTGTTAATGACGTCTCTTTCCCGTTCTGATCAATTAGTAGCTGATATGTTCTGAATTTTGATTTATTCATTTTCCAGTGGTTCAATTTTTCATTCCTACATTATACGCATCTCACATTCACACTTTACATCACTTCGCAGATAAAAAATTATTTGGAGTATAATTTTATTTTTAAAAAAATGTTTTTTTTTATTTCATAAACTTACTAGTCGTATTGCCAGCGTATTACGCGGTATTTTAATAAATATTATTTTATTATATACGTTATTCTTGATTTTCTTTTATAATTAAATTATGAAGATAAAAAATAATTTGATTGAAATCTTTTTAAGAAATCAATATACAATCCTTTAAAATATATTAATTAAATAAATAACATCATTAACAAATTTACAACTAAAAATAAACAAAATTATGTTGCAACTAATAAAAATGTATAAAACTTAATAAAAGAAAATAATCCATCCAAATATATTATTATTTAATAATTCAAGTTTCGTCTATATATGACTCCACTAATAAATTTGCATTAAAATAAATGTTTTTATAAAGATATAGATAACTATTTATAATATTATAAAATTTGATTTGAAATACAAAAAATCATTCACTAATACAAACTTATAAATTTTAGAGTTATCCATAGTCTGATCAATATATAATGAATTTTAGTAAAAAGTATAACTTCATGAATCATTGTTGATTTGAATCCCCATATCAATAAATCGTGATGTGAATTTAATATATTGAGATGAAATCAACTAACAAAAAAAAATCTTTTTTTAAAGGGTCATATTAAAACCTATAAAAATCCTACTTTACCAAATTTCAATTTTGTAATAGCTAGAACTTCGTTCGGAAGTTTGACATGAGTTAGTACTTAGTACATAATTTTTCATTTATTTTAAAATTTAAGTGATCATGATGAATTATACATACATAATTCCAGTGCTTTCAGTGCTTTCTATGGTATATTGATAAGGTTTTTTAGTTTGAGGGAAATGTACAAAGTAACCCAAAAAATCGGAAGTATTGCAAGGTTAACCCAACCCGGTTTTTAATTGGGTGAATCGGATAATTGGGCAACCCTTGGAGTCGGTAGCAGGTAAGGGAGGGGAGGTGCAACCTTCCAATGTGTGACACCTCAGAGGAGAGAGGCAGAGAGGGCGAGAAAAATAAGGCGAGGGAGAGAAAGAGGGGAGGTGATGCAGGAGCGAATTTCTATCTTTTAGGAGATAAAATTTATCTTTTAGTTAGGATTAAAATAGGTTGTTAAGGCTTTATTATTCTTAGAAAAAATTTGCGAAATGGGCACAATAATTGAACGTATTTGCGGAATAGACGCGGGTTTGGACAAATTTGCGAAATAGCCCCTATATATACCTAATTTACTTTTTCTCCAAATCTGAACCTAACCCTTACCTCTCCCGTGTTCCGTCAGATCTGCGCTTCCCTCGATCGCCGGCGACCTGGAGCTTGTGGATCTCCTTCTCCGTTCCCCGCGCCGGCCAGGACTCCTCGGTGGATCTCGGATCCTTCCACCACCCTCCTTCCTCCTCCGAGATCACTCCCTCTGCTCCGTTTCCAGATCTGTGGATCTCCTTCTCCGTCACCCACGCCGGCCTCGGCTCCTCGGTGGATCTTAGATCTCGACCAGGGTTCCGTTTCCAGATCTCGGATTCCCTGCTTCTTCATCCAAGAGCAAGAGACAGCGAAGTGGCGGCGAGATCTCGTTCTATGGCGGTTCTGCCTCCCGAGGTTACTAACCGGCGATTTGGTGGTGTCTGTGTCCAAGGACGGTACCACCGACGACGAGGAGCATGGAGAAAGCAGGAGGAGCTTGCCTCTGCCTCCTTCTCCTCTTGTGCCTCCAGTCGGCGGTTTCAATTCCGTCTCTCTTCGATTCCAATCGCTCAATCTCAAGGTCTGTCTATTGGTGCTCTTCTATTGCTGAAGTTTACATTGATGTTCAATTATGTTTTGCTGATCTACCATTACTGTTGTTGTTTCTGTTGGATTGGAATCTGTGGATTTGGTATCAATGTCTGGTGAGTTTCCTATTGCTGTCTTTGTGTAAATATTGATTAGTACGAAAGGTATTGCTGTTTGGTGAGTTTCTTATTGAGAAACCAGTCTTGAACTAGAGTGAGTTCGATAGTTGGTTTTCATTCTGACATTGTTACGTTTTTCCACATTATTGCTTCTCAGTTAATTAGATCGATTGATAAGGAAAAAAATGCTGCATATGGTGCATATTGTGTGGATTTTTTTCTTCCTATTATCTTTATCTTGGATAATTCCTCTGTGTACTTGCATTTGTAGAAAGCTAAGTATCTAAATTACATGCCTTGTGGATTCTATGGTTAATCCTTGCTTAGAGTTGCACAACTCGAGCCTAGAGTTGCACAACTCGAGCCTAGAGTTGCACAACTCTAGGCTAGAGTTGCACAACTCGAGCCTAGAGTTGCACAACTCGAGGCTAGAGTTGCACAACTCGAGCCTAGAGTTGCACAACTCGAGGCTAGAGTTGCACAACTCGAGCCTAGAGTTGCACAACTCGAGCCTAGAGTTGCACAACTCGAGCTTAAAGTATAATCTCAATGACTTTGGACATTAAGGTGCATGATTTTTCAACTTTATACTTATTTTCATGTTCGTCTTCAGGTTTCCCCCAACTTGGCGTTTTTCCTCCTTCAAATACAGCTGTTGCTGCTACTATTGGAGATGGTACTGCTGTTGTGGTTGCTTCTGTGGGGATGGTGAGTGAGAAATTAATAATAGGACATCTCATAAGGCTGTTTATGGATATGTTTAGTGAGAAGTTGAGTATGCATCCTTATATATACCTTCGTTGCTACGAGTGTTCACAAAATGCGGATAACTGAGGCTTGATAGATGTGAAACCAAGAATTGATGAGCTAGTAGAGAAACCCAAGGCCTGGAAACTACCTCAAATCAATGAACCAACATAAGGCTGGGTGTTGCTTACATCTTTTTGCTGATCTTGTGGTTGATTTCTATTTACTTTGATTTCTGCAGCTTTTGAACTTCAATTCATTTTATCGCATTTTGATGATTCGCATTTTGTGCAAAGGTTAAATTTAGGCCCTGATTTTGGAGCTTACCTCAAGAATCTCCTGTTTCAATTACCTTTTTTTCTTTCTTCAAATTTTCCTCTCTACTGAAAAAAGAAAGAAAAAAAAGTTGCAAAAGAGAAATTGACTTGTACAGGTTAAAGCATGTTGCACAAGGCTTACAGAAATTGACTTGTACAAGTTCGGAGTTGTTCTTTCGTCAATTTAGCAATGATTTTTATCAATCTTATACTTCCATTATACAAGAGAAATTATTTGATCTTTAATGCCAATTGATGATCATGTCCCAATTCTAAATTAATTGAATTTTCCATATCTTCCTGATAGGGCTATGGGGAAAACAACCACAGGGATTGAGACAATTGCTAGTGGATGCCCTGCTTTAGAGTTTATCAACATAGCTTACTGTGATAAAGTTAGTGATCCATCTCTGATATCGTTGTCCAAGTGTTTAAGGCTTAAAGCACTTGAGATGAGAGGATGCATCTCAATCACATCTGAACGTCTGACAGCCATTGCTGCTGGATGCAGGCAACTTCTTGTGCTAGACTTGAAGAAGTTCTTCAATATCGATGATTCAGGGATGATTTCCCTTGCCCATTATTCACAAAACATAAAACAGGTACTTAATTCATTACCCTTCTAAAGTTGAATGCACATTTACTGAAGCAAACAAGAACCATACCCAGTCTAACATCAAGAATTTTCGTGCTATCCTCTTGTCCATGCAGATCAACTTGTCTTACTGTTCAGTTACAGATGTTGCTCTATCAAGGAGGCTTTTAGTTCCTATCATATGTCTGTTATCCAGGTCCTCTTACTTACACTATTTTTTTTTTAAATATTAAGTCTATATAGAGGTGGTTTATCTTGCATTAAAACTGGTGGTGCTCATTTGATTGATTCTTGAATTACACTTGGTTCCAGATCTGCATTTTTGTTACACTTTTAAGTAAAGCAGTTGAGGCTATTTGGGCAAAAAGGCAAATAAAGTTTAATGACCAAACTTGTGTTTCATTGATTTTGGCGCTATTGAATTTAGTGTTTTAGAAATGCCTTGCTTGCTCTAGAAAGGAACCCGGTAGCCATAGTATATAGCTATACTTTAACGTTATCCTTTCTCCTTACTGTTGCAATTTGCATTTGGTTGAAAATTATTTTCATGATGAATGATGATGGAAGTCTATAACTGCTTGTAACTCACTGCTCAAACATTCCTTCACTTTTAGGCCTGCAAAGCCAAAGACTTCAAGGCTCTAAAGAAGCTCCTCATGTCCGATTCGACCAAATCAAAAACTGATTTTGGTGTTGATTTGGTGTTGGCTTGGCGCACTTGATGGATGAGGAGTGAGCGGTGTCAGCACATGCTCGAAGTTGCTGCGTTGTGGAGATACTGGCGACACTTTAATCTGGTCAGTTCCTTGTTTCCATTTTTGTCGACTTGCTTCCTTTTCTGTTGCATCCTTACAGCTGTTGAATTCACCAAGAACATCCTTGAATCGGACTCCACCAAGGCATGTAGCCTGCTTACAAACAGAGAGACAGAGGCAAGACTAGTAGACCATGCTCTCGTCAATACTACAATTGGCATTTTCAATGTTGGAAGGACACCAGACAACAAATTCTGAATGACATTAAAATAGACCATACAAGGAACCTAAAGCCGCAAAGAGAGGCTCCCAAAGAACCTGTTCAAACTCAAATCTAGATAGGTAAGGTTTCTGCACATTCTCAAACTCCCAAGTATTTTACCATCCATCTAATTTTGCCCCACATTGAGAACCCTCAAAGGGCACGAATTTAGATGCATTCTGCATTTTTGTAAACAAGGGTTCATATAAAGCCTATTAGCTCAAAATGGTAGAGCAATGTGCCTACGCACAATGATGTGGGTTCAAATCCCGCATAGGCTATCTGTGGTATCTCTTATTATGTTTCTCTTTGTGAATAAGAGTATAAGGTGTAAAAATAAAATTGTAAAGTGCAGTTGTGCATCTTTAAACTACAGTTGTGCAACTTTAAAAAAAGTGCTGACACAAAGCTCCTAACTCTCTAAAACAGAAATTACCATTCTAGAACTTACATCCGGCTTACAAATTACAATTCTAAAACAGAAATTCGGTCATTCAGCTGGTGTCAGCGGTGTTTGCAATTTTAGTGCTGACAGAGTTATAAAAAAAATGATGACGCCTAATAGAAAGTGCTGACACGAAAATGCTGACATGTTGTGTGCTGACACGAAAAAAAAATGTTGACGCACAACATAAACTTGATATGAAAGGCATACAAACTTGACTAGTATAACAAGTCATTTTACACCCCGAGTAAAAAAAAAGAGTAACAACATTTTATAGCAAGTGTTAATGAGCAACGATGTACATCATGCTCAAACCAGTTGAACCAACCGGGGATTATGTTTCCTAGCTACGAGCATAATTCTTAGAAACAAAAAACAAAACAAAACTAGACTTGGGTCATATTTGCACAATTTACTCTTATTTTTGCTCAACAATAGGTTATTTTTTGCACAACAATCGAGACTTGTGAAATTGTTCTCAACATGATTTTATTATCTCTCAATATTATTTTAAGAGTTGCACGACTCTGTTGTAAGAGTTGCACGACTCTGTGTTAAGAGTTGCACGACTCTGTTTTAAGAGTTGCACGACTCTGTTTTACGAGTTGCACGACTCTGTTGTAAGAGTTGCACGACTATGTTGTAAGAGTTGCACGACTATGTTGTAAGAGTTGCACGACTCTGTTGTAAGAGTTGCACGACTCTGTTTTAAGAGTTGCACGACTCTGTTGTAAGAGTTGCACGACTCTGTTTTAAGAGTTGCACGACTCTGTTGTAAGAGTTGCACGACTCTGTTTTAAGAGTTGCACGACTCTGTTTTAAGAGTTGACTAAGTTCTTGGATAAGCTTAAGATGATGCAGGGTGGCATTTCTGTCGATTTCAGTGGGGTTAATATCGACAAATCTGTTGTTAGATACTTGGCAAGTTACATCGAAGCACAAGGCGCTAAGAGACCTGATTTGCTCCATGAAAACTTGCTACATACTTTATCATACATGAAAGCAAGGACTGTGGAAAGATGGAAGACGATGATTGATGGTTTGTGCCTTGAGTTATAGAGAAATTTGGGTACGATTAGCCGAAAACTATAACTGAACATATATTTGTGTAATCTATTTTGTGAAGCCTATTAGCTCAAATCGGTAGAGCGTTGTGTACAAACACAAAGATACGAGTTCAAATCCAGTATAGACTATTGTGGAAAAAAATGTGCAATTTTCGTTTCAATGTGCAATTTAGAACTTAATTGTGCTCAACATGACCTTATTTTTTCTCAATATTATTTTAAGAGTTGCACGACTCTGTTTTAAGAGTTGCATGACTATGTTGTAAGTGTTGCACGCCTCTGTTTAAAGAGTTGCACGCCTCTGTTTGAAGAGTTGCACGCCACTATTTTAATAGTTGCACGACTCTATTGTTTGGATATTTTAAAGAGTTGCACGCCTCTATTTTGCTTGAATGTCTTAGATAATGTGAAGATGAGTTATGATGTCAGGCATGCCATGAGGGCATGAAAAGTTGACTCCAATTGCATCCTTTCAATTGCACTGTTCACCATTTGTTTTGAAAACACATGTTTTTGAATCTGTTTTTTGAATCTGTCATGTGTATTCTAACATTTTGAATTCTATTTGTGAAATTTTGAACGTGTAGATTTCTGAAATTTTGAACAGCCCATCCAAGTGGGCAAACTTGGCAAAAATCTTGCTATCATACATTTATTTTGCTGTCATAGCTTCAACCTTAAAGGATAAAGAATAGAAAGGGAGGAACTTAAGTTGCTCTCCTTTATATATGCCTTTCTATTAAGCTCATCTGAACACTCAACAACATGATCTGCACTCTCATTTTCTACTGTCACTGCGCTCTCAGGACATCCAAGTTGTTCCTTGTCCATTTTCATACTATCCTCTTCATTCAATTCCGCCTCCTACCCACTGTATGGAGTCTTCATCATGTCTGATCCTGATACACGGGCAGCATTCACAGTACTAGCATCAACAGCAGACATGGAAGAATTTCTTGGCATATCCAAATTCTCTTTACTCTTTCTTGAGACATCAGCACAACGACCATCCGGGGAGTGACATTTATAACCTTAGCAGCATCCAGCGAGACCTGATTGTGTTACCGAGTATCAGTGTCAAAATCTGGAAGGATTTGCACAGGATAAACCGGCATAAAAGGATTTGATAATGAATTAAAAAAAGACATCTAGCTTAACTCACATCATCTTTATAATAATCATGCTTATTGATTTTTTTGGATTCAAATTAGAGCCAATGGGGATTATAGACCCTATTCAATATATTTTTTGGTATTTAGACTCTTATAGTGTTTTTATTGTAAAATAAACCTTTTTAATTTACAATACCATAACTGCCCCTAGTTATCTAATTAAGTTATTTATTCATTACAAAATTAAATTGTAGAAAAATAACAATAAAAAAGTAGAAGATATTGTAGTATCTCCATAACTACCATATCTTTTACAGTATTTGTTAAAACTTTTTCAAAAAGATTTAGGAAGCCATATTCACAAGACTCATGACCTCAAATTGCCGTACATTCTCCAATATGGGAGGTTATATCACCATTAAAGGGTTCTTAGGGTAATCGAATGTGTCAAGATTAGATAATTAATTTTATTGTAATGGTTGTTATATTGTTATTACAATAATTACAACCACAATAAGATATTAAAATTCCATATTGTAATACAATTAATTGTATTTATTGTAATACATTAATTATTACAATAAATATGATAGTTATGTTTAGCAAACGTATTGTAATTAGTTATGGTTATTAATGTAATCTCGTATGGAAACAAATATAATTTTATCATTTATAATATGTCATATAATAAATTAGTACATCGTATTATATGAATGTAGAATTAAAAAATATTTTTATTATCTTTAAAGATTTTTTAAAATAGTTTCCAAATTTATTATTTAATTATATTAATTTTTAATTAAACTAAATCATTTAAGGGTGAAAAAGTAATATACCAATAAAAAGGTCTATTTTGTTAAAAGATTTAGTAAAGGGTCTATTAACTACTAAAATTATTAAAAAGGGTCTTAATCCTCCAATTATCTCTTCAAATTACGTACCTAAAACTAGAATAAGTTCTAAGACAACAACATCAAAGTGTATTGTATTTTTCAAGCTCTTTTCCTAACCTCGTATAAAATCAGTGATCAGATAAAAACTAATTGCTAGAGGATATTCAGGAAAGGTAATTATCAAACAAAACCACGAAAAGTTGGACTAAACCGAAGGGAACAAATCTTCTTCAATGCATTCTTATTTTTTCGCTCAAAATTCATTCAGCTTCCAGCATCACTGCATCAGAGAGTTAGAGTCCACTATGATCGAATTGATTCCAACATGTGTGACAGAAGATACAGATCTCACTCAGTTATGAATTTGAGTATGAACTAACCACTCAATCAAATATCACTAAGAAAAACATACACAAGTAAAAACATGAGTCTTTGTATATACCAGACCTTGGAATGTTTCCTTGAGAGCACCAGCTCCAGCAGATGCAAAGCTAACTCCATGGGAGAAACTGCGATTACCCGGTTGAAGATACGGAGCAATCAGCGGAAGCTTAGCATGCTCAGCTGTCCAATTTGCACCAAGAAACACACAGAAAGTCCAGCTTCTGTTGCATTGCAATTTGGTATCATATGGAAATGGAAGGCGAGAAACAATGGCTAATTAGGCGACTGTTCTGTCATCAATCGTCTCAACTTGGATACGAAGTGCTGCTCGAAACGCGTCTAATCCTAATTTACACAGCACTTAGAATCAAGTTTTACATAGAAAAGCCTATATAATGATGTCCAGATTCATGTTATCCTTCAAAATCCTGTAAGCTAACTGCAGTTGAGCATAACATATCATAACAGTTCACTAATAATTGAAGCCATCTTAGAAATGTCACATAATGTTAAACTACAAGTGAAATAGATAATTAAATAACTTTGAAAACCATATGATACATATATATCGAGCATTCTCAGGGGAAAGAACGAAAATGACTTTGATAACGTCTAAGCAAAGAAGACGCTTTCAAGTCCATATGTGTTAGGTTATTAATTTCACATTGACAGTTGTATCAACAATCCAAATATGTTACTATGGCTGGTAACCCGGGCCATCAATCTAGATTTGAAGTATTAAATATGAAACTAGTATAGTTCCCGCGTCAAGACGTAATTTTTAAAAATGAAAATCCTAATAATTTAATATTATACATTACCTGAAGCCTGCTCATCCTAATGAGGAAACGTACATGCTTTTGAACAAGCCCTTCAAATTTTAATGGAGTATTCCCTGTAGCTTACATCAGTAAGCTAATGCTGCATTGCAGTGAGCTAATGCTGCATTGCAGTGACAGAATTCGCTAACAGTGGTGGCAGTATACCAGTGTTGGGGGCAAGTGTAGCAATAGTCTAACTCTCAGCAAGCATTGCTAGGAGGAGATAAAGTCCCTGTTTAAGCCAAAAAATATCAACAAGAGCTTCGCCATCCTGAATTGGAATGATGTATTGAAGCCTAGCCAATAATGATTTCCCCAAAGATTCATGATAAGAGTGAAAAGAACTTCAACCTAGTTTTGGTATTCTTTGCTCTCAAACCAACAAGCATGAACTATCTTTCCACTTGCTGGAAGACTTTTTGTTGTAAGGGGAGAGGGAAATCTGCATATCAGAAAAGGTCATTAGAACATCAAAATTGCATACATATGAATTAATTGCTTGTACCAAATTTGTAACTCATTCCAAAAATGTACTAAAGAAAGCAATGCGCTACATATGTTATATGATTATGAGCTACACTTACAGAAACAAACATCAGCAACTAATCATCTATCGTTGCATGTGCAATGACCACCACAAAAATTTAGCACAATGACTCAATTCCACTAACTAGATTGTTTACTGGCAACATAACCTTCGCAAATTGAATACAATAAATCATAAACTGAAAGGAGCACAATCTAATATACAAGAAATGAACCTCTTCCCTCTGCATTTCTAGGTCATAGTCTTACAGCAACTCGAACTCTTCCAGGAACTAAACAAGCAACAGAAGGCTCCCTACAGATCAAATCAGTGTGAAGTTAGTTTTCGAGTTCCTTATCAATCGATCTTCGATCGATTGATAAGGAACTCGAATTGCACTGAACTGCACATGAAGAAAGAGTTCAGTAGAATGCATAGTAGAAATAAGCATAGTAGAAACAAGCATTGTCCTAAGCAAATCAACTAGACAAGCTAGACAAATAGAGATATTAGAAAAACGAGCATAAACCGTCACAGATTCCATTGCAGTAATCACTGGAGACTTTAAAATTGTATCAGATACATCAAAAATCAAAGAAAATTTGCGCATTCGGTGCAAATTTTAGGTGATTCCATTGCAGTAATCACTACAAACTTCAAAATCGTCTCCAACACTTCAAAAAACGAAGAAAATTTGCGCCGAAGGCGCAAATTTTCTTAAATATATGCACTGATTATTAGATTCAATTCTCTAAAATCGAAGAATCGCTTGATAAGGGAGCCATGAAGCTGAATAATCTACGCAAATCAACTAAAGAACAAACCCTAGCTCCAATTGGGAGAAGAAAAGCAGTAATTGAAGATATATGCAAAGAAAGAAGGAACCTTGTTCTTGATGGAAGGAAGCACATCAACATTCAGCATAGTGTAGGAGAGAGAGTACCGGCGGAAGCTTACAGGACATGAAGCCGCCACCGGAGATCTGATGCCGAGGCCGTTGTCTTGTTGGCGCTCGATTAGGGCTTCGGATTGCCTAGTGTTGTCTTGTTGGCGCTCGTTGTAGCGAGATAGGGAGAAGAGGGAGGCGGCAGTGTCGGAGCTGTCATCGGAGTTCCACAATCGGGATTGAATCGCTACGATCGGCGACGAACAGTTGAGCAGCAGAGAGAGAGCGTGCGGAGGGAGAGCCGGAGGAGAGAGCAGGAGGACAGAGAAAGCGCGTGGGAAAAGGTTTTTATTTAGGACATTTTGCAAAAATGTCCCAAAACGCGGATATTTCGCAAAATAAGCCCATTTTCGTGGCTATTTTGCAAAACCGCCCTTATTCTTATTACTTTTATAATAATTTAGGCAATTTCTATATTTTATCTTTTCTTAAGATAGATTTTAGTTTGCCTTGGCGCATAAGTTATGATTTTTATCTTCTAGGATTCTTTTCTATCTTTTTAGGATTTGTTCCCTATATAAACACATGTAGGCTTGAACCATAATTATTATTCATATTTCAATTAAAAACTTTTAGAGAATTTTCTCTTTATCTCCTTGGTGGATTCCAAGCCCCTTCTTGGTGGATTCCAAGACCCCTTTCTGGTGGATTTCAGGCATATTTCCTAGGGTTTTGTCGCTTGCGAACCCTTTATCATCAAAGGCTCGCGCTTGCGTGCCTTCCACGACTTCCTACTGCGTCAATTGGTATCAGAGCAGGTTTTTCCTGAATGTTTTCGATTTGAAGCACGATGGGGGATCAACGAGCTACAAAGGCAGACCTTAAAGAGTTCTCCGTGGCTGTTTCCACGGCTCTTAAAGGCCTGGAGGATCAGTTGGTTGCATTGTTTTCCAGCAAAATCAACGGCGACAACAACAAACGCGTCAACAATGCCATCTACAACATTCGCAACATCCGTATTAACACCAACTTCAACATCCGCAACACTCATGCTAACACCTTCAATAGCACCCACGTCGTCAACACCAACACTTCCCTCCACAACTCCAACCACAAGTCGTTGGTGGATGACGAGCCAAATCAAGATCATCAACCACTGGGTGATTGCAATCCCAAGAAAGATGAGTCTACTTCAGGAAAAGTAGAAGTCATTGAGGAGGTAATCTTTCAAGAGGATGTCATTCAAGAGGAAACCCTTCAACAAGAACCAGAGGTACTTCAAAAGGAGGCCCTTCAAGATGATTTCATTCAAGAAGAGGTCTTTGAAAGGAAGGTGTGTCAAGAGGAGGTCCTTGCAAAAGAAGTCTTTGAAGACTGCCTAGACAACCCAATCGAAGTGGACAGAAGCTTCGTTGTCATGAAGGTTTTGGAAAGCCAACTAGTAAAGGAGGTTGTCCCTTTCAACAATGGCTTGAAGAGTTCTGTGCGGGAGGAGATGAGTTTGCAAATTGTCTGGACTGTACCAGAAGCTCATCTGGCATGGGAAAATTTTGCACCTTTTTGCAAGTATCATCAAAGTAGTAATCACGAAGCCATGAAGGACAAGGATGGAGAAGCATCATATAAGAAAACAAGTCCGGTAGTTGATACGGGACAGGAAACAAGTCTGGTAGTTGATACGGGACAGCAGAGCAATGTTGATGGAGTCCTACATCCAGTAGAGAACTCGGGGTCGAGTTCTTCATAAGTTGAGGAGACTGATGCAGGAGCGAATTTCTATCTTTTAGGAGATAAAATTTATCTTTTAGTTAGGATTAAAATAGGTTGTTAAGGCTTTATTATTCTTATTACTTTTATAATAATTTAGGCAATTTCTATATTTTATCTTTTCTTAAGATAGATTTTAGTTTGCCTTGGCGCATAAGTTATGATTTTTATCTTCTAGGATTCTTTTCTATCTTTTTAGGATTTGTTCCCTATATAAACACATGTAGGCTTGAACCATAATTATTATTCATATTTCAATTAAAAACTTTTAGAGAATTTTCTCTTTATCTCCTTGGTGGATTCCAAGCCCCTTCTTGGTGGATTCCAAGACCCCTTTCTGGTGGATTTCAGGCATATTTCCTAGGGTTTTGTCGCTTGCGAACCCTTTATCATCAAAGGCTCGCGCTTGCATGCCTTCCACGGCTTCCTACTGCGTCGGGGGGGGGGGGGGAAGCAAGTCTCATCTGCAGAGGAGAGTGGCAGAGAGAGACAGAAAACGCAATTGAGAGAAAGAGGAGTGAAAAAAGAAAAGAAAAGTTGCAGAGTAGAGAGAGAGAGAGATTAGTGAGGATAGGACAGAGAGAGATGGAAGAGTCCTCTCTCATCTGCAACTTTATTGTTACTGTTTCACTTTGAAGAAGAAGCAATTGGGCGGGGATTTATTTGCAGGTTGACGTGTAAGCAGTTAGTTTTAACTGGACACCTAAAGCAAAACGACATGACACATATTGAAATCGACAAGACAAAATTTATCGGAGAAACGGATTCTCCATCGACTTCAGATAGAAAATTGTCAAGTTTGCTTTCGATAAAGGTTATGCGAGAGGTGTCTCCCTCAAATCTGAAGCAAATTTACCTATTTTCTATCTGAAGTCAATGGTGAATCTGTTTCTCAAATAACTCATGTCCAGTCGATTCCAATATGTGTCATGTCGTTTTGTTTTGGGTGTCCAGTTAAAACTAATTGCTTACATGTCAACATGCAAATAAACCCTCACCCAATTGCTTCTTCTTCGAAGTGAAACAGCAACAGTAAAGTTGTAGAGGAGAGAGGACTCTTCCATCTTTCTCTGTCATATCCTCGCTGATTTCTCTCTCTCTTCTGCAACTTTACTTTTCTTTTTTCACACACACACATACACTCTCTCTCCTCTGCAGGTTTTCTCTATCCACAACAGACTTTCTTTTACTTTTCTCTTCTCTCTCTCCTATAATCACTAATCTCTCTCTCTCCTCTATAACTTTTCTTTTCTTTTCCACTCCTCTCTCTCTCTCTCTCTCTCTCTCTCTCTCCTCTGCGGACTTTCTCTTGCTCTCTCTCTCTTTAATTTATTTTTATCGAAAGCAAACTTACCAATTTTCTATCCGAAGTCGATGGTGAATTTGTTTCTCCGATAACTCTTGTCCAGTCGGTTCCAATAGGTGGCATGTCGTTTTGATTTTGGTGTCCAGTTGAAACTAACTGCTTCCACGTCAAACTGCAAATAAACCCCAACTCACTTGCTTCCCCTTCGATGGTTTTTCTCTGAAACTTAAGATTTAATTCAAATTATATTAATGGTTCGATGGTTTTCTCTGAAACTTACTCCCTCCGTTTCAAAATACACGGGCATTTAGTTTTCGTCACGTTTTTTAAGGAGCGAAAAACTCTATAAAATATTATTTTTTTAACTCAACTCGCACTCACTTGAAGTGCTTTAATCATGTTTTTTGTTCTTGCAGTGGCTTCCCGATTTAAGGCATTATGCATCAAATGTTCCATTAGTCCTTGTTGGGATTAAACTTGGTCAATTCGATTAGTCCTTGTTGTGCCTTTGACTTATGTACTTTATTTTCAAAAACCCGTTATATACATCTTTTTACACTTAACCACCCGTTAAATCGATTATTACATAAAACCACCCTTTATAAGTGTTTTGTTTACATTTTTGACCACCCAAGTTGATGAAACGTTTCTAAAAAAAGCAAAAAGACTAAAATGGCCCTTAAAAGCCCCTTTGACTTTGGGTCATCTTCATCACCACGACACTCTGTAAATTTCTCCATCAATTTGAATGAAGAAACCAAAAGCATAAAAAACGAAGCACATGAAGACAATCACACATCAATCCTTAAAAGAAGTTTCTTTACTTGATATAAGAAAAACCTAGAGTCAAAACATTATTCTCTTTAAAATCTCAGTTCTTAATTTGCAAAACACTATAATCTAAACCCAGAAACCACAAATTTAAAGTTAAATAAACTTAATCAAATGCAATAAGAAGTTTTATAAGGTTCAAAATTTGACATATAGTACTACCTTCCTCCCACAATTTCAACACCAAGAACGATCGCTCTTGCTATGGGTTGCTAAACACCTTATGGCTTTTGGTTTCTTCATTCAAAGTGATTGGGGAAACTTACGGAGTAGTGTGGTGATGAAGAGGACCCAAGTCAAATGGGCTTTTAAGAAGTATTTTAGTCTCTTATATTTTTAAAAACATTTAATCAACTTGGGTGGTGAGTTGTAAACACAACACTTATAATGGGTGGTTTTCTGTAATAAACAATTTAATGGGTGGTTTTCTGTAAATTTCCCTATTTTTTATGTCAAGCTTAGAATTCGAATAATGATGTATTCTGTTTTGTATTTAGCCATGTTGTCGTCTTGTATTCTACTCTATTGTCATTATTTAACGTATTGGTTATGGTCTTTTGCATGGTTTAATTTTCTGTTTACCAAAATAATGTCACAATGTAGATTAGTAGGTGTATTTGATGAAACAGATCGAACTTGAGAGCGAAAAGCGATGTCTACCTTTGTAAATATGTCGACCATTAAGATATATATCGATTTTTAAACCCAGTATATATGAAAATTATATAAAAAAAAAATAGATGTGTATATGTAGCACATACATCGTTAAAAATATATGAAATGATGTTGTAAATAATCAAAACATCATTTTCAAAGTAAAAACTGATTTGAAAACATATAAATAACATTGACTTTAAAAATATTCAATATGATATATTATATTTATGTAAAATAATATCATAAATTAAAAACGAAAAAAGAGTATGCACAAATTGAATAATACATAACCGATGTCTGTAGCAATGTAAGACATCGGGTTTATAAAAAATAGCGATGTTAATTTAAACTTTGGTATTACCCTGCATACCTCCAAATGGCTAGAAATAAAAAATAAGAATCGTTTAACATTAGATGAACCGATCAAAAAGTAACTATATCCATGTATTTAAGTCATTATCAAAAAGAAAAACATTGTTATAAATTATTTAAGACATCGGTTATAAACCGATGTGGTAAAGTTGAGATCTTTAACACCACCCACTAACACGTCGAATTTTTTTTTATTAACATCGGTTTATACCTGATGACTATGAACGTTATTCTAGTTCATGCGGAAATAAAAGATTGAAGAATCGAGTACTTAATGTAAATAATAATAAGACAAATACTCTAGAAAGGGGGTTGAATAGAGTATGGAAGATTTTCGCAAAGTCTTTCTGTAGTGGCAACTTCAAGGCCTCTAAACTGGATCTCAAGGTCTTGAACTGGACTTCCAAGGTCTTGAAACAGAACTTCGTTTTGCTGATGCTAAGACAGTACAAACAAACGTAAGTGCAGAAAATAAATATGAGCACGAGAATTGTTAACGAGGTTCGGCTCTAAACCAGCCTACGTCCCCACCTAGGGTTATCCAACCCGTAGGATTCAAACAACTATTATTTCACTTCTTATGGATCCTAGATACAACCGAGAAGATCTTTCCTTCTTCTAAACTCTCGAAGCCTCACCTGCTCCTATTTAGTCAACTCAGACCCCTTAGAGTCCTAGATACAAGTTAGAAGAACTATCATTCTCGTAGCCTCACCCGCTACTATCTAGTCAACCCAAAACACTCGTGAAATAATATCCCTAACCACACCAACGTGTGTATACGTTTGAGTATAGGGATACTCTTAGTATAACAAGAATGATTTATCCTGTAACGCTCAGATTTTTCTCCTCTCTCAACTAGAAATAAAAACAATTACAACGAGTGAGAGAAAGAAAATAAATAAGCTTGAAGATGATCGATTTAGCTTTGAAGTGCTCGCTTGAATGATGTGCTTGTGTTCCTCTCTTCACCACTTGCTCCTTCCTTTTTTTATATATTGCAGGGCTGAATTTTGAAGCCATTTAAATCCCACCAAATCTGTTTTTTTGTTGCACAAAATCAGACTTTCAAATTCAAATGTTGGAAGCCAATTTGAATTTCTTTTTCCGTTGACTTTGAACTCCTTCCTTAAAATCAGCCCACTAATCTTCATATTTGATTTGCTCCCAACTAAATAGATGCACAAGAGCTTCCTTTGAATTTATTTAAATTCAAATGATTATCTCCATGAGAATAGGTACATGTGGAGCCAATCTTAATTGTTGAAAAAAAATCTGCACAAGTTAGTATAATATATATATATATAGGGTTTACTTCAAATGTAAAAACTCCTTAATGTGTAAAATTTGCTTATCGCGTAAAATTTGCTAATGGGGCTAATTTAATTACTAATGAGCCTAATTTCATTAGTAGAATATCTGCCCCCCCCTTGCCCATGCGTGTGCCCCCCTTGCTCGGACCCGATTTTTTTTTGTTTTTTTTTTGCCCAGATTTTTTTTTTCGTAGTAACACTTTCTGCTGTGCAAGTATAACTTGCTTTTGTGCACATATAACATCTTATTGTGCAAATATAAGTTTATTTTGTGCAGACAAAATAATTCATCATGGGGTAAATAGGTAAATGTGCCTATTTCAATTATAAAAATTTATAATTGAAATATGTTTAATTTATGGGTAAATTGGTAAATATGTCTAATTTTATGGGTAAATGCACTTTTTCCCGTTTTCGATACATTTTGTGCAACTGTGAAGTGCATTTGTGGAACTGTGGAGTGCATTTGTGCAACTGTGAAGTGCATTTGTGCAACTGTAAAGTGCATTTGTGCAACTTTAATTGTGCAAATTTAAAGTAGGATACAATTGTGCAAATTTAAACTACAATTGTGCAAAAGTAAGATACAATTGTGCAGATTAAGAATACAATTGTGCAAATGTAAGATCATAATGTGCATTAATAAGACAAAAGATGTGCTTTTGAAATCGATGTTTTAATTTTGTTTTTTTTTTTACTTTTGAAAGTTTGGGTTCACCTCTCGGATAATTTAGGTTGATAGATGTAAGTTTGAAATCGATTTTTTTACGTATAAGCTTTTAAAATTAAAGTGCATAAATAAGAATAAAATGTGCATAATTAAGGTTAAAAAGTGCATAACTTAGATTATAATGTGCATGATTAACAATTTGCGATTGTTGCGCTCTTGTCTATTATGTAACCTATGTGGGATTTGAACCCACATCTTTTGTGCAAACGCACATTGCTCTACCAATTGAGCTAATATGCTAAATTATGATTTTTATGCTAAAATAGAAGAACCTAATCGACCTAAAGCATATTGTAACAAAATTCTAAAATTCAATTAGCTCATGATTCACAAACAATTTGACAATGATATAAACATGAAATTAGCTCCAAATCAACCCAACAACACAACCATATCATCAATTTCAGTCAATTTGGCTGTTGGGAAAAAACCCCAAATTCTAAAGCATATCGCAATATAAAATTCCAAAATTCAATTAGATCATGATCCATAAACAATTTGACAATGCTATGAACATGAAATTAGCTCCAAATCAACCCAACAACACAACCATATCATCAATTTAAGTCAATTTTCCTTTTGGCAAAAAGCCCCAAATTCTAAAACATATCGCAATCTAAAATTCTAAAATTCAATTAGCTCATGATCCATAAACAATTTGACAATGATATGAACATGAAATTAGCTCAAAATCAACCCAACAACACAACCATATCATCAATTTCAATCAACTTGGCTTTTGGCAAAAAGCCCCAAATTCTAAAACATATCGCAATCTAAAATTCTAAAATTCAATTAGCTCATGATCCATAAACAATTTGACAATGATATGAACATGAAATTAGCTCAAAATCAACCCAACAACACAACCATATCATCAATTTCAATCAATTTGGCTTTTGGCAAAAAGCCCCAAATTCCGCTCCTAAATCAAACCCTAGGTTTTCAATCTCAACCTAAATCATTCAAACAATCTAAATAGTTGTAATAAATAAGTTTAGGGTTAGAAATCATACCAAATTCAAGTGGAAACAAGGAGCAAAATCGGGATTTCGAAGGTATTTCGAGCCAAAAGCACCGATTAGCGTTGTTGGGGAAGATGGGCTCGGTGTGGGCTCGGCTGGGCTCGAACCATGGGGGTTCCGGTCTCGGGGGGTGCGCCTGAGGAAGGGGGTTCGATCAGGTGGGGGCTGGTGGCCGGAGGTGGCTCGTCGGTGGCGTGGGAGGCCGATGAGAGAAGAAGCGACGTGGGGCTTCGACTGGGCAGCAGTTGGCTCGAACCAAGCCTAGTCAAGGCTCGGGGGTGCGTCCAGGGGTGGGCTCGAGCGCGGCCAGGTGCTGGTGGCCGGAGGTGGCTCAACGCGGGTGTGGGTGCGGCTCGACGCGGGTGTGGGTGCGGGAGGCCGAGAGCAAACGTGAGCGCATGCGTTGTTTTTATTTTACAAAATTTTACACGTTAAGCGTATTTTACACGTTAAGAAGTTTTTACATTTTAAAGCTTCCCTATATATATATATATATATATATATATATATATATATATATATATATATATATATATATATATATATAGAGAGAGAGAGAGAGAGAGAGAGAGAGAGAGAGAGAGAGAGAGAGAGAGAGAGAGAGAGAGATTGGGTAACTTCTGCACACCCCTTAGGGTGTACCTTGTGCACAATTGTGAGGATACTCCATAAGAATATCACATGAGGGCACTTCCTCCAAACATTAGTTTCAAAGAAAATCCAAATTTATTTTGTTAAGCAATTAAGAAATATATCTAGATTACAAACAAATATCTATGTAACCACTTTTCAAACAAATCTAAAATCAATTTAACTACTTTGAACAAATCTTTCCATCCATGAATTCAAAACAAAATCGCAGCCACATTTAAATATTCGATATATAAAAAATAAAGAAAATAAATAAGCATAAATTCAAAAACAAATCTTCTAGAACATCCGCTCAATTAAACATATAACATATATATATATATATATATATATATATATATATATATATATATATATATATAAAATTTTGTGCACCAAATAAATATATTCCGAGAATAATAAATCAAATAAAACAACCACTTAATCTAATTGGTATTTGCATAAAATACTACCTTATTTGTCTTCCATCATACCTACAAAAATATATCACATATTATCTTCAAGGTGGAGTCAACAAAGATGAACACACGAATTGTTAACGAGGTTCGGCACGAACTTGGCCTACGTCCCCGCCTAGGGTTATCCAACCCGTAGGATTCAAACCTCTTTATTTCACTTTCCTTGAGACTAGAACTTCCTAGGAGAACTTCCCTTCCCCTATACAAAACCTCACCGCTTCTATTCTAGCCATCAACCTTACAAGTGAAATAGAGGAACCAACTACACACCAAATTGTGCTATCACGAGTATAAAACTCAAAGAGTTAAACAAATGACTTGTACAATAATTACTTGTGTTTCTCTCAACACTCAAAACCAATCACACTAAGCTCAACGAGTAAAGAGAGAGTGTTTTGCTACTGCTTGATGCTCTCAGATGAATGCTTGTTTCGATGATCTTCATCTTCCATTTGCACCATTTAAACAGATCACCAAGGGAGCCGTTTGGAGTTTGAATTTTCTTCCAAAAATGATTCCTTCCAATTCCAGAGGACGCTATTTGATTTGGTGCAAATCGGCAAGCTTCAAGCCTTGATTCTCAAGGATCTTTCTTTCCTTATTGGGTTGATCCGAAAAGGCAATTGTGGGATCTCTCACAATGGATGGGAGTCCAATTCCTTTCGATATTCAACCCCATTACGAAAGGCCCATCTTTTCAAATAGATTCATGCGAGTTAGCTTGGATAGATATACATATAAAGCCCAAACCATAACTTTAGATAATATAAGATATTCGTAAAGTAATGAAGTACGTAGTCCTGGTTTCAAGACCTTGAAACCCAGACAGTGTTTTGTCTTTCATCATCCCTTAATATCATCCTCCAAGTTAGTACGTCAAGATCTTACAATCAAGGTGGAGTCTTCAATGTGGACCGAGACATCCAGGTGTTGTCCAAACCACTATGCAGAAGCAGGACCTTGCAGCAGAGGGCGTTGCATCAAAGGTATGATACTGATTCACAAAGTCCATCTTCATTATGCTTTCATTCAGGTGGCTGGAGTGCTTGACTTCATGCTTCATGGTAAAGATTATTGAATGTGCTGGAATTGTAACTCTTTTGAAGTTTTAAAACTATAGAAAATGGCTTATGATTCCTTGCCTCATGCCTGTGTAAAGATTTCCTTGCCTCATGCCTGTGTAAAGATTCCTTGCCTCATGCCTGTGTAAAGCTATGGTTATGTAGATTCTGCCACCTCCTATCATGAAATCGGACTTTGACAAGGTGCTGTCTAGGCAGAGACCAACAATCAGCAAATCTGATCTTGAGGTACATGAGAGATTTACAAAAGAGTTTGGTGAGGAAGGTTAACCTTAACCCTGCCGCGCTGCGGCAGCGCTCTTCTCACTACAAAGGCTGCACCCTGTAATTAAAACTTATTGGTTGAAGTTGGGATGGGATACAGCACACACGGCGTGATGTTCTTCTATTGCTAGTTTCTGATACAAAAGTGTGGTATTTTAAAGAAACTGTTGTTTATCTGTTCTGGTTGAGTAGAAGTTTGCTTGTCGTGTATCTTGTTACTCATATGAATACGAATTGAATTACTGAATGTGTATACAGATGATTTCACTTCCGTTGCAGATTGTAAGGGGCTGGTTATCCCCAGATGTGTTATTCGGTCAGGTTTGGATCGGGTCATTTCGGAGGTTTGGATTCTGGGATTCTGGGTAAAACAGGGTTTTAGCAAAAACAAGTTAGATTGAAATCTTACCAATGAAAGTCTTTATGTACCCCAATTGGTTGATGTTTGAACGTTGGAGGAACGGGAAGCAAAGAGTGGGCCAAAGAGCTCTTCCAACTGGGATTACGGCATTCTTAAAAATTTGTTCCCAGCTTGGCATCCGACGCGTAGAGATCGAGGGTGACAACCTTACGATCATCTATTCCATCATCGGTAAGTGGAAATGTTTGTGGGAGATCGAGGGTGATAGCCTTACGATCATCAATTCCATCATCGGTCATCAATTCCATCATCGGTAAATGTTTGTGGGAGACCGAGGGTGACAACCTTACAATCATCAATTCCATCATCGGTAAGTGGAAATGTTTGTGGGGGATTGAGATGATCATCACGGATGTCATGCATCTTCTCCGGCTATTTGGGTGGTCTTCTTGCAAGCTTGTCTTCCACGAAGTCAACCGGTTGGCAGACAAGTTAAGGTGGTGGCTCTTTGGGTGCATTCATGTCTCATCTAGAGCTCGTTTTCCTTGTTTGGAAAGATGTTATTAGGTGTTGGGCCAGCAGAGTTTAACACATCCCAAATTCTTACCTTGTATAAAAAAAATATTGTAATATTTATACAGAGATTTCTAATTTTGATGTAATCAAATAGATCTCAGTCATCAGCTTTAGATTTGATATCCCTAAGAGAGTGTGGTCTAGTAGAGACATATTTCATACTCTCATATAAGGGTTATTGGTTGTAAGGCATTCATACATGTGCCTAAAGAGTGGAGACAAGAGCTTGATGACAAAGCAATTACATGCATTTTCTAGGATATGGAGATGTTGATTTTGGGTACAAGGTATGGGATCCAAAGAAGAAGAAACGGTTCTGATCTAGAGATGTGATATTTCATAAGAACAAGACACTATGTTGATACGTCTACACTAGAGGAAGTTATAGAACTACTAGTTTATTTAGCCTCTAAACTTCAAGAGAGTGGTACAAGCGGCTAGTCTCACTCAAGATATGACAATGAGACTCTTACATATATTTCATGTGAAGTGTCACTAGAAGCTAAAGCTGAATTTGGTGAGGGATTTGAGCGGGGGAGCCAACACAAAGATGAAGATATAGTTGAGCTTAAAAGATCAAGTAGAGAGCGTCACTCATCTATGAGATATCCTAGTTCTGAGTATGTTGCAGTCACTGGTGAGAGGGAGCTTGCGAGTTTTCAGGAAGCATAGACCCACAAGGAGAAAGCTCAGTTGAGAAAATTCATGGAAGAAGAGATGAGTTATTTGAAAAAGAACAACATTTTAAGCTTGTTAAACTTCCCAAAGGAAGAAAGGTTTTGATGAACAAGTAGGTGTACAAGATGAAGATGGACGGAGACATATTAAACTAGTAAAGTACATAAAGCCTATAACTAGTTATGAAGAGTTTCATCCAAAAGAATGGAGTTGATTTTGATGAAATATATCTTCTCTCCTATTGTAAAGACGAGTTTCATTAAAGTGATCTTTGGCTTAGTAGTGAGCATGGATTTGGACCATGAGTAGTTGGATGTGAAAATTACTTTTCTTCATGATGATTTGGGGGGAGAGAGAGAGAGAGAAAAGGGCTTGAAGTAAAAGAGAAAGAGTGTTTGGTTTTGCAAACTGAATAAGAGTTTGTATGGGTTGAAGTAAGATTTCGAATGGTGGTAGTTGGTTGAAGCAATGAGAGCATGCATGTGGTAAACTATGATAGCTAGAATGTTTTTTGTTGGACCAAACATATTAATGTAAGGTACCATTGGATTCGAGATGTTGAAAGCAACCATAAAATGACTTTGAAGAAGATCTATACAAACAAGAATTCAGCTAACACGCTCACCAAAGTTGCGATAGCCCTTACGCATCAATTATGCACCAAGATGGTTGGGTTGATTGACAACCCAAGTTAAGCCATTGTGTTGCCTTCTTTTACAATTTGTTTCCTTTTATACATATGTAGCTGAAGGAGCAGGAGAACACAAGGAAGCTTAAGAGCTTTTGCAAGGAGAGAATGTTGAGTGAGGGAGAAAGAAGAAAGAGGGTAAAAATTGGTGAGAAAAGTGAGTGGAGATCTTCCTTGTTTCACTCAAATTGTCTTCTTTTGTCTCTGTTAAATCGATAACGGTAGGTTGTTGCTTGATTTTCTTTCTGTTAAATCTTTAACCTTGTTATCAAGTGTTGCTGTGCCGATTCCGGTGAAATTCGTGAAATTGGTGATCATCTCTGTTGTGAGATTTTGATGCTCGTTACAAACACATAGTCGGGTTGTTATTTATTATTTTGGTGCTTGTGGTGGCTAGATCGTGTTTGTATTTATCCATTGAGTTGTGGAGAGTTTTCCGATCACCTCATACGAGGGTTAGTCGAACCCAACATGACTGCCAATGAAAACATTCAAAATATTCAATTATTTAAAAGTTTTTCTACATTATATGCAATTTTATTTATGTAATTACTACACTATAAGTACTGATAATGAATTTAACGTGTCAAAAACTCTACCCATAGAGTTATTTTAAAACTCTAGCGATTAGAACTCAATCCAATTTATTCACACAATCACATACGTCCCCAATCATCTCACTAATTTACATATTTTCCACAATAAACGTTAAAATTAAGTAATATTTCACAAGTTTCGTTTATAAATTAATCAAAAGTCATTCATTTCGAATTGCTTAGCATACTTTATTGACTTTAATTTACATAAAAAAATGAACAAATTAAAAGTCGATACGGTGGCAAAACTCCTAATTAATCAAATTCTTGGTCAAAAGTAAGGTATTTGTAGTTTCAACCAATATGTAGTTTCAACTTACAACACGTTATGTTGGCTTATAATTGGAATCATAATCAATCTAGGTTAATTAATGTAGCAAGCAAATTAATTAAGGCAGGCATTATATATAGATTTAGATTGATTTGACAGTCCACACATCCCATTTAATGGCGGATTTGTGGATCCAACGACGACTCAGAGAGACCCTCAATGTGAACAAAAATGAAGACAATAGAGAAAAAGCCAAATTACCAAAGGGGACTTGCTGGAGACTCGTTGTAGGTAGAAACTTATTGCACACTTTATATATAAATCAAATCATGTTCATATACTCCGTCAATCCTGATGCCTCATTTGACTTGTCCTATTTTCAATAACTTCCAACACATCATGTATTAAAATTTGAACAAAGTAACATAAAGTTAGCGCATGTTTGGCAAGAATTGTAGTTGGAGATTTCGAGGGTTTCGGAGTTTAAAAAAAAATCGAAGTTCAGCGAGTCAGCGTGTTTGGCAGTAGTTTCTATGGGAGCTTCGGAAGTTGTAAGAGGGGCTTTGGGAGATTTTTTTTGATGAAAAAGGTAGCCGGGGGGGGGGGGGGGCAAGATTCGGGAGCTTTTCTCGAGGCTTCGAGTTCTATTGCCCAATCCTACCCCACACCTTCAATCGTGTTAACCATACTAAGACCATCTCCAACTCATTCCCTAAAATTTACTCAAAATGGGGAAATAAAATATATATTCTTCAAATTATTTTTGATTTAACTCTAACAACTTTCTCATTTTAAAGATTTGGAGAATCATTTAGTTGAGAGAATACTGCAGATTTAGGGAATCTTTTGTATTTTTTCTACTGCTTCTCTATTTTGAAGAATGTAACGGAAAATCTGTTTTACCAAAAAATACCTCAAAATTTTCCAAAAACTCAAAAGTGGAGAAACTGTTAGAGTCTAGAGATCCTCTATTAAATAGCTTTAATCCTAGGGTTATTTGGTGAAATTTCAGTAAAAATAAATAAGTAATTAATGTATTGTTATTTTTTTTAGTAGATTTTATTGGTGGATGTTTGGCTGAAGAGTAAATTGATGATTAAGTGGATGAATGCAGCTAGCAAACTGCAACTATTGTAGTTTGTATATGAGCTAACTGTAGGAAAAAGGTAGGTGAACAAAGAGTAACTACTCCCCAATTTCAGTTGGATCTCCTCTCCTGTCGCTAATTTTGTCTTTTCATTTTATTATAATGTGTTTATTATTTTTAAAGTTCAAATTATAAATTAGTTATAATGAGTATAATATAAAGATAATGTTTATATAGTTTTTATTATCCTAAAAAAGCGTACGTGCATAGTAGTAAACAACATGTTCATCTTTCACTACTAGAAAACGCTTATATATACTCTCGAAAATAACCTTGAGCATATATAACCTCAACATTAGCCTCTAAAACATATTACCCCCGAATATGCCCTCGAATGCAACCTCAAGACACATTTCGATGCGTAGAGAAGGGAGGTTAAATGTGGCATCGAATACTAACCTCGAATTTTTTGTTTCGAGGGTAATTTTGAGAGCATTGGTATCGGACTATTCCCGAGACTAAATTTAGTGCTATTTAGCCTTCAAATTTCCTTCAAATGAAATTGGTAGGTATTTTCGAGCGTACAATATTAATGGAGATCCCGGTGATTAAGCTAGCTACAATATTAATTTGCATGAATAAGCAAAAGCAAGAAACCCTTGGGAGCTAGTGAGATGTTTCATATCCACCAAACCCTAATTAAATACTACTGTATGATCCAAGAAGAAGACATAATCTAATAAACTAATAACCCATAAAATTCTTAATGACATTTGTTAACGTTGCACACATAGCCCAAACAAGTAGGTGTAGTAAGAGAATGACCAAAATGTGCACATGAATATATGCCAAAAGATATTCCCTCTTCCACGGAGTAGTCCAACTCCTGATCTTTATTATACAAATATATGGGCTCTAGACGCTTCCAGTTATTATTATCATCATTATTTTTAGGTCAATTTGCGAAAATACACCAAATCGGTGTTTTGTTTGCAAAAAAAAATATATCCATTTTGTGAGAATAACAAAAATAGAATAGGTAGGTATCCCGTTATTTTTAATACAAAGGAAATGGTTAGGTCGTCTTTCATCAAATGGAATAAAAACGTTTTATTATTTGTCTTTATTACCAGAAAATAGGGTAGATAATACCGGAATAATTATAGCCTAGGATGGGACCAGGATGCGTTCGCGTTGTTACTTGGCTGTGTTCACGATGGGAGTTGGTTAGTTGATTTTGTTTCAATCGTCAATGTGAGTGTAGCTTTGATTGATCTGGTTACATGGGAAACGATTCTTCACCGTTAGGAGACTTAATTAGAAACTCAAATTCCTGGGTTTGCAGAGCTTTCTTCTTTTTCTCTCTAAAATCAGATCCTTTTGAATGAGGTCGAGGGGGTATTTATAGGATAAGGGAGTGATCAGTCAGTGAGACCTCGTGGGAGCACCGCAAAGCGGGAGCCACTGAGATATTGCCAGCAAGATAGCACACGCGATCAAGATCACCTTCGTAGGGACGGCTCGTGCCTTGGGTTGTAAGATTTCTAGCAAAACAGTCACTTGGGTTCACAGGAGATGATGAATCCGTTGAGTCATCTAACCGTGGAAATGTTGTTGAAGCTTTGAAATCATATGGGGGACTGAACGAGGAAGTTGCAAAGGTCACCTTAGAGAATGCCCCAGGGAATGCTAGCTACACTTCTCCAAAAGTTCAGAAAGGGATTCTTAATATTTTTGCTCAAAGAGTTAGAAAGTATATTCGACAAGAAGTGTGGGACTCCAAGTTTTGTATACTTGTAGATGAAGCACTAGATGAGGGTAAAAAGGAGCAAATGGCTATCATCTTGAGATTTGCTGATTCTCAAGGGTTTGTTCGAGAGCGGTTCTTTCATGTTGTAAGTGTTAGTGACACTTGTGCTGCAACTCTGAAGAGTAAGATTGATAAGGTTTTCACAGAAAATAATATTCTAATTGAAAATCTGAGAGGCCAAGGATATGATGGTGCTAGCAACATGCGCGGTGAATGGAATGGGATTGCAAGCATTGTTTTTGCAAGAATGCCCATATGCATACTATGTACACTGTTTTGTTTATCGTCTACAACTAGCTTTGAATGCAGCAGCTACATATGTGAATGTTGTCTACTCGTTTTTTGAGATGTTGACTCGTATCATCAATGTTATTGACTCATCTGCTAAGCGTGTTTCCATGTTGAAATGCATCCAGGAAGTTGAGGTTGTGGAACAGATTGCTGCGGGGGAACTTGAAACTGGCAAAGGATCGGAGCAAATCAAACGTGTAATCTACAAAGAGCAGGAGCTACTCGGTGGAGCTCAACGTATTATTCTATCAAGAACTTGCTGAAAAATTGTTCAATTCAACTAGTTCAGTTCTGGAAAACATGGTTGATAGTGGTCTTACTGGAAAAATATGTGGGCAAGCTTTTGGTGCTTATAGATCTATACGATCATTTGATTTTGTGTTTTGTTTGTTGTTGATGGAGAAAACCATGGGAATCACAAATGCTCTTTGTAAGTCACTGCAGGACCAATCTCAAGAAATTGTAAATGCCATGAAATCTTGTTTCAAGCACGAAAGGTTGTCTCGAAAAGTTGAGAGAAGATGATTGGGCTGGTTTCTTTGCTAGTGTTGTGTCATTTTGTGCTTCACATGCCATTGCTTCTCCAGATTTTAATGCTCCTTATTTGGAAGGTACGGGTCGTCCTTCTCAGCAATAGAATTGTGTTTCTAATGAGCATTACTATCGTGTTCAAGTATTCTATGCCGTAATTGATTTTCAGTTGATGGAACTAAATACTAGGTTTAATGAGAAGACAAGGGAGCTTTTGGTTCTTAGTTCTTCATTGGATCCTCGATTTGATTTCCAATCATTTGACATTGACAACATTTGTACTTTGGCTAAGAAATATTATCCTAAGGATGTGCCAGATTTGGATGATTTGAGAACTGAATTAGAGCACTTTCAGTATCAATTCTCTGAACTAGGAGAATTTCAGGATCTCTGCACCATTTCAGACTTGTGTCAAGAGTTTGTTAGGACAAGAACACCATTTGTCTTAGTTGAAAAATTGGTTCGTTTGGTGATGACTTTGCATGTTTCTACAGCTACAACAGAGAGAGCTTTTTCAGCTATGAAGATTATTAAGAATCGACTTCGAACTAAGATGAGTGATGATTTTCTTGCCGATTTA
This sequence comes from Persicaria maculosa, assembly GCA_963922045.1. Classification (NCBI taxonomy): domain Eukaryota; kingdom Viridiplantae; phylum Streptophyta; class Magnoliopsida; order Caryophyllales; family Polygonaceae; genus Persicaria; species Persicaria maculosa. The sequence continues at coordinate 3,873,939 of OY998251.1, forward strand.
CTCACAGTGCATATGGAGAAAGATATTGTTGATACTATTGTTTCAGATGAGATTGTCGATGAATTTTATGCTTAAGTGAACGGAGGGTACAGTTTAAGTAGGATCTTGTGTATTTAGTACGGTTTAAGTAGTTCCTTGTGTATTTATAATAGCTATTTTTTGTGGATGAGAATTGTATAATCATTTTGTTGAAACAGAGATGAATATATAATATAAGTCTAAGGATTTTATCATTGTTTTGTAGATGGTATTTTTATGATCATTTTTCGCAGGTAGTACGTCAAGGTAAATCTAGCCTACCCCGATTTCGAATCCTGGTTCCGTGCCTGGGGACGGGATTAGTAGCGTATAGTGGTCCTGTGCCATATGGAGGATTCGAAACATGTCAACTTCTTTTATTAATTGTCTTTAAGATTACAAAGTAAGTTGGAAATATCTAAAATCTCAATAGATAAACACAAGATACAACCTATATATCGATGTTCATCCCCTCAAGGACAACCTATGGAAAAGGCAATAAATACTTCGGGTCCGTTTGGAAAAGCTGAAGCTGTTAGTTTTAATATTTTATAGTTTTAAATAAGTTAAATATAAGATTTTAATTTAATTAGCTTTTGAAATCGGATTTTCAACAGCTACTCACCCCAAGCTTTTTTAGAATTCTACTCATTTTCTCCTATGTGATCAGCTAGTTTGTATCAACTACTCTATCAGCTGAGTTACCAAACACCTTACTAGCTTATGAAAACTCTAATTTAATATATATTTAACACACTTAATCCATCAGCTTCAGCTACTGTATCAACTTCAGCTACCCCATCAGCTCCGTGTTACCCCGTGTTACCAAACTGACTCTTCGCCTTCTCTTTGTGAGCTCTTCCTCATCTTCCTAGGGCACGACTAAGCTTCAAAAAGCACAACATTCCAAATCTAGTTTTATTATGTGTGTATATGTATCCCATACATCCATATACCATTTATACACTAATCTATGGGATCCAAGCTGATGTACATTATAATAGTTTTCATATATTATTACCATGACACTTGTTTTCCAAGTCAAAATTAGATCTACCTTCATCATGTAGGCAAGAGTTACATCTCCAAAACGTGACTGGAAAAGATATATCTTTACAAAATTCTTTTTATTTTTTTATTTTTTTTTATTTGCAAGGTCTTCTTAATCATGGAAATAAAATATTTTACCATTCAATCATAAAATATTTCCATCATAATTCTCCATTAATATGAACTATTTCCCTACACAATATGACAATAATATCTTCGATCTATCTCTTCCAAGAATACATCCAAAAAATAACATTCATACCAATGTATGCGACGTGTTTACTCACGTGTACTAAAGCGACGAAAATTGATGTTAGTTGGTCACTCAAAGCCGACCAGGGATGGGTTCTAATCTTGGGAGATTAGGGTGACCACATTGAGTTTATTCGTCGCCTGAAGTCTTTTCAAGCGTTGCCTAAAATGCAATCTAGCGTAGTGGTAGGAATTAGCCCACACCTCGTAAACATATCAACCTATCCCTTGCGTTTATCTTCAATTTGGATTCGGTTCGATCTAGAACCCAATCTACACTAATAGTAATATAAATCATGCTAAACTTGTCCTAACTAATACCTAAACCAGATTTACACCTACTAGGCAATAGACCCCCTTTTCTTCATTTGTGGACCAACCCCATTCATGTCACCCCAGGAGGAGTGCCCGGTCCACATTTTACGCCCAATGCAATATGTATATATATGATATCAATTTTCTCAAACTTGTGAGGCAAGTTTCAAGTAGGTATAATGATATAAATTTACACACACTATACCTTTGGTTTGGTGGTAATAACATTACTTTGTTTCTTGTTGCGTGCACTCTATCATAAAAAACCAAGCTAGGCCTTCCTTAGTATAAAAAGCTAGTACATGTATGTTTGTGTTGGCCATCTTCTCCACTTGTCTCTGACCCCTTCATCCACCCTCGATCTAGATCGATTGATCCATCGACAACCAAATCAAACCAAATAATCGCCGGCCCATTTCGGAGCACATAAAAGGTACTTGTGATATACATAATGGAGTTGGGTAGCATTCTTCAGTTCCTTGAGAACAAGACCATTCTGGTTACTGGAGCTGCTGGCTTCTTATCTAAGAGTAAGTCTAGTATATAAGTCATTAGACTGCTCCTATTGCCAATTGATTTTAGGATGAAACCTCATGCTGTACTTGTATGCTTGGCCTGATCATTAGTACTGGTGGAGAAGATACTGAGAACTCAGCCAAATGTGAAGAAGCTTTACCTTCTTCTGCGAGCGTCGGATGAGAAATCAGCAAACCAACGCTTGCAAAATGAGGTATATATATAATATAACCGACTTAAACATACATTTTGTTTATAGAACTACCTTTGTCTCATAATTTAAGTCGTTTGACGTACAGATAGTAGGGAAGGACTTGTTTAAGGTGATGAAGCAAAAGATGGGAGCGGCCGGATTCAGTTGCCTGATCGCGGAGAAGGTGAGAATGGTTGCAGGTGACATTACCTATGAAGATCTCGACATCAAACAGATCCCTCTGAAACAAGAGTTGCTCCATAACTTGGACATTATCATTAACCTAGCTGCAACGACCAATTTTGATGAAAGGTACGTTTTCAATTTCAATTCATATCTTCGATCTTCTTCTTATATAATATATTTTTCTTCAATCATCGGTAGGTATGATGTGTCTTTGTTTCTCAATACATTTGGGGCGAAGCATGTTGTGGATTTCGCCAAGAAATGTACCAACTTGAAAGTGCTTATCCATGTCTCCACGGGTACGTACATCTGTCGTAAAATACATGTTGTTTGACTTTTTTATACTACTACAGAATGGTGCATACATATTTGCTTAATTTGATGCTCCCCCCCCCCCCCCCCTTTTTTTTTAAAAAAAAAGCGTATGTATCGGGGGAAAGAGAGGGGTTGATACAAGAGAGCGGATACAGAATGGGAGAGACACTAAACGGAGAAGAAGGGTTGGACATAGAAGAAGAGAAGAGATTGATTATGAAAACACTTAGTGAACTCGAATTTCAAGGCGTTTCCGAAGAGGTTGTCAAGTTAACCATGAAGGACTTGGGCATTCAAAGGTATATATATATATATATATTTTTACAGTAGGCAAAAAGTAAGACTTTTTTTTACTAGTGAAGAGATCATCCTTGATTATCTAACCTTCATCATATATCTCGATCACAATTATGTTATATATATTATTTCTCTATTCAAAAGGGAGTATTTTTTTATATATACTCCAACATTTGTCATTAGTAAATGATCGATATTAATATATTGTGAAATATTTTAGATAATTAAGAATTGTTGTTCCAAACAGCTTGTACTGTACTACTTAGTGGGTGGTCCTAAATGGAATACTTTGTCAAAACATAGTAGTTTTGATGCCTTAGAGTTTATGGAAAATAATATCGGGTATAGTTATTTTTTCTCTTAAAAACAAATAAAAAAAATTGGAGTTGATGAAGCCTAGCCTGAGTGGTCGATTTTTATTTTATTGGTTCATGTTACCTGCTCTTTAATATAATGTCTATAAAACTAATGCCAATTTTAGGAGTAAACAATTATATAAGAAAATATAAAATGCTAAGGTCTAGCTAAAGTCTAATTCAGCTTATTATAGCTCAACTAACATTCAGCTTTTATAATGTAATAAAACCCTCCCATAGACTTATCATTGAGTTGGATGACCCAGGTTTAAACTATATATAAATATTTGAAAAATATTATTTACATATTAATATAAATATTTTTTGTGCATATATATACTTATTTTTGCTAGATTTATTTTATAATATTTCATATACTATTTTTAGTCTTTATTAGTGATCAAATGTAAATAATTTAATTTAGCATATATAATATACCCCGGTTTATTCTTATACTTTATTTAATAGAATTGATAATTTTTAGAGCAATTTAAAATATTTTGTAATCTTTTGAAAAATATATATTTTACTTTTACCAGTTAATAACACCTAATTAATATGCATAAAATTAATTTTATTTAAAAGATGTGTAAAAAAGTATATTTAACTATTAGAGCAAAATATTAAAAAAAAATTATATTTTTACATATTTTATACAAATGTGTGCATTTTATCCAAACCTATTGTTTTACGAATGGTCTTAAGATAAATGGGTTATAGATATCAATATTCAATACTTGAAAATATGAAGGGACATAGGAGAGGCAGGGGAAATTTCCGTCGACGCCTGCCTCTCCTCTGCAGACCGAGTATGTTATATCTCTCTCAATCAAATCGATAATACTTTTGAATCACAGTTAGAAAATTATAGATTGTCGAGAAATGTGAAAAGATTAAAATTGCTCTCCAATGAAAGTTGAACAAAAATAGGCCTAGTAATAGTATATAAGCTGGTGGGATACTTCTCCTATGCCAATTGGTTTTATGATAAAACCTCACTCAACTTATGTGCGAGGGCTGCGAGGCTACTAGTGCTCGTGTACACAATCTCCGATCATGAGCCCCAAGAGACTTGAAAATAGATAGAGATGATAAATGTTTGTTCTTATTTTCACACATGCACTTAACTTGCAGGGCAAGGAAGTATGGATGGCCTAATGTGTACGTTTTCACCAAGGCACTCGGAGAGATGCTTGTTACGGAACACAAAGACAACCTCCCTGTCGTCGTCATCCGCCCCACCATCGTCACTAGCACCTATAAGGAACCCTTTCCCGGCTGGGTTGAAGGCATCCGTACCATCGACAGCTTAGCTGTTGGATACGGGAAAGGCAGATTGACATGCTTCGTTGGCGATCCACAGTCTGTCATCGATGTGGTAAGTTGAATGCCTCCATACGAAACACCCTCACGTATATGTTTGCAATGCAACAATGCATATATGTAACGTACGTTATGTTACGAAACGGTATGCGCAGATTCCTGGGGACATGGTGGTGAATGCAACCCTAGTTGCCATGGTTGCCCATGCGAGCCAGCCAGGTGAGATAACGATCTACCATGTGGGTTCATCGGTCAGAAATCCCGTCAAAGGCCAAGTGCTTCGTGAAATCGCTTACAACTATTTCACAAAGCATCCGTGCATCAACAAGGAAGGGAAGCCCATCCTAGTCGGCCATTGTAAGGTTCTCGGCTCCATGGAGAGCTTCCGGAGATACCTTGCCATCCGTTACCTACTACCACTCAAGGTCAGTCATCTAGCTTCTCGATCATTTTGATCATTCGATTTATACACACAAGTTAAAGGACTAGAATTTGAAGTGATCCATTTTCCGATCAAAGGGGCTAGAATTCGCAAACACGGCATTCTGCCAATACTTCAACGGCATGTACACGGACCTTAGGAGGAAGATTAACTTCGTGATAAGATTGGTTGACATCTATCGGCCCTACTTGTTCTTCAAGGGAATGTAAGTTCTTTACTTGCTTTTTAAGCTCTCGGTGTTCGATCATCTATCATTACTGAAAGATTTAACCTGTGACATGAACATGCAGTTTTGATGACATGAACACGGAGAGGCTGCGAAAAGCAGCAAGAGATAGCAACATCGAAAATAACATCTTCTACTTCGACCCCAAAGCCATTAACTGGGAAGACTATTTCTTGAACACACACATCCCAGGGATTGTTAAGTACGTCCTCAAATGAAGATCGTTTTCATGTTTATCATGGCAAACTCAGCTAGTAAGAGTGATATTGCGCGCGTCTAAATCAGTCAAATAATCAATCCGTATATCGGATCCTTCAAATTCTTTCTTTAGGTATTATATTGTTACCATGCATGATGTTGTTCATATTCAAATGTATTTACATTACTGGTTTGTTGCGAACATGGATTGTTCTTACAATATATCTTGATGTAATTTGTTATTCTATTAATTCAAGTCATATGATTGAGATTTGTTCCCTTCTAATTAAATTCTCTTTATTTGCTTGGTTGGTTTATGTAGAACATGTAAGTACGTAAAACTACATCAACTCATTTGAAAAAAAAAACAATCGAATATTTAAAGATGAGAGTTAGTTCGATCATCGTCATTTCGATTCCTATGGATATAGGGAACAATCTACACGCCAATTGTTGAAGGAAATCGATGTCTAGTGACAAGATCCGAACCCTCCAATACAAAAACAAACAAGATCGGGCTGGATTTGGCTCCCCTCGAGAATCATGTGATGCTAAAGTCAGACTGTTGGAGAATTATTCTTAGGGGAAAAATCGTATTACTCCTTCATTAACCTTACATTATATAATGTAAGGTTAATGAAGGAGTAATACGGTTTTGCCCCCAAGAATAATTTTTTCCCTCTCAAGTTTCTATGTCACAACTTGATGGTATCGATCTAATTATGGTAATGAATTCACAGATATCTTCAGTCATATGATGTACCTAGTAAAAGTTCATGTCTAATATAGACACACTACTATGCAACAGTGATAAATCTAATACTAAGTTTTACATGTGGCTGGTCTATGTCTCTAATTTTATAGCCACCTATTTCAACATTTGTGTCAAAAGTTGATAGGCTTGAAATCTACTCCCACAAGTGTATGGGATCGGTTGTAGTATAGCAAGGTGTCGAACTCAGGGACTATAGGAGTATTAATCGAATCATTGCAACCAGTTGACTAAGCCAAAATAGTAGAAATCGAAATTGAGGTTTTATGATATAACTTATAAAAAAAAATTAAAACAAGCAAATGGAAGTTTTGAGAAAATTAATATGGAGAAAACATTCTAGAATTGGGAATCAACTACCATGTGTCGTCGATAGACTTAAGAGATTTTTCTCGCTCGAATGAATTTGATTCTGTTTGAAGGTAGGTTGTCTAAGTTCATTACTAATCTCCTCTCGGTCTCATAGTAAATTGTACCTAACCGGTTAACAATCACTCTCGTGCAAAGTTAAACTAAAGTTAGGTCCATTACGCTTTTAGGATCTAAGCAAGTTCATTCAAATGTCTCCTCTAGGTCTCAATTAGAACAAACAATCCTAGAATTTCTATGACAACCTACAAATCCTCAAGAGATCTTGAATCATAAGCAAACATCAGAATCTCAGGTTCAATCCTATAGCTCCAATGACAGCAATCATCTCTTGGTATCATGCAATCATCTATTTTCCTATTAGGGCTATCTCCTCTCGGTCTCAATCCCTAATAGGATCTAATCACGCATCGATTAGGCTATGCTCAATAGGATTGAATCAAACAAAAATCAAATTACATTCAAGCGATAGCAACCCTAATAGGATCTAATCATGCATCTCAACATGGTGGGATCACCCCAACCCTAGAACGATAATTAGCTAAACATGATGAAAGAGAACAAATCAAAAGCAAAATAAGATGACATAGCAAAGAAGAGAATGAGAAATACTTGATCAATCCCACCATGTTGAGATGCGTGATTAGATCCTATTAGGGTTGCTATCGCTTGAATGTAATTTGATTTTTGTTTGATTCAATCCTATTGAGCATAGCCTAATCGATGCGTGATTAGATCCTATTAGGGGTTGAGACCGAGAGGAGATAGCCCTAATAGGAAAATAGATGATTGCATGATACCAAGAGGTGATTGCTGTCATTGGAGCTATAGGATTGAACCTGAGATTCTGATGTTTGCTTATGATTCAAGATCTCTTGAGGATTTGTAGGTTGTCATAGAAATTGGATGGCTAAGACGACTTTCGGAACTGAAAAGGCGGGCGCTGACACGCTTCCTTGTGGATCGATCCCGACTACCTTCTACTACAACGGGAGGAAGTCTTGTATTTATTTGCTGAGACAGGGAGTCAGTTTGCTTTATATTTTATTTATATTTCATACTTGATTTTCCACCTAACAACTTTGGCGCCGTTGCCGGGGAAGCCATCAATCGCGCCCTTTTTAGTTCTTTTTCTCTTATTTATATTTCTTTTTGCTTTTTAGTTCCTTTTTATTTGTTTCTTTTGGTTTCTGTTTTTCAGGTGCATGCGAAGAACTGATCGCACACCCATAGACCATATTCTTGAACCTGAGCGATACTTCCATCTTCGACAGAGGCTGAGAAAGATGTCGCAAATCAATAACAACAACGAGAATTTGGGCCAGCTCACACTAGCACATGAGCTTTAGCAACTCCGCCAACAAATTGAGGCCTTCACCACCAGGGAAGCAGAATACGCCCGACGAGAGGCAGAACATGCACAAAATCAGCAACGGTGGCCTACTACAATTAAGGTCTATTGTAACATTTGATTGCAACGGTTGTTCTATTGTGGCGGTTTTTGTGGCGGTTTTATCTATTGTGGCGGTTAATGTAGCGATTTGTGAGTGTATTGGGTATTTGTGGGTAAAATAGCTATTGTGGCGGTTTAAATTATTCTACTGTAGCGTCTCAGTAAGCTAATGAAGCGGTTTTATAAAAAGCGTATTTTTCAACCTGGATGAAGCGGTTCTGAAATTTTATTATTAATTTTTTTAAAGTTAAACCCATATTCATGTCCATTATACTCCGCAGACATGTTTCTCTCATCTAGAGTGCGAACGACCGAAGAGGCGAAGAATCGCTAAAGAGGCCACCATTGATAGCTTTCGATCTGGGTCCTCTTTGCGCAGCAGACCTTTCTCTCAAAATCAAATCCTCTCTAGTATGATTTTTCTGTTATTTCTAAATTTCTAGGGTTTGGATTTTCATGTTTATGTCCTATTTCCGATCGAAGAAGGCGGTAGGACTCTTATCGCTGCTGTTATTTGCGCAGACTACTCGGGAGGACTCTTCTCTTTACTGTAATGCCTACCGCCCCTAATAACATCCAAATCCTAAACCACCGGTGTCGCCGTCTATTCAGGTCTCAATTCATTCCATCTTTGTATGATTTTTCTGTTATTTCTTAATTTCTAGGGTTTGGATTTTCTTATTTGTTGTGCATTCGGTCGGGTTCAGGTCAATCCATGTCTTCAATTCCGACATTGTTCCATCTTCTCAGACATAGCTAATTTTTCTCTTCTTTCTCCATTTTGGTGTACTGGAAATTTAATTCGGTTCAATTTCGACTGATTATTTGTTTTTTTTTGTTCTGGTTTTTGTTGAATTTGGTAGAGTAAGTGCACCGAGGTATCAGATGCTGCCGACGGAGACTAATGTTAATATGTCTCCATTGGTTCCCAATCTTCCAGAGAAAGTTCGCCCCGTTGATTATCCCTCTATACAGTGTAGGACATCTAGTGGAAGGTTTGTGGTGATTAAAATTTTGCCAATTCTATTTTGTTATATTTTTTTTAAAAAAAATTACTTGTAGTTGTTTTTTCCGATGGATTTGACTTAGTTTGGGGTTGAAATCGGGTGTGGTGGATTAGTTTGTGGCATGATTTTCATTGGAACTACAAGTTGATTTTACTAAGTGGAGATATGCTCAGTAGGTTCAATTAATAGCTTTGCAGTTTAGTATTTCTTTATTTGATTTTTAGTGAAATTAGATCCTCCTTTCCATAATTGAAAGCTCATCAAACTGCCAAAGGAATTGTAATTTTAGTGGTTAAGAACTGCGGGAATGTGAGAGATTGATTAAAATTATGACGCTTCTTTGTTCAGACAATGTTAATCTTTGACTTACATGATGAAGATCTAGTATTGCCATTTGCATTCAACATCAAATGGGGATAACTTGTGATGATTTAATACTTGGTAAGCAAGAGAGTTCATTCTTCCTTTTCTCCCCCGTGTATCTATTCGTTACACCGGTTTCCATGCCAGCCCACTTGGGTGTGTGTGTGTGTCTCTTAGTGTGTGTGTCAATTGTCATATAACCTTTTTAGATGTCTTACAATGTTGAAATGAACCCTGAACATGATAATGCTGGTAGAAGTGTACCTTTCCTGTATCTTTAGTAACATTCTCATGCTAGTATAATCTTTGCAAATCTAAATGAAGCACGTGCTTGGGACCCTTTGTGATTGTTGTGAAGAAAAGCTTTCATTCTCCTTTTCCCCTCTTTATGTGCACTAATTTGAGGCCACTATTTGTCCATTGAAAAAATTTGTGATCACTTACCCATGTCTTTTGTTTGTTGTCAAGGATTCTCGTGCCACCGGTAGTCGTTCTCCATTCAAGAATGTCAATTCGATTATTACATTAGATGATCATGGCTCTCAACGCTAGTATGAATCTCTTCTTTAATTTTTGTTGCTCTTTTCTTAAGTACAATTGGTTTAGTAAGCTTGTTGTGCCCTCTTGGTTCTTGAAGTGCAAAAATGTGTTAAAAATCATATTATGGCAGAATTGGTAATAAAATAGAAATTATGCTTAGTTTCAGCAGTGGCATTACTTGTTTGATTAATTGTCTAAATTATTTGTGGGAGGCTTCGTCTTTATGTCTTCAATGGTACATTGATCTTGTATCTTATGCACTTACAATATCCTTAATTGTAGCTCCAGATTTGTGTCATGCTTTGTTTGTGTTCTTCTTGTGAATTAAACTTATCTTTTGTAGGCCTTGATAGGTTTCTGAAAACTTGCACTCTAGACTTTTTCTTTAGTTTTACATACTCGGGCTCAAATTTTGACAAGAATTGGTCATAGTGCCATACAAACTGAATCATCAAGAAGTTAAAAAACATTCGATGTTTCTATCATAGTCTTTTACATTTTACAAACAATTATACCAAAGCACAAGTTACTGTAAATGCTCCTTAATGTTATTGCCTTATAGTCAGTTTCTTCTGAAATTTGGGATTGTAGATTGGGATATCCCTTTTGATCAAGTGAATTTTGTTGCTGAGATTGCAAATAATTCTAAGCCTGCGTGTATTTGTCAAAGTTGTCCTAAAGTTCAGCAGTTCTTTCTATGCCTAAGGGAATTGATCAAACCACCTGTGTTGACACACCACAACACATGTCATTTTTTGATGAATTTGTGTTTTTATCTTTGCTGATTATAACACCTTTCCACCTCCATCTCCCACCTCCACTCAGGGCACACCAAACAACACTAATTCAGGACACTTTTTTTTTCACCTCTGTAACATATTTCTAAAACACCCTAATAATTGGGGAGATTGAGATTATTTTTTAGGATGCCATGAATGAGGAGCTAGCTTGAGAGTTTATCCATCAAGAAAGTTAATGAAATACTAGCTAGTTTGGATCATTGGAGCATGAGATCATTGGAGCATGAGATTGTGAGGAAAAATGACATGAAAGCTAGGTGAAGCCAGCGTTAAGGTATCCAACTAACCTAAAATGTCAAGATTAAAAACCAAGTGGATTCACATATTAAAAAAAAAGGTCAGATAACCTGTACAGAAGGGGAAAAAAAGAAAAAAAAGGAGTTGTACTATTTCTTGGGAGATCTTAAATTTAGATGTTATGATAATCTCAATGGGGGTAGTACAAGTTCCCAACCTATGTAATTGCTGCTCTTGGTTGAAATTTTGAACCGTAAAATTACATTCCTAATTCCTTAAAGGGAGCAGGCAACAACAAGAGTAGTTGCACTTGCACTAAACACAACTAGCTATCTTTATTGCTAATAAATAAAATACCCCAACCAGGTCCAGCAGAAGCTCTTTTGCTGCATCTGATTTGTAGAAGAACCTTCCTCCTCCAGCAAAAAGAGTGTTGGTTCACACTTTGCTACAGTATTTCCTATAAACTCCTATAAGCTTACCTGACCCTGCCCTTTGGTGTAAGCCTACCATCAACCCGGAGCACTCCCTACATAGAGTTATCAACAAGATTACCTTAAAGCTCTCTTGATCCTTGATCCTTTGGCATGAATTGTGAAAATGGATGAATGGACTTCTTTTAACTGCATTTAATGGTTCTTGATTTCTTCGTTTGTATTAATTGTGAATGTTTCATGCATTTAATGGTTCTTGATTTCTTCGTTTGTATTAATTGTGAATGTTTCATACTTATCTTCGGTTCTTAACTTGCTAAAATGACTTAAAACAGACAATGTGATTCGAAAGATTTAAGCCCCAATGCAAAGCTTTTAACATCTTCAACATGGGATTTGGCCTCACAAAGGGTATATCATAACAAATCGGGTATGTCATCAGATATCTCTTGCTATTCGTTTAGCATTATGTTTTGACTACTTTCTCTTTCTTAAAACAGACAATGTGATTTCATCCCGATTCCCTGTTATTCCCCCCACCTTTTGATCTCTCCTTTTCGCCCATCACCGGCACAAGTTAGCTTGAATCAGGTTTCCATGTTTCTAGAATGAATTGAATCTGTTGACGATGTGATTTGATCCCGATCAGGTTTAATTTCTGAATGTGGTGGTCTTCGATCTGGATTTGGATTTCTGAAGAGGGAGTCCTATTTCAAGGAAGGGGATTTGTATTATCTCGTCTCCAACAGGTGAGTTGATGCTGGCTGTGGATTTGCTTTTTTCACTTGTGTTGTAAGAGCAATCTTTGATGGGAAATTAGTGAGAAACTGAGAAACCAGCTGCCTGTTTATTGAATGAGGGAACTCTTGTTGTAGAATGGAGTTCCTTTTGTTTGTTTTCACATATGTAAGGCAAGAGAATCTTTTATTGACATTATTGCCAGGTGGTATGCAGGTTAGCAGAGATAAGTCAGTGGAGATGTTGATCCGTGTTTAACTAAATGTTCAACTGAAACTGATAATGGGGATTCAGATATGCCAAAAGTGTTCCAAAGGCCTAGCTCAATTGACAACCCAGATATTTTGTCTGATGTAAATGAGGGTCAAAATAGCGATTTGGAGATCCGTAGATCATTGGAGGAACACCGTGACGTGATTATGTTTTAGTTCATGAAGAAATTGGGAAGAAGCTCCATGAGTGGTGAGGCTCCTAGCTTAGAGTACTACTTTAAAGGGTGTGAAGATTGTTAATTAAAAGCTCCTAGCTTGTATATTTAATTTTGTATTTTGTATTATATATTAAATTATATATATATATATACAGTATCCTTTAAAAAGAAAAGATCTTGCAATCATTTATAAAAATATAGTAGAACGCACCCTATTATTGGGTGCATTTTACTATTTTTTTTTTAAAAAAATGGGGACTTCTTAGCTCGGGTGTAAACTATCCGGGCTAAAAACACTTTTTTTTTTAAATTTTGGTTGACAAAAACCGCTACATTAGATAGCAAAAACTGCTACAATAATTAAGAATAAACCGCCACAATAGATACCTTTTGTGGCGGTTTTCATACCTATTGTGGCGGTTTTAGCACTTTTAACAAACCGCTACATTAGGTAGTAAAAACCGCCACAATAGACCTAATGCAACTCGAGCAACAGAGGCGGTTCAAAACCGCCACAATAGGCCTATTGTGGCGGTTTTTATACCTTTTGTGGCAGTTTTAACCCGCCACAATAACCCTTAATTGTTGTAGTGTGGGAGGCAAGGGTAGATCGCGAGATCAACGCAAGAATGGAACTTGAGGAGCGGATTGGGCATGTCCCAGCCAACGCAAAGGAATATCTGCATCCTACTCTGGAAGTTCCAGAATCACCGATCGTTCTTCCCGCTATTAATTTTGAAATTCGTCCTTCTTTTATTACTGAAATTAGGAGGAGTCAATTTAGGGGAAGAATCAATGAATGTCCTTTAGAGCATGTTACTACTTTTCTAGATTTATGTGAAGCAATTGCTGATGGTGCTAATCTAGAATATCTCAAACTAAAGGCTTTTTGTTGGTCCCTTGCAGGAATAACACAACAGTGGTTAGAAGGATTGCCTGCACAATCAATTCGCACTTGGAACGAACTACAAGACCTCTTCCTCAACAAGTTCTTTCCTCCTGCAAAGACAGCGGCTCTCAGACAACAGATCACGACTTTCATACAGAAGCCAGGGGAAACACTTGCACAGGTTTGGGAGCGCTACAAGAGGCTTCTGAAATCATGTCCTACGCGTGGACAACCACCCTACATCATCCAGGAGATCATCTTCAACTGCCTGGATGCGCCTACTAAGGATAGGATCAACAACTACACCGCCTATGGGTATCTCGAATACACTCTACGCCGTGCTTGGGAAGTGTTTGAGACATTGGCCAACTACAACAACACATATGGGACTTCTGCGGCCTCTTCTGACAAAAGGTATAAATGGCCTGCCCCATCTATGCCATTGTTTGTGCCACCAAAGGAGGTTGATCCAGACATCAGGGATCAGTTCCACAACGACCAGGTACGCCGTCTCACCAAGCAGGTTAAGTTTTTGTCTAAGGATAAGCCTTGCTTGGAATGTGGGTCTGTGAGGCACAACACTACTGCATGTCCACACGTCGATCAAGTACATCAAGGAGAGACCCACGAAGAGGTAAGGTATGCCGGGGGACACTACTCAGGACCACACCAGACCCAGAACTGAAGCTATTATCGCCAGCCCCAGCATCAGAACCCCCCGTCCTACAGAACCCCTAGTCACCCTGACAAAGAAGGTAAGAAGGATGACCTGCAGACCATTCTTGAGGAGATGCAGTGGAATCATTCAGACACCAAGCAATCTAGCAATTCCATCCACACTCAGCTGCATGGTGTCAACTATAGGCGTGGGGAAATCAATATCTGGAGGAAATCGATTGACACACAGATTGGCCAGCTGGCAACATCCGTCCCCAAACAATCAGGTACGCTCCCTGGAACCTCTGAACCTAACTGACAAGAGGAAACCCTGTCGTTGTTCTTGCCAAAGAATACTCAAACTCACAACTAGTATAGTGTGTAAGCAAGAGATCGATCCACAGGGAAATCTATTAAATTCAAGTCTAATTCTAATTGCTAAGAGAGAAAAGGGGGAGTTTTTAGTGTGAAAAGATCCGCCTTTTAGCAAAGCGGAAACAAGCAAACAAAGTGAATTGGTTTAAGAATGCAGTGGAGAGAAATAGGTTCACCTACAATTTATCACTTCGATTGATGAATTCGATCCTTGTTTCAGCCTCTAGTTCTTGCCTTTTCCTATCAATGTCCTTGTCCAAATCTTAGGTAAATTACTAGTCCTACGAGTCCTAGCAACCCTTATCTCTAAATAACCCTAACACGGTTAAGATTCAACCTAGAGATAGCATTAAGATTATGAATACACCAAGGTACACATAATATCAAGCTACGAGTCGATATTCAACATGTATTCCACTTCCTACACATCCAATTAGTCCTACGAGTCCTAAAGGGATATGATTGCCACTTGGGTTAAGGTTCGCTACGAGGAATCTGCAAAACCCTAGCAATTGAATGAATCTACTCTAACTAGTTGATCAGGCCAGAGAGAATAAAACACATTCAAGCAATTAAGCACAACAAAGTCAAAACATTGCAATAGGAATAAGAACTAGATTAAGAAACTCACAATTCAACAATCAAAGATCCAAACTGTAGGCGAAACCTCGAGAGTTAAGTTGCTCATGCTCAACGGCGCTCTCAACAATGGAATAATGTGCATAAGGTGAATGAAAGAATAACTAGAAAAGCCTTAAATAGTCTTATCAAAGTTGGCCCAAAATAACTTAATAAAAACCCTAAGTAAAATCCGGAATCGAAGTTCAGTCTCTGCACGGGCCGCGGGGCGGTCGGCGATCAGCGAATTCCTCCGTTTCTTCCTTCAAGCCACGGGGCGGCCTGCGATTCTTCCGAGCTGCTTCTTCTTTGTCTCCAGCAACTCCTAAGTACTTCTTTAACTTGTTTCCGCTCTTTTAACTAGCTATCATTTCACCTCCAATCTACTTTTCCTGAAATAAACCATAAAATCATGTAGATTCCGCCTCTTCTAACTCAACAAGTGAAAATGCAAATTCAACTAAATAAATGCAATATTCACACCTAAATTATGCTAAATGCAATCTATTATGCACTACTAAATATGCTCTATCACTAACCCTAAGGGTAAATCTACAGGACAGGTGGCTGCCAAGAACCTAAGGAGTGGGCGACAGATGCAAACACCCGAGAGAATGACGGAGGAGAAGGGCACTGGAGACCAGTCGATATCGACCAACCCAGTCGATATCGACCCCCCTATGGTCGAAATTGACCCAACTCCTCAACAAAACCAGAGGCCAGCAGATCAACTCGATATCGACCAGACACAGGTCGATATCGACCAGGCACCAGTCGAAACCGACCCCCTCCACTCAACATCAGCGCCTCCGAAAAAGAAAGCGCTGCCATTCCCGACGAAATCCTTGAAAGACCCAGCAGAGAAGAAATTCCAGCGTTTCATCAAGATGCTTCAAAGGCTCAACGTCACAATACCCTTCACAGAAGCTCTTAATGAGATGTCATCCTACGTCAAGTTCCTAAAGGAGATTCTTAGCAAAAAGCGGTCAATGACTGAGATCGCAGAGGAGTGCAGCCAAATGGACGTTCTAGAAAAGAGGTTAGATCCAGGTAAGTTTGCTATAACCATTGGATTTGGTCAATATAAATTTAATGCTTTATGTGACTTGGGAGCCAGTGTGAGTATAATGCCCTTATCAATCTGGTCCAAGATTAAGATAGGTGTCTTAGAGCCCGTGGATGCAAAACTTTACATGGCAAACAACACGGTGGTCATCCCAACAGGCATGGTGGACACCATGCAACTGAGTGTGATCGATATCAACACGGTGGATGCAAAACTTTACAAGTAGGTAAGTTCTTTATCCCTGCTGATTTCTTAGTTATTGATATGGCGGAGGACCCTGCTTGCCCAATCATTCTAGGAAGGCCCTTCTTGGCGACGGTGGATGCCAACATAAGCGTAAGGAAGGGAGTGCTCACTTTCAACATCAGCGATGAGGTAATTGAGTATTCCTTTAATAAAACTGAAAGGCATACAAGTCCCATGGAAGAGGTCAAGTCCATATCAGCCAGGTATATCACTTGCGGGGAGCCTAAGGTAAGAAATATGACCCCCGAAGAGCTGGAAAAGAGGGATATGGAAGCCCAGGTGGAGGAGATCATGGCCATCCTGAACGAAGAAACAGAGGATCCACTCGATGTCACCCAAGGTAAGTCGATATGGACTAACTATTTTTTGGATGCCTTGCCAGGTCTTAAGTATGGGGTCAAAATTGATCAGGAAAAATCGATTAGAGCACAACAGCAGTCGATATCGACCACCCTTTGCCGATATCGACCAGATCATACCGAGATGCCTCCTCCAGAAATTGAGCCAGGGAATATCGAGCAGGACAACTCGATATTGACCACTTCTGGTCGATATCAACCTCCCAAAATCGAGCCGATTCCACCTGTCGAGACAAAGCCAGTCGATTTCGAGCAAGACAACTCGATATCGACCAATTCTGGTCGATATCAACCAGTCCAAATCGACCCTTCTTCTTTTTCAGATTTGACCGAGTCTCCACCAGAACAGCAGCAGTCGATATCGACTGATATAGGTCGAAATCGACCAGACCCTCAGAAGCTGAATGCCACCGAATCTGCAAAGGTAAGCCAAGGTATGGATCTTTCTTCTCCTATTTCAATTAAAGATCTATCTATACATGGGAGAGGTTTGCCTTGGTATGTGCGCTTATGCAGGGATTCCAATGATGAGCCTAAGGAATATGAAGTAGGAGACAAAGTCTATGTCTCCAAATCAAATGATCATTGGTTCCCTAACAAGTTCAAAAAGAAGAAGATGGGACCTTTCACGGTGAAAAAGATCCATTCAGGCGGACTACAACTGATTGACAAGAATGGAGTCATGTTTGAAGCCCAAGCTACATAGGCTTTGCAGATGCCACCTCGAGCCCAATGGAGAAGTCGGCCTAGCGACTATAAAGTCTAGAGCTTGTAAATAGACATTTAGTTTTTGGGATTTTTGGACATTGTTGCTTTTGTTTTTGGTTTTGGACATTATTTTTAAGTTTTTCTATTGTGGGTATTTCTCTTCTAACAATTTTTGTAGGAACAAAGAAGGAAGCAGCAGCTCACTCGATTTCGAGCAAGATAGGTCGATATCGACTGGTACACTCGAAATCGACCAGCCCAGCAGAAGCATTTGCACTCGATTCCGACGATCAGCACACCTGTCTAGTGAGTTTCTTTCTTTACCCTTATTTTTTATGCAGTGAGGACACTGTAATGTTTAAGTATGGGGTGGGGGAAGGGCTTACTTTATGCATATTTGACTTTATTTGACATTATGTGTGCATATTTAGAGTTTATTTCTTGAATTGCTTATACATGGCTACTTTGGAATTCATATTTTATTTATGTGCTTATATGCATGTTTTCCAAAGTTTATTTTTATCACCCCTATTGAAAAATTTTGATTAGTGTCATGGAAGTTTAATATTGAACTCGACGATGCAAAATTGGATTCATTAGAGATATAGCGTGAAATTGCCTAGTAAAGGGAAGTCACAATGAAGTGCATTATTTTATGAAAACCATAAAATGAGGTAAAATTTGATATTGCTTTTGACATGTTGCATGATAAGAGGATGGAGGACTTTATATTTTCTATATAATGCTCATATTGTTATATCCTAGCCATACCTATGCTTATGAATTTCACAAAAGCCATAATATGCCTTATTTCATATTTGCTCCACATGATCTAAATATTGCCCATTCTTTGCCTTATTTCCATCCGGGGATTATGTTGAGAATGATGTCACATTATGGAGATTACTATATGATTGTTGTGTTGTTATATATCATATATGGAGTTGGGTAGGATAAATTGAATATTATGGAAAATTTAATGAGTGAAATAAAATACGATCAAAGATCGACCCTGCTCGTTGAGATAATAGTTCGGCGAGATGGGACACAAGGTGAGGAGTCCGAAGCACTAAGTATCCGGGGCCATTCATGACACCCATGTTTGCGACTCGCGAGAAGGAAGTGATGAGGTTAGAGAGGTAAAAGCATATAAGTGAAAAAAATCAAAGAGTGATTTATATGAGAGGATGAGTGATGTGGAAATTATGAAGGAGAAAGTGCATCAAAGCATGAAAGCAAGTTCGAAGAATTCTCCCCGGATTTAGCACCACATTTCCCAAAAATAGCCCACCACTTTACCTTTTACCTAATCTTCACCATGAGCTTAAATTAAAGTCCTCTTGATTATTAATGCTTTGTCACGAATGAATGTTTTGCATAACCCTCCTTTTGTGAGTAGATGTTGCTTTTTAATTGCACATGTATGAATTTGTGACATTAGTACATTTTCGAGGATGGTAATTGATTGCAGGGACATATGACAATGAATCTAAGATGTTGAGAGTTTGTTTTCTTCCCCTGTATGACTATTAAAAGTATTGCTTGAGGACAAGCAAACTTAAGTATGGGGTGTTTGTTGTGAGCCTAATTTTCCATGTTCTATACTATCTTTTATATCAATTTCTGCATACATTTCATACATTTGGGCTAGAATAATACATATTCTATGTAGTTTACACTTATTTACCAAATTATGGAGTCTACACTAGTTTCTGTTTAAATTCGTAGAAATCGAGGCATTTTATAGCAATTCAGAGAAAGAAGGAAAAGCTCGAAGTCAACTACAGAAAGTCCAAGGTCAAGGAGTAGCAGAACCAGGACAAATCGAGCAGAGAACGAGAAAGATCGACTCGACACAATCTGGTTGATATCGACCACTTTTGATCGATATCGAGGAAGCTGGTCGATTTTCCACCAGAGGCCCAAGATCGAGTGAAGAAACACAGAAGAGGTCGATTTCGACCATACTGGTCGATATTGACCAAAACCAGGTCGAAATTCCTCCTGGAAGCCGAAATCGAGTCTCAGACGAAGAATCCGAGAAGATTGCTCGATATCGACCAAACTTGGTCGATATCGACCAACCTACATAGGCCGATTTCGAGCAGTCCGAGTCCGAGTGCTGAGCTGGCTTTCTTCCACATGAAGCAAGAGATATTCTATCAACTCAAGAGGAGATTTATCAAGTTCTATCAAGAGAAAAAGGATCTATCCACACTAATCCTAGTTTCCTTTTAGATATATTTGTTTTATTTCCAAATTTAATCTTTACGTATTTAGATAGATATATTTAGATATAGATAGATGTTTCTTTCCTAGATTAGATAGGGAGTGAAGTCTATAAATAAAGCCCTAGGGGCTGAGTTTTATTCATTCAATTCTAGTTCCAATTACACATAGAGAGAGAGAGCTTGTGGCGAGTAAGGTGGAGTCTTGCGAGAGCGAAGTTGGCTTTGTTCGGTTGTAAGCTTTCTTATTTAGTTTATTTAATGCAATTTAGTTCCCTTTTATTATTGATGTCTTTCTTGATGATGAAGAGCGAGTAGTCACCCAACTTCTAGGGTCGGGGTGAGCCCGAAGGTAGTCATGTAAGCTGATGCGGTAAAGGTACAATCTTTTGATGCGATTTCGTCTTCTATCCCTATGAGCATGATTCTTTTGTGAAAGTTGAAGGTGATCCTTGTTTGTGTTATTGAAGTGAAAGTGATCTTAATGCAACTTTGATTAATTATGTGAAAAAGGGTTAGTAACAATTAGGGTTTAGGCGAAAGCCTCTATCTTCCTATTTGTTAATAATGAGAGTTATTTGATGGAAAAGCATGATCTTTTATGCCATTATGTGTTATTTTACATGATTATCATTGTGGTGTTGAAACCCTGATCTTGGAAGTCTTTAGTTTATTGATTTATTTCATCAGTTTTGAGTTCTGTTCTGTGAAAAATTGCGAGTTTTAAGTTTCTGTTTTAAGTCGAAATCGAGCTACTGTTGGTCGAAATTTTAGGTCGATATCGAGTACATAGGTCGATATCGACTAGCTTGAGCTTTCTCTTCTGTTCTGCTTGTTTCTGCGTTTTACAATTTCCGTCGACAGTGTGGTCGATATCGAGTGGTAAGGTCGATATCGAGCGTTCTTCTGGTCGATTTTCTGCTGAGTTTTGGAACTGAAAAGGCGGGCGCTGACACGCTTCCTCGTGTATCGATCCTGACTACCTTCTACTACAACGGGAGGAAGTCTTGTATTTATTTGCTGAGACAGGGAGTCAGCTATAGATTGCACCAACGCCTTTGCCCGCGAGTTGGCTACACCACCTTGAGCTCCTATGAGTGTTTCGCTTGATATACTTGCTATATGAACCGTGTCTTTTGCTTTTCTTTAAATCCCCTTCCATTAGATGCATGCAATTTAGCCCAAATTACCGACCCAATCCTACAAAACACGAATAAAGCTTGTGTAGATCTCTGAATCATAAATAATACAGAAACCACACAAAAAAACAATAAAAAATACTCTAAAATGATGCATGAAACTAACCTAAATGCACATGAATAATATATAAAACTAGGTGCTATCAAAATACCCCATACTTAAACCTTGTTTGTCCCCAAGCAAAATTCGGTATTCAAAATCACAAGTGCAAGACATGTTCAACAATCTCAGCTCATCTGATGCTTGAAAATACAATTTTTTTCTCAATTCACATAAACGCATGCCATCCTTGCTAAGTCATCATCATTGATCGAGAAAAATGCAATCATTTGAGTGAGTGTGCACACTCACTCAAATGTGTTTAGAGGGATCAATTTCGCTCGGTCTCACGATGCTGCTAATCCACCAAAAACTTGCATAGCGTTCTAGATATTCACCACCTACACATGTATATGAATAAAATCAAGAGGTCTTTATACGGTTGTAATGGGGTCATGGTAAGACATAGAGGGAAAGGCGGTATTTTTGGAATTGTGGTGCTAAAATCCGGGACTTAGACCTTTTAAACTCCTACACCATTTTCACATGAAAACACTCCACCTCTTATCTTACATTGACACACCAAAACATACACAATGAAGCTCACTCTTGGCTCTTCTCTCTTTATTGTGCTACACTTGCATTCTTTTGTTGCACATTAGTGATGAACTAGCCTTTTCATTTCAAACTTCTTTCATTTTTCTTTAGAACCTTTTTTTTCTTTTTTTTCTTCTCTCCTTTTTTCTTTCTTTCACTTTCACTAGTACACAACAATATCAAGACAACTCTTCCATTTCTTATCCATATTCAACATTCAATCTTTCAACAACCATCACACTCCACAAACCATCACTACTCATGGTCCGAACTCCCGGATGGGTAATAGGCTTAATAATAAGGCTTGGGATGTTTTGAGGAGGTACAAAAATAGGCAATTAAAGGTTCAATGGGCTGTCAAGCAGATGATTAGTATAGGACAAGGAAAAAGAAGGCAAAATAGGCTCAGAAACAAATATCATGCCTCTATCACATCAAAGTCATGCATATGCACAGAATAGCTTCAACCCAGATTCTAATGCAAGTTCAAGAGATTAAGCAATCATGTGAGTGACTCTCAATATGGTATAAGAGGACTCAAGTTATGTCCTTTTAGGCTCCTTCCATCAGGGTGGTTGCTTAGGAAGTTGAATTATGCATGATTCTCCTCAATGACTCCTAAGCTAGGCAATTCATCCATGCAAACTGAGCTTAATACAGAAAGAAAGAGAAACTTTGAGCTTCCTAGATCATCAACATATCATTGTGAATTCTTTAAAAACATGGGAATTTATCTCACACACTAGCCAAACATAGATGGAAAAGAGGAAAAAAAACTGAGAATATAAAAATAAAAATGCAGAATGCAAGTGGAAATGCAATGAAAATGCAATGCAATGAAGACTATATATACAATGCAAATGCAAGTACACCCCACCCCATACTAATGTACTAAATTTTCCCCAATGTAGAAATAAACAAGAGGAAGGGAGAGACTCACAAATTCCTATGTAGGTGGTGGTGGGAAAGGGGCATCATGGTCATATAGATGACCCGTCACATGGTAGTAAATCTGTTTCTGAATGTGATCTTGAAAATCCAATCGTCGAAAAACCTCAGAAAACTGGCCATCGACGTGAGTACGTAAATCCTTCATATCCTGACGGAGGGAAAAGATCTGCTCATTCAAAGAAGCCCCATCGTGCTCATGATGACTTGAATCACCCATGAGACCATCTCCAGGCGCACCGCTCGCCATCTCGTTGTCCTCTTTCTCATCATCTGTGCGCGGAGTGGGACTTCCGACCTAAGACTCATACCAATCAACTCGGTTTTCTGTGCTGACAGGGCCATCTCGAAATGGCTTGAACCTTCCTATCTAATTGATCTTTAAAGCATAAGAAGCCCCATCCCCCTGAATAATCCCTGAACTCTTCAGATGAGCTAAATCAACATACTGAGGAGGGACGGAAGAGTACTTGGAGAGGTTAATATTGCACGAATCTGCAAGTCTGGCAATGAGTCCTTCTATGTGGACTGGTCCTTTAGGAGTGACGGCAAGAGCGACTAGCTTAGAGGCGACCTCAGCAGCCAAATTGATGGGGCGCTCCGGTGGTGCTGGGTCTGGTTGTGGCATAGAAGAGCGCAGGCGGGAGCACTGGGCACGGATGAGAGAACGGGAGGTTGGAGAAGAGACGCAGATGCGTTCTTCTGTTTTTGTTTTAGTACGAGAAATAAAGGAAGAAAAAGAAAAGGAAATAAAATAAAATAAAAGCTTATAAACAAGTGGCCACGACTCGTGAGACTTCCCCGCGACTCGTGAGAGTCATCAGTGAGTTGAGTTGGGAGCAAGGTTGGTCCCCGCGACTCGTGAGAGTCATCCCGCGAGTCGTGAGACTTCTCAACGAAATGAAGCTAAGGTCTAGGCTCAACACTACGATTCATGGGACTTGTTTTAGACAAAAGAAACAAAATAAAGAAAAATTTACCTACTACTTACCTCGGGTTGCCTCCTGAAAAGCGATTCTTTTAGGTCGTTAGCTAGACTTTCCCCCGCTTTAGGTCCTCGGATCAAGATGGATCGTGGAAATGACCATCTCAATCGGATGTCCTGATATGTACCGCTTGAGGCACTGGCCATTTACCTTGAATGTGCCCTTTTCTTCACTCCATACATCAATTGCTCCATGCCGATAGACTTTTTGCACTAAGAATGGGCCACTCCATGCCATCTCGACTTCAACTTGCTCGGAAATAGCCTTAACCTCGAGTTGAAAAGCAAGACAAGGTCGCCTTCATGAAGCTCCTTAGGTGAGATATGCTTGTCATGCCACTTTTTAGTTCTTTCCTAGTAAATCTTGGCGTTCTCATAAGCCTCCAAATGCATCTCTTCAAGCTCTTGTAGTTTCAATTGCCGTTTTTCTCCCGCTAGCTTCATATCCAAATTTAGTGTCTTAATCGCCCAACAGGCTTTGTGCTCCAACTCAACGGGGAGATGACAAATTTTTCCATACACCAGCTTGTACGGAGTAGTACCAATCGGAGTCTTAAAAGCAGTCATGTAAGCCCACAAAGCATCATTTAACTTCGTCGCCCAATCCTTTCGTGAGTGGGAGACAGTTTTCTATAATATGCTCTTTATCTCCCGGATGGAGACCTCTAGTTGCCCACTCGTTTGAGGATGGTATGGGGTTGCAATCCGGTGATGAACCCCATACTTCTTCAATAATGCCTCGAAATTCCTCTCAATGAAATGGGAACCTCCATCACTAATCAGAAATCGTGGAACCCCAAACCTCAAGAAGATCACATTGTTGATGAACTTTGTGACCACCTTAGCATCATTAGTGGGGGCTGCCACAACTTAAACCCATTTCGACACATAATCCACCGCCACAAGTATATACTTGTATGGCCCAGAAGATGGAAAAGGCCCCATAAAATCGATTCCCCACACATCAAACAACTCAACCTCTAAAATGCTATTCAACGGCATCTCATTTCTTTTTGAGATATTCTCTGTCCTTTAACACTCATCACAAGAAACAAAAAATTCTCTAACATCTTTGAACATAGTAGGCCAATAGAAACCAAATTGAAATACCTTGGCAATAGTCTTGGAGGTGCTAGCATGACCTCCAACTGGTAGAGAATGACAATGTTTGATGACACTAAGGACTTCTTCCCTCGGAATGCATCTCTTGAAAAGCCCATCGGAGCACCTGTTAATGAGGTATGGCTCGCTCCAATAATAATGCACAACGTCCTTCAAGAATTTCTTCCTTTGCTGAAATGACAGATCACCAAACAACTCATTACATACAATGTAATTCACAAAATCAGCATACCATGGTACCTCATAAGTGGTGCTCAAGATCTCAACGGTGAAATCAAGCAGATGATCATTTGGAAAAGACTCATCGATGAGAGGCTCAGATGAAGTGTGCTCTAGTTGCTCCGGCGGTAACCTGGACAAGTGATCAGCAACAAGGTTCTCCGCGCCCTTTTTGTCCTTAATCTCCAAATTGAACTCTTGGAGAAGAAGGATCCACCTAATCAGACGCAGCTTTGCATCTTTCTTTTGCAGCAAGTATCGGATCACAGCATGATTCGTATACACAATTACTTTAGCACCCACCAAATAAGACCGAAACTTCTCAAAAGCAAAGACTATAACAAGCAATTCCTTCTCTGTTGTGGCATAATTTTTCTGAGCTTCATCTAAAGTCCTACTGGCATAGTAGATGGCATGGAGCTTGTTATCCTTCTTTTGACCCAGTACGGCCCTAACCGCGTAGTCGCTGGCGTCACACATTATCTAGAAGGGGAGATCCCAATCAGGAGACTGCATAATAGGAGCTGAGACCAACACCTCCTTCAACCTGCAAAAGAACTCATGGCACTCCGGAGAGAAATCAAAAGCAACATCTTTCATTAGCAAGTTAGAAAGAGGTTTAGCAATTTTGGAAAAATCCTTTATGAACCTCCTATAAAAGCCAGCATGGCCCAAAAAACTCCTTACACCCTTAACCGAGGTAGGAGGTGGTAATTTCTCAATCAAATCTATCTTAGCTCGATCCATCTCAATACCACGGTTAGAAACTAAATGACCAAGGACAATACCTTCCCTTACCATAAAATGACATTTCTCCCAATTCAAGACAAGGTTCACTTCTTCGCAACGCTGCAAGAC
Source organism: Persicaria maculosa (assembly GCA_963922045.1). Taxonomy (NCBI): domain Eukaryota; kingdom Viridiplantae; phylum Streptophyta; class Magnoliopsida; order Caryophyllales; family Polygonaceae; genus Persicaria; species Persicaria maculosa. Next base: position 3,899,883 of record OY998251.1, read on the forward strand.
TCGAGACAAGTTAGACAAGCAAGCATCAAAAGATGAACCGTATACAGAGAAGTCATCCGTGAACACTTCCATAATGTCCTCAATGAAATCAGAAAATATGGCCATCATGCAACGCTGAAAAGTAGCAGGGGTGTTACACAAACCGAAGGGCATTCTCCTATATGCAAAGGTGTCGTAAGGGAAAGTAAACGTAGTCTTTTCCTGATCATTCGGATGGATAGGAATCTGAAAGAATCCACTATATCCATCCAAATAACAGTAATAAGAGTGCTTAGCTAGCCTCTCAAGCATCTGATCTATGAAGGAAATGGGGAAATGATCTTTTCGGGTGGAGGCATTCAACTTCTTATAATCTATACACATTCTCCGACCTGTAACAGTCCTAGTAGGGATCAACTCATTCCTATCATTCTTGACAACAGTCATCCCTCCTTTCTTAGGAACCACATGAACGGGACTAACCCATTTGCTATCAGAAATAGGAAAAATAATACCGGCATCTAACAGTTTAAGCACTTCCTTTTTCACAACCTATTTCATGTTAGGGTTAAGCCTTCTTTGATGCTCTCGGGTGGGTTTATGATCATCCTCCATCAAAATCCTATGCATGCACATGGAGGGGCTAATCCCTTTCAAATCATCAACGGTGTAGCCTATGGCCTTCTTATGCAATCTAAGCTCATGGAATAGCTTTTAAGTGTCATCCAAACTTAGGCTAGTACTCACAATCACGGGATAAGTGGAATTAGGACCCAAGAATTCATACCTCAAAGTAGAAGGAAATGGCTTCAACTCCATCTCAAGTGCACCTCACAAGTTTTCATCATCTCTTTGCAAAACCTCAAAAACAGCTTTGGGGTCTTCTACAACAGCTTCCAAATCCTGAACTACTTGAGCAAGTAGTTCATCATCACCAGCATCAGTCACACTCTCCATAAGACATAGCTCTAGAGGGTCTCGCTCAATCACCTCTGTCATGACATCTTGAGCTCCTTCATCTATTACATCAATCCTGCGACATTCATCCTAAAAAACAGAGGCTTTCAAAGATTTAGGGAGGTTAAACACAATTTTCTCATCCCTTATTTCAAAGGAAAAAGTCCCTTTCCGGACATCAATCACAGCACCTACAGTGGCCAAAAAGGGCCTTCCAAGAATAATAGGACAACGAATGTCGGCATCCATATCTAAAACAACAAAATCAATAGGTACAAAGAACTTACCCACCTTTATTGGAACATCCTCCAAGATGCCAGCGGGGTGGGCTACGGACCTGTTCGCCATAATAAGCTGCATCCTAGCAGGCCTAAGCTCCTCTAAGTCTAGCTTGTTACAAATAGAGAGAGGAAGCAAGCTTGTACTAGCTCCCAAATCATATAGAGCTTTATAATTAGAACCATGACCAAAGAAAATAGGGACAACGAAACTACCTGGGTCCTCCAGCTTAGGTGGTAGCTTGTTTTGGATCAAGGCACTGCACTCCTCATTAAGAAACACCGTCTGACACTCATCTAGCTTCCTCTTGTTAGAGAGGATCTCCTTCAAAAACTTCATAGAGGAGGGCATTTGGGACAAAGCATTGGTGAAGGGGATGTTGATGTAGAGCTTCTTAAACACCTCCAAGAACTTCCCGTATTGCTTCTCGATCTAAGCTTGAGCCTTCCTTTGTCGAAATGGAAGCGGTGGCTTGTAAGGAGGAGGTGGGACATATGGTGGCTCTATCACCGACTCAGCAACTTTCTCTCCTTCCTTAACATTCTCTTGAGCTCCAGTTGGCTCGGAGGACCTCGGATCTTCTAATTGCTTACCACTCCTTAAGGACATAGAAGAAATATTTCCTTTGGTGTTATCTTCCGTTTTCCCTGGAAACTGACCAGTAGGCCTAGCGGTGTTATTGGCCTGCTGAGCTACTTGAGCCTCAAGCATTTTCTGCCCCTAGTGAGATTCTGCACTTCACGATTATCCTACAGCGGCCCTTCTGCAGCTTACTTGTTGGCATAGGAGAAACCGGGGTGGTCCCTCGCTTGAGGGTTGTAGTTGTTAAAGTTTCGGTTATACCCTTGACCCCTATTGTAGTTGTTGCCCATGTAGCCAACTTCCTTCTCTTGACTTTCATCACCTTGGGAGGCGTAGATCTGGTAAGCCGAGATAGTGTGATCTTGGGATCCACATAGCTGGCATGGCACCGGTCTAGAGCCCGCAACACTCACCTCCTTAGTGGACAAAGACTTCTCCATAACTGAGGCTATACGTTTAATTTCAGCAGTCAATGAGTCATATCTAGCATCCTTATAAGTTGCAGCGTCCACCTCATAGATCCATGTACCCCTTTTGATAATAGAGAGTGCCCTGGGTTGCGAGTATTTCCCACATCGATCTTTCAGCCGTCTTCTCAATGAACGCCCAAGCATCTTCAGCTCCCATTTCCAAAAATTCTCCTCCAGATGAGGAGTCAATAAGCACTCTAGTGTTGTAACTGACAGTCTTGTAGAAAATCTCCAACAGATTTACCTTTGATATCCCATAGTGAGGACACTCAAACAAAAGATCCTTGAATCTTTCCCACGATTCATGGATGTTCTCCCCATCTCCAACCACGAAAGAATTTATCTTCCGCCTCATCTCAACAGTCTTAGCTGGCGGGGAGAACTGATTCAATAATTCAGTTGACAGTTCCTCCCAAGTGGTGACTGTGCCAGCAGGGATAGAGTTGTACCAGTGTCTAGCTTTCCCTGCAAGTGAGAAGGAGAATGATCGCAATAATAACTCTTCAGGAGCAACACCCTGAACTCTCAATGTATCCATCAATACTTTGAAGGTGGATATGTGTTGATGAGGGATCTCAGCAGGAAGCCCATTGAACGTATTCTACCTTATCATATTCAGCAGTGTAGGCTTTAGCTCAAAATTAGCGGGTGTTAAAGCAGGAAGGACAACACCTGGTTGTGGTAGGAGTCGAGCTGGATCCATCCGCTCTCCTAGGGTTGCCAGCCCTTGCGGTTGGCCGAGCTGTAATTGTTGATTAGCTAGGTGTTGTCAAAGGTCGGCATTTTCTTGATCTCTTTGAGCCATTTGCCGCTCCAGTTATGCCAATCTAGCCATCGCATCAGCCATCGTTTCAGCTCTAGCAGCTTGTTGTCCAGCTCTTCTCTTGTGGAATGTGAGTTCATTTTCAGGATCAAAAGGCACTAGATTGCTAGAGCCTTTCATTTTTCGCATTCAAAGCACAACCTGAGACCAAAAACAAAAATAAAAACAAATCAAAGCAACAAAAAGAACTTAGCAAACTAGTTGTCAAGTAATGATCGATACTAGCTCTAGTCCCCGGCAACGGCACCAAAAACTTGATAGGCTTGAAACCTACTCCCACAAGTGTATGGGATCGGTTGTAGTACATCAAGGTGTCGAACTCAGGGACTCTAGGAGTATTAATCGAATCTTTGCTACCAGTTGACTAAGCCAAAATAGTAGAAATCGAAATTGAGGTTTTATGATATAACTAATAAAAACAAATTAAAACAAGCAAATGGAAGTTTTGAGAAAATTAATATGGAGAAAACATTATAGAATTGGGAATCAACCACCATGTGTCGTCGATAGACTTAAGAGATTTTTCTCGCTCGAATGAATTTGATTCTGTTTGAAGGTAGGTTGTCAAAGTTCATTACTAATCCCCTCTCGGTCTCATAGTAAATTGTACCTAACCGATTAACAATCACTTTCGTGCAAAGTTAAACTAAAGTTAGGTCCATTATGCTCTTAGGATCTAAGCAAAGTTCATTCAAATGTCTCCTCTCGGCCTCAATTAGAACAAACAATCCTAGAATTTATATGACAACCTACAAATCCTCAAGAGATCTTGAATCATGCTATTATGTCACTCATAAGCAAACATCAGAATCTCAGGTTCAATCCTATAGCTCCAATGACAATAATCACCTCTCGGTGTCATGCAATCATCTATTTTCCTATTAGGATCTAATGACGCATTGATTAGGCTATGCTCAATAGGATTGAATCAAACAAAAATCAAATTACATTCAAGCGATAGCAAGCAATGGTCTATCTGAACATGGTGGGATCATCCCAAGTTGGGATGATCCCAACCCTAGAACGATTGAATTAGCTAAACATGATGAAAGAGAACAAATCAAAGGCAAAATAAGATGACATAGCAAAGAAGAGTATGAGAAATACTTGATCTTATATAGCGGAAATCGTCTTAAGCATCTAATTTGCAATCCTTTATCACCCAACTAATCTAGGGTTCTCTCCCCAAAATCTGAGTGTTTTTCAGCCCTTTTCACCAAAACGTAACCCCCAATACACAGAACTCTTTTTCGGTTTTAATTCCTCCACCAAACAAATGAAATAAACAATAGAAATATGAAAGGTCTGGCTGATCTGGCACTATCACGACTCGTGAAGAGTCTATCACGGGTCGTGACAGCCTGCAGTAGGCCACAAAACAAATGAGTTCACTTGTCACGACTCGTGAAAGCGTCCCACGAGTCGTGACAGCTTGTTTTAGCTGAAAATTGCACCAACGCCTTTGTCCTGCGAGTTGGCTACACCACCTTGAGCTCCTATGAGTGTTTCGCTTGATATGCTTGCTCTATGAACCATCTCTTTTGCTTTTATTTCAATCCTCTTCCATTATATGCATGCAATTTAGCCCAAATTACCGACCCAATCCTACAAAACACGAATAAAGCTTGTGTAGATATCAGAATCATAAATAATACAAAAATCAAACAAAAAAACAATAAAAATACTCTAAAATGATGCATGAAACTAACCTAAATGCACATCTAGGTGCTATCAAAAGTCATGGCCAAACAAATAGATCGAGCTTTAATCAAAAGGCTCACGTTTCCATTTTTTTTTTAACCGGAAAAAATTTGATTGTTGGCATAGCCAACTAGCCAAGAGCATCCATATGGATGATACTGCTCAAGACAGCATCAGGGGGCAAGCCTGAGCTGGAGAACCCAAAATCTAGATGAGATAGTCGGTCAGCAGCTAGATTACCAACCCTAAATACATGAGAGACCTCAAATTCTGGAATCATATTCAGAGTGCATAGAGTGTCGGATAGAAGCATCTCTATATCGCCATGGCAGGACACACCTGCCTTGAGGCTTTTGATAATACTAAGATTATCACCTTCAATGCAGATACGCGGAATTTTTAATTCAATTACTTTGAGTACACCTCTCCAAAGGCCAAAACATTCAGAACCAATGGCAGAAGCGAGTGGGGAGGAGCCAGATTTAACATACCGAGCACAACCTAGGCAATCCCTGATTAAGAACCCATAAGTTCCTAGTTTGTCAGAGGAGAAGGCTCCATCAAAATTTAGTTTGTACCAGTTATCTCTAGGTCTTTTCCACTTTGTGATCCTTTTCCTAGTCTTAGCTGGTTTGATCATTTTGTTATCTGTGTTCTTATTTGTGCTTAAGTCATCCATTTTTGCCTTTTCCCAGTTGGTTAATTGTTCTGTTATGAATGATGCTATAGTTTTTGGGCTGGCTTTGATTTTATCGAAAAGAGCTTTGTTCCTGAAATACCATAAACACCACCAGGCAGTGGTAAGAAATGAGAATTCTGATTTACTTAAAGAAGCATGGAGTGCACATAGTAATTCGGTTATGTTTTGAGTGGTGTTATATACTCTTTGAACGGTGTTGTAAATTTTTAGGGATAGATGTTGTAGTGTGATTGATGTTGCTGGGCAATGGAATAATAAGTGATCAGTATCTTCGAAGTTCATGCCACATGAAGGGAAGTCAGTGGGAATGCCCACACCTATTGAGAACCACCCGTTTTTACTGGGAGCCCAGAATAGACTATCTTGTTGGATATGTTTTGGGATTGGAGTTTGTTTTATGTTTATCAGCGTTTCTCTACTGATCTGGTTGTTTAAGGTGTTCTGTAGTTTGTTAGTGTCCCAGGTTTGATCCTCCAATATAAAATTTCCGACTAAAAGATTCGTGTTGATTGATTCTATTGTTGTAGCTTGTGCCAATAGGGGGAGTCCCCCATCCACTGATCCTTCCAGAAATTTATGGATTTACAATTAGCGATGCCCCATCGTAGTCCTGTTTTAAAAAGGGGGATTAGAGAGGTCAGTTTTGACCATTGCCATGGTACATTTCCTTTTTTCTCGTAATTGAGAATTTATTTGTCTTTTAAATATTTTTGGGTTACTAGTTTTACCCATGGGTTTTCTGCCTCCGCTAGTATTTTCCAGAGGAGTTTGAGTTGGAGTGCTTTATTCATATCTTCTGATAGGCGGAGACCTAGGCCCCCATTAGATCGAGATTTGCATACCTCGAACCAGTTAATAAGTGGCCTGTGTTTAGGGCCTTTGTTCCATAAGAAATTCCTATTGATCTTATCTAACTCCTTATGTATATGTGGTGGGAGAAGGAAGCACTGCATAATATGTAGTGGTTTAGCTGCGAGATTGGATTTGATAAGTGTACATCTTCCTGCTTGCGAAAGATTATTTGCTGTCCATTTTGTTAGTTGAGTTCTGCTAGATTTAGTGATGTCTTCAAAGGTTGAATTGGAGACTTTGCCAGTGATGACCAGGCATCCTAGGTAGATTCCCAAGTTAGTTGTGTATGAGATCTGAAGTTCATTCTTAATTGTGTTTTTTATGGTATTCTCCACATTTGGTGTCGTGTAGAATGCTGACTTATGGTCGGCAAAGGCCAAGAAAGGTACCTTAAAGCATGTTCGTTTGATTGAGATTCCGAGGTGACTACGTTGCTGGTTCATTACAGATTGTAGTCCTCAGGCTAGTACTTCGGAGACAAGGAGAAATAGATACGGCGATAATGGGTCTCCTTGACGAAGACCCTTTGATGGGATGAATAGGTCAGTTGGTTCATTGTTGACCAGAACCGAGTAGGATACGGTTGTAATGCATTCCTTAATCCAACAACAGAATTTGTTGCAGAATCCGAATTTCTCCAGTATGTTGAGCAAAAATTCCCAACGAACCATGTCGAAAGCCTTTTCGATGTCTAGTTTCACTGCCATCCACCCAGATTTCCTTTTTTTGTGTTGAAATGAGTGAAATATTTCGTTAACAATCAAGATGTTATCTTGAATTGATCGCTTTGCGATGAAAGCACTCTGTAATGGATGAATAAGTTTGGGTAGGATTTGTCTTAGCCTATTGGCTAGAATCTTGGATATTATTTTATATATGGTTGAACAAAGGCTTATGGGCCTGAAGTTATTCATAGTTTGTGGATTATCACATTTGGGGATTAGTGTGATAAAGGTGTGATTAATTTGTTTGAGGATTCTCCCACTCGTAAAGAAACCCTTTGTAGCCTTTATGACAGAAGGGCCAACTATGTGCCAGTAGGTGCGGAAAAATCCAGCAGGATAACCATCCGGGCCCGGCGACTTGTCTCTCGCAAGAGAAAAGACAGCACACTTGACCTCGGAGTTCGAGATTGGTTGAATTAACCAGTCATTTTCAGCTGTGGATATTGCAGGCAATATGTTATCCAAGAGGCTACAAGAACCCTGGGGCAGGGAGGTGACCGAGTATCGCCCTTCAAAGTCTCTCTTTATTTCATATCGGATTAATGGTACTGACTCTAGGGTAGTTCCATCCTTGGTGACAAAGTTTTTTATTATATTCATGTTTCTTCTCCCAGTGGCAACACGATGAAAATATTTGGAATTAGTGTCCAGATTTTTAATGTGGATTCATTTCGCTCTCTACCCCCAATAGGTTTTTTGAAAGTTTATCAGGTTGTTGTATTTGTTTAGAAGATGTTGGTGCTTCGTTTCTATATTTCCATCATACTTGGTGAGCAGTTGTGTTTGTAGCTGTAGCATTTCTGATTCAGTAGTGGCAATTTGTGAGAATACATTTCCGAATGTTTTCTTAATCCAAACTTTACTTTTCATTTTAAGCTCTTGAAGCCGTTTAATTAGTTTGAAGAGATGCGAGCCCGGGGGGTTTAATCGCCAAGCTTGCTGCACTATCTTCTCGTATTCCTTGTGTTTCGTCCAGGCTAGTTCGAACTTGAAGGGTTGCATTATTGGAAGCTCATTAGGGAAAAGCTCTCGAGTTATTTGGGAGTGATCTGATGTTGTGAAAGCATGATTCTTGGTGGTTAAGTGCGGGAGAATAGCATATATGTTTTTAGCGGTCCAGTTTTTCGTAAGTGTTGTTCTCAGCATTTGAACTTTTGCGCCAAGTGAATTGGTTCCCTGTCGTGGGGAGATCTATTAAATCATGTTTTAGTATGAAGTCAGTTAGTCTAGAACATCTAGCCATAGTGGGAGTAGCCCCCCCAGACTTGTTGGAAGGGCATAGGATATCGTTTAGATCACCAACTATAATGCATGGATAGGAGCTGACTTGAATTAGAGATGTTATTTCGTTCCAAAAGGATGTTTTTTGGTGTTGGTGCGGTGGGGCATAGATAAATAGTATTGCGAATGTCATGTTTCGGTTAGCACTGTGGTATTCAGATAGGACATATCTGTCTCCCGATGAAATGATTATAAAGGTATCTTTATTTACGTGAGATGATTTCCAGAGTAGACAGAGGCCACTCGAGAGGCCATGAGACGGACAAAAGCGAAGGTTATCAAAGCCAATGCTGCGCCAGAGTGAATCTTTCGGAGCGGTTTGGAGCTTAGTTTCTGCTAAAGCTAGTATTTGGATGTGTTCAACTTTACATGTTGAGTCTATCTTAGTCCATATGTTTTTCCGAGCTAGGCCCCGAATATTCCAGTAGCTAAATTTCATGGAAATATCTTATTTTGAATATGGGTAGCTAGAAGTTATTGCTTTCGCAAAAGAGTTAGCCTTGGATCCAAGGCCAAGACCGGAACAAAGCATCTGAGATGCCATGCCAATTGCTTGTTCCTTTGAGTTGAGTGATGAAGTTCTAATATTGGAGTATACGAGTCTGTTCCTAACAGTTCAGTGTTTCTTAGTTGTTTGTGTAGGTGGTCGAAATCAAGAGGTCTATATCTATGCATGAAACAACACATAAAAAATAATGGACTTAAAGATGAAGCATAAATAATACGTAGATAGCTATAAAGCAAATGGTCATTCATATGATATTGAAGATGGCAATACAAGGACCTTTTGTGACCATAGCATTCAAGATAGTTGGTAGGACATATAATGTTTAATATCCCTATGCCCTTATCAGCACAAGTCGACTTGGAGGGATTGGGTGTTTGTTGGGTGTCGCACAATTGCTTCCCAGGAGATTGTTGTCGGGATATTAGGTCGAGGGAGTCGCTTACAGAAGCAATCCCAGTAGGTGTTGTATGGGGGTTATCATTCTTTAGAAATCGAAGATGGCAAGGTATAAATTTAAGAGTCCTAAGCTTATTACAATCAGTAAATTCACATCTTACAAGTTTAAGGCACAAGTGAACAAGGAGCTCCATGAGAACAGACCCGTTCAGATGCAGCCAGCAGGTGGGAGGCTCAAAGATAAAGTATGTATACCACGAGTTTGCCCAATGTGATAGATCACAATGTAGTTGATCCAAAGCTTCAGATTGAATGATTCCAATCAGAAGCGGAGACCAAGTAGAATAACCTTGAGCTAATAGCAAAGCTATAACAAAGTTTAAGACAAGTTTGAATGGAGACATGTCAGTATACACTATAAGATTGCAAAGAGGTTGGATATCAGCATACACTATAAGATTGCAAAGTGGTTGCTTATTAGCATGTTTTGTTAGAGCTAAAGTCCAAGTAACGAGGCAATGAATAATCAAATTCCAGATTGTGATGGTCTTGTAAAGAGATTTCTGTTTTGATTTTATAGGTTGCCATAGAAAGCATTTAATACTCAGTAAGATGTGTATCTCAAAATTGCTTATTGTTACAGATTTCTGGTTCCTTATTGTTAGATAAAAATAGACTAAGACTTTAAATTGCATAGGTCGATGTAAAGCATATGTATTCGGCTTGGTTAAGTGGTTACAAATACATAAGGTTGTAGAGGATTTCTTAGAACCACAAGTTAGTAATGCGATGTAGATGCAAATTAGAGGTATTATCATGTTAGAGAGAACCTGAGCTTTATTTGTGGTTTTTGTTGCTGCACACGAGAACCTGGGCTTGCAATTTTGGTTGAGACGGATAAACAACACTAGATCAAAATCAAAACAAAAGAGAATCTTGTAAGTAGGCAAGATAAAGTTAAAATTATTTACCAATGGTGACTCGAGTGCTAAGCACATTAGCACCCAAAAATCAGATGCAACAGTACTGTGTGTGGGGTTCAGGGTGATCCTTCTAATAATGAGCCAATATTTGCTAATGATAGGGTCTAGTGAACAATCCTTCCAGTCAGATTGAGTGTCCAAATGCTCAAGGTGGTGAGTTCCTCGAGCATGGTTAGTGTGATCATGGTGGGTTCCATAGATTAAGTAGGTACACACAAGAAGAATAAAATTCTTGCTGTAACATGAGTTACAGCAAGAACGAGAGGCCAAAGATAGGCAATCAGCTCGGCCATAACCAAAGTAAAGATACATATTTAGAAAGATTGCCGAGTCTAATTTGAAATCAGTGAGACAAAAGGTAGAGTAGTCCAATACAATTACAATATTTTGCCAACAGGTTACAAAAGGTGATGCTATGGATAGACTGTCATCACAAGTGGCCAAAGAAGTAGGGGGATTGGGATATTTAAATAGTGTAACTTTGTTTGAGGTGAGTTTATATTGTTGAAAAGACATCAAAGCGGAGGTACTCGTGTATAAGATTGAAAAGCCAAGAGAGAAGCTCAAGGTAAGTTTATCAAACCAATATATAAAGCAGGAGGTTAAGCAGACACAGTTATAATTATTTAGTTTATGACAGATTTTTAAGCACAGGAGGAGTTTGATGGAGGTAAAAGATATTTGATCAACTAAATTGGTTCTAGATGGCGTAAATGGATTGTACAGGTAGTAGATTGAGTAAATAAGGTTGAGCCTGCAACAACTGGATTTACATAACATATATTCAAAAATAGTGAGTTCAGAGCTGATTAACAAGCCAATCTTAGTTTGATTGGTGTTGAACAACAATCCAGTTGATGATTTGGTTGGTTGGGAGTCACACAAGGACAACCCAGTTGGTATAATGTGTAGTTTTAGATTGTGGGTGTCATTCCCAAAGGAATTTCCCTTTTGGTGGTTCATAATAGTCCAAGGATGGTGAGAATGAGAACACATAACAGATGAATTAAGCCAGCAAATATAGAGTAAGAGAATGAGAACAATTACCAGATGAGTTTCCCTCTTGGGTGGGGTTTTCCAAGACTGCTTCCCAGTAGGAAGAAAGTTTGGTAGGGTGTTCCCTTTGGTTGGTATGTCGGCTTTGGGGTTCAGGGAGTTCTCAGAGGAACCCCCTTTTCCATCGTTAGGTGGATGAGCATCGCTCATTAGATTGTTGAGAGACCAGAAGCGTCGGTTGAGAGGAGATGAGAGAATGAATAAACAATAGAAAAAGTGGAGTAAGAGTTGGGATACAAAATAATACCTGTAGGAGTTCCGACCAGAACGATCAGATCCATCATCCGCCCGTAGCCGATGATAGTGGAGGGGCTTTTTGTAGACATCGAGCAGCACCACGGGAGAGGCCACACCAAAAACGACATCGACGGACCGCCAGAGGCTGATATGGATTAGGACCGAACATTCATACCAAAAAAACATAGGGGAAAACCTATTCAGAAACCCAGTTTCAGAGGAGAACGGCCATTGACGCGATTTGTCAAGTTTAGGATTTAGGGGAGAGGTAATCAGTGAGGGATAAACACCACCCAGGAATATCGATTTGAAAAGGGGAGATCGAGCTTAGTAAGAGGAATGCCGAAATCAATGGTCTGAGATCTCGTCTGGTAAGAGAAGGGGAGTAAGCATTCCAAATCCAGTATCTCGACGATTTGAGGAGAAGATTGTAGGGGGAATTGAGCCAGCAAAGGATGACTTTCAGAGGATTGAAGAAGCATTGATCGAGATTTCTCTTGGTTTTTTTTGTTGAAACGGTTTTAGGGTTGGGGGTGAAAGGGGACGCATTCTCTTTGAGGATAAAAGCGTTTTCCATTGGATTCTTGTATAATGGAGTTTAAATTAAAGGCTCACGTTTCCATGACTATACTCACTTTAGTTTGTAGTGATTTATCCTTTTTCCATAATATATGTATATTGTTAATTTGGTAAGGTTAGAACCGTTAAATTTATGTGTTCATCTTCATGGTTGGTTTCAATGGTTTTTCCTAACAAGTTTGTTGTAACGAGAATGCTAACAGAGAAGAAAGACACAGAGATTTACGTGGTTTGGCAATGGTATATTACCTACGTTCACGGGCAGAGGAATATGATTATTTATTATGAAGGCAAAGAAGAAACTAGAGTATATATAGGGACTCCTGAAACCCTAGTCAGACTATGTGTCTAAACTAGGGGTGTGCATGATTCGGTCCAAACCGAATTTTTGGGCCGAACCAACACAAACCGAACCTAACCGAAGTTTTTCGGTTCGACAATTTCCATTTTTCGGTTTCGGTTCGGGTTGTGTTAAACCGAATTTTTTTATACACTACATAAATGCATTGTATATATATTTGTATACTTTATATATATACACACAAACTATATATATATATTTGTAATTTTGTATACAATGTCTGTTACTGTATTTGTATACAATGTTTATATATTTGTATACTTTGTATATTTATATAAACATACTGTACGTATTTGTATAAACATTGTATATATATATATTTGTAATTTTATATACAATGTTTTTATATATTTTTACAAATACAATGTGTATATAAACATACTATATTTGGAATACGTGTATATAATTGTACAAATACAATATGTATATATGTACAAATACATATATATTTGTACAAATACATTATTTATATAAACATTCCATATATACACATACTGTATTTGTATACAATATTTATATACACACATATATTTGTAATTTTATATACCATGTTTATATATATTTATATACTTTTAATTTTTTTTTATGGAAATTCGGTTCGATAATGTTAAAACCGAACCGAACACAAACCAAACCGGCAAATAACCGAACCGAACCTAATGCTTTCGGTTCAGCTCTCGGTTTGAAATTTTGAGATTTTTGGTTTTGGTTCTGTTCGGTTCGGCCCGGTTCGGTTAGGTTTTAGACCGATGCACAACCCTAGTCAAAACTCAAGATAATAAGCCCAAATCCAAGGCATATTAACAAATCTCTACCTTGACATGAGTCCTCTCAGAAACAGACGAACCATGACAAGTGTCAAAAGCTCCCTCTACCTCAGATTTGTCTCCAAAGGAGGACTCAAACTTGCCCTGAAGGGCAACTTAACAACTTGTGATATTAAGCAAGGCCAAACAGTGTTGGAACGTGATCTCCGGAACTGGCTTGGTGAACCTATCAGTATCTCTCCCACCTTCTCATTCCCAGAAAATGGTACTACTTGACACCAATGTGCTTCGTGTTCTCATGATGGATTGGATCCTTAGTTAAGCATATTGCACTCGGCTGTCACAATACACTAGAGCATGATCCTGATGTAGGCCTAGATCATTGAACAATCCCTTAAGCCATATTCCCTCCTTAGCAGTTTCTTTCAACGTAATGTACTCTACCTTTGTAGTAGATAAAGTTAATGTAGGCTATAGAGTTTCTTTTCAACTCACCACAGAACTTTCAAGGGTGAAGACATAACCAGTCATAGATTTCCTACTGTCCACACCTCCTGTATATATAATCAGAATCTGAAAACCCAGCAACCAAACACTCTATATTATTCCTATGGCACAACCCAACATTTGAAGTGCCTCTGAGGTATTTGAAGATATATTCTCTTCACATCTTGCTAGTCTTTCTTTGCAGGTTGAACTAGAATCGACTGACAACACTAACAAAAATTGCTAGATCTGGTCGAGTGCGGATCATAGCATACTTTAGACTCTCAACTGCGCTAGCATATGGAACTCTAGACATGTACTCCTTCTCGTCCTCGGTCTGAAGTATGTATGTTCCCAGGTTGTTATTAGATGCCATTGGAGTATCTATATGCTTAGCTGAAGACATTCTAAACCTGCTTAATATCTTTCTGATGTATCCCCCTTGTGATAAGAAGAGTTTTCTCTACTTTGTATCTTTATAGATCTCTTCTCACAGAATTCTTCGAGCAGCATCCAAATCTTTCATTTCAAACTCTGCATTGAGACAATCCTTCAACTTTTGAATATCTGACTTGTTTTGAATATCTGACTTGTTCTGAGCAACAACCAACATATCATCAACATACAAAATACTAGATAAATGCGTGAACCACCCTCCAAACTATTGTGGTACACACAACAATCATACGGACTCCTGTTGTATCCAATATGCACCATATAAATATCAAATTGCGTATACCACTGCCTTGGTGATTGTTTCAGCTCAACCCATACAAAGACTTCTTCAGTCTGCAAACATGATCCTATATTCCTATTTCCCATGAACCTGAAAGCCATCTGGCTGAGTCATGTATATCTCCTCCTCCAGCTCTCCATGTAGGAAAGTTGTCTTCACATCTAGTTGCTCAAGCTCCGGATTCTGATGTGCTAGTAGTATCCTGATAGAAATATGTTTGACCACTGGTGAGAAAATCTCAATATAGTCTACTCCCTCTCTCTAATTGAATCCCCTTGCAACTATTCATGCTTTATACTTAATACCCTCAGCAATTGACATTCCTTCCTTTTTTCTTGAAGACCCATTTGCATGTAATCAATTTCCTATCAGTAGACAATCTGACAAGCTCCCAGGTCTTATTCTTATGAAGAGAATCCATCTCTTCTCCCATTGCAACAAGCCCTCTCAGGTCCGTTGTACTCACTTGGAGCTTGAAAAGGAAGAGCTCTTGTGACATGGGTAGGGCTTGAATCACTTATAAATCACTCCCGACATCCTTATGATATCCGATGTGGGATAGGAGTGTTACAATTCCCCCCACTTAAAGCACTGACGACCGCGTCAGGCCCAAGGGACTGCCCTCCAGGAGGAGCATACTCGAGCATATTGTCGGCGCACCTCCGAGCCCAAAGTTGGCTCTAATACCATATGTAAGACCCGGGGTCTTAAGAAGCGCCAGCCCATGCCACCTACCCCTCTCAGGGCCGTTGTCCTCACTTGGAGCTGAAAAGGAATAGCTTTTTTGACATAGATAGGGTTTGAATCACTTATAAATCACTCTCAACATCCTTATGATATCCGATGTTTGGCAGGGTGTTACATTTAGACAGATTTCATTTTCCACTTGAAGAGCCACCTATTTTCTCCTTATGGTGCTCTTCATATGATATGATTTATGGCTAATCATACCTCTTCATATATTAGAGTCTTGATGAGGCTAGCTCAATGGTGTCCCTTGGCATAGATTTTGGCTTTACATCTTGCATTATTTTTCCTATATAAAAAGATTGGATGCTCACTTAGAAAAGCATATTTGAGATTAATGAAAAATTGTGTTTCTTTTGAATCGAGATAATTATAAATTGTTGTTGGCAAGATGCCTTCGACGCTCTCTAAGGTGAGATGCCAAAGAGAAACCCGTTTGTGGAATCGTTACCAGTGAGATGCTTTTGATTCATTCCCAAACAAACAATCAATCATTCGAAAGTGAAATTCTGACATTTGAGAGAGTGAGTTTTGTAAATCTTGTGGTGAGATGCTCCAAGATCCTCAGGTTGCATTACATTGTGCTGACTTATCTCTAGAAACGGTAGCCTTGTAGGTAGACGGAACATCATCCTCCACCTCCTCAGCCACCTGTAACGACCCGGAATTATGATTCTCGGGTTACGTTTCAAGGGATGAAACCCCTTGTTTGGATCTTGCAATACAGGTACGGGTCGAGGTTTCAAACCTCGTTTTAAGATTAGTAAGAAAGAGGGATTTCAAACCCAAAAAGTAACGTAGGGCCGTTGGGTACCCTTAACCTGTCCTAAAGGCTAAGTCGTGGAATTCATTTCAAAAGAAAGTAAGGCGGAAGCGAAATTAAGATACAAAGTGCCACGGGTGAGCCGGGTCAAAACCAAATCATAAGTGGGTGATTACCATTTATTTCAAGTTAGAGAATTAGCTAGATTCTTCGATTCGTCAAGAGATTTCCCGTCACAGAAGCAAGGAGCTAGCAAGGAACGGTACCTGACACTATCCACGAAGTCAGGCTCGGTAATCGCCTGCAGGTCCTCTGACCGCGCTGAGGCCACATAACATGCCTATACCTAAATAAAGGATGACTAATGCAATACAGGATTTAAATCACACAAGCATGCTTTCAACAGGTATAATAATATGCAAAAGACTGTAAAGGGCCCCAGACAATGCCAAGTGGCATATCCCTCTCTTACTCCACCCCCTTTTTCATGAGTGGACCTGGCAAGTACGGTACCCCTTTCCTCGTGGTGGTGCACAAACCAAGGCATCATCATCATCATCATCATCATCATCATCATCATCATCATCATCATCATCATCATCATCATCATCATCAAGAATAACGTAAAGTAAATCAATCTCGGCCGATGGTGCTGGGCTATCGTAACATGCTCATATCGACTCGATTGACTCAGGGCAAACTCGATGGTGCTGGGCTACCCTATGACCCTAGAAAAGACTCTAGGACTATAACAGATAACGGCCATTCTGTTTTCAAACACACAAAGTAGTCAAATGCTCATTCACGATGCAATCCTAGCATGATACTACATGGCATGCTTTATTATGCAACACCTACACATCATATGACACATCAGGCAGGAGGTCCAGGTTGCTAAGTAAGTCCCATAGGATACTTACCTAGAGATGCAGAACAGCAAGATAACACAAGCAAGGCCCAAAATTAAGCAAGTCCAAAAGCAATCCGAAAGCAATAAACACCTATAATCATGCCAATGCCATAAACTACTGAACTAACATTCATTCACACAGAACCCATGTTTTCAACATTCTCAAAACCAATCGATAGTAAAACCATCTCCAAAGCCTTTCCGATACGATCAACATCAACCAAAATCGTTTACTTCCAATCAAACCCATTGATAAAATCGTACCAACCATATTTCCAAACTTCCTTCTCAAAACCAACATCATCAAACCAAGACAAAGAATCCCGACATTAAACATTTAAACCTTAAAACAAATACCTCAAAATCATACTTGTCCAAATCAAGAGGAAGTATCAAATTTCTAAGTCAACCCAAAATCTTATTTTGTTAAAATATTCCAGCATTTTGGTCTTCAAACAATAAATTATTGAAGAGATGTTTCTGGAACTTGAGAACCCTTTTAAATACTTTATCCACAATATATAACTAACATAACGCCTCAAATTAAATCAATTTTCAAAATCCCTATTTAAATCCAAAATCAACGAATCATCCCAAAATTCCCAACTTACATATTTAAATCATCACAAAAATACATATCCCATATAATAACACTTTTTACATAATATAAAATATATAATGAAATATCAGAAAGTATATATTTTATTATAAAACTCAGAATCACATAATAATAATAACTATCAATAATAGTAATTAGTAATTAATCTTATCATATAAATAACATAGCATAACAACAACTTACAATATAAAAAAATAACAACATCAGCATTAACACAACCAACCCATATGCCCACCGAGCCCAATAAAAGAAAAGAAAGGGAATGGGATCCGGCCCAAACCGGAAGAAGAACCCGCCCAACAGAAGAGGAAGAAAAGACCGGATTGCGAACCCGACCCGGAAAGTGATACTCGGATCTCAAGCCCCAATGAAATATGAAGAAAGAAAGGAATAGGCCCAACGCTCTCCAACCCGGATGGAAAGCCCAGACCCGCCCCAAGAAAACCCAATCCGGATTCACTTTCTCCCCAATTGAATACCCATATGGAAAATGATATAACCCGAAATAAATATTTCGGGTCAAGCCCAACCAATTAGGCCCAGAACCAAGACCCCCGTCCCTCCCAAAACACCAAAAACCAGAGCTCTGCGAGACAACATCGGAGAAACGAGAGGAAAAAGAGAGGAAACCCAGGCCTTGCCGGCAGTTTCAACCCAAAACCGAACCCAATCAGACCAAAACCCAATTCCGACCACAACCCAAGCAAGCAGGCTCAACACGCGAGTGAGGGAGAGAGAGAAATAGGGAGGTTACCGAGATCGAAGAGCTTCGCCGGGAGATCTTCGTAGGAAGGCGCGACTGGGCTCGTCGGAGAAGGATTCGAGGCGTTCTTGGTCTGAGACGAAAGGATAGGTCATAAAGTCGGATCTTTATATGATTTCTAGTTGGAAAACAGAGAATCGAAGGCTTACCAAGCTTCGAATCGACACAGGGGTGAGAGGAGGTGATGGCGGAAAAACAGAGAAAAGGACGAGGAAGGTTGGCGTCGGAGGCGGCTTGGTTGTAGTTCAGGGAGTGCTCGGGACAACGCTCGGTGTTTGGGCTCTCACTTGGCTTTGCTTCGTTGGACCTCGGACCCCTCACAGAGGCGCTGCTTTGCCGGAGCGCCTGGCTTCTTTCCCAGCGCCACGGAGAACAAAATGTAACGGCCCGGGATTATGATTCCCGGGTTACGTTTCGAGGGATGAAACCCCTCGTTAGGATCTTGCGCCCCGAGTACAGGTTGAAGGTTTGAAATTTTATCCTAACATTTTAAAGTGGGATTTCATACCCAAAATTCGAAGGGATCGTTGGAATCCCTGGGGAAGTCTCCTGTACCTGCCATAAGTCTAAGCGTGGAAAACCAACAGTCAAGCAAATAGTAGAATCAAGGTGTAATAGAAGAGGGTGACACGCCTGCTGCAGCTTGGGAAGTGTTTAAGGAGCTCTCTGAGGGCTCTAGGCAGTTTAACAAGAGCACTCGTGCTAGAGGTGTACTTGCTATTGATGCCCCAGTGGCTTCATTACAGACTGATATGGAAGAGATGAAAGAGATGCTCAAGAAGCTGGTAGTTGACAGAGCATCTCAGCAGTTGAAAGCATGTGAATCCTACAGCGATCCATCCCACCCTATGGATATTTACTCAACTTTGCAAGATCCTAGTGTTGAGTTGAATGCAATTGGGAATTTTGCTCCACAAAGGCCTATGCAAGGAAACTTTGGTAATCCTGGGTACTTCAACAATAATAACTACAATGGAGGCTATCAGCAGGGTAATGGTTATGGCAACTACCAAAAACATTTCAATCAGCAAGAGGGGCAACAGGCAAGGCCCCACCAACAATTTGAACCTCGACAGGGAGGCCAACCACACTCCAATGAGGCTATTGAGGATCCAATACAGAAATTTTCACGGTTGGTCTTAAAGGTTGAGAAACAACAATCAGACCGGATCACAAATTTGGAGAATCAACTGAGTCAGCTCATTCAGGTCTTAAGTGCGAAGGAGGCAAACGATTCAGGGAAGCTTCCATCGCAAACGGTTGAGAATCCTACGGAGAATGTCAGTGCAATAACGCTTAGGAGTGACAAGGAACTGATTGTCACACATCAAAAAGAGGATGAAGAAACCATGGACGACGAAATAGAGGTAAGAGATGAAGAGGACGGATGCTGCATAGTGCGGCGGCCGCAGCAACCATGCGGCGCTCGCGGCATAACAATGGAGCTGCGCCCGCAGCAATTTGCGGCGCCCACCGCCAGTGCCCCCATCGACCTATCGGTGCCAGGTACATTTTCTTCGTCTTGTTCTTCTTCTTCTCCTTCTTCCCCTCTTCCTCCTCCTTCTTCTTCTTCCTTACATATGGAGACTCCAAAGCCGGTTCCACCTTTTCCGGAAGCCCTAAAGGATACACGAAGGTATGAGAACAATAGGGAGATCTTTGAGACGTTCAGCAAATGCGAGGTAAATATTCCTTTACTCAAATTAATTAAGAGCATTCCTAGATATGCTAAATTTTTGAAGGAATTGTGCACCATCAAGAAGAAGCAAAGACTGAAAAAGAAGGAAAAGGTAAGCTTGAATGAAAATGTCTCTGCTATGTTGCAAAGGAAATTGCCTGAAAAATGTAGAGATCCAGGTATGTTTACAATTCCATGTGCAATTGGGAATACTAGATTCAAACAAGACATGCTAGATCTAGGAGCCTCAATTAATGTTATTTCCTATAACATGTACATGTCTTTGGGTTTGGGTGCTCTGACTGAGACTGGGGTTACAGTGCAACTTGTTGATCGATCACAAATCAGGCCAAGAGGCGTTGTTGAAGATGTTTTGGTTATGGTGGATGATTTATTTTTCCCTGTTGATTTCTTTGTTTTAGATATGGAGCAGGGAGCCCCTGAAACACCCATTATACTAGGAAGACCATTCCTGAAAACCGCAAAAACGAAAATTGATTGTTGTGAGGGTCTATTGACTATGGAGTTTGATGGAAGAAAGATAGAATTCTCTCTCTTTAATCATGCTAAGCTTTCTCCTGAAAATTCTTTAGATATGCCTATTGCTGACAATATTGACCGCACCAATAATTTTCGTGATTTGTTAGAGACACCTAAGGAACATAGTTTATGGAAATTTGAACCTCCTAACAAATTGAAACCGTTTGTGATTCCAGGACAACCCCCAGGCATAGCTCAAGGAGAGAAGCTGAGGGTCATGGATGACAGCTTGGACAGAAAGCTACACCTTTCAAGGGTGCCCGCATTTGTCAATGAGATGACAGGTGTTGGTGACCCTGGTGGAGGAACCTAGGCCAATCAAGGGCCAGTACGTCGAGCCAAAGACTTGAAACAAAGGCGCTTCTCGGGAGGCAACCCGAGGTAAGTTTTTCTTTCTTTTTCCTTTTTCTTTTCCTTCACCCTGATTATATTTGATTTACTTTTGTTGTCTTTATTGTTTCATTGAGGACAATGAAAACTTTAAGTGTGGGGGAGAGGAATTCTGTATATATAGTGCATATAGGAGATCATATTTAAATTTCTGCACCATGTTTAATTTATGTAATCATTTTTTTTATTAATTTCTTGTTTATTTCATTTTTTTAAAAATTAATTTCTTGTTTATTTTCATAAAAAAAAAATTGAAAAATTCAAAAATAATCATGCATTGCATACATATGTGTTTTTCAAACACCCATCTAGCTTAGTTTGTCCTCTAATTTAAATTTCAAGCATAATCATATCAATCTCATGGAGTTTTGGATGTTTTAGCCTTGTCTGTATTTGATTTTTTTGGAACATGAGCTAGCAAATATAATTGAGCATGTATGATTGAGCTAATGTATGATTGAAGTCCTAAAAACATGACCCTGTGAGAATGTTTGGCCTTATTTGAATTCTTTTGCTCAGTTGTGTGAATTACTCGCCTAGTGTTGCTACCTCTTGGCATTGACTGCGGTATCTATTTTTAAAGACCGATGCACATGTTTGATTGCTTGCGGAGTTTATGTTTATATTTTGAGTCTTTTGTTGAATTTGTGAATATTTAGTGAATAAGGTGGCAATGGTTGATGCACTTAGTAACCGGATCTATGCATGACACCCATGGATATGATTCGCGCAAAAAGGTGTTGAAAACTACCCACTAGGAGAGAAAGCTTGATCATTGAGTAACCAGGTTCATTCATGACACCCATGTTTGCAACTTGCGTCAAAAGATGTTCAAGTGGACTTCATATGAGTAGGTTGAGGTGTTGATAGAACGGGACCATTCATCACACCCATGTTTGCGCCTCGCGTAAGGAAAGCACCAAGACAAGAAAAAGAAAAAGAAAAAAAAATAGAAAAGAAAACAAAAGAAAAAAAAAGTGTCGCATTTTATTTTCTTTATTATGTCCCGCAAGTATTGACATTTCGGTAGAGAATTGGTGATATGGTGGTCAATGTCTATGAGCTTAGTGCATGATTGGTTTGAGTTGAGAGTTGTATCTTAAAGCCTAAACACATGAGTGAAACACATATTTCTGGTGAGGTTGGATAATGTCTACTTCTAAGCTTTGATCACTGAAATACATGCTATGGCGTTTGTTTGCTTGGTTTATGTTTTCACCTGCTATGATGTTGCTTTTTGATGAGGTTGAAACTTGAAGGGATTTCCTGTGGGATGCGTTGATTCATGTTCATTCTATCATTGCTTGAGGACAAGCAAAAGTTAAGTGTGGGGGAGTTTGATAGCATGCATTTAGGTAGGCATAATAGGTTGCATTTAGCTTAGTTAAGATGCATTTCATTGATGGATTAAGCACGATTTGCATATTAGTTCTCTATGTTGTCGGAGTCGGAATCTACACGCTTTTATTGATTATTTCAGGTAATGGTGGATCCGAGGAGGAGACATGAGTTGATAACGCATTGGATGAGAATGTCTAGTTGATCGAATAAGCTTACATGAAGATCTCAAGAGGTCCTGAGAAGAAGAAGCGAACCTAAACGAAGAACAAGTCTGCAGAAGTTGTCGCCAGACATGCTGAACTTGTTTTGCACTTTCTGGAGGTCTCGGTTGTTCGATCGACTATTATGACCATGCGTTGGAAAGCTCTTTCAGAGAGCTACAACTTTCATGTTGACGTCAAGAGCTGATTCAAGACGGATTTTCCGTGAAAGACCAATGCAGCGGCCGCCACATGGTGTGCAGCGGCCGCCGCCTGGGCCGATGCAAGAGGAATTCTGATGCTGCGGCCGCAGCATCCATGCGGCGGCCGCCGCATGTGCCGTCAGCACCAATACGCAGCGTTTTGAATATTAAAACCCTAGTTTTTATTCTAGTTGTTTTGGTGGACGACTTGGGATCTTTTATAAGGCCACTTTTAGTTATTTTTTCCAATACTTCACTTCTTATCTATTGTATTCATTAGACGCTTTAGAGATTTTGAGCAATGTCTTCCATGAGGAACTAAACTCATCTATTTTGCCTGCAATTTGAAGCTTTATTTGGATTGATTGTGAGTTTCTAATTCTCGTTCCTTGTTTCCTATATTTGAATGCTTCAACTTCTTTGTGCTTGATTGATTATTGTTTTGTTCTATCTTGTCTGGCCAATTTGTTAGATCAATTCAATTGCTAAGGTTTTGTAGATTCCTGGTTGTGAACCTTAACCTAAGTGGCAAACTTGTTCCTTTAGGGCTGGTTGAACTAATTGAATGAGTAGGAAGTTGAATGTGTTGTTAAATCCTTTTTTAGGGACTGCAAATACCTTGGCTAATCTCTGAACTTAAAGCTATCAATTGGGTTAAATCCTTCTTTAGGGATTGTTCGATTGATAAGGGTTGCTAGGACTGGTTGGACTAGTAACTATATTAGGTCGGGACAAGGGCATTCATAGGAAACTTAATAGGACGAGAAGAAGTTACAAGGATCATGTCAATCCAATAATGTGGAAAATTGTAGGTAGAATTGCTTCTCCTAATTGTCTAAAGCCAAATCCATTTACTTTACTTGCTTACTCCGCTTTGATAAAAGGCGGAACTTTCACACATAAAAACCCCCAATTTGGTTACTTTGATTGGCATTTAAATCGCACTTGAATAATAATTTCCCTGTGGAATCGACCTCTTGCTTATTGCTATACTAGTTATAAGTTTGAGTTTACTTTGGCGGATCAACGACAGGTTTTCCCTCCGTCATCGCCCAAGAGAGTTCCCACGTCATGGAAACAATGAATAATCATACTGCAAAACAAACCTAAAAAAATGTATGCGGGGCGGTGTCAGATCGAAGCCCTACGCAATATAATCCCAAACAAGCAGACATATACACACGCTAGTCCTAATAAAGATGCTTCTAAATGCAAGGCAGAATATTAACACACTAGCATGGTCCTAAGATCAAGTGCATAAATATAATAAGGCCTTAGCACCGAATACCAAGTGGTATATCCCTCTCCTACCTCCACCCCCTTCCGATAGGGCGGAGACTGGCCAGCTCGTGAATGCATTCCATATAATCGGGTGGCACGCATGCCCAACCCGTATCCACAATAAAGCCCGTAGGCATCTCATAATATAAGGAAGTTCATGACTCGATTGACTCAGGACGGGACCCGATGAGACTAGGTCGTCCTATAACCCTAGCAATGACTCTAGTTACTTCACAAATAACGGTCGTTCTGTTTACAAAAGCAATGAGTAAACGAATGCTCAATCATGAGTGCAATCCTAGCAGGATACTACATGGCATGCTTTATTATGAATGCAAGCACCTAGTATGCACATGGCTACAAGCAGGGAAATCTCTTTTCGAATCTGAGTGAGCTCATATAGGAACTCACCTGGCTATGCAGAACAACATAATAAAAGATCCGGCATACACCAATCATAATCACAGTTTATCACCTAGATACATATCAGCACACATATATAAGTCTACATCTAGCCACTCAATCACATAAACACACGTCATTCAATAAGTATAACACATCATAATCATCATCTCATCAAGTTCAACCACTCATCATGTTGCCACATTGCATAAAACCACATCATGTATTCGCCACAGTATATCCGCAATAATAATCCGCATATCACATATATCAAGTTCATCATTTTCATCATATCTCGAAAGCATAAATTAATGATACACAAGTCTAACACTTCATCATGCCATTAGTCAGTCACCAATCATGATATTAGTCAACCATTCACATCAACCATGCTAGTTAGTCATCGATCACATAATTCCCGAGTTAGTCCTGAAACCGCTTTAAAATCCGAATCAACTAGTTAGAAATTTCGATCCTTGAAAACGCTCATCAAATTCCTTTTTCAATTTAATCCCGATAATATACTTTTAAATCTCCAAGTCTCAATAATAATATTATTATATAATATTTAAATACCATTTTCTTTTAAACACTCTCATAAAATATTCCCAAATCCCTTAAAAATCCCAACCATTTCTATCTCATAAATCGGCCCCTTTGAAATTGACAAAACCGACCCCTTTATTTTGTAAAATACCAAATCCGAGCCCTTATTTCATTTTACTCAAACCGAACTCAACTTGTGAAAAATGTTCCATCTATTTCAATAAACAAGCCCAATCTTTTATTCCATTTAAAACACAATTGATGGCCCAAATAAAAATTAGGCCCAAATGGCCATTTCATTCAATTCCTCCATCTGAAACCGAAGTTGGGAATTTAGAAAAAGAAGGGGCCCCAGGGTGATGTGGCAAGTGACATGGAAATGGGGCCCGTTAGGTGAAAATAATGTGAGAGAAAAGGCAATGAAGATCTCATACTTCACTCTATGCTTCACTCCCTACAACACAAAAATATTTTGACATTTATTTAATCTCAAAAAAAATTATAAAAATTATATTTACATTACTAACGTGTATTTTTATATATTCATAAAATTTTATTTTGAAAAATCATGTTTTGAAATTTTTAATAATTATAATTTGTTAAATATTGCCTTTTTAATTTTTAAAAATTGTAAAACATGATTTTTAAAAATAAAATTTTATGAATATATAAAAATACACATTAGTAATATAAATATAATTTTTATAATTTTTTTTAGATTAAATAAATGTCAAAATATTTTTGTGTTGTAGGGAGTGAAACATAGAGTGAAGTAGGAGATCTCCATTGGAGAAAAAGGGGCACTATTCATCATCAGCAACCCCATTTCTCTATTCGAAACACCGGAAGGGAGAGGGAGAGAAGGAGGCTGCCGGCGGCACTAGCTTCCGACCCGACTCCGACGACACAGTCAAACACACAGCGGGAAAATGAAGGAAAAGAAGGAGGAAGGAAGAAGCTCACCGAGAGGTTTTCGAAGCTTCGTCGGAGTTCGTCGGGATTTCGATTGGAGATCTTCGGGCTCGACGGAGGCGGGATAGCATCAGTTTGTCCTAGGACGACAGAAGGGGGATTAAAGGTTGAATCTTTTCGTGGGTTTGAGTCGGAAAATGGAGATCGAAAGCTTACCGGAGGTTTCGACGGAAGACAAGGGACACATGGCTCGGCGGTGGGCTGCTCGCTACTGCTGCTGCTCGCCGGAGAGGGATGGAGGAAGCTTCTGTTGCTCGGACGAGAGTGGCGGAAGGTGGGAGCTGCTCGGGCTCGGCCTTGGACACGGAGTAGGGGAGCAAAAGGGGTGTTCATGCTGTTGCCGGGGAAATGACGGGGAAGGGGAGCTGGGAGCGGCTCGGGGGGGTGGTGACGGTGGTGAGGGGGGGGGGGTGGTGATGGTGGCTGAGAAATGAGGGAGATATTGCTCACGGCAATGAGGGGAAGAAATGGAGGAGGAGGTGTGTGTTTTGTTCTTGGGGTTTGTCTTGCGTTTTTGGTGAGTGAACAAGAGGACAATATCTTCAGATCTTATGGAGTCAAAAGGAGGGAGTAGATGAGGCTGAATCGGATGAGTCAAAGAGACAGGAAGAGCAACTTGTCTTGTTGCCAAATAAGGAGGCTGTAAGTGTGTAACCAATGGATTTTGAAAAGAGAAATGACGGGAAAGAAAGGGAATCTCTTCAAATGGCTTCTTGTCTTCTTCCCTTTGGCGTGGGTGGTGCTGGCAGTGCTTGCCAAACAGAGGTGAGAGGCCGATTAGAACAGAGGTTGCACTGCTCTGCAAATTTGCCAAAGGGGTTGGGAAAGTTACAAAATACAGATTAGAAAAAAAAAAAGGAGATGTTGTGCCTAAACGTCCAAATATCCGGAATTCCAAACCCAGAACCCGCTTTTCCAAACTTATCCTGTCCCAAATCAAAAATAATAATTTTCAATTCAATTTATAATGGAATCCGGAAAATACTTTCAAGCCTTGAAATAAGAAAGCGGAATAAGAA
Organism: Persicaria maculosa; assembly: GCA_963922045.1. NCBI lineage: Eukaryota > Viridiplantae > Streptophyta > Magnoliopsida > Caryophyllales > Polygonaceae > Persicaria > Persicaria maculosa. The sequence continues at coordinate 3,926,715 of OY998251.1, forward strand.
TCCGTTTAAAAAAATCTAGTTCAAAATCATGCCGGAATCCACTTTAGAAGTTATAAAATCCGAGTTAGCGAATTTTCCGTAAAAATCCGTTTTAGAATTCATTTTGATTTTCTTTTTCCGAAGAATTAGGATGAAATGGTGTGTGGAGGCAGGCCCGGTGGAAGGGGAGTTTGGATCATCTACAACACTAGGTAAGACCTTGAGTGTAGTGTAACACAAAATTATTTGTGTTATTTTTTAATGATAAAAAAATTAAAAAAATTATATTTAAATTGTATATATCATTTAACATATATTTATAAAAAAATTAATATAAAATAATATTTTGAAAAATATTAAAATGAAAAGAGTCGTTAGGATAGAATATTAATTATAATAATTATTCAAATACCATTTTTGTAAGAAAAAAGATGCAAATATATATTATTAAACATGTACAATGTAAATATAATTTTTATAATTTTTTTTATCATTAAAAAATAACACAAATAATTTTGTGTTACACTCAAGGTCTTACCTAGTGTTGTAGATGATCCAAACTCATGGAAGGGCGGTTCAACCGGCCTGTTTGCACAGGCCCGGATATTTTGGGGGCCCAATATAACCTTTTACTAGTATATATATATTAAGCTTCCAAAAATAAATAAAGAAAGAAGGTAGCGTGGTGGTAACTGGTAGTTGTAGGAATATATTTGTGAGTGTTTTGGGACTGGGTTCGATTCCCGCAACGTCACTTTCATTTTTCGTCTAATACATCTCCCTCTTTCTTACTTTCACCTCTATTTTCGGACCCACATTTTCCTTCTATTTTTATTTTATTTTGGGGCCCACGTTTTCCATCTATTTTTTTTAGGCCTCTCTATTTCAGTATTTCCTACTTTCACCTCAATTTCTCTTATCAATATTCTTCTAACGTTTATTTTCTTTTAACTTTTGAATAAATCATAAAATGGTATATATAAGAACCTTTTATATGTCAAATTTAAAAAATCTCGTCTTTAAACATTTTTAAACAAAATCCTTGAATTTTGTTGCCTTCTTCATCATTTCATTTCATATTTTTTATAATAAAAAAATGCATCTAGTTTATATATATAAGCATCTAGTTTATAATTATAAATATGAATTTTTAATTATATAAAAATGTGAAAAAATAATAGGGTCTAATTTTTATCTCACACCGGGTCTTCGAAATCATCGGGACGGCCCTGTGTGGAGGGTGAGTTTGTTGGTGGCTTCACTTCGAAAACAAAACAGGGAGCGGGGAGGTGTTTGAAGGGAGCTCGAAGGATGAAGGAGCGGCCATGGGAGATCCTGTCCGTTTCTTCTTCAGATATGGAATAAGAGGGGAAAAGAGAGTGAAGGATATGAAAATGGTGTGAGGATAAGAATGAAAGTTGGGTTTTGGTGAATGTGGAAATGGACAAGAGGAGAGGGGGCCAATTGCTATCTGTCACGAGATTCCTCCAACAAAATTTATGAACGAGAGTGGAAGGGGGAGAGAGAAGAAGAAGAAAAGAAAAAAGAATAGAAAATAGGGAGAGGAGTGGGCCCACAATTACCAATGTCAAATCCCGAAGAAATCAAACCCGAATCCGCTCTCTAACACAATACCGACGCTAAAATATCTCAACGCTTTGTCCCAACCCCGACATTTTAAAATTTTTCGAATTTGTAAATCATTACTGAAATTAAATTAATTTACCAAGACTCGCAACTCGAAAGCGGAATAAAAATTCCGTCAAAATCAAAATTCTAAAACGATGTCGGAAGGACTTTAAAATCGAAACTTGGTGCTCGATGACGGGTTTTTATTTCACATATAAAAATTGAATAAAATAATATTATATTTAATCAAATTAGTAATAAATAGTAATTAAATTATTTTCGGCCTTTACACCACATGCAATGCATATCCCACCATCTCATCAAACCTATATCTTGTAGGGGGTCTGATGTCAACCCTTCTTGATCGATCTATAGCAATACTTTGATGTTATAACTCCACTTGTCCTTGTGTCTGGTGGTATATTCTCTGTCTTGGCAACATCTGACTCAGTACTACTTAATTGTGATGGTTGGTTTGTGACCAACTCAGGTGCTTGACTCTTAGTTGTTGTTAAGTTCACCTCCACCTCCTCATCATCAACCTCTTTCTCAGTTGCATCATTGGTCTTCTTTCTTGAATTTAGCAAAGAACTCCCATTAAAGACTACATTTTTGTTAAGTATAATCTTGTTGTCTGACCAAATTATGTACTCTTTCACACTTGTACCATAGTCCATGAAAACTTCCTTCAGATTCGAGTAATCAACAGCTTTTCCAATCCACACCTCATAAAGTATTTTGCAGCCAATACCTATATATGGGCTCCAATTGACTAGATAGCAAGTTGTTGCAACCGCTTTTGCCCAGAATTCTCTATCATGACTTGCATTAGAATGCATGCATCTCGCCTTCTCTAAAAGTGTCTGATATATGTGTGACCGCCCAAAGAATGAACACGAGAAGGACCCTAGCAATCTGAATGGATGTAATCTAAACTGTTCTTTGTCTGATGAACTGCCTTAGAAAACTTGTTGCGATGTTGTTTCTCAAACATGCAATGCTCACAAAACTCAAGACTCTTGGCCTTATGCCCTCCTACAAGATTTTCTTTCGAGAGAATCTGCATCCCCATCCACTTATATGAGCAAGCCTCATATGCAATAGCATGGTCAGATCAGCCTCCTTAACCTTCACTCAAACAGCTCCTACAACACTTGTGAGGCTGTGATTGTTGAACCTTGTAAGGCATACAAAGTTCTAGGTTTGACTCCCTTCAAATTCACTTCAAAGCCTTTAAAAACACGTAAAATTCCACCTTTATCTTTGAAACTAAAACCCTTGTTGTCTAACATAGTTAGGGATATTAGATTTTTCGTCATAAGTGGCACATGTCTGACTTCCTCCAATGTGCAAAACTTCCCATCATGTGTTCAAAGCATGATTGAGCCAATCCCAACAATCTTGCAGATAGCATCGTTTCCCATAGTGACATTACCCCCATCTACACAACTATACATTCTAAACAAATCTCTTCTTGGACATATAGGATAGGATGCCCTTGAGTCAGGAAACCAAACATTAGGCTGGTGTGTGTGATCATATGCTAGCTGAAAATATCTCCCTAGAAAGTCTTTCCGCATTTAGCTACCACCGCAGACCCGGATTTCTGCTCTTATTGCTTCTTCTCCTTAGGATAGTCATTCTTCCAATGACCTTTCTCCTTATAGTAGTTACAAATGTCGTCTAGTTTAGGGCCTAATGTACACTCTTTCTTCTTCTTCTTCTTGCCTTTTTTACCATTAGATTTGCCTCCGTTGGCTATCAACCCAGAAGCCTGATTGTTTATAACTGTTCTGGTTGCCTTATGCTGCAACTCCTAGGTGTAAAGTGAAGACCTAACCTCCTCAAAAGACATAGTATCTCTTCTAAAAATAAAAGATTGCACAAAATTCTCATATGACAGAGGCAAACTGACCAACAGAATTAGGTTCGCATCCTCATCATCTGCCTCTTTATCAATATTATACAATTCTAGCAAAATTGTATTCAATTGATCTAGATGGTCTCTAAGAGGCGTACCTTCCTGCATACCCATTATAAGAAGACGTTACTTCAGCATCAACTTATTCATGAACGAATTCGTCCTGTAAAGGCTCTCCAACTTCAACACAGGCCAGCGGCGGTTGTCTAATCAGCAACTTCTATTATGACATTCTCTGCGAGACAGAGCATGATCGTTGAATGAGCCTTCTCATCGAGAAGACTATACTCAACAGTGGATGTATCTGCTCCCCTCTTATTAGAGGCTAACGGTTTAATTCCATGACTATTATAAACGAGTCCTATGAAGTCACACACTTTGAATTTACGGGCTAGATCCACAGGATTGATGATTGATTTATATATATATACACACACACACACATACAGAGAGAGAGAGAGAGATAGAGAGAGAGAGAGAGGTCCGGATGTACTCACCCCTTAAGATGTACATTGTAAGCAAATCTGAGCCCTTACATCTTATTCGACCAGTCCTCCTACTGATTCGAGACCTACTATCGGCGATTCAACCCATCTGCGATTGGAACCCATCTACGATTCAAGTCTTCTTGCCGATTCAACCTCCGCGATGACCGACACGGTGCGACCCTCATTTGCGACATTCCTACAATAGGTGCGATTGTAGCTATTTAGAATTTAATGAAAACTGGAATGATTTGAATTACATAAGCGGATGGAATTCATAATCAAATGAGGGTTGGGTTAAGGAAGAAGAAAGGACCGCCATTGATAGGTAAGAACAGATTTTTTTTTGAAGGTTTGGGAACGATTTGGGGTTTTTTGAACGGATTATGTTGAGATTGATTTGTTCAACGATTTGATTTGTTTAAAAAAATTATTCGTCAATTTGGTGTTGTTTATGTGGGATTGATGTCTTAATGTGTCAAATTTTCAGAAAATTTGTGATCGATTTGGGGTTTTTAAGTGAAGATATTGTGGTTGATGTGTAAAACCGAAATTATTCAACGATTTGGGTGATTTTCGGGCGGTTATTCATCATTTGAGAGGGTTTGTTGATTGTTGTTTAAAGGTTGAGATTTTTTTTAAATATTGAAGGAATGAAGTTTGGATTGATAGGGTGCGGGAGTTTTTGTGGGATTGATGGCGAAGTTCGTGTGCCTCATAACAACAAGAATTCCACTAAATAATCTCCTAAATATTGTTCAATATATGCATTAAATCAACCGATTCAACCGAATAATTAAAAAATTTTACTTGTTCGCAATGGTTATGCAATTATCTTCGCGTTTGTGTACCTCATAAAAATAAGAATTTCATTCAATAATCTCTCAATTATCGTTCAATGTACGCGTTAAATCGACCGATTCACCAAATAATTCTAGAAATTTACTTATTTACAACGGTTATGCAATTATTCATCGTTTCTGTGAACCTTGTAAAAATAATAATCCCACTGAATAATCTCCTAATTATCGTTAAATGTATGCGTTAAATTGGCCGATTCAACTGAATAATTATAAAAATTTACTTATTCAAAACGGTTATCCAATTATTCATCGCTTCTGTGTAGCTCGCAAAATAAGAATTCCACCGAATAATCTCCCCATTATCGTGTTTTGGGTGAGTGATTGTACTTTGATCTAAATGTACATCTTTATAAAGGAAAAAAATTTGGATAAGCTTGAGGTTGATGTTGTGTTGATATACAAGATCAAACTACCTTCTAAAGTAATTAAAAAAATAGAGATACGCATGAGATTTAATGTACAATCCACTCCCAATTTCATTTATTTTTTTATAAGGTTTAATTTTGGTTGGCCGAAACATAGTCGATCGCATCCTTCCGGATGAGGTTTGATAGACTAGGATGTGTTTTAAGTGCACGCCCCCGCAAAGAGCGGCTAAGGTGTGCAACCTTATCAGTCATTCTGTTCCCAACGCGAAGGAGATGCGAGAAGGATACTTCATGAAAGTATTGGATCATTGTTTTGATATCTCTCATAGTCAATTCAATCTCCCAATTCAAGGACATTTACCCTTCTGTGCTAGAGGGTTGATGATGATATGTGAATCTCCTTCTAGCATGAGTTTTCTGATCTGAAGTTCTCTAGCTTTAATTACTTCTTCTCTCAGGGTGAGAGATTCCGTCATAAGAGGAGATTGTTTACCTATATGTTTGTATCCCAATTAATGTAATGGGTTTCCCCTCCCAGTCCTGGATTACTTACCCCGTAGTGCTTCCATCTAAATTTGAAGATAACCATCGAAATTTAGTTTCATGATTTCTCATCCCGGTTTTCTCCACTTAATTTTTATTTTTTTATTTTTAATTTTCGGCTTGGCTTGTCTTTTGTATTTTCTATTCGTATGTCCTCCTCTTGTTTACATGCTTTTATCCAATTCTCATAAAGTGTATTTATGAAAAATTGTATTTCCCTATTTGATGGAATATGGTCATCTCGGAAGGTAATCTGATTTTTGTAAAACCAAATGACCCACCATTTGAGCGCCAGTGCTTCTTTTCTATGGAACTAAGTTTGTCATCTAACGTGCTCATGATTACTTTAATGTCTCTTGTGTTGTTTAGTATATTGGGTATGATGTGTTGGATTGTCTGTATCTGCAGAGCTGGATAGTTTGCGAAACAATATTCAATAAAAAAATGTGCATCATCTTCAAAATGGTGGTTACATAGTTTGCAGGGAATTAATTGGGACAGGAACACCTCTCTGGGATAATCGAGTTGTTGTTGGGAGCCCCTTTTGAGCCAATTTTCATAGGAAGTTTTTAATCTTTGGGGGAATATTTAGCTTCCACGTCAATGAGATGGGGTCATCTGTCATATTAGCAGAGTTTGAAATGAGTTTCATTACGCTTGCTGTTGTGAACCAACCCTCTCGATCCGGCCACCACAAGAGTCTATCTGGGAGCGGTGAGACAGAGATAGGAATTTCTGTTGTTTCCTTTGCGATTGTGTTATCGAAATCTTGGTGTAGTCTCTCAATCCACCATTTTCCATTTATCATATAGTCACTGATCTTTTCGTTAATATTAGCATCTTGTGGAGGTTTTATTCTTCCAACAAGAGGGGTCATCGACAACTAATTGTTTGTCCAAAAGTTAATGGATCTCCCATCTCCTAAAGACCAAATAAGGCCTTTTTTGAATTTGTCAATGAGCCGACTTAGGTTTCTCCACTACCATGATGTATTGCCCTTTACTTTATATTGTAGAAGTTCTGTATTTTTCATATATTTATACCTTATCAGTTTAACCCAATAGTTATCAGGTTCAATAAGGATTTTCCATAATAATTTCATTTGGAGAGCCTCGTTCATATCCTTTGATTTTTGGAGTCCGATCCCACATTTATTTTTTGGCTTGCAGATTCTATCCCAGCTTATTAGTGGTCTTAGTCTATATTGGAGATCTTTGTTTCAAAAAAGGTTCTATTAATTTGGTCTAGTTCTTTTTGTATATTGATCGGCAATATAAAGCTTTACATTATGTAGAAAGATTTTGAAGAAAGATTTGAATTAACCAGTGTTGCTCTCCCACTTTCATTGACACTTTCCGGTGGTTCCACCGGACAAAAAAAATAAATAAATAAATATTGATCAGAATCAACTTCCTTGATTTTGTGTTTTATATATCCATTATCCTCCAACTAACGTCCAAATAAATAAATAAAAAATTTAAACGTGATTATTTTTTTATTCAACACATTTATTTTTTTCACATTTACGGGTCCCACATATTATAAATATTTCTCCGGCCTTGAGTATAAAAAAAGCTAGTACATGTTTTGTGTTGGCCGGCCATCTTCTGCACTTGTCTCCGGCCCCTTCACTAAATCACTCTCTCTGAAATCCACCGTCGATCTCCCGATCGCTCTATCGATCAATCCACCGGTAATCAAATCCAACCAAATAATCTCCCATTTCGGAGTACATAATGGAGTTGAGTAGCATTCTCCAGTTCCTGGAGAACAAGACCATTCTGGTTATTGGAGCTGCTGGCTTCTTATCTAAGAGTAAGTCTATCTAGTATATAAGTCGTTAGACTACTCCTATTGTCAATTGATTTTAGGATGAAACCTCACTGTATTTATATGCTTGGTCTGAATCAGTACTGGTGGAGAAGATACTAAGAACTCAGCCAAATGTGAAGACGCTTTACCTTCTTCTGAGAGCGTCAGATGAGAAATCAGCAAACCAACGCTTGCAAAATGAGGTATATATAATATAACTAATTTAAACGTACGTTTTGTTTAGTACTACCTCTGTCTCATCATTTAGGTCGTGTGACAGATAACCGAGAAGGACTTGTTCAAGGTGGTTAAGCAAAAGATGGGAGCGGCCGGATTCAGTGGCCTCATCGCTGAGAAGGTGAGAATGGTTGCAGGTGACATTACCTACGAAGATCTCGACATCAAACAGATCCCTCTTAAACAAGAGCTGCTCCATAACTTGGACGTTATCATTAACTTAGCTGCAATTACCAATTTTGATGAAAGGTACATTTTCAATTTCAATTCATTTCTTCGATCTTCTTCTTATATATATATACTACCCCACCCGAATTAATATATTTTTTTTTTTCTTCGATGATCGGTAGGTATGATTTGTCTTTGTTTCTCAATACATTTGGGGCGAAGCATGTTGTGGATTTCGCCAAGAAATGTACCAACTTGAAAGTGCTAATCCATTTCTCCACGGGTACGTGCATACCCATGTTGTTTCACTTTTTTATGTACTATATATATAGTACAGACTTACATATATTTGCTTAATTTGATGCTTTTTTTCCCTTCTAAAAAAAAGCGTATGTGTCCGGGGAAAGAGAAGGGTTGATACAAGAGAGCGGATACAGAATGGGAGAGACACTAAACGGAGAAGAAGGGCTGGACATAGAAGAAGAGAAGAGACTGATTCTAAAAACACATAGTGAACTCCAATCTCAAGGCGTTTCCGAAGAGGTTGTCAAGTTGACCATGAAGGACTTGGGCATTCAAAGGTACTTACTACTTATTGTAATTAAAAAATATATAATTTTTTTATTATTAATTTTCCTTTTTTTACCTATTTTTTAATTATTTATTTTTAAAATGGGGCGGACGCTGTCCCTGAATACTTTGTCAAAACATACTAGTTTTAGTCGATTTTGATGCCTTGAGGAGTTTTTGGAAATTTTAAAATTATATCGAGTATAGTTATTTTTTCTCTTAAAAACAAAATAAATTGGAGTTGATGAAGCCTGAGTGGAAGTAGGTATTATATATGTTGATTTTTATTTTATTAATTAGTTCATGTTATTTTTTATTAAGTTAGGATTCGAGATCCGATATACTTGAATTTCGATGGCCGACAATTCGGCAAATGATAAACAATCAAAACATACAATCAGAAAACGGAAAGGTGCAATACAAACAAGCGGAAACGCAATTACAGAAGATGAAACCAATCAAAACTAAATCAAATACGCCGGGGACGTAGATTACATACGAAACCAAACACCATGCTCTAAAAACTTTTATTAATTGATGTTACCTGCTCTTTAATATGACTATGAAGGCAGACCCGTGCTACGCCCGGGACATGTGATTTGTTCCAAACATTTTATTTCAAACATTATAGTGAGATTAGGCTTGGTAAATAAAGAAAAAAAACATGTTATACAAATTTTCAAAAGAATAGAATATTAGCACATGGTGTAGTTTTTACAAAAAAACAATTAAATTAAAATATTATTATTCAAACATAAAAAATAAAACAATGTCTATTACTACATATATAGCAAAAAAAAAAAAATTAATCTAGACCCATGAGTGAAGAGATAAAATTTCAGAAAAATTTAAAGATGAAAAAAATTTCATGTATTTGATAATGTTATAATTTTTTATAACATGAAAAGAATCCATAAAAAAATGTTTTATACTAACCAAATCAATTTTGCATATGATAACCAATTAAAATTTTCGATTGTAAACTTTTTTAAACTTACAAATTAAATAAATGAAATATAAATTAGGATCTATAATGCATTATATAACTTATAAATTATCATACAAATAGAATGTAATAACCATAACTGGCTTGTCTTTGTAAGCATCTTCTTTTCAGTAGAGCTAAGCTGGAGTTCTTCTGGGTTGTTCAACGCATATATGATCTTCAGCCTCTCCCTATAATCCTCCTTCTTCGACTCTTTGGATTCCATCGCATCATCAATCAGTTTCTGCATCGAGAAGGATCACAAAACATTTGCGAAAAATCATTGAAACATCATCAAACAGTCATTAGGAGATCTAGAACTTATCAATCCTGCATTCAAGAGGAAATACCTTGACACTTTCTTGAAACTGAGGAGGAATGACTCTGTCGAATTCCTCGTTCAACTTGAAATAGATTACAAAGACATAGCAAGTCAGCAACTTCAACAGCTCAAATCCGGCACCACTTCGGCGATCCCTGGCGGCGCCGACAGATCATGCGGCGGATGAGGCGATGGTTGCGGGATCCCTACGCCTTGGCGCACTTATGGGAGGCGTTAGGTGGCTCCGGTAGCGGTGGACAAAGTCATGCGATGTGGCTCCGACGAATCGAATCTGAAATTAGGCGTATTCTATTTTGCATGTTTTTCTCAAAAAAAAATTGAATGGGGCAGTAGTTAAAGGTTTTAAAACACGATGAATCAGATTCAGAGCTTGGAGATTGGCCTTCTATGGTGGACGGAGCTTCCGAAGGTCGAAAGGGTTTTTATAGTCGATCTTAAAATGAGAACGAAATATGAAATTGAGTGTACCGATCTCTTCCTCTTCTTCGGTTGATGAATGTGGTGTATTCAATTGGAAGAAATGGTTGAAATATCATCCCAAATGACACCAAATTCGATTTGGGGCAAAACAAACTTGGACGAAAACGGGGCTGAATTCGTTGATGATATCACAAGTTAAACACGTTTTTGACACGGGGATGTTGAGTCAAAGTTAATGAAGACGTTTTGGAGGTGAAACATCACGAAATTAAAAACCACCATTGAAGGGTTTGAACGTCTGTGAAGGATGAAAGCAGTTCACCTGAATCGGTTCTCCATTTTATTTTATTTTTCTTGGTTTGGTCCGGTTCAGCCGGTTTAATAAACCAAATGCTTAGTTTTATATATCTACTTACATCCCTATTTGTTTAATTTGATAATCCTAACGAAAAAAATAAAGTGAAATTAATAAATAAACGTAATTTTTATATAATTGGTTTAATGGTTTAATGATCAAATTGAGATGACAATTTATTAAATTGATAAAAAAAATGAACATTATATATTATATATTACATATATAAATTTAATGACCAAAAAAATAATAAAAGAAGTAGTTATGAAGAAGTGGAAAATTAAAATAAAAAATATAGTTATCAAGGTTCGAACCTTCAACCAAGAGGTAATCTCCAACAACTATAACCATTGAGCTAAAAAAACATGTTGATTGAACTTGAATAAGAAAACAAAAATAGTGTAAATTTTCATGGATTTAATAGTAGCAATAAATGGCTCTTGAACACAACTTTTTATGTTACTAGCCAAGACATACCCGTGCTACGCACGGGACGTAAATATAAGTTTTCTATTATAAAAGTCTATTTAAGAGTTTATTTTTATATCCTCATTGACTAATCTAAACAGTATATGTGTACAAATAGTAAATCTTGGTTTTATATACTTGATAATTTGGTTTAAGTTATTTATTAAATCTTTGCATTTTTATGAGTTTTTTTTTCTTCAAGAAGACACCTTGTAAAATAATTTTTTTAATAAAAAAACACCTTTTAATTTTTTTAAAACAAAAACACCTTATATAATATAAGGTATTCGCTCAATTGAAGCACCAACTTTTATTTTACAACCAAAATATTTTTAAAATATTTTTATTAATTAAATAAAATACCAAAACTTATTTTTAAAATATTCTTTAAAAGAAGTTGGATTATATTATATAAAATATTTTATTAATTAAATAATCAATTTGAAATTGTTTTGTTTAATAAAGTTGTTGAGACTTATGAGCATGTGAAAGTCCATGTTTTTGAAGAGGTTTTATTAAATATCATATTGTTTAATTTTTAATACTCATCACATTGTTGACTAAACTAAACCAGATGCATACATGCAGAAAAAATTTCATTTTATATATTGTTTATGTTATTTAAAAACATTTATATGTAAGTGGGATAAAGAAAGTTAACGTATCTTCCAGTACAAATTATCTAGAACTTTTATCACTATATATAAAGGTGGAAATGGAATAGGTGACCAAGTTGAGAAATTAACTAAAAAATGAATGGGAGACATAAGGCCGTTGTAGTTTCAATAATACAATCGGTCATACATTAATTGTTCATTCTTATCGAGCTATAAAACAAAGAATTTAGTCAATCTTATGTTGTAACTGGCCACTTACATTTAATTTTCAAGAATACAAAACTTCATGTAGGTTGTTTTTATTTTCTGTTTAATTTGAAAATTAAAAAAAAAAGATTTATATTAAATCAAGCTTTACATTAGCAATAAATAGGAAAACAAATCTTTTTTAAAAAATATAATAGAAAAAAACTCAATTAAATTGAAAGTAAAATAAATAATTTTTTTCAAAAATAATTATTAAATTTTAACTACAGAATTATTTTAAAAAAAATAAAAATTATTTCATGGACTTGAGCATAATTTGAAACAAATAAAAGTGCAAAATGAGGGCAATGTATCCTGTATGCCTTTATTTTCCTTTTTAAATCAAACCGTTAAGTTTTTGTCTCATCTATATTTTAATTTTAAAATCAAATAGAAATCATTACGCTCAAAATATTGAAAGCATTGCAAAAGAAACATAAAAAAGTAATTTTTTTATTTTCAAATCAAATTGTAATAATGACATTTAATTGATGAAAAGCTAAAACTATATATGTGATTTTGAAATTCCTTACAAACTTTATGGGTCATGTATTCAAGAAGATAACTATATGAACAATTGTAAAAAATCCAACTCAAATAAAAGGAAAAACAAAAAACATGAATTAAACTTTGGTGAGAGAGTTATTAATGTTGAGAGTCATTAAGAGGTCTTGGGACATAATTTTTAAAGGTATATATAGAAGATAGATAGATAGATAGATAGATATAGATGTCTTTTTTTTATAAGATTTATATGATGTCTTTACGGAGTAAACAATTATCTAAGAAAAATACTATAAAACGCTAAGGTCACTAGCTCTAAAGTCTAATTATTATAGCTCAACTTTCTTCTTCTTCTTTTTTTATTTTTATTTTTTTGATAAGCTCCACCAACTATTCTGTCTACTTAATTTCACATTTGTATGTGTATGCTTTAAATGCTTATCATTGAGTTGGATGACTCAGGTTTAAACTATATGAGTTGGTGGGATACTTCTTATATTGCTAATTGTTTTTACGATCAAACCTCGCTCGACTTATGTGTTAGGCTATTAGCGCTTGTACATGCACTTAACTTGCAGGGCAAGGAAGTATGGATGGCCTAATGTGTACGTTTTCACCAAGGCACTCGGAGAGATGCTTGTTATGGAACACAAAGACAACCTCTCTGTCGTCATCCTTCGCCCCACCATCGTCACCAGCACCTACAAGGAACCCTTTCCCGGCTGGGTTGAAGGCATCCGTACCATCGACAGCTTAGCTGTTGGATACGGAAAAGGCAGATTGACATGCTTCGTTGGAGATCCACAGTCCGTCGTTGACGTGGTAAGTTAAATCCTCCATAAGAAACACTCACATATCTGTTTGCAATGCAACAATGTATATATGTAACATACGTTGTGTTATGAAACGGTATGCAGATTCCTGGGGACATGGTGGTGAATGCCACCCTAGTTGCCATGGTTGCCCATGCAAGCCAGCCAGGTGATATAACGATCTACCATGTGGGTTCATCAGTCAGAAACCCCGTCACAGGCCAAGTGCTTCATGAAATCGCTTACAACTATTTCACAAAGCATCCGTGCATCAACAAGGAAGGGAAGCCCATCCTGGTCGGCCATTGTAAGGTTCTCGGCTCCATGGAGAGCTTTCAGAGATACTTTTCCATCCGTTACCTACTACCACTCAAGGTCAGTCGCCTGGCTTCTCGATCATTTGATCATTTGATTTATAGACACAAGTTAAAGGACTAGAATTTTAAGTGATTCGTTGTTCGATCAAAGGGGCTAGAATTCGCAAACACGGCATTCTGCCAATACTTCAACGGCATGTACACGAACCTTAGGAGGAAGATTAACTTCGTGATAAGATTGGTTGATATCTATCGGCCGTACTTGTTCTTCAAGGGAATGTAAGTTTTTTACTTAATTTCTTTTCAAGCTCATGGTGTTGGATCATCTATGATCATTAGTCCATTACCGAAAGACTTAACCTGTGACATGAACACGCAGTTTTGATGACATGAACATGGAGAGGCTGCGACATGCAGCAAGAGATAGCAACATCGAAAATAACATCTTCTACTTCGACCCCAAAGCCATTAACTGGGAAGACTATTTCTTGAACACACACATCCCAGGGATTGTTAAGTACGTCCTCAAATGAAGATCGTTTTCAAGTTTCTCAGCAGACAGTAAGAGTGATATTGCGCAAGTCTAATCAGTAAAATAATCAATCCGCAGATCGGATCCTTCAAATTCTTTGTTTAGGTATTATATTGTTACCATGGTGTTGTTCAAATTCAAGTGTATTTACATTACTGGTTTGGTTTGTTACGAATATGGATTGTTCTTACAATCTTAAATGTAATTAATTGTTATTCTATTAAGTCAAGTCATATGATTGAGATTTTTTCTCAAAAAAAAATATGATTGAGATTTGTTCCCTTCTAACTCTCTTTGTTTGCTTGAGCGGTTTATGTAGAACATGTAAGTAAAACTACATCATGATCATTAAAAAAACAATCGAATATTTGAAGATGAGAATCAATCGATCATCTTCACACCAATTGTTGAAGGAGAACGATGCCTAGTACCAAGATCCGTAATTCTGTTTGTTTGCTAAAGTCAGACTATATGATGGAGAATTCTTAGAGAATGAAAGATAGAGGGTGCTTGCTAGCGTTTACAGCATAAAGCTTAGATAATGTGAGCGTATAACTCACAAGAAGTATGAGGAGGTCTTCGTATAAGGTGGGTGTAATATGATTTCGCCGCTAGGGATAATTTTTTCCCTCTCAAGTTGCTTTGTCACAACTTGATGGTATCACTATATCTTCAGTCATAGGATGGACCTGATAAAACTTCATGTCTAATATAGACACTACTATGCAACAACGATAAATCTAGTACTAAGTTTTATTCATACATTGTACATGGTTGATCTTAATTTGTTGCTAATTTTAAAGCCATGGATCAATGTCAAACATTTGTTCGAACTGGTGCTGAATCCATGGGCAGGCAAGAGACAAGGCAAGAGACAACCCTGAAAAAACTCCTAAAGAAAAATGGATTGTAGGAGTGTGTGAGTCAATGTACGAGAAAAAATGATACAAAAATGATCGGCCAATAAACGATGGGGAATAAGCTTCATCGTTAAGAGGAAATAACCCAATTTCTAATGAAATAGATGTAGCAATAGCTTGTTGAAGTCAAAAGTCATGGTCAAACAACCATATCGAGTTTTAATGATCACAAGGCCCACATTTCCATGACTATACCCATTTAGTATCTTTTAGGTAAAAATTCGAGTTCATGCCTACCTGAAACTCGATGGTCGAACAAGTTGATAGACAGACAATAACACAAATCAGCCGAGAAAAAAGAAAAAACTCAATCAACCCATACAAGGTGTCAGCCAGCAGAGAAGTCGATAATGAACCAGGAAGGGCCACGAGTACCAAGAGCGCGGGAGAGTGCAAAGACTCACGACAGTACCCCAACCGGAAAGGGCGACTCATAAGGATGTGTGGATCGCCGACATTGCCCCCCTTCAAAAACCATGAACACAACCACGATAGTTTGTCGATCAAACAGGATGTCCGATACTGCAACCCAGCATAGAGCAAACGCAGCCACACACATAACCAGCGACCTGACGCCAGAAGACGGGGGAAATACATGCAAAAAAAAAGGGAAAATCGAACAACCGGCGAAAATGTGAACGGGACTCCCAGAACCGAAAAAAACGTCCGGGGAGCATTATTATTCCTTATTTATATAATATTTTCGACTCTAAAGAGATTTAGTATACGCCCTTACGAGCGAGGTTTAGCCTTACGGGATTATAGTCAAACATATAAAGCAGGCCCACTCAAACCCATGGACAAAATTTTATATATAAATAATTTTATTGACATGGGCCCGAAGGACAAAAACCATGCCCAAGGGATTTCGGGCCCAAAGCATATAAAGCAGGCCCACTCAAACCCAGGGAGAACAGAAGGCAAAGTAAGTGAGGTAGACGACGATGTCTCTGCCTCAAGAGAAAGGATCGAGGTACATCTCCATCGGCCACCAACAAGCACCTGGTAAGGGAGTGACCGAAGGGGGCATCGGAGATGGGCGAAGTTCATCGCGACACCCGATCAGGCCCAGCCCGCTACCGACAGCGGCAAACGACGGGTCGAACCTGGAGGACACGATAAAGGCGTAACGGAGGAAAGGAGGAACAATCGGGGAGCCACCACCAGGCGCCGCTGACCGATGAGGATCCAAGGAGCAGGGGCTTGACCCAACAACTCCGATGTAATAGTAGACAGGCTACTCCAGCGGGTAATAGGTAACGACAGACAAAAAACCCAACGAGCCATCGCACCTCGGATGAAGTTGGGAGTGATTACACAAAAATTGAGCGGAACGATTGGAGAATCTGAGATAAGAGCCCAAAATCAACAAAAGTCCCAACCCAATTCAGGTTTTTGATAGGAATCCGAGTAAGGAAACTCGAAGACAAGGTTTCACGGAACACAACCATCATTAGAGAAGTGGTATGACAACACATGGCGACACGGGGTCGGCCGAGGTCAGGTTAGGGTGGCCGAAGCCGGATTAGGAAGTCCAAAACCAAGGTTGGGTAGTCGAAGCCGGTTTTAGTCAGCCGAAGCCGAGTTTCTCATCTCTGAGAGAGAGAGATGGGTATTTTTATTATTTTTATTATTTTTATACCCATTTTAGTACCTTGTAATATAGGTATCTTTTACCCATAATATATGTATATTGTCAATTGATAATAGGTTAATTAGGGTATGTTTAACGGGTGCTTCTCAAGTAGGGATACTAGGGAATTTAATCGTAAAATATTTAAACAATGGCGTGGGCGATACTAGGAAAATACTAGCGGAGTATCGATACTTGGGAATATATACTAAATGCGTGTCAGGGTGAGCTGGCGGGCATCGGAAATTTTCAGAAATTCCGCAGTGAAACGACGTCTTATTGCTACCATGGCGGAAGAAACGCTGCGGAGAGCACGGCAACCTTTTGCAAAAATCAAAAGCTAAAGGGGACACGTGTTGACACTCCATTCACCTGCAGGGGGGATTGTGCATGGCTACCACATGTCCGGCGATGGACGGCCTAGATTGAATCTGGTGGGAAGATGTTTTACATATTTAAATCAATATTTCTGTATTAAAAATGTAAAAAATTTTTTTTACCACAATACAAGATTCATTTTTATCTATATGTAGACATCAATTTTGAATATATTTGACTATATTTTAAAAAAAGAATATTTCTTTTTGATTATATATATGCAAAAAATTATTCGAAAAATTGAATTATAATTATAGAAGAATTCGCACTATTTAGTTTATGAATAATATTAATTTAATATTAATATTTTAATAATAAAAAAAATAAATATAATAATATAGTCGATGTTGGAAATAATTATTGGAGAATAGTACATTTGTAAATTGAGTTGGTAGGAAAAGATGGATTTTGTGATGCTAGAGATGCTATTGATAAAGTAGAAAAAATGAAAATGAGATACTAGAATGATGTGGTGGAAGGAGAAAATTAAAATATTAGTATTTCTAATATCAGTTGATAAACATAGTCTTACTCATGGTGGCTGAGATGAGGATGCTTAGGTGGATGTGTGGATTTACCTTGCGCAATAGATTCAGAAACGAGGCTATCTGAGAAAAGGTAGGAGTGGCTAGTATTCAGGCTAAGTTGCAGGAATCGAGACTCCGATGGTATGGGCATGTTCAGAGGAGAGATCCAAATGCGCCGGTGTGTAGGTGTGACAACTTGGCTATCGAAAGAGTTCGACGAGGAAGAGGGCGTCCTAAGAAGAGCTGGGGTGAAGTGATTAGACATGATCTGACCGCTCTGGGACTCTCGGAGAAGATGACACGCGACAGGATTCAGTGGAGGAGTGCTATCCGAGTTGACGAACGCTAGTCAGGGGCAACGTTTTTTCACTCATACTTTCCTTCTATCTCAACTTTCCTTGCGTGCATCTTTTCCAACTTTTCATCTTTGTCCCTATCTTATTTCCAGTTTCTTGTGGTGTGGTTTTCCTCTTTTCTTTGATGTCCGGTCATGGGTCACTCGGAAACACCCTCTCGACCTAGCCGGGGTAAGGGTGCGTACATCTCGACCCCCAAGACCCTGCTCTAAGCGGGAGATACTGAGTTTTTTGTTGTTGTTGTTTAGAACACCGTTAAATTTATGTGTAAGTCAAAAAGTTTTTCTCCCTAACAAGTTGTTTTTCGTGATTGGACTTGTGGACTTGACCTTATTACCCTTTTTTCATCATTGTTTCACCAATTTAAGCATTTCTATTTGGGAAATTTTTTGTGCAGTTAGGATCTCATTAAACATTAGCATGTCTTATTGTAAGCTCATTTGCTTTCATTTTGTTAGGGATTGAAAGGATGTGATGGGCTGGATTAGCCCATGTTAAAGGTCCCAATGTGATTATGTGAGAGGCATATAAGCCTTGTTGTAATGTAATGCTTGCAGATCATGAAAAGAGATAACAAACTTCCTTCCTTATCTTTCTTCTTCATCTTCTTGTTCTATCTCTACCTCCTTCTCTATCTTTCCTTTAATATGAGTTTCCATAACTCCCTCTATTTCTGGTTTTGATAAATAAAGAGCGGTCATATCCGAAGTTTAAATCAAGGACCTTTGGGTACAAACCGTAAGTCATTTCCGGTTGAATCATTTCAGAATGGTTTTAACTCCCTCTATCCCATATCAAGGTCATAACACATTTTTGGATAAATAAATACTCCATCTGTCCTAAAATACATGGTCTTTTAAATCCTTGCACGTTAATTAAGGAAACCTATTTATATTTAAATCTCATTATTTTTATAGAGATTAGAACTCTTTAATTTTAATTACTATTGTACTTTGGAGTAATAATTACCCTATAACTCTAAAAACCCATGTATTATTGACAAAATTTCAAGGCCTAAAAGGCCATATATTTTAGGACGGAGGGAGTAATATATAAAATATCAAATTTTTAATATATATATATATATATATATATATATATATATATATATATATATATATATATAGGGTCGGGTTCGGGTAGACACACCTCCAATAATGAGAAGGAAAGAAGGCTCCTGATTGGTCCACGTGTACAAAATTGAATTAAAAATATGAGGCACGCGCAATTTCCCAATTAATTAGTGACACCCACCCAAATTAATTAGTAACACCCCCACTCTCACTGTACATGCGCCAAATCAAACACACTAATTAATTGCACACGCCAATTAGAAAAGCTACGGAGACATGTAAAAGTGTCTACATGAACTTTTAAAAATCATTTTTTGGCATTTTCACTTGTTAAAAAAGTATAAAAAATATATATTTTGGTGTAATTTAATTTTATCTACACATAGACAACCACTTTGTATATGTTTTGTTGAAAAAAAATTTGACAAGAAGTAGTTCAGCAATTTTATTCACAATGGTTCAGCAATTTTATTCACAGTGGTTCAGCAATTTTATTCACATTGGTTCAGCAATTTTATTCACGGTGGTTCATCAATTTCATTCACAGTGGTTCAACAAATTTATTCACATTGGTTCAACAAATTTATTCACAGTGGTTCAGCAATTTTATTCACACTGAATCAATCTCTATTTAGTCACTGAACCAACATCTATTTATTCACTGAACCAACCTATTTATTCACTGAACCAACTTCTATTTAGTTACTGAACCAACCTCTATTTAATCACTGAATAAACCTCTATTTATTCACTGAACCAACCTCTATTTAATCACTGAACCAACTTATTTAGTCACTGAACCAACATCAATTTAGTCACTGAATCAACCTCTATTTAGTCACTGAATCAATCTCTATTTAGTCACTGAACCAACATCTATTTATTCACCGAACCAACTTATTTATTCACTGAACCAACCTCTATTTTGTCACTGAACCAACCTCTATTTATTCACTGAACCAAACCTCTATTTAGTCACTGAACCAAACCCAGTGAACCACACCCAGTGAACCAAATCCAGTGAACCACACCCAGTGAACCAAACTCAGTGAACCACACCCAGTGAACCATTCCCTATTTTCTTTTATTTTCTTTTAATATTTATTTTTAATTAATTAATTAATTTTCTTTTAAAATAAAACCATGAACACTTGGTATAAAAACTCTGAACACTTGGTATAAAAACCTTAAACCACTCGACATTTTCTAATATCTTAATTCATCAAACACCTTAAACAACTGAGCTTGTCTATACACAGCAATTAAGTTGAACACATGAAAAATCAGTCAATTCAAGTTGTACACTTGAAAAATCAGTCAAGGTCACACCTTGCAACCTTCAATGTATTACCCACTGGAACAATTAAATCACGGAAAACCCAAACTATCAAAAAGCACAATCGAGATCATAAACTGAATTAAACTACTTTGAAATTATAAGAACACAATTTTCCTTTTGAGATTAAAAAAAAAAAAACCCTCTCTTCCCATGGACGGTTGTTGGCTTTTTTGCCATTAAAATATCTTCCTCTTCTTCAATTGAATTAAACTCTCTTGCTCAATGAAACAATCGATCAAAGGCCCCGATTCACCCATCGAATCCACCCACATCTTCGAGGTCGCGATTCTACCTCGACATCAAAATCAATCGATCAGAGGCAGAGTCGTATGAATCCGGTGGAGACGCCCGCGACGCCCCTCCTCGCCCGCCTCCGCCACACCGCTTCTTCGTTTGCCTCGTCGAACAATACTACGCCCAGTGGCGAATCCAGTATTTTTATCAGAGGGGGCTGAAAAACTACAAAGGAGGATCGACGCTCCTCATTAAATGGAATTTTTGTCCCTATGAACCAAATAAGTCATTATAACTAATGTTATTTCCCAAATCCAACAATTTATTCAAACCAAACTCTATCAATATGCATATAAAATTCGACTTAAAACTCCCTACTCCCAAATAAAAAAAATTGATTCTCAAATCAACAAATTTACCCCAAATTGCTAGTTAAATCCACAAATTTATTAGCAAAATCACAAACCCTAATCGAAATTTACTCAAATTGATTCTCAAATCCACAAATTCTAATATAAATTCATTCTCATCTCAACGAATTGAACTTAAAAATAATCTAACTAAAATTCAACTTAAAGTAATCCTTGTCCATATTTTATACTCCTATAGTCCTATATATATATATATATATATATATATATATATATATATATATATATATATATATATATATATATATATATATATATATATATAAAACAAATCCATAAACCACAAATTCACAAATTAGTTTTTCACAACCACAATCACAAATAACAAATAACAAATTCACAAATTTATTTCCCACCACAACCACAAACCAAAATTTCAAAGCACAAATTCAAACCCTAATTGAAATTTCCCCTAAATTGATTATGAAATCCACAAATTCTAATCTAAATTGATTCTCATATCAACCAATTGAACTTAAAAACATTCAAATTTAAAAAAAAGGGAAGAAAACTAAATAAAAACAATCAAATTGAGCTTCAACCAATTGAACTTAAAAACATTCAAATTAAAAAAAAGGGGAAGAAAACTAACTAAGAACAATCAAATTGAGCTTCTGTTTCGTGTCCTTTTTATTATTATGAACTATTTCGTGTTTGTGTTTAAAAAAAAAATGCGCCCTCTGATGTTTTTTGAAAAAAAAAAAACAAGCCCTCTGATGGTTTTTGAAAAAAAAAAACAGATAAAAAAAACTTGGGATTAAGGAGAATCGAACCTGGGCTTATTTGTTCCGGATTAAAAACCTTCTGTGTCCTTACCACCAGACCAACTCATCTTTCAGATTCAAATCTACTTCATTTTTATATGTTCCAAAAATAACAGATGTATAACAAACATATATACTTCTTTTTTAGGGTTTGTGGAGGGGGGCTTCAGCCACTCCGAGCCCCCCGTAGATCCGCCCCTGACTACGCCGACAACCTCGCTAGCAAAGACAGTGACCTTAGGGGAATCGCCGGCCGAGTCGAGAGAGTAATCGAGCGGGACGGTGAAGGAGTAGTCCCGGAGAACCAGTTGCCGGCGGTGAGTGTTGTTGGAGACGGACGGAGCCGCCATGGAGGCGTGTTTGGAGAGACGATGGTGAAGCGAGTAGGAGAAGAGGGAGGTTGAAACTAAGATGAGGCGAAATGGAGGGAGGGAGACGAGCGGGGGAGAAGCTTTCCGGTCTTGAGAATTTGAGGACATGGAAGATTGGAAGTTAGGAGGTGTGGGGGAGAGGAAAGGATAGGAAAGCGCGTGAGCATGTTTTTTTTAAGGGAAAATTACATAAAATCACCCATTAAATATGAGCTTTTTTATATAACCACCCCTTAAATATAAAATTACAGAAAACCACCCGTTATATAGGTTATGTTAACAAAAAGCCACCCATATCCAGTTGCCATCTAAAAGTCTGTCAAGTTTGTGATAAAATGACATAATTGTCCCTCCTTCTTTCTCCTCTTGAGGCATACAGTACCCTTCGTCTCTCTCCCACAGTCCCACATTCGATTCCCCCTCTACCTTCCAACATCTTACAAGTTTAATTTTCTTTTTGAATTTCGTAGTTGGTAGGTGCAATTGTGCAAAAAGAGTGAAAAAATTGAAGAAATTTTGTGTTTCATATATAATCAAAATTAGGCCTAACATAACTCCAACACCTTCCAAGACAACGTCTTCAACCTCTTGCACAACAAAAAAATACATCTATATGTGTGTAAATTTCCCTGGGCAGCTTAGATACAAGAAATTGTGAAGACTGCAGATTTGTCCTCAAATTGATTTCTTAATCATTGCCCAAACTCAAATTAGGATATGTCATCTGCAACCTCCACCATCAAAAAGGCCAATCTTGAAATTTCAACCTTCTAGCCTATCGTTTAACTCCTCTGCTATCGATTCCAAGGACCCAAGCCACCGCCACCTAACCTACGCTCTGCAATAACCCTAACCATTGATTTCCCATTCGCCGTCATCTTCTTCATGTATTGCAGACCTTTAAATCTAACCCTCACCCACCTTCCTGTACACACATGTTAGATTACTGCCAAAAATTGAGAAATTTACTAGATAATTACTCAAATCCAACACGCAGCACCAAATTTGACCTTAAATCAACAACAAGATCCATGCGCCAATTTCAAAAATCATGATTCTAATATTGATTTGGGATTAGAGGTTTTAAACTATCAAATTGGGGGAAATCCGAAGCTAGTATGCAAGAGGCACATTGGCGGTAATGATGAGCCTTAGCGACGAACCGTTTAAGAGGTAATGGTAGAGAATGGAGGCAACGAGGATTTGGTGATAGCTATCAAATACAAGGTCAATGTGCAGGTTTTTATTTTTCTTATTAATTAATTATTTTCTTGTTAATAAATAGGGGTAATATATGTCTTTTCACCTCACATTGACGGAAAACTTGACGGTTAATAGGGATGGGTGGTTATTTGTTAATGGAACACATATAATGGGTGGTTTTATGTAATTTAACATTTAAGGGGTGGTTAAGTGAAAAAGCTCTTATTTAGCGGGTGGTTTTCTGCAATTTACCCTTTTTTTAAAGTAAAAATCAGATCCATTTCTACCAATCAAATCACTTCTTTTCTTCCTACCGTATCAGATTCTTCTCACTTGAACCCTCCCCTATATATATATATAATAATTTCACATATTTTATATACTATATAAAAAGTCAAATATCATAGTTTAGAACAGGTATTTTAGAACAGGGCAGTATAATATTTTAGAAATATTGTGTGCCTGATGCAACACTCGCTTTATATATATACTTATTCATAATAGTATGGTGGTACTCATATGGCCGGATGGAGTGGGGAAAAAACAAAAAACTATGAAAGCACTGAACAATAATATAAAGATGGAGTATTACATCACATGAGATCGATCGATATGTGAAGGAATCGAAAACAATCGATCGAAGAATCGAGATTAAATGGAATCGTACAGAGAACATAGGTAGTAGACAGAGTTTCAATTAGGAAGGAAGTTTTGTTGTTAAAACTGAAAATTGTCACCGTTATCATTCCAGAAGTGTATTACATAGACCTATTTATAAGCTGGCCAAATCAAAATAACTGTGCTCAACTGCATATCACCCAATACCCCCCTCAAGCTCGAAGTTGGGCACTGACTAGCCCGAGCTTGGCCAAAAGATGAGCCAGGTGAACTCCGGCGATATTCTTGGTTAAGAAGTCAGCCAGCTGAGAACGGGAAGGTACATGAAATAACAATATAAGACCCTCGAGCAATTTCTCGCGCGCAAATTGACAATCGAGTTCTATATGCTTGGTGCGCTCGTGAAAGACGGGATTGCGCGCAATATATACTGCTGCTTGATTATCACACTTCACCGGGATCAGAATAATGTTTGGCACCTGTAACTCAGCCAACAGACGACTTAACCATGCTAATTCTGTGCAGACCCGACGAAGAGATCGATACTCCGCTTCGGCGGAAGATACGGAGACCGTGTGCTGTTTTTTTGACTTCCAGGACAGCAAGCTTGTGGCCAATAAGATCACATAACCGCTAGCAGATCGTCGCAAGAATGGGCAGCTTGCCCAGTCAGCATCGCAATAAGCCTGAAGCTTCAAATCAGCAGATCGAGAAAGCAAAAGCCCCTTGTCTACAGTCCCTCTGAGGTATCGGAGAACATGATGAGCCACAGCCATGTGAGGGAATCTGGGTGCTTGCATAAACTGACTCAGAAATTGCACTGCAAAGGCAAGATCAGGACGTGTGTGAACCAAGAAATTGAGCTTCCCAACAAGGCACCTATAGGGAAAAGCATTCGGCAGCAGCTCACCCTCATCCGGGGAAAGCTTGGCTTGAGAATCTAAAGGGCTTACAACAGGGGAATCTCTAAAATCAAAGTCCAGAAATAGCTCATTCACAAACTTTCGCTGACTTAGAACAAGTCCCTCAGGCACCGGGATGAACTCGATGCCCAAAAAGAAGTGAAGCATCCCAAGATCCTTGATGCGAAATTCTTTGTCTAAGAATGTTTTCAGAGCCTTCATCTCATCAAGATCACTTCCTGTCAAGAGAATATCATCGACATAAATGGCAACGTAGACCACTCGATCTGCGATGTGCCTCTAAAAGAGTGAGTAATCGTTCATGGACTGAATATACCCTCGCCCTCGTAAAGCAGTGGAAAGCCGAGCATACCATTGTCGGGAGGCTTGTTTTAATCCGTAAAGAGACTTCTTTAGACGACAAACAAGACCATCACTAGGCACAACCAAACCGGGAGGCACCTTTATATAAACCTCCTCGTCCAATTCACCATGGAGGAACGCATTATTAACGTCCAATTGAAACAAGCTCCAACCCTTTTTCAAAGCTACTGTGACCGGAGCACGGACTGTAGTCATTTTGATGACGGGGAAAATGTCTCATTGTAATCAATTCCTTCCTTTTGAGTAAATCCTTTAACAACAAGACGTGCTTTGTATCGATCAATACTACCATCGGATCTTCCCCTTTGGGAGTTGAACAATGTCGGGTTTTGTTTAAATCTAATGCCTTGAACTCATCTGTCATGGCATTTTGCCAAACAAGGTATTCACAAGCCTCGTGATATGTCACTGGTTCATGCTCTGGAAAAGAATCACCAACAACAACATTTTGCGCAGGAAAGGAGATTGTAGATGTCAAGGTGTGTGCACAAAAAACATGAGAAACACAAGAGGTTGAACACACATACTCGGATAAGTAGGCTGGGGATTATGCAGCTGACTGGACCTTCTAGTATCCAAAGAGGACTGAGGAACAGCTGCAGAAGGTGATGCTCCAGGTGTACCAACAACAAATGGTTGAGCAGAAACAGATGAATCTATCGCTGAATCACAAGCCACAAGCGACTGACAAAGAAATGTATAAGTTGTTGGCTCAATAGAAGGCAAAGAAAAGGTGTGTTGGAAAGAGAAAACGTCTTCATGGAAGACCACATCTGATGAGAAAAATACTTGCTTAGTTTCCAACTGAAGAAGCTTGTAAGCTTTCTTGCCCAAAGGATAACCCAACAGTACACACGGGACAGCTCGATCTGCAAGTTTATATCTCTTCCATGATGTAATGTCGAGGCAAAACACAACCCTCCAAAGCACCTCAAATGATCATAGGAAGGTGATCGTTTGTACAACCTCTCATAAGGAGATTTTGACTTAAGAAGTTTACTCGGAAGACGATTAATAATACGTGCTGCTGTCCACACACTTTCTCCCCAATATTGAACGGGAAGTTTCGATTTGAACATCAAGGCCCTAGCAACTTCGAGCAAGTGCCAGTGCTTTCTCTCAACGACTCCGTTTTGCTGGGGAGTAGCTACACATGATGTCTGATGCCCGATCCCCATGTCCAACAAATACCGAGCAGCATCTTTAGTGAACCCTAACTCTAAAGCATTATAAGATTTGATCGCCTTAACCTTGGCTCCAAACTGCCTCTCAATCATGGCAAAAATTGCTTAATAACCATGAAAGCTACAACTTTCGATGACAACAAATGCACCCAGGTTGTTCGTGAGTAATCGTCTATGATGGTTAAGAAAAACTTGAAGCCATCATGTGTAGCGACATGATATGGTCCCCAAATATCGAGATGTACCAAATCAAAAGGTGCAACCATCTTGATTGAGCTTAAACGAAAAGGAATACGGGTTTGTCTTGCTCTTGCACACACATCACAAGCAACAATGCAAGTTGTGTCTCTAGAATCAACAAACGACATAGTTTTCAATCTATGAAAAGGTAAGTGGCCCAACCTCTTATGCCACAAAATAGAATCATCTTGTTTAGAAACATTATTAGCAACGATCTGAGAAACTGGAGATGCTAATGTCTGTCTAAAATTGCCCTGATTTGATTTCAGCAGGAACAAATCCTTAACTCCATCACCAATCTTCAAGGGAGACTTCATCGAGGGCCCATGGATATAACAACC
The DNA here is from genome assembly GCA_963922045.1 of Persicaria maculosa. NCBI lineage: Eukaryota > Viridiplantae > Streptophyta > Magnoliopsida > Caryophyllales > Polygonaceae > Persicaria > Persicaria maculosa. The sequence continues at coordinate 3,953,787 of OY998251.1, forward strand.
CGTAGCAGTGAACAACACAAAGCATTGCAACTCTCTCACAATTTTTCTGACTGAAATAAGGTTGCATTTGAACTTCGTAACAAAGAGGACGTTATGCTAAGTCAGGCCCTGCACAACCTCCACTGTGCCTCCAGTATCAACAAGAGTGGTATCCCCTGTCGGCAAGGACACCACAAAGGGCCTGTGCAGCATATATGTAGTGGTGAAACAAGCAATTTCACTACACATATGTCCACTAGAGCCACTATCGATTATCCAAGTTTAACCATCAAAAACTTGCTCAGACAGTGTTGTACCTGAAAAACCAACAAAGTCATTAGCGGTTGGTTGCTTCTCTTGTGGCCCAATGTTAGCTGCTTTCATCAAGGAGATAAGTTGTGCAATCTGATCAGAAGTAAAGTCTGTAACTCCAGAATGAGTTGCAACTGCTGCAAACTTATCATTTGTGGACGACTTCTTTCCTTTTCCTTTGTTATCAGCGTATCCTGTCGGAAACCCGATCAAGAAGAAACAACGATCAACGGTGTGATTCGTTTTCTTGCAATTGGTGCAAAAGAGCGGTTTCCTCCCCGAAGTTCCTTTTCCAGCGTCATCAAATGTACCGGATTTGAAAGGAACTTGAACTTTGGTGTGCATAGATGCACCCTCAGTAGAAAATTTTCCGATTCCAGCTTTAATCTCCCTTTGGCTCTCCTCCTGTTCTAGGAGTGAGTACACCAGATTTACATCGGGAAAAGGCTTCATCACAAGGATTGAGCCTCTTGCAGTGGCGAAAGACTCATTCAATCCCATAAGTAACTGAATGACTCTTTGATCTTCTTCATATTTCAGGATTTCATTAACAACGCCACATGTACATGCCGGAAGACTGCGCATACTATCAATTTCGTCCCAAAGAGCTTTCATCTGAGTAAAATAGACAGGAAAGGTATTTGTACCTTGCTAGAGCATGCTCAATTCCTTCTGCACATAGTACAACTTCGTCGCTCCTTATTTGCTGTAACGTGCATCAAGTTCACTCCAAATTCCGCTAGCGGTGTCATTGTAGATCACACTACGGCAAATTTCGATGCTCAAGCTGTTGATAAGCCACGAGATCACCATATCATTGCACCTCTCCCAGTGACGCAACTTTGGTGAAGTCGCGATCGGTTTTGGAATGTCACCATTCACAAAACCAAATTTATTGTTCGCAGACAATGCAATTCTGACATATCTCTTCCATTCTCCGAAGTTTTTGCCATCGAATGTCGGCGTCACAAGGACCATCCCGGGATGATCACTTGGATGGATGTAGAAGGGGTCGCTGGGTTCGGTCTTTAGTTCTTTGGTTATCATGGTGTTTGAATTTCGCAGATCTGGCTTCAGAATCTCAAAACGAAACCAAAATTGAAAACTAAGGTGTTTAAAAAACTCGATTCAACGATTCCGGCTCTGATACCATGAAGCAATCGAAAACGATCGATCAAAGAATCGAGATTCAATGGAATCGTACAGAGAACATAGGTAGTGGACAGTGTTTCAATTAGGAAGGAAGTTTTATTGTTAAAACTGAAAATTGTCACAGTTATCATTCTAGAAGTGCATTACATAGACCTATTTATAAGCTGGCCAAATCAAAATAACTATGCTCAACTGCATATCACCCAATAATATGGTAGCCAGCCAATTGGATTAATTATCGCTTGCAAACAACCCCAGCGCCAGCAAAGCTGGTGGCGCAGTCGAGGTCGGGGTGATCGTAGCCGTCGGTGGGCTTTTCGGAGAAACTGGCGACAAAGCAATCAGTGCTAAAGAGATCGGAGGAAGAGAACTCCCGGTCGCCGCCGAGGACGGGCATGGGCACGACCACCTTGACACGGGAGACATACGAGGGGGAGTAAGTCTGGTTGAGGACGCCATTGACGCCGTCGGACAGGGATAAGAACTTGAACCCGAGGTCGAGGTGGGCGAAGCAGTCGTCAGAGGTGATGTCGTAGTTGTGGACGACGGACTCTTTCTCCGAGATGGGGACCACCGCCGCCTTGATCTCGAAGTTCCCCTCAGCCTCCATCACGACGTCGTTGGCGTTTTGGGCCCGGATGATGGTGAGGCCGGCGGAGGAGGAGTTCCAGGAGGCGCCCTAGCGTTTGGGGAGGGCGAGGGGCTCGCCATCGAGGACAAGCTCGAGCCTGTCGACGGCGTCGTTCCAGGAGGCGGACTCCGACATAGAGCTTGTGGGAGCCGAAGAGGATGCCGAGGGGCTAGACCCAGGCGAAGTCCCTGTTCATGTGAGGGTTCTGTTTGCCGATGAAGTGGTATTGATGTGGAGGTTGGAGTCGGTGACGAGGCAAAAGTCGCGCTCCTTCTTCCCGTGGAAGTAGAATGTTATCCCGTCGGCTCCGATGAACTTGGGGTCCTGGCATACCGCCCCTGGCATGTCACAGTCTGCACTCAAATTCATCCACTCATTCAGTCTGCACTCAAATTCATCCACTCGTTCATCAGATTAATCACCTTGCTATTAATTCGCTAGTACAAAAACTATCTTTTAGCCCGGGCGGATCAATCAATATAACCCGGATATAAGCAAAATAGGTAAATAGCTCGGACATAAAAGAAATACGCCCAGGCCATTTGATACATCATACATATAATAGCCCGGATATCCTTGCTAGGGTCTATTTGATCAGTCAAATTACCCATGGAAATTGACCAAATAGCCCGGAGCTTATGATATCCGGGCTGTTTGATCTGTCAAATGACCCATGTAAGAGCATCTTCCCCCGTAAGCTATAATGGTCAGGGGAAATAGCCTACCAAAAGAGAATATGCTATAGAATATTCTCTTTTGGCTTATTATACGGTTTTGTTGTTCCCACCGTAGGCCAATTTTGGCACGCTAAATTTCTTATAAATACTAATATACTTTAGAATTTCACATCTCATTTCCGTCACTTGATTCTATCTTTAGTACTTTAAGCAACTTAATATTTATTTTTTATTATAATTTTGATGAATCTATAATAAAAAAGATTAATGTCATTTTTAAAAAATATTATTTATGCAATGATAATTCTAATATGTCAAATATTATATTCATATCAAAGAATTCTTTAATATCTTTACAATACTACAACTTTTATTTTTAATTAAAAATCATAACTATATAATATATAGGTTTATAATTGTATTATTTAGCATTTGGCTTTCCGAAAGAGGAAGCCAAATTTGGCCTTTCTTTTAGAAATAGGCCAAAAACAAAATGGCTAAAATGAGTTTTGGCCTAGGATGGGAGCAAAATTTGGCCAAAATCCATTTTTTAGCTTACCATGGGAGATGGCCTAAATCGACCAGGGCTATTTGGTATCCGGGCTATTTGGCCCATCAATCTTCAGACAATTTGGTTTATATTAGGCCATAGAAACATATTATATATCACGGATTTTATGAGATCCGGGCTATTTTTTTAAGTAACCATTTTATTTGTTGAGTATATATATAATTCTAGTTTACTTTAAGCTTGATTATATATCATATATACATGTATTATATGTGATGCAGCCTTGAGTTGTTTACTGGGCTGGTAACCCAACTTCGGACAACCCATCAACAACACTCCAGCCCATTATAGCTCCCTCTCTACAACAGCAACTTAGCTTCTCCATCTATCTGACTTGCCTCAATGCAACGTTTTGATGGTCTCCAGTTGTGCCTTATAAGAGGTCTGTTTCCTGATTCAGACTTGGCACTGTAGCATCAGAAAAATCAGAAGCGGCAAAGAGAGAGAGAGTGCGGGTTCAGGTTTTGCTGCGAGGGCCCGAAGCGCCACCGAGAGAGCTTGGGATCTTCTCCCATGGCGTCTCCAGTGATGATAAGGTGTCGGGCACTCCGGTGAGAGAAAAGATGAGAAAGAGAGAAAGAAAGAGAGCTCCATAGCTGCTGTGCAGAGAGCTCGAGATCAAGAGGATTTGGTGAGCGAGATCGTTCGAGGGCGAGCGATCTCCGGGACCTTTCTCGAGTGCAGGTCTGGGAAGAAGACAAGTGAATCTTCTCGTCCAGAGAGATGGCAAAGACATATACAAAGGTCTGAACAAAGAGGAAGCAAAGGCGCACAATTGATCGAAGGATCTTGTGAACCGAAGTGCGACGAAGATCAACAACCGGAGAACGTTGAGAACGAGAGCGAACCAAAGGACGACTCGGCTACAGCCCGGCGAGTTCATGGAGACGCTGATACAGGGAGTCATTCTATTCATTCCTTGGTCGATTCTTTATTGAGCATTCGCATCTGTCTTTGTTCTTGATTGGTTGTATTTCGTACTTTGCTTAGACTGCCTTCTAGGACTGTTTTGTATGCTTCTGTTTTGCCTTTAGAGCACAGTGGAACGCTCTCTTGAGCCGGGGACGTAGGGAACTTTTCCCGAACCTCGTAAACAAATCATCGTGTCCTTTTTCGTTTATGTTCGATAGGATTCGGTTCAATCTAGATCCGAGTCTAGACTATTGAATGATTGACCTGTTCGATATACCTCAAACCAGGTTTTACAGATTGGTATCAGAGCCTTGGCTCGTTCTTGATTTCTGGCATGTTTCTTATTCGATTATGCTTGAAATCTACTGTTGTTCATGTTCTTGTATGAGTTACTGCTTCCGCTGCATATTCTAAGTGTTCCTGCATGACTATGTTTCAAGAAAGATGGTTACTACTTTGTTTAGTTGCCTTAGGATATGATTCCTTGCGCTTTCTTGAATTTCAGTCTTGTGTTCACTGATGATTGTAACTCTTGAATATGATATCATCTGATCCTGGCTGGTTATTTGGTATTTCTTTCAACCATACATATGAACTATCTTGTGCCTTGATTTCTATGTGATTTCTTGACTGTACAGATGCATATAGGTTGAGATCTTGGTCAATTTAGTTGGACTGATATGTGCTTGCTTGAACTCCTTATGTAACACATGCTTGATTTGATGAATTCTTGCGTCTTATGACATAGTTGTCATCTATGTTTAAAGCATCTATGTTCTGCATATTCATCATCATTAGAAAGTGTGTGTGCTTGTCAGATTTCTCTTGTATATGATATCTGATGTTTGGGGTTCTTAATGTGAGGTTCTATGTGCTTCTTCTTCCCTCTATTCAAGTCTTGAACATGTTATGCTAGTGTTTCCTACAGCTTGGTGTTTATGGATTACATGCCTTGCTTTATAACTTGTTCTTAGAGCTCTTTTATGAGTCTGACTTGAGTTTCTGCTGAGATTTATCTTCTCTCATGTTCTCTAACATCCCCTACCTTCATTATTTACAACCTTGTTTTGTGTTGCACACTCTACTTACTGTCAGCTTTACATTCTCATTGAACTACTTATTTTCTTGCATGATAAAGTGGATATTTGTTACTCCTGATCACAGTAATATGTTGTCCTAAGTTTCTTGCATGTTTTAGTAGTTCATTGAATGTATATTTGCTTGGCATATTGGGTTCTTGTGCATATTTGAATGTCCTTCTTTATCTTGTATGATAGAGATATAGTTGACATATTCAAATTCTTGTCAAAACTGTTTGTTGGTTGTTTTGCTTGGGATTAAAATGAAGCTTTACATGTTGTCTATTCAAGTGTTTTGTGAGCATAGAAAATGAGTAACTTTCATAAGTTTCTTAAGTTTTTTCTTTGTCTTGTGCATAACTTGATGTGGTCTACAACATTCATGCTTCTTTCCCTTAGTTCTCTATGCTGCCCCATGTTATCACTGTTGGTGTTGGATACATATGACTCTGTGATAAATTCTTGGTGCACATCTACCTGGTTTCATGGCATATACATATAGTTCTTAATTACTCATGTTGGTAGTAATTTTTTTTGCTATATTAAATGCCTGATTAACTGTCTATGGTAGTGTCCTATATCTGCACTTTTATGTCATGTATGTCTAGGACACTTTTATGTCATGAATGCAGATCTGTAAGACCCGGGGTCTTAAGAGGCCCCAGCCCATGCCACCTAGCCCTCTCAGGTCCGTTGTCCTCACTTGGAGCCTGAAAAGGAAGAGCTCTTGTGACATAGGTAGGGCTTGAATCACTTATAAATCACTCCCAACATCCTCATGATATCCGATGTGGGATGGGGTATTACAATCTCCCCCACTTAAAGCACTGACGACCCCGTCAGGCCCAAGGGACTGCCATCCGGGAGGAGCGTACCCGAGCATACTATCGGCGCACCTCCGAGCCCGGAGTCGGCTCTGATACCATCTGCAAGACCCGGGGTCTTAAGAGGCGCCAGCCCATGCCACCTAGCCCTCTCAGGTCCGTTGTCCTCACTTGGAGCCTGAAAAGGAAGAGCTCTTGTGACATAGGTAGGGCTTGAATCACTTATAAATCACTCCCAACATCCTCATGATATCCGATGTGGGACGGGATGTTACAAGATCTTCATGTTTCCTATTTTTGTTCAAATTAGGATTAACTTGATCTGTTCTTTCTATATGTTGTGGGAACTCTCTGCTACATGTTACTTGCCTGATTGAGTAGACAGAAAACTTCTATCTTATTAGCCTGCTGTAAGAAAGTGAGAATTAACTCAGTGTGTTACCTTCTGTGCAAGGAGAAAAACAACACAGTGCTAAGGAAACTGATGGTGAAACCTTGGGGGTTTGAGCCAGAAAGAGAAGGAAATTACATCAGATCAGGAACCACGACTGACACTGTGAGTGTCCTTCGAGATGAGAGCTTCATCGAAGTTGGCTGACTAGGCAACCATGACGATGGTTATCCTTGGAGATGCTCGCTCCATCAAGCATCTGATTAAGGGAGAATCAGGGATTCCTCTTGTGCCTTTCTCTATTTTCCCTTTTCGTTTACATTTCATAAATGTCTAGCACTATCATGAGTTTATGTGATCTTTGTTTCTTAAGTGATTTATGAGTTCCATGTGATCTCTGATTGGCCTTACTCGAAGATAGTTTTCTTGTTTAAAATCTCATCAGGTGTTATGTGTTTATAAGTAATTCCTTGAGCATGATAAATTCAGTTGTCACCTTGTGTACTTGAATATCTACTTGTGCTTGAATTACTTGTTTGAAGATCTATGTGATATGATCTGTCTGGACATAAACTAGGATTTTAATGCCTGTTTTTGGATTGACCTTGCTGTGTCTTCCTCTAAACTTAAGTGCATATAAATCTGCATGTTTATGGTCAGCTGCAAATCCTATATTTAGATGATTTCTGTGTGTTGTTCAACATGCTTATCTTTGTGATTAAATGCTTTACATAATCCGCACTTTATTGTCAAAATCATGCTATTAGGATTTCTTGTTTATGTATTAAGTACTGTTTGTGATATTCTTTTCCCTTATGTGTGGATCTTAAATGTCACATAAGTGCTTGTCTCCTCGTCTACTCTCTTTGTTATCCGCTGTGAAAAATTTCTGATTAAGATGACTAAGCATGTCTTCTGTTTTGTTAGAAAACGTTCTCTGAAGAGTTAAGTGACCGTGTCACTTGTCAGCCAAGCAGCTAAGGGATTCCAGATGGCTCGTTGAAGCCCTTCCCATCTGCCAGAATCTTCTAAGAGTTGGAGGATAGTAGAGTATAGGAGAAAAACCAACCAGTGGACTACACCACCAAGAATATAAGAAAATTAAAGTGAAGGAAATCAATGACAGCAGTATATGCGAGTTCATAGGCTCGGGGTGAGCATGGACCAGCTGCAAATTAGTTGCCATTACGATCAACAGTAAAAATTGATGCACCCACCAAATTAAGGGGGCAAAGGTAAGTATTTCATTCCTAAATCTAAAAAAAGGGAAAACTCTTATGCTTTCACAAGCTCACTGAGTTGTGCTCTATCTCATGCTAGATATATGTTTGTCTAGCCATGAGGTTGCATGTGTTGTCTTACAGGTCTATGTAGGCTATTTCACATGCTTGAGTTCCTTTAGATCATAAAATACTTGCAAGTTCTTGCTTTGTAATTTGGGTGAATAATCAATTTTACAACTGTTGGCTTCATGTTTTTTGGCTTATTTTTCCTTCCTATCTTATTTTCTTCTTATGGGAATCATGTAGACTTTCCCTTGTGTTTGTGTGGTGGTCTGACAGCGTGTTACTCATGCTATTTACCTGGTTGTGCACTACTCTATTCATTGACTTTGGGTACATGTCTAGGTCTTTTAGAGTATGTGCTTTGACCTTCACTTGCATCGAATTAGTTTGCTCATACTTGCTAATTGTTATTCATTAGTTGTATATATGCTTGCTGTTTTCTGAGTTGCTTGTGGTGTTGGATTCGAGAGGGCATTATGTGATATTGCCTCTCATGCGTCTCATTGACTAAGGGACTCATCCCCTAAGAGACTTTTGCGTCTTGAAGTCTATATGAGACATGCTTTCATGGTTACACATCTAGCTTGCTATAAATTTCTATGCATCTGTTATATGCTGAATTTGTGCTTCATATGCTAGATTTTACTATGAAAAAGACCTGCTGAAATTCTTAATTTCTATCTCCTTTGTTAGGCTTAATACTTGTTATTGCTAAACGTGTGTGGAGAAAGTGCAGGTACTGCGATGACGGACGTTGTTCCACTGTGCAATAGTTTATTCCTTTCTCTTTACAGTTTTCTTTCGTAAACTAGACTTAAGAGGGCAATTGTTGAGTATATATATAATTCTAGTTTACTTTAAGCTTGATTATATATCATATATACATGTATTATATGTGATGCAGCCTTGAGTTGTTTACTGGGCTGGTAACCCAACTTCGGAAAGCCCATGAACAACACTCCAGCCCATTATAACTCCCTCTCTACAACAGCAACTTAGCTTCTCCATCTATCTGACTTGCCTTAATGCAACGTTTTGATGGTCTCCAGCTGTGCCTTATAAGAGGTCTGTTTCCTGATTCAGACTTGGCACTATAGCATCAGAAAAATCAGAAGTGGCAAAGAGAGAGAGCGCGGGTTAGGGTTTTGCTGCGAGGGCCCGAAGCGCCGCCGAGAGAGCTTGGGATCTTCTCCCATGGCGTCTCCGGTGATGATAAGGCGCTGGGCACTCCGGTGAGAGAAAAGATGAGAAAGAGAGAAAGAAAGAGAGCTCCATAGTTGCTGCGCAGAGAGCTCGAGATCAAGAGGATTTGGTGAGCGAGATCGTTCGAGGGCGAGCGATCTCCGGGACCTTTCTCGAGTGCAGGTCTGGGAAGAAGACAAGTGAATCTTCTCGTCCAGAGAGATGGCAAAGACATATACAAAGGTCTGAACAAAGAGGAAGCAAAGGCGCACAATTGATCGAAGGATCTTGTGAACCGAAGTGCGACGAAGATCAACAACCGGAGAACGTTGAGAACGAGAGCGAACCAAAGGGCGACTTCAGCGGTGAACGACGACTCGGCTACAGCCCGGCGAGTTCATAGAGACGCGCTGATACAGGGAGTCATTCTATTCATTCCTTGGTCGATTCTTTATTGAGCATTCGCATCTGTCTTTGTTCTTGATTGGTTGTATTTCGTACTTTGCTTAGACTGCCTTCTAGGACTGTTTTGTATGCTTCTGTTTCACCTTTAGAGCACAGTGGAACGCTCTCTTGAGGCGGAGACGTAGGGAACTTTTCCCGAACCTCGTAAACAAATCATCGTGTCCTTTTTCGTTTATGTTCGATAGGATTCGGTTCAATCTAGATCCGAGTCTAGACTATTGAATGATTGACCTGTTCGATATACCTCAAACCAGGTTTTACATTATTTCATCATAATTATCCACAAGTACATTTTGTATTATGGATTATAATATAATTAAACCAATTTATGGGTATATATTTCAATAAAACAAAATTATGTAACCAACAATAACAACAACAATCCTAAGTATGTCCCACTATAAGCGGAGTCTAGGGGTCGGGTTAAATGGTACACACCCTTTCCCCGACTATGTCAAAAGAGTGTTTTTTATCAAACCTATGTAGGCAAAATATAAATATTGTTTTCTACCAAAAATTAATTATATAGATATAAATAAAATTGCAACTATCAAATATATATAAATAATCTAATAGTTGAATTTTGACTTGAAAAAAGGTTCTAATTACTCCATCTAGTAATTCAAATTATAACACCATACGTAATATTGTTTTAATAAAAAAAAATTGGTGGAATTTTTTATTTCTTCCTAGAATTAACCAAAACATGCATAGTAGAACACTATGCATCAGTTTTAATACATGTATATAGATATAGATAGATTAAGGGTACGTAAATAAATTGCATATATATGGTTACCATTGTTTGATCCTTTTCTCAAATTGGTTCTAAACTTAGATGTTTAGGAACTTTAACATATGCAGGTCTATTGAATACACCAACTTTATAGGGGATCGATTGAGGTAGAAGAGAGGATTGAAATTGATAGATGAAATTAACTTACTACAAACAGGACTGCAAGTGACGCAATTCACTTCACAGCTAGTAGGACACTCCAGGGGACAAGTGTGCTCCCTGTAGATGCACGAAGGGTATTCCTTGTTCATACACCGAGCCTTGCTACTCCCACTCGTAACCGGCGGTGAGCTCGGCGTTGGCACCACCACCGGTGGAGGAGGTGGAGTCGGTGGGCTTGGGGTAGGCTTTGGACCACAAACAGTCTTACAAGAGTTGCAGTCGATATGGTAATCGTCTGGATCGTGAATAGCTTGAGTGTTGAAATCAAGCAAAGTGTGATCTATAATGAATCTGCTCAAGGGATTTGGCGCGCTTTGGAATCAAGATTTGGTAGGCTTGGAGGTACTCAACTCTTCTCGATCAAGCGAGAAATTAGTCGAGCAGAGCAAGGTACTACTCCTTTCTCTACTTATTTTACCAAGATCAAGGGGATGTGGGACGAATTAGATAGTGCTCGTAGTCTACCTGTTTGTACTTGTGGAGTTGCTAATGATGTGCTGAAATATGCTGAGAATGAGAGGTTAATTGAGTTGCTTATGGGCTTGAATGATTTGTTTTTGGATGCTAGAGGTTCAGTTCTTATGATGGATCCTTTGCCTAGCATAGACCGAGTATATTCTCTTATGATTGAAGAAGAGAATCAAAGGGATGCAAAACATACTGTCAGTTCAATTGATGGGTTGCCCTCTCATGTTAATGCTCAATCTTCTCCTAAGACTGGATCTACAGAAGAAGGAGTGTCCATGTATGTCAAATCACATGGATATACAAAGAATAACAATCCTTCAAGCAGCTCACAAGGCAGTACAAAGAGAGGTTATTCGTCTTCAAAGAGGAAACCTTTGTTTTGCACAAATTGCAGAAAGACAAATCATACAGTTGATAGATGCTTCTTCTTGATTGGTTTTCCTCCTGATTATGGTAAAGACAAGGACAAAAAGCCAGCTGGTGATGGCAAGTTTGCAGGGACGGTTTCTCAAAACACAAAATCTGATTTTTCTCCTTCTCAACTGGCTCAAATTATGAGCTTGCTTCAGAGTGCAGAAGTGGGCACATAAGACAAGCAACCATCTGCTGACGATTTTGCTGGCTTCTCAGGTAGCTCTTTGTCTTCACAAGTCCTTAATGGAGTCACCTGGATTGTGGATAGGGGGCAAGTGGCCACATGTGTGGAGATGCTTCCATGTTCACATCCATGTACTCTCTTTCTCACCCTTTTGTGGTCGCCTTACCCACTGCTAAAACTACAACTGTTACTAAGGCAGGAACAGTTGAAGTCATGAAGGGCTTGAAACAGGACAATGTGTTGCTCAATTCCGGTTTCAAGTGCAATCTGATCTCAGTATGCAAGATGGTCAAGGATTTACAATGCTTTGTTTTGTTCACTGCTAAAGGATGTTATATGCAGGGTCCTTTGATGAAAGGTCCTATGAAGATTGGTGAGTGTGTAAGGGATTTGTTTTTGCTGCAACCATCAACGAGTCAAGCTCCAACTTTCAGTCATTCAAGTCATAACCGTGCAGCTGTAGTGGATGCTAAAGTTTGGCACAGAAGGTTGGGTCACTTACCAACCTATAAACTTTAAAATTTTCCTTTCATTTCCATGGATGATGAATGTAATAAGAGTATTAGAGCATGTGATGTGTGTGCTAAGGCTCGGCAAACCAGGCTACCTTTTCCTGATAGCCCTATTTCTACTACGAATTGCTTTGAGTTAGTCCACTGTGATGTTTGGGGTCCGTATAGAATCCCAACTCGTGATGGAAACCGGTTCTTTATTACGATTGTGGATGATTTTAGTAGATTCACTTGGGTTAAGCTCTTGCCCAAGAAAGGTTGTGCTTTCACTGTCATCAAGCAGTTTCTGGCATTTGCAGAGAGACAATTTGGCAGGCAAGTGGAAATTCTTAGAACTGACAATGCTTTTGAATTAGGGTGCTCTCCTGAGTATTCTAAGTGGTTGATGGATAAGGGGGTGGTTCATCAAATCTCTTGTGTGGCTACACCCCAACAGAATGGGGTTGTAGAACGTAAACACAGACATCTCCTAGAGATAGCTAGGGGATTGATGTTTGACTCTAATCTGCCTAGGAAGTACTAGGGAGATAGTGTCCTTATGGCAGCTCATTTGATTAATAGACTGCCAAGTAAAGTCATTTATAGTAAGAATCCCTTTGAGGTTTTGTTTTGAAAGCCACCTGATTATGCAGACCTGAGATGCTTTGGCAGCTTGTGTTTTGTCTCAACCTTGAGTCATGGGAGAGACAATTTTTCACCTCGAGTTATCCCATGTGTGTTGTTGGGTTATCCAGTGGGTAAAAAGGGGAATATTGTGCTTCAATTGGAATCCAAACTGGTCATGACTTCCAGGGATGTGCAATTTCAGGAAAGAGTATTTCCTTATAAGAGCATGTCCCACTCTTCCTCTTCTGATGGTTTTTCCTCTTTTTCAATAAATGGGGACTGACAGACCAAAATCGTCGGGTTCCTATCAAAAGAATATCCAAACTAACCAACTAGTATAGCTAGTAAGTCCGGAGTCAATCCACGGGGAACTACCGTTACTTTATGCGTTATAATCACCAACAAGAGTAAACAAGGGGGTTGTAGAGATGTAAAGATGAAAAGAATTGAATAAGTAAATAATGGTGATGGTTGTAAACAATGATGAATGAGATGTTTCTCCTACGAATCTCAACTTTGGTTCGTCTACTTGATCATAGTTCTTCCTTCTAGTTGTCTCTTTTCTATATCCACTCTTATCTTGATTTAAATAGATTATTAGTCCTATGAGTCCTAATAATCCCTTATTCCTAGGCAATCTTAACACGGATTAAGATTTAATCCTAGGAATAGCACTAAGTCTCAAGATATATAAAGCTTATAAGCAATATTAATTGCCTAAGGAACTAACATTTAACCTATAGTCAACTTCTTATACAATCAAGCTTTTCTATGAGATCTACTCAATTGTATTTGCTACTTTGGATTAGGTTTCACAAACGTATGAATCAAAACCCTAACAATGATGCAATTCTAACAAGGTCGGGAATCAAGATAGAATCAACACCAACAAGCAATTAAAGCACAAAGAAGTTGAAGTAGATAATAGAAATAAACTAGAATTCCAAACTCAAAATTCAACAAAACCAAGTCTTGATCATAGGCAAAACACGATGAGTTTAGTTGCTCATGCTCCTAAACGCCGTCTCTCCATTCTTCCAAGGATAAAAGATTCCTAAAGAGCATCTAAAATAAGTCTTTATAAACCTAGGAACACCGTCAAAATAACCTAGAAAGTGTTTTCCAAAGATAAGCCCAACATAGAAAATATGTAAAATCCGCGCAGAATCGGCCCAGAAAAACCGCGGGTGCGGCCGCGGGTGCTGCCCAGATTTCGTTCTTTACTGGAAAGGCCGCAGGTGCTGTTTCTGTGGCCGCGGGTGCGGTTTCTATGACTCTAATGAATTAACTCTTCCATTCTTCGAATCCAAGATCTGCTATTACTCGCAAAACTTGTGTAGATTCCGCACTGAAGTACCAAATGAGCAAACAAGTAAACTAACCCTTTAAAATGCAATATATACATCTAAATGACCCTAAAAGTACTCTATAATGCCTATCTAAATATGCATTATCAGGGACCATGAGGTTGTGGTTGATGATCACATACCTTCTTTTGTTCCATCTGCTGCTATACCTGCTGCTCCTACATTTCAAGTTAAGAGATCAGCTAGGGTGCCTCGACCTCCCACTTTTCTCACTGATTATGTGTGTGGCCATGCTTGTGCCACCACCTTTTCTTGCTGCCACACGATTACATCCATAGTTCAGTTTCCTTCTGTTGATTTACAACTAAGCACATTGCCAGATTAAAAGCCTTATTCATACAATGAAGCTTGCAATGGCATGCTAGGCTCTCTGTTGCTCTCAAAGCTAGAGGTTACACTCTGTCAAGGAATGATTATTCCTTATTTTACAGAAAGCAAGTTTCTGGGATCGCTTTTGTGGGAGTCTTTTTCGATGATCTTCTCCTCACATGCAGTGACACATCCAAACTGCTTGTTGTCAAAGAATTTTTACACAGTGAATTTAGGATCAAGCGGCGATTTACATCACTCGGAATCCGTTTTTTCATGAGCGAACCAAGCATATCGAGCTCGATTGCCATTTTGCTCGAGAAAAGTTTCTTGAAGGCTTAATTTCACTGTCTCACATTTCGACTCATGCCCAGCTCGCCGATTTTCACACCAAGAACGTTGCCGGAGTTCGTCTGCTTCCTCTTCTTCGCAAGATCGGACTTGTTGACACGTCGGCTCGATCTTGAGGGGGGTATTGAGATTGGGGTTGTTCACATAGTTGGGTTAGTGGGCTCGATCCGTATATTAGGCCCAATATGTGTATCTGTATAAACAAGAAGCTCGGCTTCTCATTTGTTCATTTCAATCAATACACACATACAGATTTCCCTCTCTTTCTCTCTTTCTCGTCTTCTCTCTTTCATCTAGATTTTTCATCAAGTTTGTTGCAACTGACAATCCTTCACAACATGTATTGAAGCGACGGACATTGATGTTAGTTGGTCGCTCAAAACCGATTAGGGATGCATGGGTTTTAGTCTTGGGAGATTAGGGCGACCACATTGAGTTTATTCGTCGCCTAATGTCATTTCAAGCGACGGATTTGTAGACGTTCTTTGCCTGAACTGCAATCTGCCGTAGTTGTAGGGATTAGCCCAAACCTTGTTTCGTTTGCATTTATGTTTGATTTGGATTTGGTTTGATCTAGAACCTAATCTGCACTAATCATAATATGAATAATGCTAAACTTGACCTAACTAATACCTAAGATTTACACCTTGCGACTAGGCAGTAGACCCATTTTTCTTCATTTATGGACCAACCCCATTCATGTCACCCCAGGAGGAGTGCCCGGTCCACATTTTACGCCCAATCTGCATATATATGATCAATTTTCTAAAACTTGTGAGGCAAGTGTCAAGTAGCTAGGTATATTTAAGATTAAATTTACACACACTATACCTTTGGTTTGGTAGTAATAACATTACTTGCGTGCACTCTATATAGTACATACATGTTTGTGTTGGCCATCTTCTTCACTTGTCTCCGGCCCCTTCCTTAAATCTCTCTCTCTCTCTCTCTCGAGCTCTCGAGCTCTCTCGAGCTCTCTCTCTCTCTCTCGAGCTCTCTGAAATCCACCCTTGATCTCTCGATCTCTCACTCTAAAATCGATCCATCGGCAACCAAATCAAACCAAATAATCTCCCGTTTCGGAGCACGTAAAAGGTACTTGTGATATACATAATGGAGTTGGGTAGCATTCTCCAGTTCCTCGACAATAAGACCATTCTGGTCACTGGAGCTGCTACCTTCTTATCTAAGAGTAAGTCTTTTTAATTATTACTCCAGTTGTCAATTGATTTTAGGATGAAATCTCACACTGTACTTGTATGCTTGGTATGAATCAGTACTGGTGGAGAAGATACTGAGAACTCAGCCAAATGTGAAGAAGCTTTACCTTCTTCTGAGAGTGTCAGATGAGAAATCAGCAAACCAACGCTTGCAAAATGAGGTATATTAGGGGGAATCTTGTTGGGCCCGACCAGAAAGCCCAACATATAAGCAGGACTGGGGCACCATCCCAAAACCAATTGGCATTAGGTTCAGAATCATCCCACTTCCGATGTGGGATTCACAAGTGTCCCAGCAAATCCCCCTCTCACTTGTGAATCCATCACAAGTCTAGCCCGGTTGGAAATTGAGACCCCCACGCAACCGGCCCAACCGTCAAACCCGACTCTGATACCAGCACTGTTCTAAAAAACCCTTCAAGACCCGCCTAGACCCCCGCCTAAACCCTTGAACTCGCCCCACCGCCAAGGCCGTCAAGGTCGTCAAAACCCGCCTAGACAACAAGGCTCCGCCATGAAATCCGCCTAGACCCCGCCTACACCCGCCTAGACCCTTGACCCTACCCTACCGCCAAGCACCCGCCAAGCGTTTTTTGAAACATTGGATACCAGTTATAACTAACGAGAATGATAAAGCGAAGAACAAGACAGAGATATACGTGGTTCAACAACGGTGTGTTGCCTACATCTACGGGCAGAGAACCAGTTTTCTGATTAGAGGAAGCGAAACAGATTAGGTTACAAGGGGTCGGCGTTCCATGAGTATATGAAGACACCACTGTCGGGGGGCTCCGCCCCCCGGACCCACGATGCGTTGTCGGTCAACGATCATTCAAGGCACATTAACAAATCTCCACCTTTACTTGAATCCTCTCAGAAACAGATGCACTTATGACAAGTGCCCAGACGTTCTCTGCCTCGGAT
This sequence comes from Persicaria maculosa, assembly GCA_963922045.1. Classification (NCBI taxonomy): domain Eukaryota; kingdom Viridiplantae; phylum Streptophyta; class Magnoliopsida; order Caryophyllales; family Polygonaceae; genus Persicaria; species Persicaria maculosa. The sequence continues at coordinate 3,970,561 of OY998251.1, forward strand.
TGGTCCTTGAAGAAGGACCCAGACTGCCCCGTAGGGCAACTCAACAGCTGGTGATATTAAGCAAGTCCAAACAATGTTGGAACTTGCTCTCTGGAACTGGCTTAGTGAACATATCAGCGGGATTATCAGCAGTTCCCACCTTCTTCACCCTGATTCTCTTCTCATTCCTCAGAAAATGGTACCTGACATCAATGTGCTTCGTCTTCTCGTGATGAACTTGATCCTTGGTTAAGCATATTGCACTCAAGCTGTCGCAATACACTAAAGCCTGATCCTGATGTAGGCCTAGATCATTGACCAAGCCTTTAAGCCAGATTCCCTCCTTAGCAGCTTCTGTCAATGCCATGTACTCTGCCTCTGTGGTAGACAAAGTGATTGTAGGTTGTAGAGTTTCTTTCCAACTCACCACAAAACTCCCAAGAGTGAAAACATAGCCAGCCATTGATCTCCTACTGTCCACATCGTCGGCATAATCAGAGTCTGAAAACCCAGCAACCAAGCACTCTGTATCATTCCCATAGCACAGACCAACATCAGTAGTGTCTCTGAGTTACCTGAAGATCCTCTTCACAGCTTGCCAATATTCCTTCACAGGCTGAACCATAAAGCGGCTTACCATACTAACAGCAAATGCTAGATCTGGTCAAGTGCAGACCATAGCATACATCAGACTCCCCACTGCGCTGGCATGAGGAACGTTAGACATGTACTCCTTCTCCTCCTTAGTCTTAAGTGTGTACATTCTCATCTTGTTGTTAGACGCCATTGGAGTATCTATAAACTTAGCCGAAGACATTCCAAACTTGCTCAATATCTTCTTGATGTACCCTTCTTGAGATAAGAAGAGTTTTCTCTGCTTCCTGTCTCTATAGATCTCTACTCCCAGAATCTTTCGACCAACACCCAGATCTTTCATATCAAACTCTGCACTGAGACAATCTTTCAGCTTCTGGATATCTGACTTGTTCTGAGCAGCAATCAACATATCATCCACGTACAATACTAGGTAAATACGTGAACCATCATCCAGACTGTTGTGGTAAACACAACAATCATATGAACTCCTGTTGTATCCCAACTGCACCATATAGCTATCAAATCGCTTGTACCACTGCCTTGGTGACTATTTCAGCCCATACAGAGACTTATTCAGTCTGCAAACATGGTTCTCTTTTCCAGGAACCTGAAAACCATCTGGCTGAGACATGTATATTTCCTCCTCCAACTCTCCATGTAGGAAAGCTGTCTTCACATCTAGTTGCTCAAGCTCCAAATCCTAATGTGCACCCATTGCTAGTAGCACCCTGATAGAAGTATGTCTGACCACTGGTGAGAAAATCTCATTGTAGTCTACTCCCTCTCGCTGATTGAATCCTCTTGCAACTACTCGTGCTTTGTACTTAACACCCTCAGCAGCTGATAGTCCTTCCTTGTTCCTGAAGACCCATTTGCAAGTAATCACCTTCCTATCAGCAGGCAATTTGACAAGCTCCCAAGTCTGATTCTTCGGAAGAGACTTCATCTCTTCTCCCATTGCTGCAAGCCATTGTGCTGACTCATCTCCAGAAATAGCAGCGTTGTAGGTGGACGGAGCATCATCCTTCACCTCCTCGGCCACCTGCAAGGCATATCCCACCAGCTCATCAGACCTATATCTCACAAGAGGTCTAATGTCAGCCCTTCTTGGCCGATCTACAGCAATACTGTGATGTGTCGCTCCACCTGCTCCCGTATCTAGTGGTATAGCCTGTGTCTCAGCAGTGTCTGACTCAATAGTACCTGACTGTGATGATTGGTATGTGACCAAATCAGGTACCTGACTCTCAGATGGAGTGAAGTCCAACTCCACCTCCTCAGCAACAGCCTCTTTCTCAACTGCATCACTGGTCTTCTTCCTAGAATTCAGCAAAGAGCTCTCATCAAAGACTACACTTCTACTAAGTATAATCTTATTATCAGACCAGATCCTATACCCTTTCACACTAGTACCATAGCTCATGAAGACTCCCTTCTTAGCTCTTGGCTCTAGCTTACCCTAATCAACATGATAATAAGCAATACACCCAAAAACCCTCAGATTAGAGTAGTCAGCAACTCTACCAGTCCACACCTCATAAGGTGTTTTGCAGTCAATATATGTGTGTAGGCTCCGATTAACGAGATAACAAGCCGTTGAAACTGCTTCTGCCCAGAATCTCCTATCAAGGCCTGAATTGGAAAGCATACACCTTGTTTTCGCCAGAAGAGTCTGATTCATTCGTTCTACTACACCATTCTGTTGTGGTGTGTATCTGACTGTATGATGCCGAGCAATGCCCTCATCTCTGCAGAACCCATCAAACTCAGATGAACAGAATTCCATACCATTATCAGTTCGTAGTCTCTTGACCTTCTTTCCAATCTGATTCTCTACTAGAGTCTTCCACTCCCTGAACTTACTGAATGCCTCACTTTTGTGCCTCATCATGAATAACCAAGTCATCCTAGAGTAATCATCAATTAGAGACAAACAATACCTGTGACCGCCCAATGACTGGACACGTGAAGGACCCCAACAGTCTGAATGGATGTAATCCAGCGTGCCCTTTGTCTGATGAACTGCTTTAGGAAATTTACTGCGATGTAATTTCCCAAACATACAATGTTCACAAAACTCAAGGATCTGGGCCTTATGGCCTCCCAGAAGATCTGCTTTCGAGAGAATTTGCATCCCCCTTTCACTCATATGAGCCAACCTCATATGCCAAAGCCTGGTCAGATCAGCTTCCTGAACCCCAGCAGAAACAGCCGCTGCAGCACCTGTAACTGAGGAACCTTGTAGAGTGTACAAAGTTCCCTTTCCCCGCTTGACTCCCTGCAGAACCAGATCAGAGCCTCTGAACACACGCAACTTTCCCCCTTGACCTGTGTACCTGAGCCCCTTGTCGTCTAACACTGTTAGGGATATCAAATTCTTCGTCATGGATGGCACGTGCTTGACATCCTCCAATGTGCGAAATTTCCCATCATCTGTCCGAAACCTAACTGAGCCAGTCCCAACAACCTTGCAGAGAGCATCATTCCCCATGGATACATTGCCCCCATCAGCACGGCTATATGTTGCAAACAACTCCCTTTTAGGACATATATGATAGGACGCCCCAGACTCAAGATACCACACATCAGCCCTGTGTGTGTGATCATCAGCTAACAGAACAATATCCTCCTCAGAAGTATTGCCACGATCAGCTACTGCTACAGACCCAGATTTCTCCTCCTCTTGCTTCTTCTTCTTCGGACAGTCATTCTTCCAATGACCTTTCTCCTTGCAGTAGTTACAAACATCGTTTGGTTTAGGGCCTGATTTGTAATCTTGCCGATGCTTCTTCTTATTGCCCTTTCTACCATCAGATTTGCCTCCGTTTGCCACAAGCCCGGAAGCCTGATTGTCTGTAACCGACGTGGTTGCCTTCAGACGCAACTCTCTGCTGTGAAGCGACGATCTAACCTCTTCCAACGTGATGGTGTCCTTCCCAACGACGAACGACTGAACGAAGATCTCGTATGTGGGAGGTAGGGATACCATTAGAATTAGGGCAGCATCTTCGTCCTCCACCTTAACATCAATATTACGCAATTCAAGTAATAGAGTGTTAAGTTGATCAAGATGATCTCTAAGTTGTGTACCTTCCTGCATACGCAGCCCGAACAACTGTTGTTTCAGAAGCAACTTGTTCATCAGGGACTTTGTCATGTACAAAGACTCCAACTTTAGCCACAACTTGCTTGCGGTTTCCTAATCAGCAACTTCTGTTACGTCTGCGAGACACAACATAATCGTCGAATAAGCCTTCTCCTCCAGAAGGCCATACTCAGCGGTGGTTGTATCTGCCCCCTTCTTGTCGGCGGCCAACGGTGTCCATAGACCTTGCTGTTTCAGCAAAGCCCGCATCTTGATCTGCCACAGACTGAAAGAATTTCTTTCAGTAAACTTGTCGAACTTCAACATAGAACTAGACATCATTCTCGGCGGAAATCAACAACCAAAGCTCTGATACCAGTTTGTTAGGGGGAGTCTTGTTGGGCCCGACCAGAAAGCCCAACATATAAGCTGGACTGGGGCACCCTCCCAAAACCAATTGGCATTAGGTGGAGTAGCCCATCCACTTATATGTTAGGTTCAGAATCATCCCACTTCCGATGTGGGATTCACAAGTGTCCCAACAAGGTATGTATAATATAACCAACTTAAACGTACGTTTTGTTTAGTACTACCTCCGTCTCATAATTTAAGTCGTTTGACAGATAATCGGGAAGGACTTGTTCAAGGTGATGAAGCAAAAGATGGGAGCGGCCGGATTCAGTGACCTGATCGCGGAGAAGGTGGCAATGGTTGCAGGTGATATTACCTACGACGATCTCAACATCAAACAGATCCCTCTTAAACAAGAGCTGCTCCATAACTTGGACGTTATCATTAACTTAGCTGCAACTACCAATTTTGATGAAAGGTAAGTTTTCAATTTGAATTCATATCTTCGATCTTCTTCTTATATATACCCCACCTGAATTAATATACTTTCCTCCGATGATCGGTAGGTATGATGTGGCTTTGTTTCTCAATACATTTGGGGTGAAGCATGTTGTGGATTTCGCAAAGAAATGTACCAACTTGAAAGTGCTTATATACTATGCAGAACGGTACATATTTGTTTAATTTGATGCTTTTTTCCCTTTAAAAAAAGCGTATGTATCGGGGGAAAGAGAAGGGTTGATACAAGAGAGAGAATATAGAATGGGAGAGACACTAAACGGAGAAGAAGGTCTGGACATAGAAGAAGAGAAGAGACTGATTTTGAAAACACTTGGTGAACTCCAATCTCAAGGCGTTTTCGAAGAGGTTGTCAAGTTGACCATGAACGACTTGGGCATTCAAAGGTATTTTATTAGTAAGTTAATAGTAAGACCTCTTTGATTAGTAAATATCATCCTTAATTATTTGTCATTAGTAGTGATCAATATATTGTGAAATGTTTTAGATAATTAAGAATTATTGTTTTTTTTTATCAAGGAAGTGGCTAGTGCCTTATATTATAAATAATAGCAAATAAAGTTATTCCCCTAGAGGGGTAACAATAGCAGGAACCAAATTAAAGCTATCAGGCAAAAAATCATGTTCAGCAAAGGCATTCATCAGGGATAACGACCAGTTTGCCAAGAAGTCCGCCGCTGCATTCGCCTGCCTGCGAATGTTACAAATCTTTACTTCCCAATTGCAGTTGCTGATGCTTTTTTGGATGTTGTTGATGATGTGAAATTTCGGGCCAGGTCCGAGCTGGGTATCCTCTAGAAGCCTTCTAATGTTACCCGAATCAGTCTCGACGATCAATCGACTCACATTCATCCTCTTTGCCATCTCAATTCCATGGAAGGCTGCCCAGGCTTCCGCAGTCTGAGCGCGACAATGGCTGCACTTGAAGGTGAAGGCACGCAGAAGGTGTCCTTCAGCGTCTCGGATGAGTCCTCCTCCCCCGGATGGCCCAAGATTACCCTTAGAAACTCCATCGATATTCAGCTTGACCCATCCCGGAGGCGGAGGTTTCCAGGCATTATCAATATCCGATCGTAGGCGTTGGGAGTGACCTTTCTGGGCATGTAAATTCGTAGCTCCCTGACTAATCTCGGCAAAGATGCGAGCCTGATTGACCACCGTAGGGGGAACACCACGGATCGAATCTTTGTTATCAAAGACTAGGGAGTTTCTGCACTTCCAAACGTACCATAACATGTACGCAAAAGTCGCTCCCCATCTATCTTCTTTCTTCATATTGGTTATGATCCATTTGGCGACATCCCCCTACGAAAAGAACCCCGATCCCAGGGAACAACCAGCAAGATTGGACCAGGCTTCCCGGACCTTCATGCAGTCACGAAGCAGGTGGAGTGTAGATTCCTCTTGTCCACAGCGTGGGCAACCGCTCAGATTAGCCAGATGACGTCGAACACGGTTCTGATTGCTTAGCATACTGTCGTGGGCAGCAAGGAAGGCGAAGACCCGCGCACGTTGCTGGACGAGAGTGCGCCATATGTGTCTCCAGCCTACAATTGTTGGCCCTTCCCCTCCGCCACTTAGTCTGGCCATGGCTGATTTGGTGGTAAACTCCCCTGAGCTCGAGTGCGCCCAGTACAGACGATCAACCGCTCCGTCCTCCTATGTGACTTGTATCGATTGCAATTTCATCAGAACTTCAGTAGACAAGTAAGGAGAAATCCTAGGCCAATCCCAACCCCCATCAATCCAGAGCTCCCCGACAGTGTCCCCCAACATCTCATCCGGGATAGCTTGAACAGCCACGTCCATAAGGCAGCCATCTCCAAGCCACTGGTGAACCCAGAACAACGTTAGCATACCATTTCCGATTGATGCTCTAATGCTCGGGAGAAGGAGCTCAGCCCCATGGTTGATTGCTCTCCAGTTACGTGAAGCACCCCTACGGACTCCGAACATGTCGACGTCCAGCCGTCCATGGCAATACTCACCTCGGATAACCCGGCTTCAGAGCGAATCGGGTTGTTGGATCATCCTTCAACAGAGCTTCGAGAGGACTGCTTGGTTGGTGTTCCGCATTGCTCGAATGCCTAAACCCCCTTCTTCCTCCGGTGAGGTCAGCGTGTCCCACGAGAGGAGGTGAATTTTGCGTTGTTGGGGACTACTACCCCAGATGAAGCCCCGGACAACTTTATCAATTTCATCGCATATACTTCGTGGCACAAAAGTGGATTGCATCACATAAACCGACAAACTAGTCAAGACCGATCTCGCAAGGGTCACCCTACCCGCGAAGGATAGGGCCTTCGATTGCCAACCTCTCAATCTAGACGCCACCCTATCGACTAGGTACCGGTACCTTTGGCTTGACATTCTCCCACATGCCATCGGAACCCCCAGGTAATTGCCGAAGTCAACCGATATGGGGATCTGCAGCTCCGATGAAATGGATTGTTGTATCGCTGTCGGGACATCCTTGCTAAACAATACGGAACTCTTGGAATAATTAACTTTTTCCCCTGATCTCCTACAGTAATTGCTCAGCACTTGTTTCATCAAAGCCCCCTGATCAGCGGTAGCCTCCCCCAACAATATGAGGTCGTCTGCGAAGAACAGATGGGACAATTTTACTCCCCCAATCACTACCGGCCTCCACCTTCCATTTTCGACCTCATGCAAGATGAGATGGGAAAGGAGTTCCATACATAAGACGAACAAGTAAGGCGAGAGTGGATCGCCTTGCCGGATCCCCCTAGACGGTGTGAATTGGCCCGCCATATTGCCATTCCACAGCAGCGATGTCTTCCCAATCGTTTGGCACTGGACGATAGTATCTATCAGCTTTCCAGGTAATCGGGCGCACACAAGAGCTTCTTTTAGGAAATCCCATCGAATCCGATCGTATGCCTTCTCAAGGTCAATTTTAACAATCATCCAATTCTTCCTACGATCCCTTTTCCCCATTAAGTGCAGCACCTCTTGAACTATTACCACATTATCAATGATTTGGCGCCCGGGTATAAAGCTTGCTTGAGTTGGTGCAATTAACGACGAAAGGACAGGTTTGAGCCCCTGAACAAGTAGTTTGGTTGCTATCTTGAATAGCACATTAAGGAGAGATATCGGTCTAAGCTGGGATGGACGTTCCGGACATTGCACTTTCGGAATTAAAACCAGTAGAGTGTCGGCTATCCGGGCTGGAAATACCCCCTGATTCAGCATAGCCAACACCGTTTCTATGGCCTGATTTCCCACAGTCCCCCACTTGTGCTGGTATAACAAGGCCGGGTACCCGTCCGGCCCCGGAGCCTTGTACGGTCCCATGGAGCCTACCGCCTCTTTCACTTCATCCCCATAGAAAGGTGCCGCCAAACCCACAAGTTGACTCTCAGATAAATCCGGGAAGGCGAACCCATTGCCCAGCAACTCTGACTCCGCAGCCGTCCTGGGTTCCTCTGTGTATAGTGAGCGGAAATAATCAAGTACCATTTCCTCAACAGCTTTGCTCTCGTCTTCCCACACCCCATCCTCCCGCTTCAAAGCTGAAATTCTATTCGTTGCCCTTCTAACCTTAGTAGAGATGTGGTAAAATCTCGTATTTCTATCACCTTCAAGTAAAAATGACGCCCGAGACTTCTGAAACCAAAAAAGTTGTTCTTGTTGAAGAACCAATTCGAGCTCTCTACACACTTCCCTTTCCAGATTTAGGTAATGGCGAGAGATCCTTATAGCCAGCTTCCCACGAATACCTTCCAACCTACTCGCCAGGTGCCGCTTTCGATGGAAAAGGTTGCCGAATACCTCCCTGTTCCACACCATTAGACCTGCCGATAGATAATCCAGTGCCGAGCATGTATCCAAGTTGCTCTTCCAGCTCTCCTTCATGTAGTTGGCAAAATCAGTGTGTAACAGCCAACCTGCTTGGAAACGGAACGGTCTCGTTCCACCACCAAAGTCACGTCCCTCCCCATCCTGACGGACCAGCAGTGGAGTCTGGTCCGAATGCGCTAACAACAGATGTCGGATGGATGCATTAGGGAAGCATTCCTGCCATTCACTGTTGCAGAGGCCCCTATCTAGCCTCGCCATGACTCGACTGGCCACCTCATTTCCTCTCCACCAAGTGAAGGGCACCCCCAGGTAGCCGACATCGATCAGCTGCAGATTTTCCATCTCCCTTCTAAACGTCTGTGAGGCTCTATTGGAGCTGACAGATGAACGCGAGCGTTTACTGTCTTTCGTTGTAGCATTAAAGTCTCCTGCCAACAGCCATGGTTGTGTGTTCCGAGCCGCGAATTCCTCTAGGGAGTGCCACAAGCTGTCTCTGTTTGCCGGTCTCGGTGATGCATAGATAGCTGATAGGATCCAAGGCTCAGCGCCCAATCGGGTAACTTCGACAGTAATATGCTGCGGATGAGTGACCAGAGTACGGACGTGAACTCGCGACTTTTGCTAGAGGAGCCAGATTCCTCCTGAGAAGCCTTATGCCTCGACTCGCTCGCTGCCATCAAAGCCTATCCGATTGCAAACGCGATCTGCTTGATCCCCACTTATTCTCGGTTCTACCAAAGCCACCACGCTAGGGTCATGGGCCCTGATAAGATCGTGAATCGCATTCATAAAACCCTCGCTACCTACTCCACAGGTATTCTAAACTAATATACTCAGACCTCTTAACATATTTAAACAATGGTTGAAGAAGAAACATATGTGTTCGTCAAACCAGGGTCCTAGCAACTCGCAGAGATCCAGGGCTTCAGTTAGATCTTGGGGCATCATTACTCGACATAGGAGTAACCTCGATTCGGTGATCATTGGAAGGAAATCTATGAACATTCGGTTCGCGATTCTCGGCACCCGAGCCAATACTGGCCCCGTCCGGTGGCTTGAAAGGAGGAAACTTTTCCGAGAGTGGACTCGAAAAATTTCCAACGGTGGGTTCATCGGTTAGGACTCCCACTGCTGGTTGCCGTTGGAAGGTTTGATTGGGGTCGAATGAGTTGGGGGTTCTGGTGGTATGTGGGGTAAAGGTGGCGGTTTTGAATGTGGTGGCGTTGGGGTTATGGTAGGAATTTGTGTTTTGCGTCTTCTTTGGCTTCGGGTTAGCCTCAGTAGTCTTCTTATGGTTGTTACTCGGCGGATAGGGCGCCTTCGGGTTAGGGTCTGTGTTGGGCGGGCCTCTGGTCGAGTCTTGGGCAGGGCTTGAGGAGGGAATAGAGAATTCAATAGTAGTATCCGAGTCTTCAAAGTCAACCCCCGGGTGGGATTCTGGATTTTCCTTGGCATGGGAGTTTCCTACTTTCGTGGGATTTGATTCCGGGGGGGGGGGGGGGGGGGGATTGCCTTTCGTCTCCCTGTGGCCCCGAATCTTCAGCAATTTCCTTATCCAAATCAAGAGCTCCGTAACGGTCGGAGATTTTCACCGAAAAATTCTCCTTTTCCATATTTGGATTATTCTCCATCTGGGATCCCACCGGCGCCGACTCTGTCTCCGTTCTCGGCCCTAACTCCTGTTCCAGTGGTTCACCAGTTGGCACCTTCTCCGGATTTCCGCTGTGCTTATTCTGGTTTCCTTGTCCAGTTTGTACACCAGGGTTCGTGGCTGTTCCCGGCTTCCTTCTGTTGTTCCTTTTTACCTTCATCCATTCGTGGTGGGCTTCCTTCTCCAGTGAAACCCTTGTTTCTGATAGGCGCGTCTCTGGGGTTTGTCCCTGTACTTGGCATTGCTGAGCATTCTCACATGTCTCCGAAGAATGTCCCGCTCGACCGCACTTGAAGCAAATCATACGGATCCCCTCATACTGTATCGGCCAGACCTTTCCGTCCAGTTTGAACTTGGACAGCAGGGGCTTGCTTAAGTCTACCTCCACGCTATGTCTTGCATATCTCCCTCGATCCGCCGAGGCTGTTGTGTTGTCGACTCTCCTGACCTTCCCAATCTTGCTCCCAATCCTATGGAGAAGGCGGGGATGGAAGTACTCGATGTGGAGGTTTGGAATTCTTACCCAGACAGTTAGCATCTTAATCTCTTCCATTTCCGCATCAAATCTAGGAACCCATTCCCTTATGGCAAGGTAGTTGTCCCCAATCATCCACGGGCCTTCCATGACGACGTGGTCGTAGTCCATCTGATTCGCAAATCTAGCAATGTAGAAGTCGTTTCCAAGATCGACCAGCGAGAAAGAGGTCCGGAGTCCCCACTTTTACGAAAGTCTTCTATGTAATTGCATGTAGCCCGGGCCTTTGTCAAACAATTTGATTATCAGTGTGTTCTCCCATGGCTTCCTCAAAGCCAGTTTTTCTGCCTTGTTCAGTGCAATTGTAGGGCAAGTCGGGTCCTCCTCCTCCGGCAAGATGTCGTCGTCAGTTCCATAACCTTCGCTTTCGGGGTTTTCCTGATAGATAGGGTTAGTGTGCGACAGACTGAACCCTTCTCCTGCTCCAGCCATTAGCATGTCCTTGTAATTGGGTTTTGGGGAAGTCTGCACAGCCGACGCCTGTTCTATCGAAATCTGCACAGCCGACGCCTCAGGACCTCCATCAGCCGACTTCGGAGTCCCATTCTCTCCTCCATTGTCCTCACTCTGGACGCCTTGCTGACCACTCGAATTGTCCGGTGGATCACCGGGCGGAGCGATTGAGTGCCGATCGGGACTTCTGGAGCGCTCTCTTCCCATAGCAAACGTGTTTTTTTTTTGTGAATAATCATTAATTAAGAATTATTGTTCCAAACAGCTTGGGCTGTAGTACTAGTGGGTGGTCCTAACTACTCCTAAATGGAATACTTTGTCAAAACATAAATTTTAGTCGATTTTGATGCCTTAGAGTTTATGGAAAATTATATCTAGTGTGTAGTTATTTTTTTCTCTTAAAAAACAAAATAAATTGGAGTTGATGAAGCCTGAGTGGAAGTACCTTAAATGTTGATTTTTTATTTTATAATTGATTCATGTTACATGCTCTTTAATATAATGTCTTTAAAACTCCTCCCAGTTTTATGAGTAAATAATTATCTAAGAAAAGTCTAATTCAGCTTATTATAGCTCAACCAACCAACTTATTTTATTTTATTTTTTGATAAGCTCAACAAACTATTTATGCCTACTTCATTTCACATTTGTACGTGTATCCGGCCACCGTACCGTTTCTAACCTACCTAGATTTTATAATGCAATAAAACCTCCTATATTACCTATATATACATTTTTCCAATGTTTATTTTAATAATACGGGATATTATTTTTTACATCGATTTTTGATACAGGAGACATCGCTGAAAAATATTATTTACATATTAATATAAATATTTTTTTGTACATATACTTATTTTTGAATTTTTTTTTTCAAAATATTCACCATTAAATAAAAAATTACACTTAAATTCACAACTTCAAAATATTTACAAAAATATTCAAAAGTTGCAGACTCGTCAGAGACACGCGGTCTCAGTCCGCGTGTTGTGGGTAAAATAAATATCTACCCATGAAGAAATTAATGGAATTTAAATTTGTTAAAGACACGCGGCTTGAAACCCCGTTTCTTTAATTAATTATATTCCAGTATAAATATATTGGTATATACGGTATTTTTTTTTAAAAAAAAAGGAACGTAGAAACGCGGATCTAATCCGCGTCTCTCTTTATTTTATATTTTTTTTGCAGGCTCTTTCCCCTTAGCCTGTCTTCCACCGCTTATCTCCTTAAGCTATCGATCCAGCGCCGGCTAACGCCTCCTGCAAGCCGGACTAGAAGAATGGAAGGTGGATCCGAAATATAATTAAAGACAGGTAATCAATTAAGTCATAAATTGCATCAATTTCACCTTTGATTGATGATTATGAAAGCATGGATTCGAATTTTTAGGGCTCAGTTTATGAAGTTTCCAAATTTCATTTTTCCAGATTTTACGCAGCGGAATTGGTGTTGGCACTATCTGCACAAATCTGGGAGCTTATACAGAGATTTGAAGTCGGAGAACGTATTAATCCAAGAAAACGGAAACTTAATGCAGGAGATTTAAAGCCGAATCGGTGCACCCGACCGAGTCAGAGCCATTGGAGAAGTCAAACTCGTTCGTGGGGAAGGAGAACTACGTAGCGCCGGAGGTGGTGACCGGGAAGGGACACGACTAGGTGGTGAACTAGTCGAGTTCGGCCAGGAAGGTGGCCCTAGCCGACGCCGGATCGATCGCCTATGAAGTTCGGCGAGGAAGAGAGCCTGCAAAAAAATAAAAAATAAATAAAGAGAGACGCGGATCTAAACCGCGTCTCTACCTTTCTTGAAAAAAAATATCCAATATATGAATATATATAACCGGAATATAATTAATTAAAGACACGCGGTTCCAAACCGTGTGTCTTTAACAACTTTAAATCCCAACAATTTCTTTTCGAGTAGATATTTATTTTGCAGATAACACGCGGACTGAGACCGCGTTTTTTCTGACGAGTCTGCAACTTTTGAATATTTTTGAAAATATTTTGAAGTTGTGAATTTAAGTGTAATTTTTTATTTAATCGTGAATATTTTGAAAAAAAATTCCTTATTTTTGCTAGACTTATTTTATAATATTTCATATACTAATTTTAGTCTTTATTAGTTAATGTAAATAATAAAATTATACCCAAGTTTATTCTTATACTTAATTTAATAGAATTGATAATTTTTAGAGCAATTTAAAATATTTTTTAATCTTTTGGAAAATATACATTTTACTTTTGGCAGTTAATAACACCTAATTAATATGCATAAAATTAATTTTATTTAAAAGATGTGCAAAAATGTATATTAAACTAATAGAGCAAAATATTTATATAAAAAAACAATGTATATTTTTACATATTTTATACAAATATGTACATTTTATCTAAACCCATTGTTTTATGAATGGTCTTAGGGTAAATGGATAATAGATATCATTATTCAATACTTGAAAATATGAAGGGGCACGAGAGAGGCAGGGGAAAATTTCCGTCGACCTTAGGGATGACAATTTCACCCGCACCCGACGGATATCCGTCTCACCCGACCCGAAAAAGTGGATGAAAATTCGAAATAAAGTGGATATTAAATAGGTGATGGGTCAGGTAGGATTCGGGTAAAGACATCCCCCACCCGTCACTCAACTTATATTATATACTTATATTTAATATGTGAAATTGCAAATATACCCCCTAAATCCTAATTCAAGATACCCATCAAACGATTAAAATGGAAACATCTTGTCATAAAGTAAGTTATGCAATTTTTATTTAAAGATATGCAATGCAATTGGCTCCTAATTAAAATGGAAACGTGAATGCAATGGACTCCTAATTAATGTTTATTCGTCGATGTGTTCGACGTATGTTTTTCAATAAATTTTCTTTTTTGCTGAATTTGATGTCTTCTATTTCACCCGAATTATCACCCGATCACCCGGTGGGTGATAGGTGGACGGGGCGGGTGAAATATTTGGTGGGTGATGGGTCGAGTAGGGTAATTAAAGGGTTTTGAGTAGTGGGTCGGGTGATGGAAGTAGATCATCCATCCACCACCCAATCCATTATCATCCCCGATCGACCTTGCCTCTCTTGTGCACATCGAATCTGTTATATGCCTTAATCAAATCGATAATATATACTTTTAAATCACAGTTAGAAAATTATAGATTGTCGAGAGATGTGAAGAGATTAAAAGAGTTCCCCAATGAAAGTTGAACAAAAACGGGTCTAGTACGTCTATAAGCGGTTGGGATACTCATCCTATTGCCAATTTATTTTAGGATAAAACCTCACTTGATTTATGTGCTAGGCTAATAGCGCGCGCACGTGCACACCCAAATCTTATTGTTAAGGTTTGAGTCATCAAACCTTATTGTTAATGTTTGAATCATCAAACCTTATTGTTAAGGTTTGAGTCATTTATCCTCGATCATGAGTCCCAAATAGACATGATAATAGATTATAAATGTTTGTTCTTATTTCCACACATGAACTTGCAGGGCAAGGAAGTATGGATGGCCTAATGTGTACGTTTTCATTAAGGCACTCGGAGAGATGCTTGTTACGGAACACAAAGAAAACCTCCCCATCGTCGTCATCCGCCCCACCATCGTCACCAGCACCTATAAGGAACCCTTTCCCGGCTGGTTTGAAGGCATCCGTACAATCGACAGCTTAGTTGTTGGATACGGTAAAGGCCGATTGACATCCTTCGTTGGCAATCCACAGTTCATCATCGACGTGGTAAGTTAATGCCTCCATCCAAAACACTCACTCACACATTAGTTTGTATCAAAGTCCGACTCGGGCCGATGACTGGGGACTCACATACTAGAGCTTATTATGTTCAAGTTTCGATGTGAGACTCTTTTGGTCTCATTCACTTCTCTCAACGGTTTACAATTGTAACGGCCCGGGATTATGATTCCCGAGTTACGTTTCGAGGGATTAAACCCCTCGTTAGGACCTTGCGCCCCGAGTACAGGTTGAAGGTTTCAAAACTTACTTTAATGTTTTCAAAGGGGGGGATTTCATACCCAAAATCGAAGGGATCGTTGGAATCCCCGGGGAAGTCCCCTGTACCTGTCGTACGTCTAAGTGTGGAAATCAGAAATCATGCGACTAGCGAAAACAAGTGTAATACAAGAGTGTGCCACGGCAGAGCCGGGTCAAAACGGAGTCTAAAGTGTAAATCCAAAAATATAATCAGAGTCTGGTGAAGTCTATACCCCAGCGCTCACTCTTCGCCGACAAAATGACCCGCGCAATAAGCAAACAGCACCGATAGGATGAACATAAATAATACCAAAAAAAATTGATATGGGGCGGGATCAGGTCGATGCCCACTTAACTCTGCATCCCAACCATAAGCACACATATACGCTATACCTAATAAAGATGCTTCTAGATGCATGGCGGAATATTAACACACTAACATGCTCCTAAGATCAAGTACATAATAATAATAAGGCCTTAGCACAGAATACCAAGTGGTATATCCCTCTCCTACCTCCACCCTTTCCGATAGGTGGAGACTGGCCAGCTCGTGAATGCATTCATTCATAATTGGGCGGCACGCATGCCTAACCCGCTCCACAATAAAGCCCGCAGGCATATCATAATATAAGGAAGTTCATGACTCGATTGACTCAGGGTACCCGATGAGGCTGGGCTACCCTATGACCCTAGCAATGACTCTAGTTACTTCACAGATAACGGCCGTTCTGTTTACATACGCATAAAGAAATAGGATGCTCAACGTAGATGCAACCTAGCATGGTACTACATGGCATGCTGATCATGAATGCAACACCTAGTATATCATGCACCTAAAGCAGGGAATAGCTCTATTCAATCTGAGTAAGCTCCGAAGAGACTTACCTGGCAGTGCAGAACAGCAACGCAAGCATACAGTTTAAGATCACCTAGTAATCATAATGAAAATATAAGTCTATCTATTCAAACACACAAGCACACACATTTCTATATAAGTTCACGAAATGAATAATTCTTCATCATGCTTTCAACTCATCCCATTTTCATCGCAAGGTCTCAATATAACTCATCAAGTACCATCTCAACTCATTATCTCAACATCTCATCATGTTTTAACTTATCGTCATATCGTATAACAACATAGAGTAACATGTATCATTACCTCATATATAGATCATATTCCTACCTTTATATTTAAGGACATATCATAATTCGTACTTCACAATCATATTGATATCCTAACATCATGCTATTAGTCAATCAATCATATCAACATGCTAGTTAGTCATCGATCACATAATTCTCAAGTTAGTCCCGAAACCGCTTCAAAATCCGAATCAACTAGTTAGAAATTCCGCCCTTTTGAAAATGCTTGACAAATTTCTTTTTCGATTTAAATTCCGATAATACATTTTTAAATCTCAAGCTCTCATAATATTTCATTTGTTTTAAATCACTATGATATTATATATCTCAAATACTACTTTCTTTTAAGCACTTTCGTAAAATATTTCTAAATCGCTTAAAAATCGCAACTATTTTATTTTATAAAATCAACCCTTTTTAATTTACTAAAACCGACCCCTTACTTCGTTAAATACCAAGACCGAGTCTCATTTTGTTAAAACCCCAAACCAGACCCATGTTGTAAAATAAGCCCACTCCTCTTAAATCTCCGAAGAAAATTAGGCCCAGCCTAATGGATTCTCTCTTTCAATTTGCTTTCGGATTGAGAAGGTTAAAAGGAACGTGGGACCGGCTGATGACGTGGAGGTGGGACCCGGCAGGTTTCTTCAACCTCTGCTCTCTTCCTACGTCTTCCTCCGCTGGAAAGAACACCCCGTCGGCGGCTGTTGCTCACCCCGCCGCGCAACCGTGCCCGACCTCGGCTCCTCCTTCCTCTTCCGGCGACCTCACCCTCTCCTCACTGCTTCCCGCTCTCTCTCTCTCTCTCTCTCTCTCTCAGCCTCATCTCGCGCTCGCTCGGACTTTTTCGCTGATGCTCCCTCCGACCCAGTCTCACTTTCACTCTCTCATTCAGCTCAGAATTTAAGGAACGAAACACACAGGAATCGAACAAGAAGGAGGAAGGGGCGGGGGTTCTCACCGAGGGCGTTCGATTCGGACACGTCGGGCTTCGATTCGACTCGCCGGAGATGCTCGGAGGCTCGGCGGGCTTCGTCGGAGGCGGAGCTTGCTCCTCGGACCTAGATCGAAGGCGATCGATGAGAAAGGTGGAACTTTTCGGTGTCTTTGACAAGAAAAGGGTGAGGGGAGCTTACCGAGAGTTTCGATCGAAATGGGGGTCGTCGGAGCTCGGGCGTGGCCGGCGACTGCGAGAGAACTCCTTGGGCAGCTCGTCGACGTCGAGGGGAGGGAGATGTGTCCCTGGGCTGCTGCTCGTCACCTGGAGTTGCTGGTCGGCGCTGGGAGATCTCGGTGACGGGGTATGGTGGCTCTCGGTGGGTCTCAGAGCCGCTCGGAGGTAGGGGAAGATGGAGGTGAAGGTGTGTACGGCGGTGGCGCAGGGGTGGTGTTGGCGGTGCTCGACGGGGAGGAGAAACGAGAGAGGTGTGTGGGTGGTGACTGCTGGCTGCGAAAGGGAGAAGAGGAGGGTGGAATGGTGGTCGGCGCAGCAGGAGGAGAGGAAAGGGAGCCCCCCCTTTTTTGTTCTTTTGGGTTTTGGGTTAGAATTGTACAGCTGTGGGTAGCTTGTGGCTAGTATGAGGAGTCAAGGAGGAGGGAGGGGATCTGTTTGGCACCTTGCCAAGATTAGGTGGGTCAAGCTAAGGAGGGAGGAGAATGAGAGGATAGAACTTTACCCAAACTAGGAGAGATGAGTTGGATTGGATAAGAATTCGGAATTATAACGGAATTGATCTTTAACGTTAAAATTGGGTCGGAATTTGCTTTAAGAATTTCAAGTTCGATTTATCAAATTTATGACGAGTTTTCCTTGAAATAACCGATTTAAATTTATTTTTAATTTCCCTTTTTCAAAAATTAGGATTTTAAAATCCGAGCCTTTACATCATCCACCTCTAAAAACAAGTCTCGTCCCCGAGACTAAAACCAAAACAGAGTAGGGGATGAAGTTGGAATAGGTGAGTCCAAGGGTCACATAATCGATCCCGTAAGTGCCTCATAAGGGCCCGTATGAGATTCTCACAGTATCGTCGTCATGATCATAATATCCCCGATAGGTCGTAGCGAGAGTGTGATATGGGCCCGTACCACATCCTTACCCCGACTCCTCGGTTATACCATAACTCGAAAAGCATCATACGTCTCCACTAGGTCTTAGCAAACAATCTATAAGGGCCCCTATAAAATGCTTGTATCCACTTCGTGGGGCGTCATAATGCAAGTTCGGTTGGAAAATTTAAAAAGGGGGTTCTTTAGTTTGAGAAAGATTAGTCTCAAAATCATTGAAATTCTCGACCGCGTTCGATTTCTCAAAATCCAGTTAGTCCTTTTCAACACCATTCAAAATCCCTTAACCCGATGTTAATCAAGCAAGTTTCAATTTCAGGAGGTGGAATCATCCACCTCTAAGGGCTAATCCCATATTTTCTCCCTAGATTCCAAGTCAAAATCAAATTCCATCAATTAAGTTCTAACATCCTCTCAATTCCAGTTCACGGCATCATATAACATAGCACTCGTATCATACATTCATAAACAAATCATATCCATGTCAAGGATAGTCACATATCATAACAGATCTAGCATAGTATCGCACATAGTAGCATTTATCATAACATATGAGGGGTTGCACATTGTATCAATCAGATAATCACATCATACCCTTACTAACTACCAAGCATCATCACATTTAGAGGCATCAAGGACCTCCGCACACTAGCATTTCATCAAGCTCAGGGGAAGACTATGTCAGTATTAATAGCTCACTATTGGTTATGGTAATTCATCAAGGAATCAGCATTGTCTATCGAATAGAATTCGCAAAACATTCGGCCCCAAGTAAAGCATACACTAGATCACATCCTCAAGAGAATTTGCTTATAACTATCAACCATAACAAGACACGACCACTACGTACTCCTTATCTCTCGCATCAAGATCAACCTCATCAGGTCCACCAACTCAAATCCGATACTATTTCTAAATACCATTGCATCCCGCTCATATACAACTCTCTAGCCTCATAACGATTCGTAATCAAGACCAAATCCCCAAAACCGACTACTAGGCATCCCAAATCATATGCCATTAAGCCATCTGAAGATCAATCTATCTCAACACCCAATCTCACGTCCTACCTTTCACTCGACCATCCAAACCATCTCATGGAGTTCCCAATCGCAAAAATTCCCTTAAAAGACCCTTATTCCGACAAGCCTAAAAACTCGATCGACTACAAAGTCTCTCTGTAAAGCATACCCTCATCCTAGAGGTCCTCTACCAGTCTGATCTTCACCTTCTAAGAGAAATCCCAAGTCCTCGACTGAACTGCTCTCTCGATCGACCTCGGTGCTCCTTAACAATCTCGCTTACTCTTCCCATCTGTCTGACCATTATCCCCCAAGGAGACATCTCGAATCCTCTTGCTAACCTGATCATACTTACTGTACCACTAATCACTCTCACTAGTCATCCACCTCTAAGAACCCAACTCATACTGACCATTTCACACCTGACACTCCCATCATTATCCTCGTCATCACCAACACAAGCATCCTACCTTGCTAGAATCCACTCAACCGCCTACTCTCGACAACTCTAACGCAGAAAGCCGTCTAGTGCTAACTCATAACCACGAATCACTGAGTTCCTCATTAGCCGTGTCCATCCTAAATGATCGATCACAAATTCTACCTGCTTGTCCCATTCCGAATATCACGAAACCTAGTCATCCACGACTCCTCATCCAACCTTTCCTAGATCATCGTCTCAGTATATTCCCAATTTTCCTCATTCCAAATCTTACTAAACTTTAACCATTCGAAATCCTCAAGTCATTCTACTCTAGTTTCTCATCTCTTCATATCCTAAATTGCCTCAAGCTCCCACTTCTTAACCATGACACCTTACCGTCCAAGGCCTCTTTTACTGATCATCATTTCCGCGGAATCCCTAAATTACCATCACTCGAGTTTCCCAAGTCCCACATCTTCGCCAAACCTTTTAAAATCCTTCTTCCTCTAGCGTTTCCAATACCTCCCGCTTGCCTAGTTCCCAAATCCATTATCAGAATCTTCCCATCTCAACCTCCAGTAAACAGTCTTACTAGAATTCTCAACGAAATCCTTACCCAGTTACCAATCTTTCCTCGAAGGCTCATCTCACTTCCTCAAATGCCTCCATAGCCACAATAACCTCCACTCGTAAATCCCGATTCATTCCCTGTGCTAAAATCCTCCAACAACGCATCAAGAAATCCTGCACTCATGAATTCTCCAAGCACTACCAATTCTATCAAAACAATCCCCAAAATACCCATCACACGTATAACCCTGATATGAACAACCAAATAATGAAGATCGATAAATTCCCAAGCAACCTTATACTACTCTTCCTTAGCAATTCCTCATTCTCATCCTTTACCCAAACCGTTCCCAATCATTGCATATACAACCTAGTTCCAAATTCTACGATTTCTTAGACATTCCTTAACCGATCATCCTCAAAACTGCCCACGATCTGCTTCCTAAACTATCTAGGCACCTTCTCCTCGCACCCTAACCCGTCTATCAACACATCCCCTCAAGAATCCTTCCGATCCACTTTTAACTCACTCATCCACCTCTAGAACTACACTACCCGCACACGCTATTGCCTTACTCTACCTCCAATGAAGACCTCTCCCTCGGAATCTCCCATACTACTCCACTCCTCACCTAAGACCTACCTGGAAGCTCAACTATACTCGTTTACTACTATTCCAGACAAATCCCAACTCACTCGGCCCTACTCTTGCTGACACATCTTTCCTGCACCCTACCTCACACAACCACTGACCCAATCCGAAGACCTCAATCTACCTGCTACTTCCCGACCTGTCCCACCGAAGAATCTCATGACTCAAGCTCAAGAGGAAAACACCACCACCTATATAACCCATAATCTATTTACTAGCAGGTCAGTACACTTAAGCATATAGGCACATCATCACAAACACAGGTTAGTCAGGCAATCATTCACTACCAGTTCAGCTTATCAGTCATCACACCTCAATTTAGTTAGTTCCAAGCCTATCGCACGACACCGATTCCAGATCGCATAGGAGAGATCACAATTCGGACGAAGAACGTCATTCCTTGAGTCATCTAGGAGGATTACGTCTGCAACCGCCATCTTCGAAAGGCGTCCTTCCTTTGGCGACGTCGATCCTAGGGTCCATGGGCCATGGGCCCGCCCCACTTCCGTTGCGCCACTCTGGTGCCACTCGATCGCTCGTTTTCTCTTCTATGTCGACGTCCATCAAGGGGATCACGAGGGGTTAGAAGTCACGGAGATAGGGGAGGGCAAGGGAGGACAAAACGACTCTCTTAAGAATTCAGACACAAACCAGGACTAGAGATGACGAGACTCAAGACAAGACACAGACTCGAGAGTTACAACAATCCCCTTAAGGTATTCTATAAGGTTACAGATGCACATGGCAATCACAAAATATTTCAATCATATCATTCCACACTATCATGTACCTATGCATCCATAACATTTCATATAATCAACTTTACATGCACACGGGACAAGTTAAAACTGATCATCTCATGCACTAATCATGCTTGACATATTAATATCATGTATGCGCAAACCGACAATAGACATAAGCAACATAAGTTATATATGACATAGCGAGCATTATAGGATATCACATGTATGATCCATTACTCACTTAGTGTACACATAAGTAGGTCAAAACAATGTGGGTTCCAAGTAAGCATGTTAAGATGCACTCTAATAATCGTGTCAAGGGGTATGGTTAAGTCATTTGGGAATAACAACTATCACATCCAACACAACCATATACATGTAGTATGACAAGTATGGCACATAGATGCATGATGGTCAATAATTAGGAGATGTATATCCTACATGGTACTACCAACACTCATTAAGAAAATACATAGTCAATGAGGTTCAATTTGATTAACTTAACATGCTCAAAAATTCGTTTCTCATGGCACTCATACAAAGAGAGTTGACCACACTATCATGGACCTAATTCAAAGGAGAGTAACAATGATGGGAATTCATAGATTCGATATATATATATATATATATATATATATATATATATATATATATATATATATATATATATATATATATATATATATATATTCGTTCATAAGTGCGATCATGCAAGTTATCAGACAAGTCATGCTGAAATATACCAACACACCATGTCATACAATCTCCGACTCACCACCCTGTTTCCCCGTGGGACGCTAATATGACTCGCTCGGTATGACACAAGGACATTCACACTGTTTTCGAGATGAGAGGGCATAATTTTTGTTTAGACTCTCGTGGTACGAAGACACAGTTGATCAGTATAAGAATCAAGAAGGATAACTCCATAAGACAAATCACTTCTAACTCGAAATTGTTTCATTGATCACCCTCCCTAAAACACTCATGGATTTCCCATATCCGACACACCCCCGGAAGTAGCTAGTTGACCGACCCAAATTTCCCCGTGGAAGACACCAACCTAAGGTACGTGACTCGATAGAAGCATTGGTGGTGGGATACAAAACAGGACTCGAAACGGGGAGAGTGGATGCTCTCCGACCCTTACTAACATGCCTAAATGTGTTGGTGGGACGGTTGACGGAGTCAGAATCATCAGGGATTTGAATTATGGAAGAGGTATTCCGACAAGACAGGAGTTCCAATGACATAAGAACAAGGTATTCTCCCGCTATCCCGTTTGCACAGTTATTCAATACATGGTTCAAGTCAAGGCATACTGATTAGTTCTCTATCCTAAGCACAATAGCACCCAGCATGGAAGCAATCAACGATCAAGCTATCCTATGGGCCGCCCTTCGAGGGGCGACTAACCTGAGGGGCAAAACCTCACGGTCTCTACCTAACTCGCCACTCCAGCCACTACGACGCAAAGCCTTGGAGTCTTGTAGGCCCATCGGTAAAGAAAAGCTATATTTTTGCCTACCCGTTCCCAACTACATCCAATAGGGATGGTCTAACGCCTTTACTACCCCTTCGTTTCCCTTTGTTTGATTACCGGATTTATAGAGTCAAGTTCGTATTTAGTCCATTTGAGTTAGTCATATTAAATTCATTTTGCCCTTTCTAAAACATTTTGGAAAACCATTTGAAAACCTTGGGCCATTTTCAAAACCACTTCAACCTATCATACTCGGTTTGCACAACCTCAGCTGTGATACCCCTTTGTAACGGCCCGGGATTATGATTCCCGAGTTACGTTTCGAGGGATTAAACCCCTCGTTAGGACCTTGCGCCCCGAGTACAGGTTGAAGGTTTCAAAACTTACTTTAATGTTTTCAAAGGGGGGGATTTCATACCCAAAATCGAAGGGATCGTTGGAATCCCCGGGGAAGTCCCCTGTACCTGTCGTACGTCTAAGCGTGGAAATCAGAAATCATGCGACTAGCGAAAACAAGTGTAATACAAGAGTGTGCCACGGCAGAGCCGGGTCAAAACGGAGTCTAAAGTGTAAATCCAAAAATATAATCAGAGTCTGGTGAAGTCTATACCCCAGCGCTCACTCTTCGCCGACAAAATGACCCGCGCAATAAGCAAACAGCACCGATAGGATGAACATAAATAATACCAAAAAAAATTGATATGGGGCGGGATCAGATCGATGCCCACTTAACTCTGCATCCCAACCATAAGCACACATATACGCTATACCTAATAAAGATGCTTCTAGATGCACGGAATATTAACACACTAACATGCTCCTAAGATCAAGTACATAATAATAATAAGGCCTTAGCACAGAATACCAAGTGGTATATCCCTCTCCTACCTCCACCCCTTCCGATAGGTGGAGACTGGCCAGCTCGTGAATGCATTCATTCATAATTGGGCGGCACGCATGCCTAACCCGCTCCACAATAAAGCCCGCAGGCATATCATAATATAAGGAAGTTCATGACTCGATTGACTCAGGGTACCCGATGAGGCTGGGCTACCCTATGACCCTAGCAATGACTCTAGTTACTTCACAGATAACGGCCGTTCTGTTTACATACGCATAAAGAAATAGGATGCTCAACGTAGATGCAACCTAGCATGGTACTACATGGCATGCTGATCATGAATGCAACACCTAGTATATCATGCACCTAAAGCAGGGAATAGCTCTATTCAATCTGAGTAAGCTCCGAAGAGACTTACCTGGCAGTGCAGAACAGCAACGCAAGCATACAGTTCAAGATCACCTAGTAATCATAATGAAAATATAAGTCTATCTATTCAAACACACAAGCACACACATTTCCATATAAGTTCACGAAATGAATAATTCTTCATCATGCTTTCAACTCATCCCATTTTCATCGCAAGGTCTCAATATAACTCATCAAGTACCATCTCAACTCATTATCTCAACATCTCATCATGTTTTAACTTATCGTCATATCGTATAACAACATAGAGTAACATGTATCATTACCTCATATATAGATCATATTCCTACCTTTATATTTAAGGACATATCATAATTCGTACTTCAGAATCATATTGATATCCTAACATCATGCTATTAGTCAATCAATCATATCAACATGCTAGTTAGTCATCGATCACATAATTCTCAAGTTAGTCCCGAAACCGCTTCAAAATCCGAATCAACTAGTTAGAAATTCCGCCCTTTTGAAAATGCTTGACAAATTTCTTTTTCGATTTAAATTCCGATAATACATTTTTAAATCTCAAGCTCTCATAATATTTCATTTGTTTTAAATCACTATGATATTATATATCTCAAATACTACTTTCTTTTAAGCACTTTCGTAAAATATTTCTAAATCGCTTAAAAATCGCAACTATTTTATTTTATAAAATCAACCCTTTTTAATTTACTAAAACCGACCCCTTACTTCGTTAAATACCAAGACCGAGTCTCATTTTGTTAAAACCCCAAACCAGACCCATGTTGTAAAATAAGCCCACTCCTCTTAAATCTCCGAAGAAAATTAGGCCCAGCCTAATGGATTCTCTCTTTCAATTTGCTTTCGGATTGAGAAGGTTAAAAGGAACGTGGGACCGGCTGATGACGTGGAGGTGGGACCCGGCAGGTTTCTTCAACCTCTGCTCTCTTCCTACTTCTTCCTCCGCTGGAAAGAACACCCCGTCGGCGGCTGTTGCTCACCCCGCCGCGCAACCGTGCCCGACCTCGGCTCCTCCTTCCTCTTCCGGCGACCTCACCCTCTCCTCACTGCTTCCCGCTCTCTCTCTCTCTCTCTCTCTCTCTCAGCCTCATCTCGCGCTCGCTCGGACTTTTTCGCTGATGCTCCCTCCGACCCAGTCTCACTTTCACTCTCTCATTCAGCTCAGAATTTAAGGAACGAAACACACAGGAATCGAACAAGAAGGAGGAAGGGGCGGGGGTTCTCACCGAGGGCGTTCGATTCGGACACGTCGGGCTTCGATTCGACTCGCCGGAGATGCTCGGAGGCTCGGCGGGCTTCGTCGGAGGCGGAGCTTGCTCCTCGGACCTAGATCGAAGGCGATCGATGAGAAAGGTGGAACTTTTCGGTGTCTTTGACAAGAAAAGGGTGAGGGGAGCTTACCGAGAGTTTCGATCGAAATGGGGGTCGTCGGAGCTCGGGCGTGGCCGGCGACTGCGAGAGAACTCCTTGGGCAGCTCGTCGACGTCGAGGGGAGGGAGATGTGTCCCTGGGCTGCTGCTCGTCGCCTGGAGTTGCTGGTCGGCGCTGGGAGATCTCGGTGACGGGGTATGGTGGCTCTCGGTGGGTCTCAGAGCCGCTCGGAGGTAGGGGAAGATGGAGGTGAAGGTGTGTACGGCGGTGGCGCAGGGGTGGTGCTGGCGGTGCTCGACGGGGAGGAGAAACGAGAGAGGTGTGTGGGTGGTGACTGCTGGCTGCGAAAGGGAGAAGAGGAGGGTGGAATGGTGGTCGGCGCAGCAGGAGGAGAGGAAAGGGAGCCCCCCTTTTTTGTTCTTTTGGGTTTTGGGTTAGAATTGTACAGCTGTGGGTAGCTTGTGGCTAGTATGAGGAGTCAAGGAGGAGGGAGGGGATCTGTTTGGCACCTTGCCAAGATTAGGTGGGTCAAGCTAAGGAGGGAGGAGAATGAGAGGATAGAACTTTACCCAAACTAGGAGAGATGAGTTGGATTGGATAAGAATTCGGAATTATAACGGAATTGATCTTTAACGTTAAAATTGGGTCGGAATTTGCTTTAAGAATTTCAAGTTCGATTTATCAAATTTATGACGAGTTTTCCTTGAAATAACCGATTTAAATTTATTTTTAATTTCCCTTTTTCAAAAATTAGGATTTTAAAATCCGAGCCTTTACAACAATGCAACACATGTATAGATGTAACGTACATTATGTTACGAACGGTATGCAGATTCCCGGGGACATGGTGGTGAATGCAACCCAAGTTGCCATGGTTGCCCATGCGAGCCAGCCAGGTGAGACGACGATCTACCATGTGGGTTCATCGGTCATAAACCCCGTCAAAGGCCAAGTGCTTTGTGAAACCGCTTACAACTATTTCACAAAGCATCCGTGCATCAACAAGGAAGGGAAGCCCATCCTAGTCAGCCATTGTAAGGTTCTCGGCTCCATGGAGAGCTTTCGGAGATACCTTTCCATCCGTTACCTACTACCACTCAAGGTACTTCATTCGTCTATCTTCGATCATTTCATCGTTCGATTTATACGTACACACAAGTTTAAGTGATCCATTTTCCGATCAAAGGGGCTAGAATTCGCAAGCACGGCATTCTGTCAGTACTTCAACGGCATGTACACGGACCTTAGGAGGAAGATTAACTTCGTGATAAGATTGGTTGACATCTATCGGCCATACTTGTTCTTCAAAGGAATGTAAGTTCTTCACTTGCTTTAATTTCAAGCTCTCGGTGTTCGATCATCTATAAAGATTTAACCTGTGACATGAACAGGGCACAGTTTTGATGACATGAACACGGAGAGGCTGCGACAGGCAGCAAGAGATAGCAACGTCGAAAATAACGTGTTCTACTTCGACCCCAAAGCCATTAACTGGGAAGACTATTTCTTGAACACACACATCCCAGGGATTGTTAAGTACGTCCTCAAATGAAGATCGCTTTCAAGTTTCAAATGAAGAGTGATATTGCGAGTGTCTAAATCAGTCAAATAATCAATCCGCATATCGAACGGATCCTTCAAATTCTTTGTTTAGGTATTATATTGTTACCATGGTGTTGTTCAAATTCAAGTGTATTTACATTTCTGGTTTATTACGAACATATATGGATTGTTGATCTTACAATCTTAAATGTAATTTGTGATTCTATTAATTCAAGTCATATGATTAAGATTTGTTCCTATAGAGTTTATTTTTACTTTATGTTATGTTTGTATGTGTGATATACATATGTGTAACAGATATATATTATATGTGTGGGCTATGATAGAAGGGTGGTATTGGGCTTTGCTATTTCCTGATCTTGGGAGTTAGCTCTTTGAGCTGCCAGATCAGTGATTGGGCCGCCCAAAACCGTTGAGCCCAAAGCCCAACTCTCCTTGTGAGACATCTGAGTTCATATGCTTGGAAACCCTTAAGTAGAACGTTGTGTATTGAGCTAGGGTTGCCTTAGGAGCTTGCCTATATATACATCCTATCATCTTCTTGTTTGATTCACCGTTGAAGCTCTCCGTCTGGTAAGTCCGTCAGAGAGAGAGAGAGAGAGAGAGAGAGAGAGAGAGAGAGGAGCATCGTCAGGAAACCCTAGCGTCGTCATATCTCTTTCCGGGAGCGTCGCTTCTTTCTGGCTCCGATGGTCTTCTCCGGTGCTTGCTTATTTGCATGATCTATTGGTCTTCTGCAGATCTTCCTTCGACGAAGATCTTCTTCGTCTTGCTCTCGTTACTTCTTCAATATTTTGTGTTGTTATGTTGTTGCATGTTATTCTTGTGTTTCTGTGTAGTGTTACTCTTGTAAGCCCTTGAACTTTTGAGTTAATGGATTTAGGGTCTGATTTGGTGGCCCCGGGGACATAGGTTATTTTGACCGAACCTCGTAAAATCATTGTGTCTTGTTCTTGTTTTTGGGCTTTGCGCTTCCGTTGCTTATTTGTCAAACTCGTTGCTTGTTGAAACGATTGCGATTCCAAATTGATATCAGAGCCAGGTTGATACCAGAGCTTGAGTATCCTCTTTCCCACCTTTCTGAGAAGTTGTTTTTCTAGTTGGTTTCTAAAAGTTTTTGTCCCTAACAAGTTGTTTTTCGTGATTGGACTTGTGGACTTGACCTTATTACCCTTTTTTCATCATTGTTTCATCAATTTTAAGCATTTCTATTTTATTTATTTAGGATCTCATTAATCATTAGCATGTCCTATTTTAAGCTCATTTGCTTTCATTTTGTTAGGGATTGAAAGGAGTGATGGGCTAATCAGCCCATGTTAGAGGGTTCAATGTGATTATGTGAGGGGTTTGATTTCGGTGCAGTACTGTACCATCAATTTCACCCTATAGTACTTGAGGTGAGTCAAATCCTTTTGTCCCGTGTGTGAGAGGCATATAACCGTTGTAGCCGTAATGCTCGGAGATCATGAAAAGGCATTACAAACTTCCTCCCTTATCTTTCTTCTTCATCATCTTGTTCTATCTCTGTCTCTTCTATCTTTCCCTCAATCTAAGCTTCCACGACTCCCTCTATCCCATATCAAGTTCATAACACATTTTTGGATAAATAAAACAAAAACCAATCCATTAACAACAAATTAAAAGGTCAATAAAAATCCGTGTACTTGAAAATCATATACAGTAAAGTCATATTATACCTCTTTTTTACGTTTTTTTTAGAACATAAAAATTATATAAAATATCAATATTTTTATTATATTTTTTTTCCTAATTAATTTCAAATTTATTCATATACTTTTTTAACTTTTTAAAAAACGTGTCAAAAAAATCAAATAACATTTATTTTAGAATACACAGGAATATTTTATAAATATTGCGTGCCTGGATGCAACACTTGCTTTATATATACTTATTCATAATATAATATGTATGGTGTTACTCATATGGATGGATCATGGAGTGAAGATGGAGTACATCACATGAGATCGATCGATATGGTAGCCGGCCAGTTGGATTAATTAACGCTTGCAAACAACCCCAGCCCCGGCAAAGCCGGAGGAGCAGTCGAGGTCGGGGTGATCGTAGCCGCCGTTGGGCTTCCCGGAGAAACTGGCGACGGAGCAATCGGTGCTAAACAGATCGGAGGAAGAGAACTCCCGGTCGCCGCCGAGGACGGGCATGGGCGCGGCCACCTTGACACGGGAGACATAGGAGGGGGAGTAAGTCTGGCCGAGGACGCCATTGACGCCGTCGGACAGGGAGTAGAACTTGAACCCGAGGTCGAGGTGGGCGAAGCAGTCGTCGGAGGTGATGCCGTATTTGTGGATGACGGACTCTTTCTCCGAGATGGGAACCACCGCCGCCTTGATCTTGAAGTTCCCCTCGGCCTCCATCACGACGCCGTTGGCGTTCTGGGTCCTGGTGATGGTGAGGCCGGCAGCGGAGGAGTTCCAGGAGGCGCCCTGGCGTTCGGGGAGGGCGACGGGCTCGCCGTCGAGGACGAGCTCGAGCCTGTCGACGGCGTCGTTCCAGGTGGCGGTCTTGCGGGCTCCGACATAGAGCTTGTGGGAGCCGAAGAGGATGCCGAGGGACTGGACCCAGGTGAAGTCCCTGTTCATCTGAGGGTTGCGTTTGCCAATGAAGTGGCCGTTGATGTGGAGGTTGGAGTCGGTGACGAGGCAGAAGTCGTGCTCCTTCTTGCCATGGAAGTAGAACGTTATGCCGTCGGCTCCGATGAACTTGGGGTCCTGGCATACCGCCCCTGGCATGTCACAGTCTGCACTCAAATTCATCCCACTCATTTATCAGATCAGATTATAAGGTAGTATGAAAACGTGAGTCGTATTGGATTACTAACTGCAGCATATATTCTCAAGCCAGTGAATGGTAAATTTCGAGAAATCCCGATTAGCTCATAGGAAAATGTTAGTGATGTTGAATTTATTTTGTTTTTTATTCTAAAGTCGGAATCCAAACTTCTAACACAAAAGTTCAAGATAACGTGTAAGGTTTCACCGTCGATCAATTATATTTTGGTACATACTGTACTAGATTTGCCTCCCAAACTAACCTAACTATTGACACAATCGAAAAGAATCCTATGAAATTGAGAAATATTCTCTACTAATGTAAGTCTTTGCTTCGCGCAAAGAAATATGTTGACACAATTAGTAGGGTATGATTGTAATATAATTAAAGCAATTTAGGGGTAAATAGATTTCAATAAAATAAAGTAATTAACCAAAATATAAATCATTTCTTCTAAAAAAAATAATTATATAGATATAAATAAAATCGTAGCTATCAAATATAAATAATCTAAAGTTGAATTTTGACTGGAAGAAATTTCTAATTACTCAATCTAGTAATTCAAATTATGACAACATATTATTTTAATAAAAAAAATTCTTAGAATCGACCACAAAACATCACGTAAGACATTATGCATCAATTTTAATATATAAAATAAAGATAGATTCAAGGCAAATTGCTAAAAGGATTGAAATTGATAGATGAAACTTACTACAAACAGGACTGCAAGTGACGCAATTCACTTCACAGCTGGTAGGACACTCCGGGGGGCAAGTGTGCTCCCTGTAGATGCACGAAGGGTATTTCTTGTTCATACACCGAGCCTTGCTACTCCCACTCGTAACCGGCGGTGGGCTCGGCGTTGGGACCACCACCGGTGGAGGCGGTGGAGGCGGTGGGCTTGGGGTGGACTTTGGACCACAAACAGTCTTACAAGAGTTGCAGTCGACATGACAGCTGGTGGGACAATCGGTAGGGCAGTAGGGCTCGCCGTTGAAACACGGAGAGTTCTTGTCAGTGCACTTCTTGGCACGAGAGGGCTTGACGGGCTTCGGAGGAGGAGGTGGCGGCGAGGGGATGCAGATGGTCTTACAAGTGGTGCAGTCGACGTTGCAGCCCTTGGGGCAGGTGGTAGGGCAGTATGGCTGGAGGTTGTAACATGAGGATTTCTTGTCTTTGCACTTCTTTGCAAGCCTGAGCTTGGCAGGCTTCGGAGGCGGTGGTGGGGGTGGGGGCGGTGGTGAAGGTGCTAGGCCGCAAACCGGCTGGCAACTGTTGCAGTCGACGTAGCAGTCTGTGGGGCATGTGGTGGGGCAATAGGGCTTGAAGTTGTAACATGGGGAGTTCTTGATCTTGCACGTCGCTGCGCGTTCCGGCTTAACCGCCTTCGGAGCAGCCTGCGCCACCGCCACAGCCAGCCCCAAAAGGAGGAGGAGGATGGTGCCTAAGTGCCCCATGTTTGCAAAGTATATATGAGAGAGTGATTTTAGTTGGTGTGAGGATATGAAACTGTGCGAAGGGTTTATATAGAGGTTTGATATAATGAGGGGGCGTGAATAACGCTTAGCATGTGGAATGGCTCTCTCATGTTTGATTTTAGGGTGTTTTTACAGACACCGCAAATCCATCATCAATAATGCACGTCCATTTCAACGTGCAAGCTTTCTGACTAATTAACGTTTTTAAAAAATTAATTAACCCCTTTTAAGTACGTCAATTAACCCTGTACGTTGAAATTGACGTGTAAGATTTGGGGTGTATATAGCGAAACCGATCATTTTAATTGTTTGTTTAAGAACTTGGTCAATCATTAAGTGGAGTGTGCTTTCATCAATATTCATCTGTACGTTTTTGGATACTTTTTATGAAAGCTATGTCCTAGATTTATTTGGGAAAGTTAAGTCAAAGTCAACCTCCCAAACTAAACTTCATCGATACTTAGTTTTATTGAGAAGAAAACAATCATGTGAAATGGAGAGTTATTCGGATACATGTACGTACACAGGAGAGTTATATATACGTTTTGGTAAGGATCCATCAATCTGAGAGTTCAAAGGCTGGCTAAATATCGTTTTCTAAAGAAACAATCAGATCTCTTGCTGAATGCTGATGATTTAGATGCCATGTGGGTTTGCTTGAGAGAGAATTGTGTGATTGATGATGCCACAGGAGCTGAAAAGGGATGAGAATTCAAAGACTAGTTCACGTTTCAGAGAATCAGTTTGGCTTCATGCCTGGCAGATCAGCAGTGGAAGCTATCCACTTGTTAAGGCGACTGATCGAGATGCACAGAGACAGGAAGAAAAACCTACATATGGCCTTTATTGATTTAGAAAAGGCATACGACAAGGTTCCTAGAGAGCTACTTTGGAGATGTTTGGTGGAGAAGGGAGTGCCGGGGTCGTACATCAGAGTTATCAGGGATATGTACGAGGGTTCGCTGACGAGTATTAGGACGCCGAGTGGGGATTCAGAGTATTTTGATGTTCGAGTGGGACTCCACCAAGGTTCAGCGCTCAGTCCGCTTCTATTCACTCTAGTTTTAGACTCACTCTCTGCCCCTCTCCAAGAAGAGGTCCCGTGGTGCATGCTGTTTGCTGACGACATTGTCCTAGTGGACAACTCGAGTTCGGGTTTGGCTCGCAGGCTCGAAAACTGGAGAGGGGTGTTGGAGTCTAAGGGTTTCAGGATGAGTAGGACAAAGACCGAGTATGTTCAGTTTTGTTTTGGAGAGAGCAGGGTCACACTGAGGAGGCAGTTATTTTGGGAGATGATCTTGTCCCAAGGAAAGAGTATTTCAAGTACCTTGGTTCGTACGTGCAAAGCGATGGTGATGTTGACAAGGATATCGAGCATAGAATCCAGGCAGGGTGGTTGAGATGGAGAAGGGCGTCAGGGGTGTTATGTGACAGGAAAGTTCCAGCAAAATTGAAAGGAAAATTCTACAAGGTGGTTGTTAGGCCGACCTTACTGTATGGCTCAGAGTGCTGGCCTACTACTAAAGCTCAATTACAGAAGTTGTCTGTGGCTGAGATGAGAATGCTGCGATGGATGAGTGGGCACACGAGACTAGACAGAATCAGAAATGAAGACATCAGGAGCAAGGTTGGAGTTGCTAGTATTGCTGACAAACTACGGGAGTCCAGATTGCGGTGGTTTGGGCATGTGCGTAGGAGACCTATTTCAGCCCCTGTGCGGAGGTGTGAGAGCTTAGATCTTGGTCCTTTCCGTAGGGGGAGAGGTAGGCCGAAGAAGAGCTGGATGGAGGTGATCCGCCAGGATCTCAACTTGCTGAACCTTTCGGAAGATATGACGCTTGATAGAGATCACTGGAGGAGGCGAATTCGGGTTTCTGATGTCTAGTAGGCGTTGAGTCTTATTGTCCATGCTTTGCAGCCTTCCTTCCTGCTTGCTAACACTTACTTTTCTACTATCTGTCTTCTCTCCTTGGGATTTATGCGTCCTATTGTTTTGGGTCTATCGGAAACACTCTCTCGACTTGTTCGGGGAATGAGTGCGTACATCCTGACCCCCCAGACCCTGCTTTATCGCGGGATATACTGGGTTGTTGTTGTTGTTGTTGTTGTTGTTGCATTGAGTTATTTGGTTGCATTGAATAGTTATTTGGGTTTAATAGATACTCCCTCCGTCTTAAATTAAATGTCGTTTTTACTTTTTAGCACGTTTTTTAAGAAGCGAAAAACATTATAAAATATTAATTTTTTTATATAATTTGATATTTAGTAGACGGAGGGAGTAGTTATTTAGTCGCAATAGACTATAGGAATAACTCCTTAGAGAAATACAATCCGCGATTCAATTCATATGTGACAAGAGTTTGTTAGATCGATTAGCGTCTGTGAGAATGGACGTGGTCACTATCAAAGTCCGACTCGGATCGATGACAATTGGCAACAGAAGGATGATTGGGGGACGTGTGCACGGACGCACATGCGTTAATAGCCTAGCACATAAGCCGAGCGGGGTTCCATCCTAAAACCAATTGGCAATAGAAGGAATAGCCCACCGACTCATATAATAGAGCTTGATATGTTCAACTTTCCGATGTGGGACATTTTGGTCTCATTCACATCTCTAGCAGTCACTATGCAACGGAATATAATCTCAAGAAATACAAACTTGTTATGTGGGTAAAAACCACACCCCCTTTTATCTTCTCAGTACTAGAATGATTTTTTATCGAGTCTAATTTATTGAATGCTTAATTTTATGATCACAAAGACAACTTTCGAATGGCCTAGAATCCCAATAGATCAAACAACTTAAGCCTGTCAATTAATCGCATTCACAGACAAATAACAAGTAGATTCGTATCTTTCAAACTTTTCCACTTTAAAACGCTTCCTACTTTTGTCTTTCTTCTTCGTTGAAGTACGTGCTTCTCACTCTCTTCTGATTCTTCTTCAATGGATGTTGAAATTGTTCTCAAGTAGAGTCTATCTTGATCAATTGTTTTTTGAGATTGGTGTTGTAGGATGAAGAGGTGATGGTGGTATCGTCAATTGGATCTTTTCACAAAGACGTGGATTTTTTTGGGCATTCTAAGATTTATCATCTTGAATGAAATGGCTCACCTTAAGGTGGGGTTGATGTTTGGTATGTCTTTTGCGATATCAATAAGCAAAACATCACCAAACCAACGGTCAAACCAACAATTAATAGCCTTCATATTACCAATAGACTGGCGAATGTCGTTCTTAAAAATAAGGATAAGATTTGATAGCTTTGTCAATTGCCATGATGAGTTACCCTTAAGTTTGTATTGAAGGATGTGTTGTTTAAGATACTTTTGTGTGATGATCATGACCTAGGGGTTGGTTGGTTCAGTAAGAATCTTCCAGATTAATTTGAGTTAAAGAGCGGTGTTTATGTCTTCGGAGCTGCGTAGGCCAAGTCCCCTATTTTGTTTGGATTTACAAACTGCAAACTAGCTAATCAATGGTTTATGTCTTGGGCCTTTATTATAGGGATGGGCCTCCGGCCCGGTCCAAAATCGGTGGACCAGAATTTTCCGGGACATGGACCCCGGATCGGACTGGGACCGAGAAATATGGTCTCGGGTTTTCCGGTCAGCGGACCGGAAAGACCAGTTAGAGCGGTTTGATGCCTCAATCCGTTTTTTTTTTGTGTGTCAGCATAGATCTAATTTTTTTTGTCAAAATATATAATTTTTAACGATACACAGTACGTCGACCTACTGGCGGCGAACAAAGAGAGGGCCGGTCGTTGGTGGCCTAATGGCGCCGGTAGTAGTGGCGTCCGGTGAGCACGAGGGCTGAGCCTCTGAGAGGCGCGACAAAGAGAGCGAGAGGGTGAGAGAGGGAGAGATTGAGAGAATGAGAGACTAAGAGAGCGAGAGGGCTGACAGCACGATGGAAGAGGAGAGAGGGAGAGACTGAGAGAGCGAGTGGGCTGAGAGCACTGAGAGGCCAAATGAAGAATTGAAGTCTGAACAAGCACGCCTCTACAGTACTTTCTTTCTTTCTCCTTTTTTTTTATTCGACAGGGAATCCATTCCAATTCCGGCCCGGATCGGAATTTTCAGTCTGGTCCCGGATTTGGACTGAAACCCAGAATCCAAAATTCCTTGGACTGCGGACCAGATGGTAATATTTTCGGTCTGATCCAATATCGTAATTTCCGGTCTGGTCCCGGTCCGATTCCAGTCCGATCCAAATTTTGCCCATCCCTACCTCATTCCAAAGGAAATTCCTGTAAATTCTATCAAGTTTAGCATGAATGGAAGAGGGGAGCATGAAGCACTGCATTAGATGTAGAGGTTTCGTTGCCAATGTTGATTTAATTAGTGTGCATCGGTCTTGTTGTGAAAGGGAGTTGGTCTTCCATTTGTCGAGTTGAATTTTTGTTGATCCCAATAGATCACAGAAGGAGTCAGAAGAGACCCCACTGGCGATGATTGGACAGCCCAGGTATTTTTCAAGGTTGGTTGTGAAAGGGATCCCTAGTTCATCGCAAATGACCGTTTTTAAGTTTGTATTTGTGTTTTCAGTTGTCTAGTAAAGGGATTTAAGCCTATTGATTCTCTTACCCGGCCCGAGAGAGTACAATATTCGTATAATACTTTATTGATTTGGTCACATGCTTTCTTTGTTGATGTAGCGAAGGTGATTGTATCATCACCGAAGGCTAGGAAAGGGATCCTAACCCCCGACCGGCGAGTGATTGAAATCCCTAAACGGCTCCCAAGTAGCTGCGATTCATGTTGTGGTCCTCGAGCAAGGACTTCGGAGAGAATCAAGAATAGGTAATGGGAGAGAGGATATCCTTGTCCTATACCTCTTTTGGGGGTGAATAGCTCAGTTGGTTCATTGTTAACCAAAATCGAGTAAGAGAATGTGGCCAGGTATTCTCGTATCCATTTTATAAAACATGGGGTGAAGCCAAATTTCACAAGGATAGTAAGTAAAAAGTCTCTGTCGACCATGTCAAAGGCTTTTTTTATATCAAATTTGACCGTTATCCAGCCAACAGTGAAAATTTTCATTTGCTATCAAGATGTTATCTCGGATAGCTCTTTAAATCGTAAAAGCACTTTAGAGCGGATGAATTATTTTTAGTACGTTTGTGTTCACGTATCTATGTAAAAGTGAAAGTAGCTATTTGTGATGCGAAGCAACACGTCAATTTTTTGAGGATTAAAATGGGCAGCTAATTTGCTCCATTTTGAAGCAAATCCCACTCTTGAGGGTTGTCACAATATTCCTTGTTTGACCAAAATTACCATGAACGTTTAATCTGTTTTTTAAGTAATCCTACTCCTTAAATCCTCATAAATGAACATAAAACAAAACAGTGCAACAAAGTAAATGATATTAATGTTGAGATTAATCATAAGTATTAATTAATGATATATTAAAAGATCATTAGCGTGTTGAGGGTTTATTTTTTGTTTTTGGCTATAATTAAGATCGGGATCCACCGTTCTAAGATAAAATCTTAAGTCATTGTGTTGACAGCTTGGATCCCATAGAGTTTGTAAAAAATTCTATGGGTAGAGTTGGGAGGATCTCAACCACTGATTTTAAAATCAATAGTTAAAATTCCCCCTCCCTTCCCCCACGGCCACCAACATCCTCAATTTTTTTTTTAATTTTTTCTTTTCTTTTATTTTTTGTGATAGGAATGGATAACTCTATATGGGAAACTCTATTTGGTAGAGTTTCCTTGAACTCAACCGAATCCGAACCCGTGTGTTAAAGTTCCTCCTCCCCTTATATTTTGTTATATTTTGCCTAACTACCGATGTGAATCCTTTTTAATCCCAACAACTTAGTCTGTTCCAAAAAGAAGGAAAAACTTAAGATGGAGCTAATGGTGTAAGCCTCAACGACGCTAGCTTGGTCGATGACCCGGGCGATGGTTATGGCGCTACATACGGAGCTTTGATGGATGAGACCGAATATGTTAGATATTCGTTGATTGCTAGTGAAGAAGTGTTCGTCGATTAAGTGTTTTTCTAGGCGATTACGCGAAGGGACAATTCGGGCTTTTCACCGTAGTTTCCATGCAATTTTGAATGCCTTTTTGCCATGCCTTTCCGGGCAATGGATGATCTTTTCCAGCCTACAAGTTCGGTCGACATTAGGCCTAAACCGAACCCCGTGGCTAGCTTATTTCCTAGTTGCCTAATTATATTTTGTTGTTTTGTTTTGCATTTTTTTTTTCCAAATAAATTTAGGCCATTTTCCAGCCCATACCACCGGCCAATTTCCAGTCCAAAAGCCAGCCCATGTCCATCTTTGTGTGTGTCCTCATTTTCATGTTTTATTTTGTGTTAGTCTTTTTTTTTTTTTTGGTTGCTACTTACTGCAGTATGGCTATATATTTGGCAAGACTCGTTTGCAAGTTGAATTTGATGAAGAGATACTGCAAAATAGAAATCACTTACGATTGAATCAAGAAAGCTTACAGAGATGAAAGTGTTAGCACAAGTTGGTGCTCTGTTCGGTTCGGTTACAAGTGAAGGCTAAAAAATAGAAATCACTTACGATTCCCTCTCTACTTTCTAAATTACATAAGGACCTCTTATTTATATAATTACATAAACAACCCTTATAATATAGATACATCATATGCTCATTACCCCCCCTAAAGTTGGAGATGGGGTGTCAAACACCATGCCCAACTTGAGACTAAGAAATCTGTGTTGTTGCTCACCCAAGGCCTTAGTCATAACATCTGAAGCCACATGCTGAGTAATCAGAAAACCTTCATGTTGCCTTTCTCGAACAAAATGACAGTCAATCCTAAGGTGCTTTATCCTTTCATGAAACACTGGGTTTGCTGCAAGGTGTTGTGATGCCTTATTGTCACAATACAAAGGAATTGGATGAGGTATTTGAACCTGAAGATCATGAAATAGGCCATCAAGCCACACCATTTCACTTGAGGCATATGACATGGCTCGATATTCTGATTCAACAGATGATTTGGAAACCGTTTTCTGCTTCTTTGTCTTCCATGACACCAAAGAAGATCCAAGGAGCATGCAGTATCCAGATAGGGATCGAGCAGAAAACAAACAGGCACCCCAATCAGCATCTGTGAAGGCAGAAGGGTGCAATGCTGATGATGATGAATAGAAAAGACCAGCATTCAGTGCGCCTCTCAGATATCTTAGAACATGTATGGCATCTTGATAATGAGGGAGTTTTGGAGTACTGATGAATTGTGACAGATGTTGAATGGCATATGAGATGTTAGGCCTTGTGAGGTTGAGGAAGAGCAACCTGCCCACCAATCTTATATAAGATTTTGGATCCTGTAAGGGCTCTCCTTCTTCTGGTGACAGTTGAGACCACGAGGCAAAGGAAACTTGGGTTCCTTTGTATCCCTCATACTAGTGTCTCTAAGAAGATCCAGAATATACTTTCTTTGGTGGATCATCATGCCTGCAGGGAATCTTGCTATCTCCATTCCTAGAAAGTATTTTGCTTCTCCAAGATCTTTAATAGTGAACTTTTAATGTAGTTGCTCTTTAGTATGAATAATGACAGCCTCATCATCACCTGATAAAAGCAAATCATATACATAGATCAAAGCTGTAACAATGCCATTAGAAACATTTTTAATAAATAATGAGTAATCTTGCTTGGACTGTTTATAACCAAGAGATAGAAGAAACTTGGATAATTCAACATTCCATTGCCTACTTGCTTGTTTTAGTCCATAAAGTGATATTTTTAACAAGCAAACTTGACCTGGCAATGCCTTTTATAGTCATCAGGAAGTTTCATATAAATTTCCTCATCTAAATAGTCATGTAAAAAAGCATTGTTTATGTCAAGTTGGTGTGTAGGCCACTGTTTTATAGTAGCTAAAGCAAGCAAGCATCTAACTGTAGTAAATTTAGCAACAGGGGAAAAAGTATGTTTAAAATCTTTGTCCTTCACCTGGTTGTAACCTTTGGCAACTAACCGAGCTTTATACCTTTCTATGGATCCATCTGGCTTGTGTTTCAATTTGAACACCCGTTTAGATCCAATAGGTACATTACCTGTAGGCAGTGCAGTGAGTTCCCAAGTTTTATTCTTTTCCAAAGCTTCTAACTCTTTATCCATAGCCTCAATCCATTTTGGATCCTTGTTGGCTTGGGAAAAAGTGTAAGGCTCAGGAACCTGTGCTAGGCTCACAAAGGACTTGACAAATTCATGAGAATATGAGGTATCATCACCCAAAAATACTGATAAAAATGACTGAGAAAAAAAGAATTAGTTGAAGGTAGAGTAGGACATACAAAGTCATTTAACTTCACATAAGGAATATGAGACCTTAATAATCTTCTTGGTTGAGGGACAAAAATAATGGGAACCATAATCTAAACAAATTCTTCAGACGAACTACTATTAGAACTATTATGATTAATATGAGCAGGTAACTCATTCTGATCAACATTCTCATCAGATGACCAAGATAACTCATTATGATCACCATGAATGCTAGAAATAGAATCATCAACCACATGTTGATTGGTAATTGAAACAGGAATTTGAAAAGGTAACAAATCAGATGAATATGCAGGATTTATTAAAGGAAGAGAAGTTTGAGAAGGACAAACCTGAGATACCTTACTTTGAGAATCCTTAAAAGGAAACTGATTTTCAAAAAATTGCATCTCTCTACTGATAACATACTTCTTTGTCTCCAAACAATATAACTTGTATATATGCTTTTTGAGCAAACGGATATCCAACCAAGATGTATTTCTTAGACTTAGGTCCAAACTTATCCTTATTGGCCTGAGGGTCCAAAGCAAATCATAGACAATCAATTGTTCTCAAATCCTCCAAAAAAGGTACCTTACCAAATAGGACCTCATGAGGTGATTTCCATTGCAGGACAGCAGTGGGTAACACATTGATGATATGAGTTGCTCCCAATACACAGCCTGCCCAAAATTCTGAAGGGAGATGAGCATGTAACTTCAATGCTCTAGTAGTTTCAATCAAGTGTCGATGCTTCCTCTCAACCTCACTATTTTGTTGAGGAGTATAGGGAGTACTTCACTGATGAACTATACCAAACTTGGCAAACAATTGTGCACAATTTGATTGCAAAAATTCCATACCATTATCACTTCTAAAGCACTTAATAACATATTTAAATTGAATAGAAACATATGAAACAAAGTTAGACAAAATAGAAAACACACATGTTTTTATTAGACATAAGGAAAGTCCAAGTAACCCTAGATTTATCATCAACAGCAGTAAGAAAATATGAAGCACCTGAAACACTCTTGGTCTTATAAGGACCCCAAATGCCAATGTGTATTAAATCAAAACAATTATCAGAAACTGAAACACTTGAAGTAAAAGGAAGTCTATGCATCTTTGGCAACACACAAGTCTCACAAGGTGGCAAAGAGACATACTATCTATATCAGAAAAAATTATGCACTTGTTCATCAGACTTACAAGACACATTAGAAGCAACAGAGACATACTATCTATATCAGAAATTTTTTTGCTATTGATCTTGAAAGGCAAAGCATCATGAACCATATTCTCAGCTTGTAGCTTGTAGAGTCCATGTTGCTTCAACCCCGATCCAATAACATTGCTAGTTCCAAGGTCCTGAAAAAACCATTTATGTGCTGTAAATATAGCAGCTAAATATGAATCTTCCATCAAACTTGGAACCGAGAGCAAATTATGTTTAAAAGTAGGTACTAACAAGACATTATATAATACAATGTTAGCTGTCAAGTGTAATGAACCAATCTGAGACACCGAAGCAAGGTTGTCATCAGGCATTCCTACTTGAATAGAACGAGATAAATCTAGCTTATCAACTAACAAGTGAGAATAAGTTGTCATATGATCTGTCGCCTTGGTGTCTATGATCCAATCTGTGTCCTTAGAGGACTTTGCAAGAAATGCTAAATTGTAAGAGTGAGTGTTACCTGCCATGTTTGTCACTGCAGAACAGTTGACTTGGCTCGAACTTTGCATTTCCTTAAGCACCTCCTAACACACTTCACTCAACAGGGACTGATCAACCTTTCCACTGAACCCAGTACCACCTTTATCCACATTGAATCCATGGACTTTATCAGCTTCTCCCAGTGGATCATCCAAATTTCCATCATCCACTTCAAAGGCATTATGAGCAGATGCTCCTTTCCCATCCTTCGAAGCCTTAAACCAATCAGGATACCCATGGAGCTTGAAACAATTCTCCATGATATGCCTTTTACCCCTACAATGATAACAAATCTTATCTTTCTGATCAGGCTTGTCTTTCTTGTAGTCGTTCCTGTCCCCTTGCACTTTAATTACCTCTCCTACAAGCCACCAAAGCCATGTTTTCGGACTGAGCATTACCATCAGATGTAACACCCTTACCGCTTTTGAATTGTTGGACCAAAAAATAAACTATGTTGATCGTAGAGAAAGGATATGTTGACAAAATACTATGAACAACTGATTCATAACCATCCCCTAAACCCATCAAGAATTGCATAACTCGATTCCTCGAATCCTGATCCGCCACTTTCTTGGACAACTGACAAACACAGGCAGCACCACAAGTGCATTTGGGCAATCCCTCTACACTCTGTAACTCATCCCATACTCGCTTCAATTTTGCAAAATACTCAGCAATGGTTTTCCCATCTCTCGTCATCATATGCAATTCTCTCTTAAGTTGGAAGATTAAAGGAGCGTTTGATTCTCCATACCTTTCATTCAACTCGTCCCAAAGCTTCTTGGCCGACTCGACGTACATAAAACTCTCTGAAATCGTCGCCACCATGGAATTAAGCATCCAACATCGGACCATGTAATTAGCGTGTAGCCAACGCTGCAAATCCACCATTCCTAGCGCCGGCTTCACACATGACTCGTCTATAAACCCCAATTTGTTCTTGCCCCCTAATGCCAAACGAATCCCTCAGCTCCAACCCAAGAAATTGGTTCCGTAGAATTGAATCGTGATGAGTTGCGCTCCAGGGTTGTCCGAGTTTGCCAAGCCAACGGATCGTTCATCTGTGATCCAGGTTATGAATCACCAAGATTCCTAAATTCCGCCATTGTTGAATTCCACTAAGCTTCAACAGATGCGATTATCGATCACCAAGATGTCACACAGAACCAGGAAAACAAAACGAAAACGAAGCTCTTGAATGATCTACACCATACGCTCTAATACCATGAAAAACATAAATAACTTACGATCGAATCAAGAAATTAAAGCTTATAGAGATGAAAGTGTTAGCACAAGCCAGTGCTCCGTTTGGTTACAAGTGAAGGCTATTTATAGCCGATTCCCTCTCTACTTTCTAAATTACATATGGACCTCTTATTTATATAATTACA
Organism: Persicaria maculosa; assembly: GCA_963922045.1. Classification (NCBI taxonomy): domain Eukaryota; kingdom Viridiplantae; phylum Streptophyta; class Magnoliopsida; order Caryophyllales; family Polygonaceae; genus Persicaria; species Persicaria maculosa. Next base: position 4,013,533 of record OY998251.1, read on the forward strand.
TAAACAACCTTTATAATACAGATACATCATATGCTCATTAGATACCTCATATAGAGGCAACGATATCGAAGGATTGATGAACTCGGAGTGCGATTTTGAATGTTTTTAGATCGAGTACGTAAATAAATTCAAGGGTGAGAACATCGAAGACCATCCATATTTCATATATCTTTGTCAACCCTCACTTCCGCCACCATTAATCTCCGTTTGAAACCACCCACATCACCCGCACACTTCCCCAACAACCACAACTCACCTCGAAAGAAGATTGGAAGCCTTGTCGTTGATCCTAAAGCGCATCACAAAGACCACTAGACATATTTGTTTAAAGCTTAATTTTGATAGGTCTAACCTTTTTATGGTGATTGAGGTCACAACAGACTTTCTCATTTGGCACCATCTTGGAGTTGTGATCTCTTGTGGTGCAAAATTCTATGGGTTGCTTTTGGCTTTGTTTGCAAAAGTTTGCACCATTTTTTTTAAATCAAATGCAAACCTACGGTCATTCAATACCTAGTTTTGCCAAAAGGAAATAACCCCTTGAGAAATATCAGTTTAAAAACTCGCCTTTGAGAAGCCCAAATACCTTGCCACTCTCATGCCATACAAGATCACCAAAGCCTCGAATATGTCAAGAGGACAATTGACCTGAATCTGCCTCACTGCAACCATCAACACGAAGCCATAAAGGTCTCGAGTTACCGTTCCCAAACCAATCCCCCGACACCAAGTAGGGTTGCATCCGAATTGATCCTATGATACCCCAACCTAACGGACCTATGAATCACCGTGATCATCTCTAATAACTTCTCTAAAATTTCTTTAAAATGAGGAAATAAAATACATATTCTTTAAATTATTTTTGCTTCAACTACAACAACTTTTTCATTTCGAAGATTTGAAGGATCATTTAGTTTTGGAGAATGTTATAGAGTTAGGGAAACTTTTCTATTTTTTCCGTTGCTTTCCCATTGGATAATAAAATGAGGAGTTTGTTAGACAATAAACATTTTAAAATTCTCCAAAACTCTAAAATTTTCAAAATGAAGAATCTTTTAAAGATACTTTAACAACACTTGTTTTCAGTCTTTTCAGGGTAGAAACACATTATTTCTGTAATGAAATCATTGGGGTTGTCCAATATGGATATTCTTTTATGTCATTAACATCATCAAAGGTTTTTAGAGCTAATTATCGAAAGTTAAGAGGTTAGTCTAAGATGTTCTACTTCTCAACTCTAAACTTTTAACATCCCGAGATTACCTAGAGGTTAATTCACCTTTGACGGTACACTCGGACACATGATTCACCTTGCAAGAGCACACACCAAATAAACCGTTACGTTGAGGTAAATATATTCTTTGTTTTACCCAAGACAAAACACGAAGGCAAAGATCGAACACGAAACCTACCGTTTATCCAACTCACTCCTATAGTCCTATCACCCCTGACCCCATCACTCCATCAGGCTCCTTAATACTGTAATCTGATGGTTGGCGGGATTACTGTCTTCGTCACCGCACTCTAATCCCGTCCTATCCCCCTATCCATCTCTGATATCGAGTGGCTGCAGAAGCAAAATCCACCGAAAATCCAATGTTGGCTTCCTCAAACCCCGTCTGTAATGGCGTTTCCAATCTACGGTACCTCAGTGTCGCGAGACCCGCAGCCGTTTCCGGTTTCGGGAATGGTGCCGCGAGAGCCGGAGTGAAGTCAACTAGGGTGGTTCGGCTTCGGTGCGAGGGAATCTCCTCAACCGCGGAGCCGGCGGAATTACAGGCGGAGGGGCGGCGTGTGACGGTGTCCAACGGCGGTGATTCCCTGGAGATGTGCAGGGTGTTGAATGGGATGTGGCAGACCAGCGGTGGTTGGGGAAGAATAGACCGAGACGACGCCGTCGAAGCCATGCTCCGTTACTCTGACTCTGGCCTCTCCACCTTCGACATGGCCGATCACTGTCTGTCACCTCTCTATCCCTCTTTTTAGTCCCAAATCATTTTGAAATTTCCTCTAATTGTGATATTGAATTTCTACTATTGTCGGGAGTTGCTCCTTGTTCCTCTTTTATCACCGGTTTTAGCATCTGCACGGCATCATGATTGGAGTAATTTTGCCCTAGATTGTGTAATTTGTGTATTTGTGAAAAAAAGAAGTAAAAGTTGTCAAATTGGGATTTTGCATTTTGGGCTGTTTCCTTTGTTAGTCTTACACGTCATTTTCTAGAACCAGTTTGGATGATGAAAGTATGGTTGATAGGTTTCCACCTCCACCGCTACCTCTGCTTCCTTCTTTACAGTATTATTATCAAGTACAGACCAGAGAGAGAGAGAGAGAGTTTGGGGGTATTTCTGTAAAAGAAGCTTACATTAGTCTTCATTCTGGAACATATAAATGAAATAGTATCGCTGTGGTATTATACCTGTGCCTCTTTAGTGAAGAAAGCTCTACTCCTTCCTCCATTTCTTCATAAATGGCTCTAGTTCTTCCTTTCCATGGAAAATTCACCCTCAATTCAGCCAAGCTTAGACCTCCCAGGGGGGGCAATCTTCGAAAATGTGTGGTTACCTGCACCTTAACAGAAGAAAAAAGAAAGATTGCGGTTAAGAGTGGAGATGATTCATTAGATATATGTCGGGTTGTTAACGGGATGTGGCAGACGAGTGGTGGGTGGGGCAAGATTGAACCAGACAATGCTGTCGATGCCATGCTTCGATATTCTGATGCCGGGCTTGACACTTTTGACATGGCTGATATATGTAAGGCACTGTAATTTCAGAGGAGAACAAGAAATAGCTCCATATTGGAGCTGATTTGTTATTTCACAATACATAGTTCTGTAGTTGAAGTATAATTTATTTAATTGTAGGACTTTCTTTAGGTGCCTTTTACCTATGAAAATTTTCAATTGGTTAAGTGGTTTCTTTGTGTATCACAATTTTTTGTTTTGTTTTGATTTTGGTAGATGGGCCTGCTGAAGATCTTTATGGGATCTACATCAACCGAGTTCGTAGGGAGCGCCCCCCTGATTACTTAGAGAAGGTCAGAGGGTGAGTTACGAATTACAACTTTAACACTCGGCTCTGATATGATCTATCATTTATACTTCTAATCTGAATACAAAATGAAGGTACTTTTGGAGTTTGTAATGCCTCGTATGCATATCATCAAGTTTCAGCAACCTTAACACCCTTCCTATCCTGCTATGCCGCAGTCTTACTAAATGGGTGCCACCACCGGTTAAGATGACGAGGAGTTTCGTGGAGGAGAGCATCAATGTTTCGAGGAGGAGGATGGATGTTCCTTCCTTGGATATGCTTCAATTCCATTGGTACGGATTTTTCATTCTACATTTTGGTTATCATGGAAATGGGCAAACATATAAACTTTTAGTTGATTTACAGTAATATGAAATTGTATTACAACTTGAAATCTGTCCATTTGCTTTGCAAAAATCTTGTTCGGAAGCACCTTGAATGAATGATCTTTTGTCTTTATGTTAACCTGATTCTGGTGATGATATAACATATGTGACAGGTGGGATTATGCCAATTCCGGTTACCTTGATGCCTTAAAACATCTTACAGATTTAAAAGACGAAGGTGAACTGAGCTGGCCTTTAAAATCAAAATTGCACATTCCGGTTGTTGTTGGATAATTTTGTTGTGCGGCTCTCATGTAGGCAAAATTAAGACCATTGCTCTGACCAATTTTGATACTGAGAGGTTGCGGATAATTATTGAGAATAATATTCCAGTAGTCAGTAACCAGGTGAAATGCATTTCCTTAGTCTCCTCTTCTTATGAAGTCGAATCTTGCTTGGTAAAGATACTCTTCTGAATTGACCTTGACTGTTACATGTCTAATGTGCTGGATGCCTTCAGGTGCAACATTCAATTGTTGACATGCGTCCTCAACAGAAAATGGCAGAGCTTTGTCAGCTTACTGGAGTCCAACTAATAACGTATATCTCACTCTATCTCTCATGTATACACATCCTCTATTTACCAATACCAGCTATTGATAAACATAAGGTCCATTTTCTGTTTTCAGTGATAGTGAAAATTTAGCTTTTGAAGAAACTTCGTGGTTTCACGTAATCTTTTGATCATATCATTATCGTGTCGTTAAGGTTATTTAGCAAATTTGCTTCACGATACGAGAGTTGATTACAGAATCCCATCCCTTGTTATAAAGCCTTGGCACATGCATACTATATAGCTTTCAGCCATATAGGCTAGATGTTTAGATCTTCATTCTAAGCTCTAACTCTGGTTTTACATGCATTGCTTTTGTGCAGGTACGGGACAGTAATGGGTGGTCTCTTATCTGAGAAGTTTCTTGATACCAACCTGGCCATCCCATTTGCTGGGCCTAAAATAAACACTCCTTCCCTTCAGAAGTACAAAAGGGTATTCTTCTTCTTCTTTAACAATGTATATATGCCTCACCATTCTTTTTCTCTAGCTAGCAACACCTTACAGTACTTAAACATTGATGGTTGATTTAAAAACGGGAACTTTGGGGTCCCTAACCAGCATCCTTTTGTTACTTGAATAATCCGCCATTTCCGCCCAAGGTCAATTACCAACACCTTCTCACCAATAGTACAACAACACATGAATGAGGATCATCTGCATAATTGGGTTATTTTAGGCATGTTTAGTCAAAAATATTTGAAGCAAGTGCCGACATATAGGGTGTGTTGTGTTTGGCACCAATACAGTGTTTAAAAAAGCAGTGCTATAGCTCGCTATAGCGCGCTATAGCAACTTCTGAACCTCCCACCGCCTGCCTTGACAAAGGCGCCCATTGAGTGGAATAGCAACCCAAAAGCGCTCGAGGCGCACCTATGGCACAAGGCGCGCTATAGCACGCCTTTTATTGCTTTTCCATATTCTGTGCAGATTACTATTTCAATGAAGTTTATCCTTTCCAGTTTTTTTAATTATAAAATCTTTTCATATCTTTGTAGTTTTGGAAAATATATTTCAACAAAATTTGAATATTTTATTCTCTATCATTGTTTATCCTTTCTTTGATTCAATAAATATGATCAGCCCTCCTCAATTCCTCTTCACGTATGATTCCTCCCTTCTTTACCCACACCTTCCAATCTACTTCCCTCCAGTTTCTGTCCTTCTCCCCCCTTCTTTACCCACACCTTCCAATCTACTTCCCTCCAGTCTCTATCCTTCTCCCCTTCTGGAGTTGCTTGCTCTTCGCTGGTGTTGTGTCTTCACTGCTGCTGAGTAGTAGCTCACATATACCCAGCAGCTAAGATCACAAGAAGAAGAGGAGGAGGAGGAAGTTGAAGGATACAAGTCCATTGATGAAGATGAGGGGGTGTCCCAACATTGAGGAAGAAGATGATGAAGATGGCCTTGATGACTTCGTTTGACCCACTTCCTAACCATCCACCATTCCAACCCATTCCACTTGAAGTCTTTCTTTTATCTAATCTCTTATGTTTTAGACTTGCATTTAATATCTATGATGTTTTGGACTTGGTTTTATTATATTATTAGGTTTCAATTAGGTTTTATTTCATCATTAACATATTTATACTATTAAATTTGAAAGTTACATAAGTTTAAATTATTTTTACATTAATTATGGAAAAAGCGATCGCCTTTGCCTCTAAGGCGCGCTATAGCGCTAGGCTGGTCCCATTGCTTTTCATCGCCTCTAGCTATTTTAAACACTGCACCAATAGTACAACAACACATGAATGATTGTGTTTTGGGTTAGGGTTGATGTAGATCTTTGTAGCAATGAAAAGGTGCAATGTGAAGATAGCGTATTCGAGTAGTTAGCTGACTTCATTTGGGTTATGGGTGATAAGTCGGGGAGTACGCATTAATTTTAGCCACAAAATGGCAGAATTGCATATTGTCTCAACATATGAGTGTTTAATCCTAACCTTCCTACTCTGTAGTATATTGTTGATAGTGGCCTGTGGCTTGTGAATTTTGCTCATGATTTATAACTGCTGCATTCATCATTTGCGTTCAATGATCAATTATGTGTGCAGATGGTAGATGCCTGGGGAGGTTGGTCTCTTTTCCAAGCCCTTCTTCAAACGCTGAATAGAGTTGCTTTAAAACACGGAGTGTCCATCCCAACTGTGGCCGTTAGGTACATACTCGATCAGGTAATGTCATTCTTCTACCTTGTCATCCTCCTAAACTGTGGCCGTTAGGTACATACTCGATCAGGTAATGTCTTCACTGAAAGAATAAGAAAAAGTTTGTATTAGGAGTTTCCTCCTTAAATAAGTTCTGAATCCCTGGTTTTGAATGCAGCCAGCAGTGGCAGGCTCAATGATTGGAGTGAGGCTTGGGCTGGCAGAGCATATTAAAGACGCAAATGCCATTTTTTCACTGGCTTTGGACGAGGACGATGTGGGAAGCATCATGGAGGTATCCAGGAAGGGGAAGGACCTCTTGAAGGTAATTGGGGACTGTGGGGACGAATACAGGCGTTAGTACGGCTGACGCTTTGTATATAACATAGGGTTTACCCATCGATCATGTATATGGGTGAAAAGCTGAGCTTTACATACTCGTCTCCAGGGAAAAAAAATAGTAAATGACAATACTTCCAAGTGTTACAATCAGTGGAATTTTGGATTCTAAGTGAAGTTATGATAAGAGCTCTTTTCATTTTCATTTTCCAAGGGCGAGCTGTCCGTTGTTTGTCAGCAAGCATTTCATTTTCTGGGTAACTGGGTAAGGGACGGGTGAACCATTCCGGAATGGCTCACCGGAAAGGACATGTGGGTAGTACCCATAGGTCCCCGGTTGAAACCCCGGAATGACCGCTCTTTATTTACCAATACAAGGGTAAGGGACGGGTGGGCATGTGACGGGACAGGATTGAGCCGGGACGGGACTCGTCCCGCGAAATTTTTACGGGACGGGATTGATACTTTTTTATCGGGACGGGATGGTGTCTGGACGGGACGGGACGGGCATTGTCTCGCAAATAAAAATAATATAATATTATATAAATTTGCAAAGTGAAAAATGCTTTAATAATTCATTAATTTGAATAATATGTTGAATATGGTATTCTTCTCAACTATATTATTCAATAATAATATTATTATTATTATTATTATTAATATATAATGCTATTATTAATTCATACAATGATTATATAATTAATTATAATGTTCAACATATTTGGTTACGTTATCTTACTAGATCGGGACGGAAAGGGATTGAGACGAGATTCACCCGATACTGTCTTATTATCGATTGATAGTAGGGAAGAATACCGTATTTAGCTATTTGCCTCTTGTAGCTCAGCTTGTTAGCCGACTCCGATCTAATTTCATGTAAATACTTTTATTATTATTATTATTATTATTATTATTATTATTATTATTATTATTATTATAATGCCACGTTATAATTATATATATATAATAATAATAATATTATTATTATTACTTATTTTTATTGTTATTATTATAAAATAATTATACTTTACAAGAAAAAAATATAATATGATATAATAATAATATAATATAATAATAATAATAATAATTTTATTATAAAGTAATATTATTATTAAATTATATTAAAATATTATATAATATTATTATTATTATAATCAATTATTATTATAAATTGAAAATTATTATTATTATTATAAATAATATTTGCTCAAATAATAATAATATTATTGTAAACAAATATTATTATTATAAATGAAAGATTATGATTATAATTATAATATTTTCTCAAAATAATAATAATAATATTATTATTATTATTTATTTTTTATTTACACAAAGTTAGTTGGAAGTCTCGTAACAAATTGAGCTCCCGCATTTCGTCCCGTATAATTTTTGCGAGATTTGCGGGATCCCACCGGAATCGTCCCGCGTTTCATCCCGCATAATTTTTGCGGGGCGGGATCGGGACTGAACTGGAATTTGCAGGATTTGTGCCCACGTCCCCCTAAGGGACCTTATGATCTAGTTCCAGATGGTATGACAGTGGATTAAAATATTGCACTTTTTTTCTTCTTCTGAATTTATCATCATCAACGGAATAGAAGTGCCTTTGTCATCTGTTAAGCACCACTTCAATGGAGCACAAATTCTGGTTGTGGCTTTTGTTCTTCATTTTGTCTACTTCTAGTGCTGACTTGCTTCTGCATTGTATTTGTGACCTTTTATTTTCTAAAATTGATTCGTGCTTTGTCACTGTACTTGTTTATGATTGATTATGATTAAGAGTGATTATGATTAAGAGTGACTATACTTATATTGAATTCATCCGAAGGTCGACTAATATTAAGCTGGGTGATTTTTAGATTTATGACTTAATTAGATTGACCGATATATGGAGATTGACTTTGTCATTGAACTTGTGAAGTCTATTAGCTCATTTGATAAAACCATTGTATAAAGATGTGGGTTCGACTTTTATACTCCCTCCGTTCCATAATACATGTCCCTTTGCTTTTAGGGCACGCTTTTTAATGAGCGGAAAACTCTAGAAAATATTATTTTTTTAATTAATTTTTTTATATAATATGATACCCATTAGTAATAAGTATCAAATTATATAAAAATTTTAATTAAAAAAATAATATTTTATAGAGTTTTTCACTCATTAAAAAGCGTGCCGAAAAGGAAAAGGACATGTATTATGGAACGGAGGGAGTACTAGTTAGTATGCATCGGTGATGTAACTTGCTCTAAACTTTTCATATTGCTTAATGTTAGACCAAATGAAAGGAAAACCAATAACTTATGATGTCAGTTTGTCGATGTGTGTTTGGCTGCAGCCCGGCCTCATTGTAGAATAATGGAATTGATGTAAAGTTCTCATTGAGGGTTTCATTCATTAATCAATCGTATATATAGGTTACAATAGATTGGGCCTTTTGGCCCACTATACAATATGAAGACTATGTAATCTATCAAACCCCCGCAGTCGAAATTGGAAGGTCCCGTACACCGAGACTGGACCGAAAATCAAGGAACAATTGACGAGGTAAACCCTTGGTAAATATATCAGCGTACTGATAGGAAGACGGGACATGTAGAACACGAACATGTCCAAGAGCACCCTTGTCCCGAATGAAGTGGAGATCGAGCTCAATGTGCTTCGTGCGCTGATGCTGGACTGGGTTGCTAGCTAGATAGACGGCGGAGACGTTGTTAGTGTAGACCATGGTGGCCTTCTGAAGAGGGCAGCGGAGCTCAAGGAGAAGATTGCGCAGCCATGAGCAGTCGAAGACAACGTTGGCGACGCCCCTGTACTCAGCCTCGGCGCTAGAGTGAGACACCACAGACTGACGCTTCGCTGACCACGACACAAGAGTGTCGTTGAGGAAGACACAATAGCCAGACGTGGAGCGACGTGTGTCAGGACAACCACCCCAATCCGCATCAGTGTAAGCGACGAGGTCATGCCGAGAGGAAGGGGTGATCGTGGTGCCCAGCTCGAGGGTACCGCAGATGTACTGGATGATCCGCTTCAAGGCCTGAAAATGCGGTTCCTTGGGCGCATGCATGAACAGGCAGATCTGCTGAACAGCGTAACTGATGTCTAGCCGAGTAAACGTAAGATACTGCAACGCACCGGCGAGACTCCGGTACAACGTCGGATCATCAAACAGAGGACCAGAGTGAGCACTAAGCTTGTTGGAGGTATCCACAAGGGTGACGACAGGCTTGCAGCTGCTCATCTTGGCCCGAGCAACAGTTTCGGCATCATACTTACTCTGAGAGAGAAACAACCCAGACGCATGACGCTGCACAGCGACGCCCAACAAGTAAGACAACGGACCCAAATCTGACATGGTGAACTCGGCGCTCAACTGGGCAACAATAGACGTCCGAAGAGCATCATAAGAGGCGGTGAGGATGATGTCGTTGACATATAGTAACAGAAAGGCCATGTCTGTGCCTCTGCGATAGATAAACAAAGACGTATCCGAGCGGCTGCCAACGAAGCCCAAGCGTAGCAGATGAGATGCAAAGCGTTGGAACCATGCCCGCGGGGCTTGTTTCAGACCATACAAAGAGCGCTTCAGGAGACAAACGTGCTTGGGACGATCAGTATCAACGAACCCGGGCGGCTGAAACATGTAAACTGTCTCATTCAGATGGCCATGCAGAAAGGCGTTCTTGACATCCAGCTGATGAATAGCCCAATGTCGCGATAACGCTAAGCTCAGCACCACTCGGATAGTGGCAGGCTTGACCACGATGTTGAATGTCTCATCACAATCAATACCTGTCTGCTGAGATCGACCATTAACCACAAGACGAGCTTTGTAGCGTTCCAACGACCCATCAGAGCGGAACTTGTGGCGGAAGAGCCACATGCAGCGAATGACGTTCGCCTCAGGAAGGCGAGGAACAAGAACCCAGGTATCATTCCTTGTAAGGGCCCTGTATTCATCGAGCATAGCCGCCTACCACTTTGGGTCGAGGAGGGTTGTTTTGTGGGAGTTGGGGATAGGGGAAAGGGAGGTCGGAGGGGAGGTAGGAGGAGCCATGGGGACGGTGGGGGCGGGTGGGTACTGTGCGGCGGGCGCGACATGGGGATGCAGCTGCAGCAAGGGAGGGGAGGCAGGGGTCGCGGCAGGTAGGTGTGCCGCAGGTGCAACACCATGCTGCAGCCGCGGCAACTGGCAAGGTGTGGGCCGCGGGATGTGGGGGGGGGGGTGAGGTTGAGGGTGAGTGGTGTTGGGGTGATCAGAGGCGGATATAGAGACAATTTGTCGCGGTCTGAACACACCGGAGATGCTACGGGTGTGCGGTCTGGTGGTAGGGGGAGGGGGCGGTGGTGGGGGCGGTGTAGGGGGAGAAGCAGGAGCACTAGTAGAGCTCTGGGGAAGGAGAAAGTGTGAGAAAGGAGACTCTGACTCAGACTGGGAGACAGTGGGTGTGGTAGAGGAGGGAGAAGGGAAAGCGAGACTCATCAAAAGTTACATGACGTGATAGAATAAGCTTATGGCTCCGAACATCGAGGCAAAGGTAACCGCGATGATCAGACGGATAGCATAGGAAGACACATGGAGTGGAGCGCGGGTGAAGCTTGTGTGGGACGGTGGAGGACTGGTTTGGGAAGCACAAACACCTGAAGGTTCGAAGGTGATCATACCTAGGCAAGGTGCAATAGAGTGCCTGAGTGGGCGAGCGATGGTTTAGGGTAGTAGATGGGAGAATGTTGAGGAGATAACATGTGGTTGATAAGGCGTGAGGCCAATAGGTAAGGGGAATAGATGCGTGAAAGAGGAGAGAGCGCATCATGTTGGTTATGGTTCTAATGATTCGTTCAGCCTTGCCATTCTGCTGGGAAGTATAGGGGCAAGACAACCCATAGGAGATCCCATTTGTGGTGAAGAAAGTGTGAAGGTCTTTGTTATCAAATTCACGACCATTGTCACATTGGAAACATTTGATGGATGTTTGAAATTGTGTTTTGATGTAAGCGTGAAATTTGACAAAGATAGGAAACACTTGAGACTTGAAATGCAACGGGAAAACCCATAAGAAGTGACTGTAATCATTAAGAAACAAGAGGTAGTACTTGTGACCCTCCTTGCTAGGCACGGGAGAGGTACAAATGTCACTATGAATTATATCAAACGGTGCAAAAGTAGAGTTCAAAGACCGCTGAAACGGCAGTCTGGCATGTTTGCCTAACTGACAGGAAGAGCATAAACTAGAGCGTAGCTCTCTATTACAGTTGACAAGACTCTGAGAACGGAGGACATCTAGAACGGCAGCACTGGGATGGCCCATGCGTGCATGCCACAGGCTGGACAACGATGCCGAGAGGGCGACCGGGCACGACTGACTGGATGTAAAAGGTGGTGTGACAGGGTAGAGCTCCCCGGTGCTGTTATATCTCAAGCGAGCAACCCCCGTAGTAAGATCGTTGACAGAGAAACCAAAGGGATCAAACGCAAGTGAAACGTTATTGTCAGTAGTGAACCGACGGACAGAGATAAGGTTTTTGACAATCTTTGGGGCAATGAGGACATTGTTAAGGTGTAGTGGGTGGGTTGGGTTCTGTAATTTGGTGTGGCCAATTCCCGAAGTAGCAAGGCGACCACCATTGCCGACGATAATAGAGTGTGCAGGACCTTTAAAGGAAATAGAAGAGAGGTTACCTGAGGAGTTCGTCATGTGGGAGGTGGCACCAGTGTCCATGTACCAAGAAGAGTCGGGAGATGTCGGTTTCATAGCGGAGAAGGCGTGATGCTCAGCAGGCGGAACATAGCCTTGATCAGACGATGTTAGATAGGCATGAGGACCGGCATGTCGAGGGGCAGGAAAGCCGGATTGCATCCAATGAGGGTTGAAGCCAGGCACCGGGGACCATCGAGGGCCACCAGTCCATGAATGTTGCGTGCGTTGCCGATAGATGCGGGTGCTGCAGAAGCTGCAGTCGCGGCCGCTGCATATGCCACGGCCGCCGCTTATGCTGGGCATGGTGCCGAGATGAGGAAGGGGACGGTGGCGCTGCATATGCTGGTGAGGAGAGAGGGAGAGAGAGGGGCCGAGAGGGAGGCCGGTCGGCGGCAGGGAGGGGTGGGCCGGTGAGGCGAGGGGAGAGAGAGAGATCGGCGGCGAGGGGACGACGCCGGCGGCGGTAAGAAGAGGAGTGGGGCGGGAGGATCAAATTAGGGTTCCGTGAGGAAGAAAAGGTTGTGATACCATGTAGAATAATGGAATTGATGTAAAGTCCCCCTTGAGGGTTTCATTAATTAATCAATCATATATATAGGTTACAATAGATTGGGCCTTTTGGCCCACTATACAATATGAAGACTATGTAATCTATCACTCATGACTCTCACAACCCGTAAATAGTTGCTCCTTCCTTTGCCTTTCCCAGCACCTCCATAACCTAAAGGCCCACGAGGTTTGAACGTTGAAGGATGTCGCTTCACGTCTTCTCTTAGCCACATAAGTCACTCTAAAGACGACAATGGTGGACTTGATGTGAAGTACATCCTATTCTTGTTCCTTTGGTTTTGATGATAACTAAACCTAGACATTCGCCTTGGCGACGCCTCCTCTGAGGGCAAGAGCCTCAGCTTCTAAAGCGGAAATGTGCCCACATTTAAAACCGTCACAATTGACGATTGATCCGCGATGGTCTCTGATAATGAAACCAGTAGAAGCCTCACTCGTAGCCAATTTGGATTCATCAAAATTAATTTTGAATGATCCATCAACTAGTTTACCCCATCTCAAATTTCTTCTCCTTCTTGGCTCATTTGTTCCTAGTTTAATATTATGAAATAATATTTACGAAAATGAACAAATACTAATTAATCATTTTTTTTGACAAAGCAAAGATTTGGAAGGTTTCAACACCGACGTGACCACCAACCAATGACGTCCTTACAGACGAAAATACCAAAATCAGACCTAGTAACCAACGAGACAACATCACACGAGTGGCGCAGTTGTACAACTCGCTCAACCACCTGGTTGGCCTCCCTGACCACATGGAGAAACACCACCGAGGCAAAGGAGAGTGATAGAAAGAGGATATCAGAGATGAGGATCTCCACTCCCATATAAACTTCCAGAGCCCTTTAGCCACATTAATGATCGTCAGGTTGTCTCCTTCGACCTCGATCTTTTGAATGTCGAGATTCCTAGCTGCCGTCAATCTCACATGGAGGCCCCGCACTTCAGCATAAAATGCAAATGACGAACCCGACAAGTAATAAATTATTTTATTATATTCATAAATAAAAATAATTAGTTTATTTTCGTTTAGTTTTAAAAGATAACAGATTTTGGAATTTATAATATATGGAGTATTATTGAATAAATGCAATTGTATTAAAGGAAAATCATTAGTTGAATGGGTGTTAGTACGAAATTTATTTAAATTCAAGGGAAAATTACAGAAAACCACCCTTTAAATATGGGTGTTTTCACTTAACCACCCCTTAAACTCAAAATTACAGAAAACCACCCTTTAAATGGTATTTGGTTACAATTCACCACCCATTCGACTATTTTTGTTACTTTATCATTCAATATGTTATATTTTAATATTTTTTAACTCAAATTTGATTGTAAATATATTCAAATTTTGAATTTAAGAGCCCAATTATATTTTAGGGATCATTGTATTTATTTTTAAAAATAATAATTATAGGCTATATTTATTATTATTTTTTAAAAATAAATAAAATAATCTCTAAAATATGATCAAGCCCTTAAATTCAAAATATGAATATATTTACAATCAAATTTGAGTTTAAAAATATTAAAATATAATATATTAAACCATAAATTAAAGAAAATAGTTGAATGAGTGGTGAGTTGTAAACAAATACCATTTAAAGGGTGGTTTTCTGTAATTTTGAATTTAAGGGGTGGTTAAGTGAAAACACCCATATTTAAAGGGTGGTTTTCTGTAATTTTGCCTAAATTCAAAAAAGAATTTAGATAACGTGATATCTTCTCTTTTTATTATTATACTTAGTTTTAATTAGTTTGAACAAAATCCTATGCTAATTAGGTTTGAAAGATTGTTATGTTTTGTAATCCTTGTAATTTGTTTGTAACAAAACATTCGTTTATTTGGTTATTAAGGTACACAAAGGTCTAGGCTAGGTGAACCCTTACTTAACCACACACCAACCTAGTTATGCCGTGGTCAGGAAAAGCTCATTGGTCCCATGGTCTGACCATGTGTGGCACCAATGGCTAGCCTGACTCACTAGGTGAGGCTAATGGATGGGTGTGTATGTTTATGTGAGGTGTTGGTTGATTTGGTTGCTTATTTCCGAGTTGTGCATTAACAAAGAGTTGAGCCTATTTCCTTGGCCCAATCTTCTGGCCCAACTCACAACTTGTGACCGTTGCTACCTCGTCTATATATACTCACATCTAAAACACCCTAGAGGAACTGTAGCATTCTCACTCTCTCTCAGGTAAGCCAAGGAGGCTAGGGTTTGGGAGAACGGCTAGGGTTTCTAGCTTGAGAGTGTTCAGACGACGGCGATTTCTTCAAGGGAGCTCGTCCGGGTTGGTTGCTACCTGAGTTCCTGCTTACACAAGGAAGAAATGAAGAAGAAGGCTATGAAGGAAGGTTCCTATGTTGAGAAATCTCTCTGAGATTTCTCGGTCCTCGACGAACGATCTCTAACCCTATTCTCTTCTTATCTTCATTGTTGTGTTGCTCTTGAAATCGCTAGTCTAGATCTTGTGCATCTTATGCCATTGTAACCTGTTTTGAACTTGGATGCTTAGTGAAATTGGGTGAACCTCCCCCCCCCCCCGAGGTTCCGCGGATGTAAGGTATCCGAACCGCGTAAACAAAGGCTTTGTGTTCTTGTGTTTGTTTCGTTTACTCGTTGTTTTCGTTATCCTGTCGATCGATTGTGAGAGCGAGACAACCCTAATTATCATAAAAGATTATGGATGACAATGGGTCGGGTGATGGGTGGATGATCTACTTCCGTCACCCGACCCACCACTCAAAACCTCACCCTACCCGACCCATCACCCACCAAATATTTCACCCGCCCCTGGATCGGGTGATAATTTGGGTGAAATACAAGACATTAAATTCATCAAAAAAATTATTGAAAAACATACGTCGAACACATCGGCGAATAAACATTAATTACGAGCCCATTGCATTCACGTTTCCATTTTAATTAGAAGCTAATTACATTGCATATCTTCAAATAAAAATTGTATAACTCACTTTATGACAAGATATTTCTATTTTAATTATTTGATAGGTATCTTGAATTAGGTTTAAGGGGTATATTGGTAATTTTACATATAAAATATAATTATATAATATAAGTCGGGTGACGGGTTGGGTGACGGATCGGGTGATGGGTAAGGAATGTCTTCACCCGAATCCGACCCGACCCCACCACCCATTTAATATCCACTTTATTTCGAATTTTCACCCACTTTTTCGGGTCGGGTGAGACGGATATCCGTCGGATGCGGGTGAAATTGTCATCCCTATCAAAGATACTATAAGAATTCCTTCTTTTTTTTTGAGAAGAAGATCAACCAATTCTATTCCAAATCCTTAGCAAAAGCAACAGCAATGGTATCTGGTAGTGTTTGCACCGAAAAATACAGAGAGTGGGAAATTGGCCTAACCGCCGCTAGCTCGTGAGCTACATTGTTTCCTGCCCTTCGTACAAAGCTAAACTCAATGGAATAAAAAAAAACAAAGTTGAGAAGAAATAACATTAGTGATATTGAAAAGAATTCCTTTCCCAAACTCCCCCTGCTGCAGCTTGGTCACCAGTGGCTTGCAATCCGTCTCTACCTGGATCCGCTTGAGGCCTCTTTCCTTTGCCAATTGTATCGCCCATCGAACCCCTTCCGCCTCGGCCACCTCCGGCTCATTGGTAGTATGAATCTCTCGCTGCCCACCGAAGATGAGTTCACCCGAATGGCTTCTACATATTACTCCCACCGTTGTCTTGCCCGCTCGTCCTACACTGGCATCGCAGTTAAGTTTCACAACTCCCTCCTCCGGCCTTGTCCACTTCACCCTTCCCGTCAATCCTCCTTGCGGCATCTGGGCTGCTGCTGTGACGTCTCTATAGCTCTCTACTTCCATCAGCATCTCATCCACTTCGCGAAGAATTTGCTCGGGGTCCTGATGCTCCCCCTCGAAGATTCTCCTATTTCTTGCTCTCCACACATGCCACAGAATCGTCGTCCACTTCTTCCTGTCCGCTTTGCTTCCCGTTGTGAACATGGATATGAAAGTAGCATATGTGGTATATGCCCCCATCCATACCCGTTCCAACTTAGGCACTCTCTTCCAAATCCTCCTTGCCGTCTTACATTCAAATAAGGTGTGGAAAGAAGTTTCCTCCTTCCCACACACCTCACAGCATGCCTCTTCCGTGATTTTCCGTCTCGCAAGATTCTTCTTACACGGCAGAACATCTCTTGCCGCTCGCCAAACTAACGACGCAACCTTTGGGAGAATTTACAGCCTCCATAATGCCTTCCAGGCGCTCTCAATCTCGTCCGTAACCGAGGTCCCCGCTGCCCCCTCTCCCTCTACATCCCTCTCTGTCAAGGCGTGATAAGCGGATCGAACAGTAAAAACACCGTTCTTTGTATAGCTCCAGACGAGATGATCACGTACCAGGGGATCTATGAGCCGAATCTTCTGAACTTGCTCAACATCACACGGCAACAGTAGCCTCCGAAGCTCCTCCTCATCCCATCTTCCCGAGCTCCAATCAATCGGATCGACAACTCTCATTTCCGAGTCTCCCCCAAAAAAATTCCTCAATACCTTGAAACTCCTCGGCCTGGGTAACCATTTATCGTCCCACACCTTTATATCTGCACCATTGCCAACGCACCATCTCAGCCCCTCCTGCAATCCATCCCGCCCACTTATGATGCTCCGCCATGTGTAGCTCGGATTATAGCCCACAGTCGCCTATAAGAAAGGGGTCCTCGGATGATATCGAGCCTTCAACAGCCTCGCCAGCAAAGACTCTGGCTCCTGTAGAATCCTCCATGCCTGCCTTGCCAGAAGATCTCTGTTAAAGAGATGAAGGTCCCTAAACCCCATCCCACCTTTGTCCTTGGGCCTATACATCCATTTCCAGCTCATCCAGTGCGTCTTTTTCTTTCCCTCCCTCTCTCCCCACCAAAAGTCACAAAGCAGCATCTCGATCTCCCTGCATAAACTCACCGGCAGAAGGAAACATGACATCGTATACGTGGAAATAGCATGTGCTACCGCCTTTATAAGCACCTCCTTACCTGCTCTTGACAGTGTCTTCTCCTTCCAACCTTTCATTTTTTTTTTCCAAACCCTCTCCTTTAATTGATCAAAAATAATCCTCTCGGATCTCTCGATCATGGTCGGCAACCCAAGGTAACGGTCATGCTTTGAGACCTCTCGTATTCTCAGCAGTTCCTGTATCGACCTCCTAGTACTCTCCTCTACGTTCCCGCTGAAAGAAAGTTCTAATTTTGAGAGATTTACCTGTTGTCTCGACGCTGCTCCATAAGTATGGAGGATTCTGATAATTTCCGTACTCTGCTGGCAGGTTGCTCCTAAAAAAAGAATACAGTCATCGGCGAAAAATAGATGGGAGATTGCAGGTGCCGATGGAGCCACCTTAATCCCTTCCAGCACTTTCCGCATCTCACTTGCTCGAATCATTCCTAATAGGCCTTCAGCACAAAGCAAAAAGAGGTAAGGCGACAGCGGATTGCCCTGGCGAAGTCCCCTTCTCGGGACGAAAGTCGGTGTTGGCCCGTCCTCCATTAGAACCGAAAAGCTAACCGTGGATACACACTTCATGACTAGCGAGATCCATTATTTCCCCCCTTTGGGGCAAAGATCTTTCATTATGGACGGGGCCTTCACCTTTGGGATCAGCGTAATAAACGTGTGATTCAGTCCCTCCGGTATCGGGGCCCCATTCAGAATATCAAGAACAAACTCAGTAACCTCTTTTCCGACAATATGCCAACATCGTTGGTAGAACAATGTTGGCATACCATTAGGACCTGGAGCTTTTGTAGAGTGCATTGAGAAAAGGGCAGATTTTACCTCTTCCGCGGTGAAGGGACGTGACAGCTCCTGGTTGTTCTCTGCCGAAACCAAGGGCTCGATTCCTTGAGTAGCTGTGCCCGGGTCTGCTCTAGCATCAGACTGAAACAGAGTGCTAAAATAGGCTATTGCTATCCGTGTCATCCCCTCAGACGATCTCTCCTCCACTCCCTCATCATCTACCAGTTTCTGAATTCGATTCGGTTTCATTCTCCCCGATGCCTTCTTATGGAAGTAACTCGTATTCCGATCACCACATCTAAACTCGTTCTCCCTTGCCCGCTGATACCACAAGACCTCCTCCTTGTCCATAAGTTCCCGCTCTCTTCCTTCCAAATCCTTCCTCTCCCTAACTAGCTCCCCCGTCTTCCCATTGCCCAGCTCGGCCAGCCGCTTCCTTACCTTAGCCAATTCAGACCTCACGTTTTCCTTGATCGGCCAGGGTCTTGATGTGTTGACAGTAGGCAGATATCGACGAAAAAGAAGAAAGCTTGCAGCTTGAGAATTTGTGCTCGAGATAAACAGCACGGGTGGACTTGTTGTCTTGAAAGATATCCTGAAGTTTCTTCCAAGCATTCAAGGCAGAGTCTTTGGGGTCGAGTATGGTGGTTAATAGATCTTTTGAGATGGTGTTGAAGATCCATTGAAGAACAATGGTGTCAAGTTGAGCGAAGAGATCGTCGTCTTCGCTTTCAGGGCATTTGGCGGAGGAGTCAATGTGGTGGAGGACTTTATGAGCCTTAACATGGGTCGTGAAGAGGTGCGACCACATGGTGTAGGTACTGGATTCATGATCAAGAATGATAGGGATGCAATTTTTGATGTTGTAGATGGTTAGGGCGGAATGGAATGGTGATTTGGTGGAGGTGGATTCGGTAGTCATTGTGACGAGGATGATAGAGAGAGATAGGAGAGAGAGAGAGAGAGTGGTCGGCGGCAAGGGGACGGGGAGGCCGACGGTAGGAGGGGTGGCCGAGGCGGGTGTGTGAGATGACGGCGAGGAGAGAGAGATGGGAGGCTAGCGGCGAGAGGTGGCCGAGGCGGGGGAGCGGCGAGGAGAGAGAGAGAGGGCGGCGAGGAGAGAGAGAGGGGTGGCGGCTAGGGTTTAGAGAAAAAAAATTAGTGTCTTTGGATCATAGGCTGTGATACCATGTGAGATCATGAGATTGATTGTAATGTCCTCCTTGAGGATTTCCATTCATTGATATAACATATATATAGGTTACAAAGTTATTGGGCCTTAACGGGCTTTTAGCCCACTATACAATATGAGACCTATGTAATCTATCACCCACCATCCAGATCTCCTTTCTTTCCCACCATTCTCTCCACCACTTTCCTATCTGCCTCCTGTTCAGCACTCCTTCTCTCCCTTACGATCCTTACTGGTGAGGCACGCATCCAATCCCCATACTCCCCATTGTATTGCTCCTCGTTCTCCCCCACCTCACATTTCGCTTCCACATGCCCTAGCATCCCACACGTGTTTTCAGAAATTCGGTAGCCTTTCGTACCTAATCTCCACCCAAATTTTCTTTTCTTCAATCATTACTATTATCCCCCTACGCATCGATTTTGTAACGTCGATCAGTACTCGCATCCTCAAGTACCTACTGCACGTGAGGAGCTCCTCCTCATCCATTTCCATCACTCCTCCAAAAACATGTCCTAGTTTCTGCGTCATGGCCTTGGTATAAGCAACTAGAGGCAAGTCATAGATTCTTACCCAGAATGGCGTGTGCGTGAAGTCACAAGCCGATACTTGCTCCATTCCCGGCTCCTTCAGCATGACCAGTGCTCGATCGAACGACCACGGCCCTCCTCTCAGAACCTTCTCCTTGTCCTCTTCATTGCTGAATTGAAAACTGAAAAGATTTTCCTTTATCTCCCTGAACAGAAACCCGCCCTTCGTGCGCCAAGCACCCTTCATGGTAGCTTTTAGGGCTTGCGCATTAGGGCTCCTGGATGATAGAACCTTCCCTATCAGCGTCAACCGAGCATGAACGGAGGCTTCTTTCTTCACAGCCTCGTCGCCCACCACCGCAACACCCTCCTCCTCCGTCAGATGAATACCCTTCCCTCGATCTCCCATGTCGATAGCAATAGCCTATTCACACAGCACTGTGTCCCTGCCCTATCCAGAACAAAGTCCGAACCACGGTGAATCTCGCACGCTCGGCGAGAGGATACCTAGCTCCCACGGCCCAATACCGGAGAGAGAAACAGGCTATCGGAGATGACCAGTCGGTAACCGCCGTTTCACCCGTGTTGCCCTAGGGTTTCTCGGCGTACCATTCACTATAAGAATTCCTGATAATTTAATTTTAACTTATATAAATATTATACATATGTATAAAATTATTTTATAAAAAGTATCCGCACGTGTGCAGATACTAAACTAGTGCCTACTTACAGTGAGAACGTGCTAAATCGAATTTCATAAGATCAATCACACTGATAAGAAAACTCATCAACAAACTAGTACAGAAATCCCTCTCGTGACACCAAAGTTAGCCATGAAATGGGCCACGATATTAAACAATCAAACAAGCCAATCGATGCAACTACTAGCTAGACCTAATATTAGGAACTTAACCCTTTTCAAATACTTAAAACTTATATTTTAAGGTATATGAGTAGCCGTGGGACGTCTTATCATTTTGACATGGATTTTAGCTAAACCCAAAATTGAGATGAAGACGATTATGAAATACCTTTATTTGTGCAGTTTGGTCCGATGAAATGCCAAATAGAATGCCAAATTTAAACCTTTTTTCTTTCGGTTTAAGAATCCAAATTTAGTCTTCATTCTGGAACATATAAATGAAATAGTATCGCTGTGGTATTATACCTGTGCCTCTTTAGTGAAGAAAGCTCTACTTCTTCCTCCATTTTTCTTCATAAATGGCTCTAGTTCTTCCTTTCCTTGGAAAATTCACCCTCAATTCAGCCAAGCTTAGACCTCCCAAGGGTGGTGATCTTCGAAAATGTATGGTTACCTGCACCTTAACAGAAGAAAAAAGAAAGATTGCGGTTAAGAGTGGAGATGATTCATTAGATATATGTCGGGTTGTTAACGGGATGTGGCAGACGAGTGGTGGGTGGGGCAAGATTGAACCAGACATTGCTGTCGATGCCATGCTTCGATATTCTGATGCCAGGCTTGACACTTTTGACATGGCTGATATCTGTAAGGCACTGTAATTTCAGAGGAGAACAAGAAATAGCTCCATATTTGGCCTGCTTTGTTATTTCACAATTCATAGTTCTGTAGTTGAAATGTAATTTATTTAACTGTAAGACTTTCTTTAGGTGCCTTTTACCTGTGAAAATTTTCATTTGGTTAAGTGGTTTCTTTGTGTATCACAATTTTTTGTTTTGTTTCGATTTTGGTAGATGGGCCTGCTGAAGATCTTTATGGGATCTACATCAACCGAGTTTGTAGGGAGCGCCCTCCTGATTACTTAGATAAGGTCAGAGGGTGAGTTACGAATTACCACTTTAACACTCAGCTCTGATATGATCTATCATTTATACTTCTAATCTGAATACAAAATTAAGGTACTAATGCATATCATCAAGTTTCAGCAACCTATAACACCTTTCCTATCCTGCTGTGCTGCAGTCTTACCAAATGGGTGCCACCGCCTGTTAAGATGACGAGGAGTTTCGTGGAGGAGAGTATCAACGTTTCAAGGAGGAGGATGGATGTTCCTTCCTTGGATATGCTTCAATTCCATTGGTACAGATTTTTCATTCTACATTTTGGTTATCATGGAAATGGACAAACCTATGAACTTTTAGTTGATTTACAGTAATATGAAATTGTATTACAACTTGAAATATGCAAAAAATATTGTTCTGAAGCAACTTGAATGAATGATCTTTTGTCTTCATGTTAACCTGATTCTGGTGATGATATAACATATGTGACAGGAGGGATTATGCCAATTCCGGTTACCTTGATGCTTTAAAATATCTTACAGATTTAAAAGACGAAGGTGAACTAAGCTGACCTTTAAAATCAAAATTGCACATTCAGGTTGTTGTTGGTTAATTTTGTTGTGCGGCTCTCATGTAGGCAAAATTAAGACCATTGCTCTGACCAATTTTGATACTGAGAGGTTGTGGATAATTATTGAGAATAATATTCCAGTAGTCAGTAACCAGGTGAAATGCATTTCCTTAGTCTCCTCTTCTTATGAAGTCGAATCTTGCTTGGTAAAGATACTCTTCTGAATTGACCTTGACTGTTACATGTCTAATGTGTTGTATGCCTTCAGGTGCAACATTCAATTGTTGACATGCGTCCTCAACAGAAAATGGCAGAGCTTTGTCAGCTTACTGGAGTCCAACTAATAACGTATATCTCACTCTCTATCTCTCATGTATACTATATAGCTTTCAGCCATATAGGCTAGATGTTTAGATCTTCATTCTAAGCTCTAACACTAGTTTTACATGCATTGCTTTTGTGCAGGTATGGGACGGTAATGGGTGGTCTCTTATCTGAGAAGTTTCTTGATACCAACTTGTCCATCCCATTTGCTGGGCCACCAATAAACACTCCTTCCCTTCAAAAGTACAAAAGGGTATTCTTTTTCTTCTTTAACAATATACATGAATGAGGAGTATCTGCAAAATTGGATTATTTTAGGCATGTTTAATCAAAAATATTTGAAGCAAATGCTGACATATAGGGTGTGTTGTGTTTGGCATCCCTTTAATGATTGTGTTTTGGGTTGGGGTTGATGTAGATCTTGGTAGCAACGAAAAGGTGCAATGTGAAGTAGTTAGCTAACTTTCTTCATTTGGGTTCTGAATTTTGATAGTGACCTGTGGCTTGTGAATTTTGCTCATGATTTATAACAACTGTTGCATTCATCATTTGCGTTCAATGATCAATTATGTGTGCAGATGGTAGATGCCTAGGGAGGTTGGTCTCTTTTCCAAGCCCTTCTTCAAACGCTGAATAGAGTTGCTTTAAAACACGGAGTGTCCATCCCAACTGTGGCAGTTAGGTACATACTTGATCAGGTAATGCCATTCTTCTACCTTGTCATCCTCTGCGTGTTTGGCAAAAAGGGGTTTTTTTAGGGGTTGTGTATTTTTTAGGAGTTAGGAGTTTATTTTGGGTATTATGGAGGTGGAGATTTTTTTTTAAAATAACCTTGGAGAAAAGATGAATGGTGTTTGGTAGTTGTAAGATTTGAAAGATGTATTTATGGGTAAAATGACTAAAATACCCTCACCAATTACCCTCTTTCTTTGAACTGCACAAATGTTCCTCCTATGGTTGCACCAAGCTCGCTGCCGGTTCAAAGCCCCTCTCTACAAGCTCACCTACAACCACTGCCGCACCAAGCTCGCTGCCCCTCACCTAACCCACCCTCTCCAACCCACTGCCATAGGAGGAGATTGCAGGAAGCTCGCTGCCGCACCAAGCTCGCTGCCATAGGAGGAGATTACCCTCACCTAACCCACCCTCTCCAACCCACTGCCGCACCACGCTTGCTGCCCCTCTCTACAGCCAACCGCTGTCGGTTCAAAGCCCCCAATTTCATATCGAAGAAGAAGAGATTGCAGGAATCTGGATTGGTGAATAAGGAAGAAGACACAGCGGAGACGGAAATCATGCAGCACAGTGGGAGACGGAGACGAACGGAGCTCCAAGCTTGCTGCCATGGCAGTAGACGGATGCCGCCAGTGGCAAAATGAAGAAGAAGATGATGCTTGATGCGGGTGAGAGTGAGGGCATATGGAACAAACCCCCCTAAAAAATAAACTCAACCTCCCAAAGCTACCCACCCCAAGGTTATATTTTCATGAAATTTAAGCTTCCAATTAACCTCCCACACCTCCTATCAAAACTGTTGCCAAACAAGCATGGATCAGCTTTTTTTTTTTTTTAAACCCCCAAACCCCCAACTGCACCTACATTCAAACACAACCTTAACCTGTGGCCGCTAGGTACATACTTGATCAGGTAATGCCATTCTTCTACCTTGTCATCCTCTTAACCTGTGGCCGCTAGGTACATACTTGATCAGTTAATGTCTTCACTGAAAGAGTAAGAAAAAGTTTGTATTAGGAGTTTCTTCCTCAAAGAAGTTGTGAATCCCTGGTTTTGAATGTAGCCAGCAGTGGCGGGCTCAATGATTGGAGCGAGGCTTGGGCTGGCAGAGCATATTAAAGACGCTAATTCCATTTTTTCGCTGGCTTTGGACGAGGACGATGTGGGAAGCATCCTAGAGGTATCCAGGAAGGGGAAGGACCTCTTGAAAATAATTGGGGACTGTGGGGACGAATTCAGACGTTAGTACTAAAGGTTGACGCTTTGTATATAACATAGGGTTGAGTCGTTGACCCATCGATCATGTAGTAGTATTTGACAATACTTTTTAAGTGTTACAATCAGTGGAATTGTGGATTCTAAGTGAAGTTATGATAAGAGCTCTTTTTATTTTCATTTTGCAATGAACCTGTATGATCTAGTTCCAGATGGTATGACAATGGATTCAAATATTGCACTTTTTTTCTTCTTCTGAATTTATCATCATCAACCGAACAGAAAAGTACATCTGTCTGTCATCTGTTAACCACAACTTAATGGAGCACAAATTCTGGTTGTGGCTTTTGTTCTTCATTTTGTGTACTTCTAGTGCTGACTTGCTTTTGTTTTGTATTTGTGGTCTTTTTTAATTTTCTAAAATTGAAATGGGTGATTTCTGCATATTTTTGTTTTTTACTAGCAAACACTGTAATTGTTATTCAGCTTGTTTCCTACTTTGTCACTGTGCTAGTTTATGATTGATTATGGTTGAGAGACTATATTGAGATTGACTTCATCCGGAGATTGACTAATATTAAACTGTTTCACAATTTATATGTTGAAAATTAGTCTATTAGCTTGATTGATAGAGCAATGTATGTATAAGTTAGTATGTTTAGGTAATGTAACTTGCTCTAAACTTTTCATATTGCTTAATGTTAGACCAAATGAAAGGAAAACTAATAACTTATGATGCTAGATTGTCGATGTGTGTTTGGTTGCAGCCCTCGTAAATAGTTACACCTTCCTTCCCCTTTCCCAGCACCTTCATAAATCATAACCCATGGGAACTCGAAAACTCCATTTTCTAACTGCTTTTTGGAGTTTTTTCAAGGAGGGGAGGATGTCTAATCCTTTTGCCGCCGCAAGGCTGACTAATTGTAGATGTCGCTTCACGCCTTCTCCTAGTCACATAAGTCACTCTAAAGGCAACAATGGTGGACTTGGTGTGAAGTACATGACATTCTTGTTCCTTTGGTTTTGATGGTAACAAACTCTAGACACTTGATGGTTGTCTGGATTGGTTCTTGTATGTCAAATGCATACATGTGCATGTGAGTATATCAAAGAAAAGAAAGCACTTGATGGTTGTATGGAGTGGTTCTTGTATGTCAACGACTATTAGCGCGCTGAAGAAGCCATGAAAGATTTTAAAAGATTTTTCCCTTATTATGTTTAAGATGGATGAGTAAGAGTAAGGTAAACCTATGTAAGATTTAAGACATGCTTTAAATATGGAACTTTTACAACCAGAAAGCGGGAAATTGTTAGTGTACATGGAGGTTATCATACACCTTATGTGCATTGGTGTTAACAAGCTCTTAATGTTTGATGTGTTTGTCAAGTGGCTTGTAGATGATTGAACATGTCTTAAGTGAGAACCAACAACTTTTTTTTTTTTTGGGTGAAATCTCATGTTAAGTGAGAACTAACAACTTAGATGTACAAAGAAGTAATCTTAAATTGTATTGACCAAAAAAAAAAAAAGTAATCTTAAATTGTTTTTTTTTTAAAAAAAAAAAAGAGGCAAACGAAAAGAAGTGTTAGGATTACTGCCAGGGCCGGCCCAAACATTTAGCCGGCATATATTAATTTGAAAGAAATCCTCAGTAAGCGCTCAACTAAACCCTAGACACACACACGTCTGTGGCCTCCTCCGCTCTTGTAGGTATCTTATTACATCTCTCCCCCCATTTCTCTGTACTCATTTTCCTTCCCATTGACTTCTGATTTCAGGCGATTTGCTTAATTTTTGACTTGATTGACCAGATATGAAGGTTGTCGCAGCTTATTTGTTGGCCGTTTTGGGTGGCAACCCCTCTCCTTCATCCGACGACATCAAAAACATTCTCGGTTCAGGTAACCTTCCTGATTTCCCCCTCTTTTTGAAGCATACAGTTGCGATTCATGTCTTGCTACTTGTTGATTAAGAAGTTATGCTAATTTCATGTTTCACATTTGGATTTCTATTTTGATTGGGAGAAATTACTCAAGTGAAATCCATTTATTATTGTTCTTGTTTCGCATTTGGATTTCTAGTTTGGTAGGTTGAATTGTTGATTTGTGAATAAATAGGATATCTAATTTGTTTTAGATGAAACTCTAGTTGAAGAAATTGATGTAAATTTCAGGTTTTGATGTAAATTTCAATTTATAGTCTGAATTTGAGGCAGATGATGTATCAAAACTCTTTTGATCAGTGGATTCTTTATGTCATTCCGGCCCTTAAAAAACATGTATGTTATCATAATGCAGTCGGTGCCGAGGCAGATGACGATAGAATTGAGCTGCTCTTGTCTCAAGTGAGCGGTAAGGATATAACTGAACTCATCGCATCCGGGAGGGAGAAGCTCGCTTCAGTTCCTGCTGGTGGCGGTGTTGCAGTAGCTGCTGCAGCAGCTCCTTCTGGTGGAGCTGGTGGCGCTGCTCCTGCAGCTGAGGCAAAGAAGGAGGAGAAGGTTGAAGAGAAGGAAGAGTCGGATGATGTAAGACCCGTTTTCTTTTTATTTTCCTTGATCATTTGCCATCATCTGGTATCAATCTCCTTATTGTGTGTTTGTTATTTTGTTGCAGGACATGGGTTTCAGCCTCTTCGATTAAGGGATACAGAGGATTTTATTATACAAGTTGTCTTTCTTTGTTTTATTTCTTGAAGTTAAATTACTCCAAGGTGTGTTTGTGTTTTTAGACATCATTTTAGCCTTTCGATTTGATTATATCAATGGAGAAGTTTCTTACTTTGTTGAAAACAAAGTTTGTGGGAAGAATTTTGGTAGAGAGTTCTTTCTTGGCTTGTGGTTGAGTGTGTTGCGAGTCAAGCCCTTTTTCGCTTCCTTGGAACGACCAAAAACTGGTGCTGATTGTAGTTGCTACTATCCAGCAACTAAAGTCTTGTGTAGTGGTAGTAACTGAAATTTCCATCTATATTTATCATGCTTTGAAGAATTCTTTTCTAACCCAAATCCCAAATTCAGCCGGAGCAACTAGCATCGATTGTCGAAGCCATGTTCTTAGTGTGCCTGTGTGGTCTGATGAATGCAAGGTTGTGATTGAATGAGCCTAGGGTTTTGAAAAACACTTGTAATGATTAAAACAAACGCTTGAGCAGATGAATGCAAGGTTGTGATTGAATGAGCCTAGGGTTTTGAAAAACATGGCCACGGGACACCGGTCGGGCGGGTCGGCCCGTGACCCGTCTGGTCGGGGTCGAAGGGTTGGCTCGGGTTGAGGGTCAGAGTTAGGGTCGAGGGAATTAGAACCCGTAACCCGGCGGGTCACACGGGTTGACACTTTAAAAACTAGCCGTTCGGGTGGGCCCCATGTGAACGTTTATTTTTTTTAAAAAAAAACTAGCCGTTGCTTGGGTTGAACATAGGCTCGAGGCTATAAATAGGCCTCCCCTCTTCACTTAAACCTCTCATCCCATCAATCAAATTACTTACATTTCATTCCCGTCATTCCGTCAATTGTCGTAATGGTCGACCGTAGCGGATCCTCGAGCTCCTCGTTGTTCAATCATTTCATTATTTCAACAAAACCGTCCAAGCCTCGGGGAAGATCGAAGCGGAGTGTTGTTATTGTGGGCATAAGTACAAGATAACGAACAACTTGGGTTATGGCAACTTGAATAATCATCTAGCCAAGAAGCATCCCGAAAAAGTCGACGAAGCATCGGGATCGTCGGGTAATTAGTATTTTAGTCTTGTGTTGTGAAAAGTTTATGATGTTATGAAAATAAAGTAGAAACTAAGAAGTTAGTATTTTATGTTGTAATGACATGCATGAAGCGCCGAGCACGATATCGATCGAGGTAATGAACCCGGTACGAGTTTGTAATCGTTGTTCGGTTTGTAATAAAGTTGTGTTTTATGTGTGTATTAATTGTTTTTTTTAACTAATTCAACATATAAATTAATAAACCTAAATAAATACTTTTGACCATCAAATAAAAAAACAACCTCACCATTTACTTATTTACTAATTTACATAACAAAATAACAACTTTTGAATAAAAAAAATTAACAAAACAATAAATTTACAAAGTGGAAAAGTGAAAAAGTGAAAAAGAAAATAAAAATAAAAATTAAACCCCGGGTTGCCATTGGCAACAGTCGGGTAAAGGCAAAAAAAAAAAAAAAATAGGATCAACGGTAGGAAAAATCAAATATCTAATCCACCGTGTCGGGTAGGAAATTAAACCCCGGGTTGCCATTGGCAACGTTGGACCCGACGGAATTTGGCTCGAAACCCCCCCCCCCCAAATTTTCCTATAAATACTACCCCTTCCCTCCCATTTTCATCACACCATCTCATCACATCTTCTACTCTCTAATCACTCTCTAATCGCTCAAGAATCGAGGAAGTCGGTGGTTCACGAGTCAAGAATTTCGAGAATTCGGCGCTTCGCATCACCAAATCCTACTTCTATCATCTCCTTCTTTTCTTCATTATTCCGCATTCTGTCTTAATTACATATTCATATTATTTTAACAAATATCTAATCCACTTTTCTTGAAAATGTTTTTCCGAGGTCGAAGGAGTGTTAGCAGAGCCCCGTCTTCAAGCAAGGGGAACGGATCGGGATCGGGTCACCAACTGGAGCCTAGCCTTCGACGTAGCGCCTCCGTTTCTAGAGCTAGAGCGAGCGGATCCCGACGACGTCAGGATCAGGCGCTACTCGATGAGCGGTCGGGAATTGAGGAGGAGGAAGTTGCCCCTCTGGGGACTCCCTTCATACCCTCCACCATCCCGACTCAGGAGTCCGGTTTGGAGGCCGATCCCGAGGCCATTCCCGACGCCACTCCCAACGCCGCCGACGAGCAACCGGTCGCTTGTAAGGCCGCCACGATGAAATACTGGTTCAAGAAGGGCCCGCCTGCTTCGGGATGGGGCGAAAACTATTTGTCCGTCAAGTGCAACTTTTGCCCAAAGGTCTACAAACACAAGAAGAGGAACGAATATGGCAACCACGGACGCCATATCAAATCGAAGCATCCAGAGAAGCTCGGCTTGGCGAAAGGTCAAACTCAACTTTCCGGGTATGCAACTACTTCCTCTCAACCCCCTGGTTTATGGAGTTATGATTATGCTAGTTGTAGTGATAACTTTGCTGAAATGATAGCGGTCGAAGGCCTAGCTTATAACTTTGCACAACGTTTATGTTTCAAAGAATTTATTACGGAAAATGTTCAGCCCGCTTGGCAACCTACGAGTCGAAACACGGTTAAGAAGAAAATGATAAAAAGGTATAACACCCGCAAAGCTGAATTAGTTGAATATTTTCAAAAACATTTAGATTTACATGTTTCAATTTGTAGTGATATTTGGACCGACCACTGGCAACACCACTCATATATGGGTGTTACTTGTCATTGGGTGGATGAACGGTTCATTTTACACAAACGAGTTTTGGCTTTTCGAGTTTTTGACCAGGCGCGGCCCACACGGCCCGTAACATAGCTACGGTTCTTTTAAGAGTTTTACAAGAGTATAGATTGACTCAAAGAGTTTTTTCAATCGGTTTTGACAACGCATACGCCAACACCGCCTCTATCCCAGATTTAATACAATTTTGTCAGCCGGGATATGGGGGAGATTTTTCCATATTCGTTGCGCACCTCATATTTTAAACTTATGTGTTCAAGATGTTTTAACGTATTTACAACAGATAACCGAACCTATTCGATTTGTCTTACGGACACTTTGGCGAAGCAAACAGCTTCGCCACCAATGGCACCAGTTTTGCCGATCTAACAACATTCGCCCGAAGAACTTCCCCCGAGATGTTAACACTCGGTGGAACTCGACATACAAAATGATTTATGATTCTTATCAATATAGAGAACTTATTTATGCTTTTTCCACCCAAAACATCGAAGGTTCAAACGTTTTTGGGGATGTGTGGGTGGTTGCTCGAGATATAATTGAGGTTTTCAAGGTTTTCCATGATGCAACCGAAACTTTTAGTCATGCTTACATTCCTACATCTAGTGCTTTCTGTTTTGTCGCTATGAACATTGCCATAGCCCATAGCCCTTCAGGACGGGCTTCAAGTGCAATGCATATCCGACGCCGTTTTCACTATGCGGGAGAAATGGTTGTCTTATTACAAAGTTATTCCTGATATTTTCCTCGTAGCTTGTTGTTTTGACCCTAGATACAAATTAACTGGGCTTCAAAAGTTTTTAGAAAACTATTTTCCTACGCTCGATATCCAAGATGATCCTGATTGCAATGTTTCAATTATAGTTGCTAGAGTTAGAGGAATACTTGAAGCATTATATGCTCATTTTTCTACGGGTGCTAGAGCGCCTAACATTCTCCTTCTGCGTCTTCCAGCTCGAGCAGATCCTCCCGCACTAGTATTACCACTCGAACTAAGGCTCTTGCCAGAGATATTTTTGGCACAAAGAGGTCGAGGTCCTCGTCGAGTCCGCGCTCGGAGCTCGACGAATACTTGTCTACTAACTTTGAATTTCGCAGTGATGAAGATGAAGATTTCGATATTTTAGAATGGTGGGGTCGAGTAGAAAGACAGCGATTTCCGACCTTGCAGGTGATCGCTCGACAAATACTTGGAGCCCCTTGTTCCACCATCGCAGGGGAACAATTATTCAGCCGAGAGGGGCAAATTCTTACCGAGAAGAGATCAAACTTGCTCACTGGGAACCTCAAAGCACAAGTATGCCTCGCCGATTGGAAGAAGGTTGAGATGAGAATTCAGAGGAACCTCATCTCCACCGGGTCAGAGGCTGATGATGGAATGGACTCGGAATCAGTTGGGAGCTCCGTGGACGGTGGAGTCGTCGATCCCCAGGGCCAGCGCCAATCCGACACCGACGAATAGCCGAATAGGTAAGCGGGGTTCAGACAACAAGTAAAGAACTATGTGGGCTTTTATTCATCTCCCCCGAGAGGATACGTAGGCAATTGGAAAACCGATTCAAGCCCTTATTCCCTCTTTTTTTTTTTATTCCCCCAAACCCAAACACCATTAAACACGAAACCATATTACACAAATTCACAACACATCACAAAAAAAAAAACCAACCTGGCCTGACCCGACGGGTCGACACATTTCCAACCTTCACTGCCACGTGGCCGACCTGGCGGGTGACCCGAACCCGTCGACCCGTCAGAACCCCGGGTCAAGGTTAGGGTCATACCCCCGGGTTATCGACCCGGCGGGTCGGACCCGTGGCCACGTCTACTGAGGGGTCGAGGGGGAGGATCGGTCATGTCTAGCAGAATGAATAACAAGAGGAAAATCCCATGTTGAGTCAATTTAACTAGCTAGAGCTGGTAAAACCTGACTCAATCCATTTGAACCTAGACCGGATTGAAATCCAAAAATTGACTCATTTTGATCCGATATTCGAGGGATCAGTGTGGTTTTTTTTTTTCGGTTTTGGTATATGCACGATGAAAATCTCGCCGAATACACGGATGGGTTTCACAATTGTGTAGGTTGAATGCGCGGTTGTAATTTAAAAAAAAAAATTCTGCAACCGCGGATTGCGAGTTTGCGGTTACAATTTTTTTTTAAAAAAATCTGTAACCGCGAATTGCGAGTTTGGGAACTCGCCATCTGGGGTCGCGATTGTTTTTTTTAAAAATAAAATTCATATTACCATATACTACGTTAATCCCAATCCTAAATCAAATTATGGATAAATATTAACGATATTTGACGATATCTCGTTGATATCAATTTTGGATACACGATAAAGATATTTGAAGATATTGCGTTTTAAAGGTATTTGAAGATAGATATATTTGGATATAAATATATTTTATTTCCTAGAATATTCGTCGACGACCTCTATATATATCCTACGTGTTTACAACACAAATTGATATCAACGGGATATCGTCAAATATCGTTAATATTTATCCGTAATCTGATTTAGGATAGTGAT
This sequence comes from Persicaria maculosa, assembly GCA_963922045.1. NCBI lineage: Eukaryota > Viridiplantae > Streptophyta > Magnoliopsida > Caryophyllales > Polygonaceae > Persicaria > Persicaria maculosa. The sequence goes on from OY998251.1 coordinate 4,046,358, forward strand.
TAACGTAGTATAAGGTAATCTGAATTTTTTTTTTTAAAAAAAACAATTGCAATCCGCGATTGCGGAAATTTAAAAAAAAAAATTGCATCTGCGGATTACGAGTTTGCGGGTTGCTGACAATGTATATGCGATATAATAATCGTGTGAATAGTAGCACCCTCTTTTTGTGTATGTGTTTTCAACAAGGAAAAAATTGAAACTGCTAGTTTCTTACGTTAAGTCAGAGATATTGTATGATTCTTGCGTGATTAAGTTCCTAGTCAAAAGCCTTGTGTGATTTTGAGCTTAATGGACAAATCTAGACAAAAGCTTTTATGTTTAATCTCTAGAACTTGATCTAGGCTCTTTATTAAGAACGCATTATTTGAGTGTGCATGTTTTAAAAGTGATTGGTGCATTATTTCTTATTAACCATGTTCTTCCCAACCTTTCCTTATATGTGATGCTCTATTCACATTGAACACCACAAAATCTTTCATAACTGATTATTAACTATTGACCCATCTGAAAATTAGGGAGGAATGATGCTTATTTGTAAAAGTGGAGGTGCTTTCAAGTATGTGGTGATGTTTGGATACTTCATTGTACTATATGGAATTTTTTTTTTATTATTAGGAAATAATTCGAGAGTCGGACAGACCTGACACTTCAAAAGACGGACTAAGTCGTCAGATGTCAAACCGTCTAAACACTACAAAAAAAAATTCCTTTTGCTACACTAGTTAGAAACGGCAAAGATTTACCGTGACAAATGGTAGGTTTTTGCGACCCCTTCGCTACGCCTACAAAAAAAAAATGTATTAGCTACACCCTTTAGAAACGGCATGATCTTTCCGTCGCAAATGTGGTTTTTTTCGCTACGGCAGTACCCTAGCCGTTTCAAAATTTGCGGAGTGTAGAAGTTTTCAGTACTTTTGCGACCCATATGCATTGCCGTTGCAAAATTTATTTGATAAATAAAAGGATTAAAGAAAATAAAAAAAACCTACCCTACCATTTTTATCTCTCACTTTGACTCTCCGCCACCCATTTGCCATAACCCCACAAACTCCTTTTTCAGATCTCAGATGCCCTAGATCTCAACTCATCTCTCCTCTTTGCCCTCTTCGCCGCTCTTTACATCTCCATTTCGCAAAACAATCCCCGTCAAATATCCCTCCCCTTTACAGATCTCCACCCTCCCTCCCAACCCAACCCCCTCGCAGATCTCCACGAATGAGAGACGTAAGTGGTTGAGGACTGATTTACTCCCTCCCGTCCTTAAATTTGCTTCATTTATTTGATTTGTGGCCTGGATTTGTTGTTTTACAGGGGTCTTGCTTTCCTAGGGCAAATAGGAAGGGATCGAGGATGGCGAATGGGCCTGTTGTGGAAGATGGAGAGAATAGAGTCGCAGGAGAGTGAAAAACGGTGATGTTCAACGAGGAGGAGGTGAGACTTGAGAGAGATGTGTGACTTGAAGAAGGAAAAAGATTGCGTCGAGGTGATATGCGGGTTTACTAGCTACAGGTACGGTGACGTTCTTGGCATGTTTAGGTTATTTCGTGTAGATATTTTGGGTTTCTGATTGAGGTTTCACTGGTTTATGTCAGTTGTGGACTTTGAAGGATTTCATTTATTGGTTTTCACTTGTTAGTATGAGCATTTATTTAGAGATCTTCAAATATCTCTTGTGTTTGAGTATTTCACAGTAAATCTGATGGGGATTGATAATAGATTTGGTCCTTTATTCATGTCATAATCTAAATGCAAACTCAATCCATTTTCTTGATCCGTTTTCTTTATAGATTTGGTCCTCTATTCATGTCATTATTTCCTGATGTATGTGTACATTTTGTACAGTTAATTATTTCATTCTTTGTGAATAGATTTGCTTATTTTCTTCTTTTTTGTGCTTGTTTTCATTTCATTATCTTTTTATGTTAAATTTTCTTATTTTGATGAAATAGGAAGTATTTTTTTAGGATTTCCCTTTCTTTCTAATCTTGGTTTATGAACAAGGTTAGTAACTTGTGTGGTTGTTAAGTCCAGTTGTTATTGATATATTCATCATGAATTTGGATGCAGAGCTGGGGCTTAGCTAGGATGCCTTGTGGAACAAATCAATCATTTTAGCTTGTAGTTTAATTTACTCTAATTTTCTGAATGAGTTGGATTTATTCACTGCACTAAATGAGCATCTAGTAATTGTGTATCTGCAACTGGAAATTCTTTTGAGAATTGGACGAAATAGCTTACTCATAAGTTAGAACACATTTAACTTATATGTGCTATTCAGGGGAGGAAAATAATCAAAAGACGAGGCAAAGGCTATTATGGTGCAGATTTTAAACATGATTGCTTACTATCATCAACGAGGCGTAGTCCGAGATCTTAAACCAGAGGTAATCCTATTTAGCATTGCCCATTTTCACTTTGGCCATATGAGTGTTATGTATACAAGAATTGCGGAATGTTGCATTCTTAGAATTCATGAAAGTTCTCGATTATTGTTGTGTACCTCATTACTTTTAATAGGTGGGAAAGGCTATTATGGTGCAGATTTTAACAGTGCATTATGGTGAACTACATTAAGTGTTTATGTATCCTTTATTTATCGCATCTCTCGTTGTACATATAAAGCTTGAGTTGGTCTTTCTTTCTTGGTGCGTATTTTTTAGCCTCAACTCACTATCAACTCTAATACAAAATATGCTGAGATTATTTGATTATTGGAAAAAGGGATCTACTTTAAAAATCATTTTTCTCTTTTCAAATTGGTATACTTTACATCTACATTTCCGTGTTTTGGATTTTGGGATTAAATTTTTGGCCATAATGAGTTCATTGCAAATGGCTTATTTATGTCAAAGTTTTTATGTTTATTTGGTTGATCTTTTTTACTTGGAAGTTGGAACTATATGGCTAATCTATAAAATTTCATGTGCAGGTTGGTTTTACATAAACTGATAGTAGGATTGAAGCATGACCATACTTTTTTTTTGTTGATACCTTTTCTTAATTTCACTTGTATAGGTATGACTTATCATGTCATCACTTTATTTTTGATAGTTTACTCAGGTCATGGAGCTATACTTTTATAAGTGTAATGAATAATACTTTATGATTTAATATAAGCATAGTATTCGAAATTTGCAGTCAATTTAAGCCACAGAGGGAGAATTAGCCGAGATGGAAGATTGAGGGAGGTACAATTACAAAGAAGAAGATACTCCACCCCATCTACGGGCCGCGACCGCTTTTCACAGATAAGTTACTGCAGTGCAGGTACGTACCCACTTCGATCAATCTCCGACTTTACCAATCACCTCACCGCCTTTGCATTATATTTATTTCTTTATTCCTTCAACCTCCCTCCCAAGTCCCACCCCCACCTTCAAATTCAATTGTACTTTAGAATCCAGGGCTGTACTACTTCAGTTATGACCTTATTGTCTTGTGGATTTCAAAATTTGCAGGTTCCCATTCAATTCTTATTCCCTATACTAATATAATATGCCCACAGTACTTATACAAACACTGAAGGATCACTCTTAGCTTTGCCCAACACTTAACCCCAACGCATCTTTTCTGACTTCATCACTCAATCCCCTACCATCTAATCTTCTATTTTGTCCTATTAATTACATTCACTTCCCACTAAATACAAACCTAGCTAGCTACTTCTTTTACAATATAAAATTCAATTCAGTTCCTCCATTTTTATTTCAAATTACTTGATCTTTAATTTATCCTACTTATTCCCCAGTAAATGATTAATCTTACTCATACTCATATTTCTTTCATTATCGATTTAAAATGACTGTAACAAAAAGGTTTAGCTTTCAACCTTCTCTCGTGATGACTGGTGACTTCAACTCATTCCCAAAAGAGCAGGTCAACCTCTGAATTTTCTGTCAAAAAAGGTTGAGCTTCTGAATTTCTCATTAAACCTGTTAGTTAAGATGATGCGCAAACCCCTTTAATAATGCCTTGTGATGAAATTCAATCACTTTTTTTTATTGCTATTCTTGACTCCTAGTGTACACTGTTTGCTTTAGACGCTGGGAAACTTATAATGTTTGTTTCGACATCTGTCATTAAACAACCGTAATGGTTGAAGCATCCATTTCGGCATTCAGAAGCCATCTAGTTACTTCTGCCTGTTTTTACCAAGGATCCATCCCATGTTTTCCAGCCTAGCTTAAAGTGCTCATATCATAGTTTGATTTTCTGACAGTTAGAAACTTGTTTCTTGAAGGTACTTGCTGCATATTTTCCCAAAGTTTTATCAACAACTCAGCAACTCCTTTAATAGGACGTCAAGGGAAGGATTTATGTCGCCAGCAGCAAAGAAATACATCTGCTTCAGATTGTGAAGAAAGTAAGTCTATCTCATACATTTTATATTCCTTAGAAAAACATGAGTATGAAGTAGGTGGTTCATGAGACTCTAAAGTTCAGTGATCAGTTAAGACCAGTGAATCTTGTGTTTAGCCAGTGCAATTTCTAAAATACAGATCATGAGTCTCTTTGTCTGTTTGACCCTTCCCACCAAATTCTTTAAAAGCAATAGGAAAAAGCTCCTCTGAGTGACCCATTGCCTTATTGTTTTCATGAGTCTCTTTGTCTGTTTGACCCTTCCCACCAAATTCTTTAAAAGCAATAGGAAAAAGCTCCTCTGAGCGACCCATTGCCTTACTGTTTTCCTTTTTGCTGATTCATACAACTTAGTGTTCTCATGAAATTGATGAGTGTAACTAGACAACTTTAATGCTTTAATGTAATTTGTAAATTATGTAAAAGGTACAAGTCTTAGTGCCAGGTATGAATTCACTTTCCTGCAGGTTGCTTATAATTCTCTTTTAGGTTTCACCAAAAAAAAAAATTCTCTTTTAGGCTTCAAGTTTAAACTAAAATACAGGCCTCAGAATGTTTCATTCACTTGCATTGGATATTAATATTCCATCTCACAACTTCACAAAGTCTTGACTTAAATCTTTAGAAAAGTCTTATTAGAGACGAGGAAAAAAATATCATAAAGTCTTCGACTTGAATCTTTAGAAAAGTACTACAGATTTCCTTTTGTGGACCTAAAAATGTCCTAATTTAACTTTAATATGTTACTTATGTTGGTATCTCGATTCTTGAATATTTCATTCACTTGCATTGGATATTAGTATTGCTTAACCATATGTTTTCTTACCCATGAAAATATTTATTCTACAGTATATATATTAGCAACTAAGTAGTTGGACAAATACATGCTTTTTTAATCACTTGCTAGCTGGATGAATGAGGGGGAAAGGGGTTGAGTGATATGAATGATGGAATAGAGTTTCTCTTGTTAATTTTTAAGCCTATTAGCTCAAATGGTAGAGCTTTGTGTTCATACACAAAGATGCGGGTTCAAGTCCCGCATAGGCTAGTATAACAAATTTATTTATCATTTATTTTTTGTAAAAAAAAATTGATAAAACCATTAGCAACGGTATGTGTGCCGTCGCAAAAAGCCATGCCGTGTCAGAAAGGAAAAAGGACGGGAAAAGTTGTTTTAACCATTGGCCAAATTTCAGGTGCAGCTACAACCGTCGCAAATATCCGTCGCTAATACTTTGCAAGGGCACATGCCGTCGCTCAAGATTATTTGCTACCCTAGAGCTAGCGACCGATGATTTGCCGTCGCATAGCCGTCGCAAATGTTTTTTTGCGACGGCAAACCTAGTTTTTGCGACGGTAGAGAGCCGTTTCTAAAGCAATTTTTTTTTGTAGTGAAACATACAATGTAATAAACAAAAAAAAATGCAGTTGAACAAGCGAACCTAACCCAGATATGCCGGGGACAACATAGACTAAAAGTCGATGCTAAGCACCACCAAACAGTGACACTACTTGCCAACGGTACATCAGAAGTCCAGTGGGCAGTGAAGACGATCCTCCAAGGAAATATCCTTAGGTAGGTTACAAAAGAATAAAATTCATCCAGGGGTAAAAATCAAGAAAAAAAACATGGTCAGTAACCGATCTTGCTTATAGAGGATAAAATCCAAAAAAGGAGGAAGATATGCATGTGAGGAGGTTGAGACACTTAGTAACCCGGTGCATTCATCACAAATGTTTATATTCGCATAAACAAGGTTCAATTATATGATATTTTGATGTCATAGTATTTTAAGTTATTTAGGACATGCATTTAGAATAGGTTTGTGTAGTTTATCATGATTTTTGTGTGTTTTTAGTTGTTTTCCATTTAGTTGCTATAATAGCGGTCTAATCTCGTTGTGGGTGTGTATTTTCAGAAATTTTGGTGTCTTTCGAAGATAAATCAAACATCATAAAGAAAGAGTCGAAGAAGACAAGTCATAAGGCCTTGAAGACGAGTTTAACGATGATACAAGGAGGCCTCAGGATAAGAATCGAGCCTAAACGAAGACATCAATTCGAAAAAAGTTGCCAAAACTGTCAATCACCTGACCTGGTTTGGCAAAACATTTCTTAGATGCCTCGAATATTTGATTGACTATTGTGAATATGCGTTGAAGAAATCTTTTAGGAAGCTACGACTTCTCTGTTCACGTTGATCCCACATTCAGTTGGAGTAAGGTTGAAAAATGGCAAAGACTGAAACATGCAACTATAGATGCGCTACCAACCACGCTTATATAGACCAGGTTGTGCTCAAGCACATATTATATAAGGATTGGAATGGCATATTTTGGGGGTTCTCCTCTCTTCTTTGATGTTTATGTTCATTGATAGTCTGTGTTCTATAATGGGTGGTGATACACAATATACTAAAAAGCACTAGGCGAATCCTAAAATACAATGAGGGGTTACCTAGTGTCCAGACACCTGCATAGTTTTAGACGTGACTTTTAAAATGCTAGTGATACATAATCTATCTATATACATTGACTGAACCGATGCATGGTGTCTATGTACGTAATATGTTGTGGTTGATTTTAGGAAATAAATTTTCCACCAAAAAAATTATTAAAATAATATATTGTCATTATTTATAGAAATTTATCAAAAGCCACAATTGACAAAAATATAAATCAAAATTATTTCATATCCATACTTACCAAAAATATTAATATATAAATATTTAATATGTGTTATTTTATCTATATGTAGATTGTTTTTTGGTGGAAAAAATTATTTATATCAAAATTAAATATTTGATAGATCTTCTTCAATTTGTACATATATTATTTTTTGATAGAATACATTATTTATATCTAGATTATTATATATTTTATATTTACTGCACACTTTAATCGTTATTAGTTTAATTCTTTGTAAGTTATATTTATTATTTTTGTTATATTTTGAATATAATTTTTTTAAAAATAATAAATGTAAATTTTAAATATTATATTTACATATTCTAATGCATGGAACAAAGATACATACTAATGTAGTTTTTTTTAGATTAAGTAAAAATTCGAAGCACCGGACAGGCCGAAAAACCGACGACGGACAAACTGTCAAACAAGCTAAAGACAAGGAAGCAAAGTAGGAAATTTCTGGAGAACTAAGTGGAAACCTCATATTTGAACTCTGTCAACGAGGCTTCGGGTTTTGATCACGTTCACGACCTATCGCACATCGACAAAGGAGAAGAACACCGCTTAAAACCCCTAGACCCCAAAGCCATACAACCACACAACCAAGCAACTCGACACCACACATCCATTTTTCTTTTTCTTTCTCCCCCCTCCCATTCTAGTTGGACTACTTTGGGCCTAAAGGTTAATACACCGGGCCAAGGGAAAGTCGAGTCCCCACGAGATCAAGAGAGAAATCTGTTGACGAGGCCGCCGAGTGCTAGCGCGAGCACAACCCACGAGGACAGGGAGTGGCGGGGTAGACAAGCCAGGGTGAGCCCACAATAGAGGAAGACCACGGGATAGAGACTAAGAAGCACCCGCCGACGACAAGACACCTCCTTCTCCAAGAACGCCAAAGCAGCACCTCCATCTCCGACCAGAAAAGAGATGGCGATGCCGCCTATCCGGAGATAGGATTTGTAGGAGGTTGGAGGAAGAAGAAGAATCTAAAAAACCGACTCCCTAAAACCCAAGCCTCACCCCGACCAAGAGGGACACCTATACCCCAAAATGAAGGAGGAAACAGGGGATTAGACCGTAGAGGGTTCGGTGACGGTGGAGGAACCACCCCGACACCGTCGCCGGTGAGAGAGGGATGAACGCCATACCACCACAACCGAGGAGACATCAACCAAGGCAGGGGTGACGAGAAAGTGTAGGTTGGAATGAAATCCGTCTGAATCACGACCCAACGGAAGATGGATGTAGCTGCACAACCAAGACCCCAAAAAATTGCAAAATGAGGGTAGAAGAGGCTAATCAACAAAAGTCCCAAAATAATTTAGGACTTAGATCGGAACCCAACTCGAATTGAAGGAGCAAGGGTTTCCAATGCACGATTTGCCATAGGAAATACATCGGCGCAAGACGTAGCGGCGCCGCGATGACTCGACAACAGTCGAAGCCGGGATGAGATTGCTGGAGCCGGGATAAGGTGGTTGAAGCCAGTGTTAGACGTGCAAGGCCGTGTTGAGATAAAAATGTCATCCCACATTGATTGTATGTGGTATAACAATGCAAAATATAAAGAGAGAGAGGAAACCCCACACAATGACTTAAACTTTTGTGCTAGAAAGGCCAGAAGGGTGGATTCCGTCCTATAACCAAAAACAAAATTAAACAAATCAGATTTTCGGAGCCAGAAAGATGTGGAAAACCCTCTCCCAAAAGAAAACCTATCTCTACAACGCCTCCCTCCCGGAAAACCCTAGAAATGAAAGCTCCGCCTCCAAAAATTCCCCCTTTTGTCAAATCACCGAGGAAAGTGCCACCAACAAAGCCAAAAGTTGCAATAATCCTACTCCCAACGATGTCTCCTCTGAAAATACCCTCCAAAACCTTGAAAATCCCCTTCGACGTACACTTCTTTTGCCGGTTCTGTGGTTGGGGATGGGATTGAATCCCCCTTTTGTCCGTGTGGAGGCAATTAGTCATGTCAGCTCTTTGCTGTCTGGAAAACCTTTTTGGTGCCAACAAGCCGGGTGGTGTATCCGACCCCCTCCCTGGCCACTGCTTGGAAGTGCGAAGTGTTACCCGACCGCCAGTTCAAGCGCTTTACCCATCCTGGAGCAGAAACTGGGGGATTTGATCTCCTGCGGCTGGGCTCTCATTTCTGGTCGGGCGATGTTGTGGCAGAGGTGCTTTCTCTGCTCCCTTCCTTCTCTTTTTCACATCTATATAAATGGTGGTGGGGTTGTTCCTTCTCCACACACCACTTCCCCCCCTCTCCTCTCCTTCTCTTACTTACTTCAAAATATTAGTACTAATCAGATTGTTGTATTTGATTTGTCCATGGCGGCCTCATCCACAAACAAAGGGAAAGAACCCCTGGGGGATGAATCCTTCATCCCCCACCAAAATGCCCCCCTAAAGGGCCCCGCTCAGGGAAATTCGGGAGAAATCCCACCGACGGCGAATCCTTTGAATGACGGAGCAAGCGGCAGTAAGCCAAAGAAGACGAAGAAGGGGAAAGCTCCCAAGGTGGACATGCTGAAATTGAAGGAGATCCAATGCTCCATTCAGCAGAACATCCAGAGCATGAACTCATGCTCCCTTTTTGCCACCATTATCGGTGACCCGGTGGAGGCTAGGGAGGCTCGCAAGAGAATCAGATCGGAGTGGAAGTTCCTTGATGGTGGCTTTCAACTTGTTCCTGTGGCCAACAAATGGTTCGAGTTGCTGTTCGACCTCCTTGCAGATCGAGACAAAGTGTGGAGTAGACACCCTTTCCACATCTCAGGCCAGCTGCTTCTCATCCGGCCTTGGAGTATCACCTTTGATCCATGGAGTGAATCGATCTCCCGCCTGGATCTTTGGGTGCGGATTCCGGGTCTCCCTCCCAAGTATGTAAGTGACTCAATCTTAACCTCGCTCATTGAAGGTAATGAGATCGGAAAAGTTCTTAGGGTGGCTGCGTTCAGTGCTAAGGGAGCTCGGCTCCGTTACCCTAGGATTTGTATCTCCACCGATCTCTTCCTTATCAGGGAGAAAAAGGTCACCATGCTCAATGAGAATGGTGAGATTGTAAAGTACCCAGTATGGTTTGAAGATTTTCCGGAGGGCTACGGCTGTTGTGGAGCTCTGGAACACTTATTTGAGGCTTGCCCTCTCCGAAGGGTGTGCAATGCCACTAGTGAAGGCGTCTTGGGCCAGGGCCCGAGAGAGGAGAATGTGGGTGAGGGTGGTTCCCTTCCCACTGAGGGGGAGGCCTGGGTTCAGGTTGCTGCGAGGAAGGCTCCGCCTCCCTCCTTTGGCCACTCTAAAGAGGCCCTGTGGAGCTGTTTCGGTAAGAATATTGTGGAATCCTTTGACTCCTTCTCCTCCAACTCCTCTTCGACTACTGCTGATGAGTCCACCATACTGGTGGAGGTCTCGGCCCAGGGCGAAGAGATATTCTCCACCCCGCTCGTGACCCAGGCCCTTGCTGCCACACTAGTAGCTGCCCCCCCAAATGATGACGAACCACTGTCCCCTGCTGAGGTGGAATTCCTTGACCCCGAGCTCTACAACTCTAATGATGATGAGATTATGGAATACGAGGATGAAGCCGGGCTTGTGGATGGCTTCAGTGGAATCCCGGCTGACATGACACAGGCTGACTTTGATGCAATGTTGGCGAACATCCCGGCCTCGGAGGAATTTGTGCTGCCGCCCCTAAGCAACCCAGCCCGCCTCATCAGTGCTGAAACCCTCCCCTCTATTGCTCCTCCTGCTCTGCCTAGTGTGGGGGCAGCAGTTGCAGCAGCTGAGGGTTGAGGAAACATCCAGGTCTGAATCAGAAAAGAGGAAGTTCGGGGAAGAGGAAGGCGATTCTGCCAGCTCTGATCTGATGGGTGGTGGAAGCAAGCGCAGCAAGTATGGACTGTAGACCCAGTGGCGTCCCTCTCGCTTGGTCCTCTGGTAGTGGGAGCTCAGGCGGTAGGAGGTTTATGATTAAACTACCTTTGAAATGGTGGATTGGGCTTGTCAGACCCTTTTGGTTTGGCTTCACTTTTGGGTGCCTCCCTAGAGGTAGTTCACTCATGAACTTAATTCATATCCGGCTCATTTTGTGCCAAGTAGGTAGGATGAATTGTAGTGAACTACTAGAAATCTGTAGTTTGTTCTAAGCTAATCAAGCTTGTAGTGGTCGATGTCGGTTTGTAATGCTTGTGTTAGTGCTCCTTCCTTTCCATCGGAGCTTCGAAACTGTTACTGATGTGCCCAATCTGTACTGGTTTCGTCTAATTCTAATGCAAAGCATGATCAGTTGTGTCTATCTAGCTTACTCTTCTTTCTATATGCTTAAATATGGAATAATATTATATGAGGTGATCCCACCTGCAGTATCCCATCTAAAGAAATCCAAGGTTAGATTACCTAGCAATTTTCGTTTTCTTCCTGCTGCTTATATGCTTGAACAAATTGTCTTCTGGGGAAAGTTCTGTCAGTACACGCAACTAGTGTATGGGAAAAACGAGTTAAGGGCGAAAGATATTAACAAGGCTGAAAAGACTACCCTTCAGCAAATGTCTAAAGAAAAAGTGAGTAGCTATCGAGTGAAGAAACGGGTGCCGCTCTTAGTCTATATGTCCTGCTGCTCCTTAGTGGACTCACCACCCTCATCCTCGGTACCCAGACTACAAATACTCCAGTGGGGGCTTGATTTGGACTTGTTGCTACAGGTGAGGTGTATTACTGCTACATGGACTAGATACCCTTCCATAGATGCTCACAACCTCTCGAAACCATGCATAAGTACTGAAGTAAATTTGTTTTGCATAACTTTTTTATGTAACAAACTAATCAAGGTAAACCACCAAGGGGTCAACCGTAGAACATTAGATGCACACCTCCTCCCCCGATTAATGAAAGAAGATAAAAGAATTAAACGAATATATATCCGCAAGTCTCTAATTGTGAATGATCAGGCTTTGCAGTTGGTAACTATATGTAATTATTATAAAGTAGAAATTGAGTCGAATGCAAAACCCAGCATAGTTAGTTGTAGACTTAGGCTATTACGAAAGGAGAAAGGAATAATAGAATACTTTCATCAACAATCATACGACTCAACGATCCCACAGAGGCACATGATTATACACAATTCATCTATGAATACCTGTATTCGGAAGAATCCCAAAGGTCAATACCAAAATCTAATAAAGCTAGGTGATTTAATAATAAACAATACAAGTGTGTCCATTGGATCGAATAATGCTACGATTAAGCACTCTCCCATTATACTCACTTGTAATGCCGATCCTACAATATCTCTCCAAAGGAGCAACACAACCCCTCTTAATAACAAGGCATTAACCAAAAGAGGCAATACCTTTTTAAATAATATCCCGAAATTAAGTATAAATAAAATATTCAACTCGTTTAAAAACTCTCATAAGATTCCCGCACAAAAATCTTATCTTCAAAAGTCTAGAGAGATCACTAAAAGGGTAATGTGTTGGTATAGAAGGACGCATCTCTTGCTCTTCCATGCGCAAACAGTGTGGTCATGATCATACGATACTGGAACTGTAGAGGAATTGGAAAAACAACCTTCTGGTCTAACATAAACGGATGGCGCACCTTAGACCACATACAAATGCTTATTTTAGCTGAAACAAAGACCGAAACAGAACCAAAAGAGTGCTTATGGAAAAACGCGGGATTTACAGATATGTGTTGGTCCCCAGCATCTGGCCGTTCCGGGGGCATTGCTCTTTTATGGAATGAAAACTCATTCATAGATGAAACAATCTCGGTAGTTATTCATCTTCCAAGAATCATAAGAGTAAAATACGGAAACATAAAGGAGAATTTTGAATGCCTTATGTTGTTTGTGTACGCCCCCCCCCCCCTGCAGAGAAAGAGGACTTCTGGAGAAACCTATACAATCTGATTACCCAAAGCAACCTTCCCAGCTTAGTGATGGGAGATTTAAATGAAATAAGTCAACCATCAGACAAGAGTGGCGGTGCGATTACACTACCGGGCAGATTTCAGAGAATAATGGAATTTAAAGATATGTGCTCCTTGGTGGAGATCCCTTCGTTCGAAAATCCATTTACATGGAGAAAGAAGCAAGGTGGCTCAGACAACATCCTGGAAAAACTTGATAGGGTATTAGTTCATCATGAGATTCTCGATATGTTCCCAGACCTGGCAACTAAAAATGGTGCATTTTCAAACTCGGATCATTGCCCCATTTCAATTACCCTCGCCAAAGACACTACCTTCAAACCACCCCCATTTAAATTTGAGAACATTTGATTATAGAGGAAAGACTTTCGAAATATAGTAAAACAAGTGTGGAGAGCTTCGTGCGCGAGCTCAGCAATGTTCCAGCTCATACACAAATCAAAAATCCTTAAACAAAAAGCTAAAATATGGAACAAGAAAACATTTGGTAACATCTTCCGACAGCTTCAAGTTGTTGATGAGGCCCTAATAGAACTACAATCAACCCAACAAATTAACCAAACCCCAAATATGTACGCAAAAGAACAGAACCTCCTAACTAAAAGAGAAAATTTACTATTTTTTCATAAAACTTACTGGAATCAAAGAGCTAAAACAAAACACCTAAAATTAGCAGACACCAACTCTTCCTATTTCCATAGGGTCGCCTCAGGAAGAAGAAATTGAAAGATACTTAGAACAATTATTTCAGCAGAAGGAACCCAAATTATATGTGATGCAAATATAAAAAAAGAAATCCAAAACGATTTTGAAAAAAGATTCAGCCGGGAACAAACTTATAAGAATCCCCAACTGGAAGAATATCTTTCCGTAATCAACCCAGTTATTACAGAAGATGAAAACAAACTACTTACTCAACAACCAACGAACAGCGAAATCAAAAAAGCGGTCTTCTCAATGGGTAGCAATAAATCTCCCGGTCCGGATGGGATGACAGCGGAATTCTATAAAAAATATTGGGACATTGTGGGTTCTGATATCACCAGGGCCATTAAAGCCTTTTTTCACTCTGGTAATTTATTAAAACAAATCAATCATACATTTATTTCCTTAATACCTAAAAATGATAATCCGAACATGACTATACATTATCGACCGATTAGTCTTTGTTCCACTCTATACAAAATCATTTCAAAGATAATAACAGAACGACTAAAAATAATAATGGGAAAACTTATCCATCCTTTACAAGGAGCCTTTGTATCTGATAGAGCAATTCAAGACAATATCCTAGTAGCACATGAAATCTTTCACTCCTTCCGCACAAGGAAAGGTTCTAAGGGATGGACTGCAATAAAACTTGATATGGAAAAAGCATATGAAAGAGTAGACTGGCAATTTACGAAATCAGTTCTCCAGAGGTTTGGCTTCCACCAAAGTTTTATAGACATTATTATGGAATGTGTGACCACAGTTTCCTTCTCTGTATTAGTAAACAATGGTCCAACAGATATTTTCAAACCAACGAGGGGCTTGAGGCAAGGAGACCCACTTTCCCCGTTTCTTTTGCTTCTCGGTGCAGAAGTTCTAGCGCGAAAACTATCAATGGAGGCTGAATCTAATCACAAGAGCGTTGGATTTAAATTTGGCCATACGGGCCCCTGTATCCCGTTCCTGGCCTTTGCGGACGACATAATTATATTTTCCAAAGGAAGTAATCCTGCCTGTATAAAAGTAAAAGAAATAATTGAAGACTACTGTAAATTTTCGGGGTAAAAAGTAAACTACCATAAATCATCCTTTCAAACCACACCGGGAATTCCTAGACCAAGAGCACGAGAGCTAGAAGGAATTCTCAATATACCCCTAGAGCGTAATTTGGAAAAGTAACTTGGTTGTCCAATCATAAACGGGAGGGTTACCAAGGAAACCTTTGGTGAGATAATATGTAAATCAAAAGATCAGCTGAGCAAATGGCGTGCAACCGCTCTATCACAACAAGGCAGGGCAACCCTAATAGCATCTAACCTGTCATCAAAACCTTTATACTCAATGTAGAGCTTCATGCTCCCGGTGGCGGTCCACAATCAATTAGATCAAATCAACAGAACATTCTTCTGGAACATGAACGCACAACATAGTCCGCTCATCAGTTGGGACAAAATATGCAAGTCTAAAGCGGGAGGAGGATTGAGACTACGGAAAGCCAGAGACATGAATGAAGCGCTCCAACTAAAACTTCTATGGAAAACTCTGGCAGAACCAGAGAATGACTGGGTCAAAATCATACAATACAAATATTTAAAGCAAAGCCACATCCTTACCTATGCTATAAAAGGCAATGCCTCTTGGCAATGGTCAAAACTTAGTTCACTGATTCCGAAATTTAAATCAGGGCTCATCTGGCTGGTGGGGGATGGGAAATCAATAAAGTTTTGGACAGACAACTGGGTAACTACGACACCGCTTATAGATAGAGTTGACGCTCAACATAACATAAACCCAAATGACTCTGTAAGCGATTTCATAATAGGGAAACAATGGTGGAGGGAGAAGCTCCTATCGGTTCTCTCTGTTTCCCATCCGAATTATTACCTAATCAAAAAAAAAAAAAAAAAAAAATTAAACACAACTAGGAGAGAGGGTGTTTTACTCTTTTGGTCTCAGACTCTCCGCCTCTCGACTTCAAAAAATAAAAAATGAAAAATCTAAAAACCCTAAACGCCTACAAGGACGCGCCTCACGCGCTTCCGATTATCCGCCGCCCCGGTCTTCTTCTCCAATTGCTCCCCCGACCAAATCGCCCGTCTCCCATCAAAGAGCTTCACCGACAACCTATTTCGGAGGTAGCTCCCTCCTTATCGTCTGCAACTAAACCCCCTTACCTCTCGTCGAGGTCGAATGATGAAATCGTGCAAGTTGCCACAACCGTTGCTGTGCTGGCGGCTAAAAAAATCTGCATAGGTGGTTCGATATGGCCCAAGTCGGCCGAATTACTCCATATGATGGGTTCCAGTGGGGACTTGGTCGGGTGGTGGCTCGCTGGTCGTCCGTGTGGCCGTCGATTTGGGCGGTGGAAGGGCTGGTTGTTCGCTCGTTGTCCTCCGATCATTGTTGCGGATCGGTGCCTCGATTACTCTCACAAACTCACTTCTTACAAGGTTAGTACACCTAATTGGTGGTCTTTCCCCTCACCTTTTGCTTCTTACAGGAGCCCTAATACCTATTTAAGTATTACTTGTGTTACGTTTGATTACCATCCTAATCCTAGCATTACTTGTGCTACGTTTCATAGATCTATTAGTATTTCTATATTGGACATCCCTTTGTTTAAATGGAGTGTGTGCTCTGCTGTTTGCTTTTATGAATTTTTCTGGAATTCTATTTGCCTTTGTCGGCCGTTGGTGTGCGCTTGTGCTTATGGGTACAGGCGAGACCATTTGGGATATCAACTATCCGTTTCGGTGCTTAGACTACCAATATTAGGGGGAGATATGTTTCGAGTTTTTGTCGTTTTTCGGAGACAACTAACACAAAACTATTGGCCACAACATGGCAGTATGTTACCATCAATTGGCTTTACCAGCCCTTGGTCGACATGGGCGGATATTGTGTGTGTGGGTGTGATTCTATGGTTGAGACCCAACTGTCTTTACATCGGGCTAATCTTTTTTAGTTCCAATGTGATTTTTTGTATGTTTCTTTCTATAGGTTCTTTTCTCAATTTATTGAGTTTTCATTGGGATTTCTTTGGCTTTATTGTGCTCTTCCGTTTGGTTGCGAATGCTTACCCTTTGTCTGGTGCTACTTGGTGCCTGTTTGCTGGTGTTGCTTCGTTTTGTTGGTTGTTCTGGCTTGTGTGCAGGTTTTTGTTTCATTGTTTCAGAGAGCTCCTCTGTTTCCTCGTTCATCCCTTTGTGTTGGGTTTGGCCTGGCTGTGTTTATTTTGGTTTCACTCGGACTGGTGGATCGGTGTTCTTCTACTGCCTTTCATCCTTGTGTGGCAGGTGGTGTTTTGCCTTATATTTCTTCATTTAAGGTCAGCTGCTATGGGGCTCGTCTATCTCTGGGGTATTCGTTGGCCTTTGTTTGCTGCGGTGCCCGACCCTGTTCCTCGGCGATGCGTGGATGTGCTGATAAATACACCACTTTTACCTTGTGTTACCTATTTTGGCTACCAAGCCCACTGGTTTGCTTCCCAATTAAAACAAAAGCCTTACAAGGCCAATCTTTTGTACCAATCCCCTGTACATATATTAATTTTATTCACCAATATAATGGGTGTGCTATCAAAGCTGTACCTGCCTTTGCCCATGCTCATACAGACGTTCAGTTGCTCAAACCGCTCTCTCTTTTATGCTTTTGGCAAATGGACTACATCTCATCTTAATGGTTCCAAACCCTTTGAAAACAATTATCTATTTGTTACCAAACAAACCAAGAGTAAAGACTCACACACAGGAGCGTTTTCACATTACTCATATGGTTTTACCAACCTATATTTACTAGATTTTACCATTGTTGGTTCTATCACTACAATGAGGACAACTAGGTTGTGTGTCTTGCTACAATTCAAGCTCGCTTGGGACCAATTTGGTTTTGACGATTGCCTTCCAAGTGCACGCCATTACCATGGTTGTGTAACCCGTCCTACAAACTGTACCACGGTCATTATGCGAACAAACCAAACATAAATAATATCGAATTTGGGCCGAATAGGCCAACAACCGATCAAAATTTCTCATACCAATGACATCTACAAGATTATGTACAAACGGCTACGCGCTCAAAAAGGTTTTCCATGAATATATGCTCTTGGAACTGTAGAGGGATGAGGAGGAGAAACTTCTGGACTCATACTGAACTGTTCTGTAAAAACAATTATATAAATGTACTAGCACTGCTTGAAACCAAAACTGATAAATTCCCCCCGGAAGCCGTATGGAAGAAGTGCGGGTTTTCAAATATTGCTTTTGATCCTGCTCTGGGGTTCTCCGGGGGGATTTGTCTGCTATGGAAAGACCTTCCTGTGTCCGAGGGAGAGATTACATTCATTTCGGTTAACCAAAGAATTATCCACATAAACTATCTGGACAAAAAAGCCAATTTGACGATTGCTATTCTTGTGGTCTACGCACCACCAGATCGTCGTTCGAAGGACACGTTTTGGGAAAAACTCACCACTTATGCTGCAACACTTACCAACCCTTTCTGTATCTTAGGGGATCTCAACGAAATTTCAATACCAGCCGACAAGCCGGGGGGTATCCTCCCGTCCCCAGGTAGATTTAAAAGACTACAAGATATAAAACATTTACTTCTTTTGTCAGAGGTACCAACTCATGGTGGTAGTTATACTTGGAAAAAAAAGAAATTGGATTTACCTAACAACAGCTTCGCCAAGCTGGATCGGCTACTAGCCCAAAATGAAGTCATTTCAGCCTTCGACGGCATACGAGTAAGAATCCACCCTTTCACTACTTCTGACCATGCACCAATTTCGATCGATCTGCGATCCCCAACTCAGAGAAACGGGAAACCTTTCCGATTTGAAATGGCTTGGACGACCAAACCAGAATTCAGAAACCTGGTAAGGCAGGCTTGGAGGCTTAACCCGGCGGGTTCACTTATGTTTAAACTTGTTAAGAAAACAACCCTGCTTAAAGGCCTAGCGAAGCGCTGGCATAAACGCACTTTTAACAATATTCATAAACAAATCTTCGACACAGACGAACAACTTCTGCAGTTACAACAAAAGTTAATTGCTAGTCCTAAGCAGGACCTCAGTGACAGACACAAGAGATTAATCAACAAAAGGGAACGAATGCTTGATTTTCAGCGTCGATATCGGAGCCAACGAGCCAAGGTTAAACATATCAGATTAAATGATACAAACTCCAATTACTTCCATCGTATAGCTTCGGCTAAGCGGGGCAGGAAGATCGTCAAAGTCCTCACGACGGAATCGGGTCTGATTCTGTCAGACCATACCTTAATCAGAAATGAATTTGTAAATAGCTTCTCCAGAAGGTTCAAATCGTCCTATAACCATGACATCCCATGTGATGAGGATCTCCTGGTCATTGACCGTGAGATTTCTGACCAGTAGAACCAGATGCTCACCGCGCCCATTACAAACGATGACATTAAGACCGCACTTTTTTCAATTGGTGCTGATAAGGCTCCGGGGCCTGACGGTATGCCTGCTGGTTTCTACCAGATTTACTGGGACATTGTCGGTCCTTCAATTATAAAAGCAGTTAAAGCATTCTTTTCAAGTGGGAAGATGTTGCGTCAAATTAATCACACATTCATAACACTAATCCAGAAGATCGATGATCCTCAAACGGTCAGTCACTTTAGGCCTATCAGTCTCTGCTCTACTGTGTACAAAATTATCTCCAAGATTCTGACAGCTAGACTGTCGATAGTTTTCGACAAACTCATTCACCCATTACAAAGTGCTTTTACTAAAGGTCGATCGATCCAAGACTATATTCTCATTGCTCACGAGATTTTCCACTCGTTTCGGTTAACTAAAGCAAAGGCTGGCTACATGGCAATCAAGTTAGATATGGAAAAGGCCTACGACCGTATTGAATGGCCTTTTCTGTTCGCTACGCTATCAAAGTTCGGTTTTGACTCCAAGTTTGTCCACTGGATAAAGGAATGTGTTCAGACGGTGTCGTACTCAGTACTTATAAATGATGAACCATCGACAGTTTTCGTTCCATCGAGAGGACTCCGACAGGGAGACCCCCTATCTCCTTTCCTTTTTATCCTCACTGCTGAGGTTCTAGCCAGAACCTTACAGAGACAGTCCAACATCTCCAAGAACTTAGGCTTCACTTTGGGGGGAGGAGGGATCAAGATTCCTTTCCTTGCCTTCGCTGACGATATCATGCTTTTCGGGAAAGCCAACCAGTCAACAAGTTCTGAGCTCTCTGAGATAATTCAGCGGTTTTGTCTCATCTCAGGACAAAAAGTTAACCTACATAAGTCATCCTTTCAGGTTTCTCCTAAAACTACGGCCACAACCATTCAAACAGTTACGAACGCTCTGGGTATCCCCCAGTCGAATAACCTAGAAAAATATCTAGGGTGCCCAATTATCAATGGTCGTGTCAACAAAGACACCTTTGCGGAGATCATACTCAAAACTAAGCAGCAACTGTCAAAGTGGAAAGCATCATCTCTGTCTGCTGAAGGCAGAAAAGTCCTAATCAAAGCAAACCTTTCAGCACAACCGTTGTTCCTCATGCAAGCTTTCCTTTTGCCCTCATCAATCCTGCATGAGCTGGATAAGATTTATAGGCAATTTTTCTGGAACAAAGATCCAAAAAGTACTCCTCTGATTAGCTGGGACAAGATATGCACAGATACCCTTAACGGGGGGTTAGGCATTTACAAGGCCGAAACAGTGAACATAGCTTTACAAATGAAGTTACTATGGAAATTAATTGCTGAACCGGACAACATCTGGGTTAAAGTGATAACAGGCAAATATTTAAAAGGAACCCCTATTATGCGTTACCAACACAAGGGCAATACCTCATGGCAGTGGGCTAAACTCAACTCTATTACCAATCTTTTCAAATCAGGCCTTCACTGGTCAATTGGTGACGGGAAGACGACTCATTTCTGGACTGACATCTGGGCAACTCAAAAACCATTGATTAAATTGTCTCTTCAGTCGCTCCCAGATGGAGTGCTGAATTAGACAGTTAATAGATTTATTAACGACAATAACTCTTGGAACATTACAAAACTTGAAACGGACCTTCGTGGATTACTACCCATGGATATCATCTCCGGAATTCAATCTACCCATCTTCCTCACAATTTTTTCCCTGACAGACTCTTCTGGGGATCCAGTCACGATGGCTGGTTCTCCACATCATCAGCAACAAAGCTAATTCCAAACTACGGGGGTGACCAGAACTTTGGCTGCAACTGGATCTGGAATCTTGACATCCCCTTTAAGGTAAGGCATTTCCTTTGGAAGATTGCACGCGATGGTCTCCCAACCACTGAGAGACTACAACGGTCCCATGCCTCGGTGCCCTCCGGGTGCAGCTTCTGTGGATGCACTGTCGAATCTACAGGTCATATTCTCATACAATGCCCAACTACGATCGCTCTTACCAAATCTCTCCATATCAGCCACCCATTATGTGTTGGTATCGATATAGACATCAAACCAAATCTTCTTCTAAACAATATTTTCACCAACATTGGCATCCAGGCTTTCACTAAACTGGCCTTTGCTTGGTGGAGTATTTGGTTTTTTCGAAACCAGGTCGTTTTTCAGCAAATAAGCAACGCACCTGTGCAGGCTATAGCCATTTTCTGCAATACTACTTACCAAACTTGGAATGCTAGAGTGGAGGACTCGGAGTCAGATGGCATGTCCCGGTCTAGAAAAAAGACTTGTGGGACTACGACAGGCTCTAGATCAACCAACCATAACGCTTCCAAGGCAAACAATTGGGAAAAACCACCTATGGGATACTACAAATTGAATTTCGATGGCTCGTACTGCCAGTCGGGGAAAGGAACCTTCAGCTTCGTGATTCGGGATCATATGGGGAATATAAGGTCCCTAGGGGGAGGGCCCTGTAATAATGGCTCCGCTGTTTTCGCGGAGGCCATGGGCCTTCGGATGGGGGTCGCCAAGGCGAAATCCATGGGCTTAAATAACCTTCTGATCGAAGGAGACTGCTTGATCGTCATAAAGGCTCTGCTAGGGGACTGGTCTTGCCCCTGGATTATCGAGCTGCTGATGGCTGATGCGACTGTCGATTTATATACTATATCTAATGTTGCTATTCGTCATATTTTCAGGGATTCAAATGCTGTGGCTGACAGGATTGCACGTCTGGCCTACACTGTCCCTGCCGATGATAGCTTCACCGATGATCCAGAACTCTGTGTTCTCGTCCGTTCGGACGCGCTAGGAAAGAAGCCGGGTCGCCGACGCTTTTTCTAATTTTTACCTGCTTCCAAAAAAAAAAAAAAAAAAAAAAGGCTCTCCGCCTCTCTCCTACTCACTCTGTTGAGTCTGTTCTACGTACTACTGTAGTTATTTGAGTGTTGTGATGGCATCTTGTTTACCCTTTTTAATTTTAAAAATAGACCAGTGTTCTCGCGTAATTACGGCTGTTTAGTGATTACTATTCACTCACTCACACACTCCGACGCCAAATTTCAGAACGCTGATTTTTTGGCTCCATCGCCATTTTTTGCCCACCCTTCCTCCTCTCCCTCTCTCTCTCTCCCATTCTCCAGTTGTCTCTTTTGTCTCCCTCTCTCTCCCTTTCTCAAGCACTGTACTGAACTCTCCTTCCTCTTCGTTCTCTCCACTCTCCAGCAATCACTTACTCTCTCTCTCTCTCTCTCTCTCTCTCTCTCTCTCTCTGAGTCTGAGAGGCGAAAGTGCAATCATTCTCTGTCCCTGAATTTCACAAACCCTAGCTCCCCCAATCAGATTTCCCCAATCGTAACCCTAGCTTCACTCCGACATTGGGATCTATCTATCTTGTTGTATTCAAGACATTCCAGTGCCATTTACTCATCACCTACCCAGTTACTGATGCCTTCTTCCTAGTTGGCTGCAATGGCGAGCTCTGACCCCTCCAAGCGCCCCAAACCGGGTCCTTGGCCCCCTGCGCCTGAATCCTCTGCAGTACCGCCTTCTTCCTGGGCGAAGAGGACCGGATTCCAGCCCAAATACTCCGGCGAGACGAATGCCAGTGTTTCCGGCCAGATTTCGCTCCCCCCGAGGCCCAGAGAGGCCAACACTGCTCCGGATCTCGAGGCAGGTCGAGCTAGGGCTCCTCTCCCGGCTCCTCCTCGGGCGTCGGCACAGCCCACGCCCAACGGGGCGCATCAGAGTAACAGCGCCAACGGTGGTAGAGCGGTGGCAACTGCTGCGGCTGCTCCTTCTCCTGCTGATAAAGATCAGTCAGAGAAGAGGACGAAGGATATGGAGGGGGCGCCCGCTAAGGCTTCCACGGGAACCGTTGATGGGGGCAGGCAGCAGGGGGGTGCCACTGCAGCACCGCCACGGAGGAGGACAAGGAGTGAGGAGATTGTTGATGTTTTGCCCCAGACGGCGGATGATGATGATGGGTTTGTAGCCAGGCAAGCTCATTTGAAGTATGAGCTTAGGGACACACCTGGGCTAGGTGAGGTTTTAAGTTTGGTAAATATACTGCAGTCATTTGAATTCTTCTATTGAACTTATGTGTAACCTATGTTTTCCCAATTTGGCAGTTCCAATTGGATTTTATGGTGTTCAGCATTATATATCAATGCTGGGTTCATTGATTCTCATTCCGCTTGTTATAGTTCCTATCATGGGTGGCTCCAATGTAAGCATAATTCCTAAGATGTTAAGGATTCAGATTTTTTGATGTTTTTATAGCCCTTTATGGAGTTTTGAATTGATGTCAATTAGTCCATGTAGGAGGACACAGCCAATGTTGTATCAACTGTGCTTTTCGTATCTGGGGTAACTACAATCTTGCACACATTCTTTGGAAGTAGATTGCCCTTGATACAAGGACCATCGTTTGTACATCTTGCCCCAGCGCTTGCAATCATCAATTCTTCAGAATTTCAGAAGCTCAACGGAGATGTGAGTTCAGGAGACCTATGATTGACCACTACTAGGAATTGAGAACTATGATTGACCATTGATATACATATTATAAAAAATGTTGATTGCAGCAGTCCAGGAGACCATAAACATGTATTAGTTATTCTGATTATAATGGTAGCTGATAAATGTCAAGCAAGCTGACTTTGATTGAGTGTTCTTCTGTTCTTTGTTTTGACTGTTCATTACTATATATCACTGGATTACGTTTTGAAACAGACCATGTGACTTTTTACTACTATGCAGAACTTTAAACATATAATGAGGGAGCTCCAAGGGGCCATAATCGTAGCTTCAGCATTCCAAGCTTTCTTGGGTTACAGTGGGTTGATGGCCTTACTCCTGAGGTATGATGCTCAATCAGGAATGTTTGGATAATAGAGAGAAGTCATTGATTCGGACACATAACTGTCATGTTCTGCACAGTAGTTGTAGATTCCTGTTTTGCTATATAGAATTTAGATATAATGATTTGCTATTTTAGTTCACTTTCATGGATAACCTGTATTCTGAACTATTGAAATTTCTAGGTCCTTTTCCCTCCCATCAGCCTTGTTAGTGTGATACATATTGATTGCTTCATTTACATTTTTAATTCTGCGGGTCTTCATAATCTCGTTTCCTGGCTTCGATTTCTATATACCATAGATTCAATAGTTGATGCAAAATAGGACTTGACTGTTCAGGTATGGAATCTATTTTCGTAACGTTTTACATAGCACTTGGGTTGGCTGTTGGAAATATGTCTTTACAGCTAAAACTTTTAATTGTGATAAAAGTGATTAGGAGTTTGGGATGCATTGCATGTTGGTGCTATCACCAGAAGTTTTAAGCCCTCAGATTTGAAATTGATGGCTTCATTATTTACTTTCAGTATGTAAACTTAAAGAATCTATACAGACTTGATGGGGTTTATCTCTTTATGCTCTAGGGAATTTGGGAAATATAGAAGGTGAAAATTATGACTTGAAAATATGATGATCAACGCATCTTGTAGGATGTTTGGGCTTTTTGTGTCCTACTCTGATGGTGGATGAAAAACTACTAGGATGTGTTTTATCTTAGCTGTAGGTTGGTGATACGAACCCAACTTCTGATTTATTTGTTTTAATTGTTACCCTTTCAGTTTTATGCATTTGCAAATTAGTTTCTCTAATGCCCCATCCCACTCTAGTTTTTAGGCATTTTCCCATTTTCTCCACGTTCTCCATTATCTAGTCAGTTGCTAAAGTTAGGATTAAGTTTGAGTAGTACTCATTAGGAGTTAGTTACTAGTTTTCCTTAAAAAAGGAGGGTCAACTACAACTTGTAATCAAACGTTTGAAAATATTGAATACAAAATTTGGAGATTCTTCACCAATTTCCTGGTGCAAGATACTTGGATTCCGTGGTTTCCTAGGAGTGAGATCCTTGATGTCAGTGGTTTCTATTAGTTGGTTTCTAGTGAGGTATATGATGATTATTTGGAATGTTTTGCTTCCCAGTTTTCTTTGTTATAATGCAAAGCAATAGGAGGGAAACCTGTCTGGTTTTGCTAGGGAAAAGAGAGGGGGAAACACAGAGCAATAAATCTATAGAACAACACCCTAGCAAACCCAAATAAAATTTTCATTCAAATTTCACTAGGCTACCAAAAGAGAACAATCTAACTGGCCTTTCAAATTGATACTCTAAATAGAGGACTAAGCACCCTATTTATACACAAGTCAATTAGGTGACTCTAAGACCATCTCCCGCAGCTTCTCTAAAATTTCTCCAAAATGGGGAAATAAAATACATATTCTTCAAATTATTTTTACTTCAATTCGAACCGCTTCCTCATTTCAAAGATTTGGAGAATTATTTAGTTTTGAAGAATGCTATAAATTTGGGGAAGACTATTTTTTTGCTGCCTCCCCATTTTAGAGAATGAGATGAAGAATCTATTGGAAAAAAAAACCCTTAAAATTCTCGAAAAACTCCAAAATCTCCAAAATGGGGAATATGTTGGAGATGCTCTTAAAGACTCTTGACTCTCATAGAATTCCCCCACTCTCACAGCCTGCCGCTATCATTGTCCCTACATGCCCTATACTCTCAATTGGTAAATAGTTCCAAGAGATTGCACACTGAATGATAGGTTCAGAGGATCTCCAAAGTTAAAGGTGCAAGAATCTCACACCCAACTTAATGGAAGGATACTTCAATAGAAAGGGTTTTTGATTGATTGGCAAAAGATGTCTTACAAAATGGCCCTCCTATCTATTTATAGATAACAATGCTTATTAACTATAGGATTCTAGAACCGATTAGCAATCTACAAAATGCATACTTATGAGAATATTCTAGCAACTACAAAACAAATCCACCAAAGGTAGACCTTAGGGGAATCGTCTAGAAACTCTTAGCTAGCCTCACAAAAGAGATATTATTGGAGAATCTTCAAAGAGATATTTTAGGGGAATTATTTAGAAGCTTTGGCCTTTGGTTTTGCATCACTGGATAACATTCTTGTAAGAAGCTTTCTAGTCTTCTAACAACTTCTTTGGTTTTTAGAGATAGTTGCTTGATCCCAAAACCTTCAAAGTACCTATTTAGCTGAAGGTGGGAACTAGCACAATAGGCATTTGTTTAACAAACTAAAATCTTTGTGTACATTAACACAAAGATCACATTTTCAAAATGGAGTTATACATTCACTGTTTAATTCTCCCAGACCTTTTGAAAAGGTGCTTAACCATGCATGCTTGGTAAAAGTCTGTGGCCGTGAGAAGGCTAGGGTGACAATCATCCTGATGCTTGCAGCATCTATCCCACTTCATGTAGTCGTGATCTTATGCATGATGAGGATTTGTAATATTGAAATTGCTTCCCTTTGTTTAGAGTTATTAAACCAGGTACACATTTGTAATCCTGAGTTTCTTCTTCGTTTCTCAGGTTGATACATCCTGTAGTTGTTGCTCCAACTGTTGCAGCTGTTGGACTATCATTTTACAGCTATGGATTCCCTCAAGTTGGTAATTGCCTTGAGATTGGGGCAGTTCAGATATTGCTTGTTATTATATTTGCTCTGGTAAGTTACTGAAGCTGGTACACCTGCATTTTTTTTTTGTAGTCTTCTTTCTTTTGGAAACACTCTCTCGACTTGTTCGGGGAATGAGTGCGTACATCCCGACCCCCATACCCCGCTTTGGCGGGATATACTGGGTAGTTGTTGTTCTCTTTCTTTTATATATTTTTGACTAGGAGAATAAGCACTTTGCTTTCAACACCATATTGATACAAGCATGTGGTTGACATCTTTGCAACTGTTTATGCAGTATCTGCGTAAGATATCTATTTTTGGCCACCGGGTGTTCTTAATTTATGCGGTAAGGCTTCATTCACTTAATTGTTTTAGCATAATGCTACTTTATTACAGTCCCTGAAACAAATTTATTGATCATGACAAGGTTACTCTGTCACTTTCTCTCTTATTCAAGCCCTTACAATGCATTGAAATAGGATATTTATGACAACTTTAACTGGATGGATTTTACATTCTAGTTTAGGACATCAGATTTCAAGATGGTTGCATGTTGTTAGATATTTCTAATTCAAAGCTGGCTAGTTGAGAGTTGGGATTTATGGTTTTATCAACAGATTGAATGAATAATAGAAAGAAATTAAGATATGATTTATACTTTCTTATGAACAATACATGGTCATTATAGATTGGCTTTTTTAATCTTGATTTGTTTCCTATGATTTTCCAGGTCCCATTAGGTCTGGCAATCACATGGGCAGCTGCATTTCTTCTTACTGAAACAGGAGCTTATAGCTACAAAGGTTGTGATATAAATATGCCTACGTCAAACATGTCAGAATCCTGCAGGAAACATGTTCTAAGTATGAAGCAATGCAGGGCTGATACTTCTCATGCATTGAGATCTGCCCCGTGGTTTAGATTTCCATATCCATTGCAATGGGGCACACCAATGTTTAACTGGAAAATGGCTCTTGTTATGTGTGTGGTATCTATAATTGCATCAGTGGATTCTGTAAGTTAATTTCTAGCTATTTTTCTGTTCCTGAAAGTATGTCCTTTTTGTTCACAGTTTTTTTTTTTAGATATTTAACTTTCTACTTAGGTGAATTTTGTCTTGGTTTCGTTGGTTGTACTTGTCATTTTGATTCATATGGATGCATATCATAAGGCATTAACCTTTAGATGTTTGCTGCAATTAAACTATATTTATCTTGGAGACTGAACGGTTACTGTTTTTCTGAGTTATCAAAGAAGAGAAATAGATGTGTCAGGTCTTGGAGTGTAGATATCAATGTTTTCTACGTTTGGACCTATGTGTTTGTGTTTATATTTCAATAGAATGTCTTTGTTTTGCTTAGAGCCCTTCTCTTTCTAATTTTGTTTTGTTTCTGTTTTGTTTTTTGTTTTGGACCTTAGGTTGGCTCATATCATGCATCCTCGTTGCTGGTTGCATCCAGGCCTCCAACGCCTGGAGTCCTCAGTCGTGGAATAGGTTTGGAAGGTCTTACCAGTATCCTAGCTGGTCTTTGGGGTACAGGAACTGGATCGACAACACTCACTGAGAATGTCCACACAATTGCCGTCACTAAGATGGGAAGCCGTAGAGCAATTGAATTGGGTGCATGTGTGCTGATTCTCTTATCCCTTATAGGTACGTTCCTTTGAGATGTTCCCATGCTGAATTCTAGTTTTAAGAGATGTTCCCATGCTGAATTCTAGTTTTAAATGAGTTGAATCGTTCTGTATTGCAATGATGATTAGGTAAGGTGGGAGGTTTCCTTGCTTCAATCCCTCAAGTCATAGTTGCAGCTCTGCTCTGTTTCATGTGGGCTATGCTTACGGCACTGGGCTTATCGAATCTGCGCTACAGTGAGGCTGGAAGTTCAAGAAACATCATCATAGTTGGATTGTCTTTGTTTTTCTCTCTCTCGGTACCAGCTTACTTCCAGCAATATGGTATCTCTCCTAATTCAAACATGTCTGTTCCTATTTACCTTCAGCCCTACGTGGTGGCTTCTCATGGTCCTATCCGCACCAAATATGGAGGGGTAAGCTCTGTTTATAGTTTCTGACCCTTTAAGAAGATTAATTGATACGTCAGATGATCTTTTTTTATTCCTATATTGATCATCTGTTTTTGTTGATATATGGCTAGATAAATTTTAGTGATTGTTCAAAAGATTTTGAAGATTTGCAAAACTAACACTCATTTATTCAACCTCTGCAGCTGAACTACTTCTTGAACACAATACTATCCTTCCACATGGTGGTTGCATTTCTAATGGCGGTGATATTGGACAACACTGTACCCGGCAGTAGACAAGAACGAGGGGTGTACGTCTGGTCTGAAGCCGAGGCTGCAAGGAGGGAGCCTGCTGTCACCAAAGACTACGGGCTTCCATATAGAGTAGGACGAGTTTTCAGATGGGTCAAGTGGGTTGGTCTCTGACCCGAGAGTTGCAGTTTTGTGGACCTTCCTATTAGGTTGGAATGGAAGGGCAGGTTTGGTTTTGTATTGTAAGCGTTGGCCTTACAGAGGAGGGAAAATGGTGTGGTATGGAAGGCAGGAGAGTGTTTGTACATCGGAGGAGGCAGGTAAGGACCAAAAATTATTGTTTATTTTGTAATATTAATTAATCGAAAATATTGTTGTATTGTATTTGTATGTATCTAGGTAGGAATCGGATTTATGGGTCGGTAGTAGGATGGAATTTGTAGCTTTTGTGAGTTGTTGCCGGAGTTGAACTCGTCCCAAAATTTGTACATCTAAATTTCACCTTACCAATCTTTGGATGATTTGCTGCATTTTCTTCTTTTTTGGCTTATTTATTATGATTATTATGAGAGAAAATTTGTGCTGAAGGTACAAATTTTCGTTGTAATTTTTTTTAAAAAATTCAAATTTAGGGTCTTATTCTATACACCAAGGGCATAGAATAGAAAAATCGATGTTTTAATTAACGAAGGGAGTATTGAATTGGTAAGTAAGAGAAAAGTGTAAAGAAGATATCGACTATGTTTGGATAGCCATTTATTAGGATTTATACTTGCATTATAATAGCATTATACAAGTTTGGACAAGCAATTAAATAAGTTTTTTTCTTTTCCAAAATTAAAGATGTGAAAATTATGAAAAGGATCTAGGATCAAACTATATATTCTAAATGCTAGAATCTATAATGTCTTTCCATTACTTGGCCTCAGTTGCAATCAAACATCACAACCTCCACATCCATGGAGTAGGAGCTGCCAGTGAAGGCCGAAGTAGTTGAAGCGCTGTAAGGGCCTTCATTTGTCAGGCTTTTTTGAACAATCGAAACACAATCCTCTTGGCTACTGGTTCCCTGCTCAGTTGCAGCATTACCCTCTTTATCATAGTGCAATTTGATCCTCTCCAATGTCATTGCGATCTCTCTCATTGTCGGCCTTTGGTTACCATTCAAACTCAGGCATCGCATGATTAGGTTGGCCAAAGTTCCAATCTCCTCTTCTGAGCACTCTTGTAAGACCTGAGTGTCCACAATACAATGCAAATCATGAGGGCTATTCTCCATTAATTGTATAAAATCCATTGCCAAACTCCTAGCCTCTGTATCTGTATATGTGAGAATCGGCTTCTTGCTGGTTAGTAGCTCCAAAAGAACTACACCAAAACTATAAACATCACTCTTGTCACTAAAGTGACTTGAACGGAAGAACTCAGGGTCAAGATAGCCAAATGTGCCTTGAATACAAGTGGTGACATGGGTTTTGTCAATGGAAATACTCCTAGAAGTCCCAAAATCGGAAATCTTTGCCTTGTATTTCTCGTCCAAAAGTATGTTGCAAGACTTGATATCCCTATGGTAAATTGGAGAAGAGCAGCATGAATGTAGATATGAAATAGCTTCTGCGCATTCCACGGCTATCTGAAACCGAACTTTCCCAGTCATCTGGAAATCTTCAGTAGGATGATGGATATGCTGATAGAGCGTACCATTGGGTATAAACTCGTAAACTAGCATGTGAACCTCAGTCTCGAGACAACATCCAAACAGTTTAACCACATTCCTGTGATTGATTTGAGACAAAATAACGACCTCGTTAATGAATTGTCTCAAATGCTTTTCATCAAACTTCTTGGCCTTCTTAACTGCCACAATTGTTCCATCTACTAGCATGCCCTTGTAGACGGTTCCTTGGCCTCCATGACCAAGGACTCTATTTTCATTGAAGTTGTCAGTTGCCTTTTCCAATTCAATTCGACTAAAGATCTTTGTTTTGTCTAGAACACCTTCATTTGAGGATATTTCTTTTTGTAAAAGCAAACCCCCATTTTTCTTGAAATTGTGTTTCCTTTCTTTGATCTCTTTTCTTCTTTGGAATAACTTGAATAGGCCATAAATTACAATGATACCAATCATTAAGCCCATGGTAATACTAGCACCTGTAAATTAAGGATACACTAGTTAGGGAGCAATCATATAAGCTTTCGTTTGACAATAGTAAGTAGCTTTTCAGAGCTTATGATTTTGATATTATATAGTTTTAAATGAAATAAATATAAGATTTTAATTTAATTAATTTTTGAAATCTCTACAAAAAAAAATAGATTTTGAAATATGAACTTTTCAATAGCTACTCACCCAAGCTTTTCGGAGTTTTTTATTTTTTATTCATAAATTTTCATTAACTATCCTAACAGCTAGATTTACCAAACAACATACTAGCTTATTAACATATATTTAACACAAATAATTTCCCAATCTAAGTTACCATATAGCCAGAAAAATGTGTTAAAAAAGGCTTGTACTTACCAAGAATGATTTTGAGCAAAGCAGTAGATGGAGCAATACAGGGACTGGCTCGTGTACCATTCCCATGGTGTCCATGAGGACAACGACAAACATACCCACCAATTGTATTCGCACAGTACTCTTGTCTCTCGCAATCATTCAGCTTCTCTGCGCATTCGTTTATATCTGCAAGCGAGAAAGAACATCAATGAATGATTCAAGTAGGCAATCACAACTCAAAGCGACTTGATGTAGACAACATAGTTACAATTGAAATTACCTTGACAACCTTGTGGGAGGTACGGATTACCTCTGTACCCATCCAAACATCGGCAGAGGTATCCCCAGTAACCTTCATTTGCATCAACACACTGCGTATTTGAACCGCAAATCAGCGTCCCATCTCCAGCTTTCTCGGCTTCAGAGCAGCTTATAGACAATCCAACAAACCAATCATACCCAACAGGAGCCCTAATGTTACTGCAATCTTCAGCCGTGAAGCTCAAGTTGACAAGCTTGCCATCAGTGAAATTAAACGAACTAACCTCGGTAACAAATGCATAGTTACATGGATTATAATCCTCCAAAATACTATGATCATACAAGCTGCCAACGGAGATCGAAGGCTCGTCCATACTGCTAAGGATACTGGTCTCGCAGCATCCGATCCCGCTGGAGCATCTCCCATCTGTCACAATCTGATTTGAAGGATAACAGGAACCCATACAGCCAGTCGCAACAAACGGGTTTTGATCAGATGAACCATCTCTGACCGAAGCAGTGACATCGCATCCGATGGTTACTAACATATTCCTACTCGTCGAAAAGTAGAACGGCCACAAGCTGTGCAGGGTGTAGTTGCTTTTGGCAGCGGTGGAGGGAACGGTTTCTCCATTGGAACTGTAACACTCGTATGCGACACCGGACGAAACACGTATGCTGTGATTGTCAAGATTGATGTTGAGCACCTCAGTGTTTATGTTAGCCTGATGGCTAAAGAGGAAAGGGACCGGCGGGGTGGTGCTGTTGTCGCATTTGATTCGATATGTGCCGGTGTTCGGTGTCATGAGAGCGTCGTTGGTCAAGTAACACCCATCTCCCACGCCGAATGGGAAGGGGATTTTGACGCCACCGCACTCGTCTGGGCACCCTGGTTTCGCTATCTCGTACACCCCGGCTGTGTCCCTGGAACAGCCTGCTGCCATTGCTACCAACAGTGATACCAGAATTTTGGTGAGCAAAATCTCCAACATTTTTATGTAATGAGGAGTATAAAAATTACAAGATAAATATATTGAAGAAGATCTCTCATTGAATTTGTAAATAAAGAGCGGCCATATCCGGGGTTCGAACTGGGACCTGGAAATCGTGGAATGGTTTGAAGAAGATCTCTCTCTTTTATCGGAGGGATGGATTACTGCTTTTGTGAATCTTTGGTCAGAGGCGCCTAGAGCTATATCTATATATCTATGTATATTTCCGTCCGGATCTTTGACTCGATTTCCCGATCTGTCATTGACCCGACCCGAACAAGACCAGGCTCTTCCTTCCAATTACTTTATTTTCTTAATTTCAAATATATATTCAAATAATATGAAAGATGATTTGCATGATTATACCAATTTATGGCCAACTTTGCAAAAATGACCAAGGGGCTGAAAATTTGCAATGGGCATGACAAAATGTCATTTTTGCAAAAATTTTGGCCACCTTCCCAACAGGTTGAAGGTAACCTAGGGGGAGAGAGAGGAGGAGAGAGGGAGACCCCTTTAATTGTTTTAAACTATTTTTTGGCCATTTTTATTTGTTAAAAATAAAAAATAAATTTATTTTTGAACTTAATTTAATTTTATCTTTCTATAGACACCCACTTTATATATGTTTATGAAAAAAAAAATTCGAAGTAAAGTTAGGTCTAAATCGTATCTTGATCTCAATTTGGAGTATGACATGGATAACCATTTGGATGACAAAGACAACAATTCAGCTGGCACAGAAATTTACACAACTGGCAAGATAAAACATAAAACCTGGGCAGAACCGACAATCGTTGCTCCGGAGATGAAAGGTCAAGCTGTCGACGTGCACATGGAGGAGGGGACAATGCTCATAGAGAAGTAAGATAATGGAGACAAGCGGGTACCCGTCTCGGGGAGAGTTCCTTCGCCGGAAGCATCGGAGGACATAAGCAAGCGTGGCGTGGCAATGTGAAGAAGTCCTCAATGCTTGTTACGAAGTAAAAAGAAATACTAACTAGGTGCTGAAACACAAAAAAAATCCATACAACCCTATAATACATGATTTCACTTGGCCTAAAAAAAAGAAAAAGTTACGATTTACACTCATTAGCCAGTAACTACTGTCGCCTAGCCACTGACTACGATCTCTTAGCCAATATAAGACTAACCCATGTCGGATCTCGTCTACCTCAGGAACTTCCCACCTCAAGGATAGCTAGGATAAACGACATTCTTTGAGTTGCTGAAGGTTGGTTTTTGTTATTATGCATATATGTACATCAATTACAGTATGTGGTTGTCCGTTTTGGTTGCCGGAGATGCGAACCCCGAATATATGCGATTTACGCTTACTAGCCAGTAACTACTGTTGTCTAGCCAATAAAACCGATGTCTCAGCCAATGGAAGACTAAGTCCTATCAGATATTATTAATCTTAGAAACTACCCAAAACATTTACATAAACTGGAAATGAGTTAATGTTCAAACAAAGATGCAATTAGAAGAAGATGAAAGAGTGCACATTCACATAACAAGCAACCTAAATACTCAAACACAACAACCTCCTCTTCTTTCTCCATTCACGGCTTCACCGAATCCCAAATCCCTCTTTTGACTGAAACCACAAAAAAAGAACAGAAAAGGTTAAAACCCTAGAAAAAAATTCCACAAGGGATGTTTTGGGAATTTCAATCGCCTTTCCTCCCCGATTTCCGAGTTCTTGCCCATCATCAATCCCTCCACATAAAATCAGCTTCAGATCTGGTCTCAATTTGGCCCCAAATTCCTCACCCAAATCATCAAAATCTCGCCGCCGCGTCTCCACCGCCCGGAGAACCGCCATGGACGCCTCCCCGATGAACCACCCCCAGACGACACGCTTCACATCATCTTCCTCAACCTCCCCCTGCGGCAAATCGGTGTGTGCCGATCCATTTGCAGATCCCTCCACCAAGCCCGAACATCCGCCGCCTTCCTCCACCTTGTCGTCGCCTCCCAGCCTCCCCTCTCCATCCTCGCCCTTCGCCCTCCCCACCAGCACCACCACCAGCGCGTCGCCTCCCCCACTTCTTCTTCGCTGCACGCCTTCGATTCAAGCTCCGACGCGTGGCTCATATTTGACCTCACCTTCTCCTTCGCTGCGATTCATTGTACTCCCCCCGTCTGCAGATTCAATGAACTCTCTCTCATTTCCTAATCCCTTAAATCCCGCCCAAAGATTGCCAAAAGTTCAAAAGCCCGCCCAAATTCATTAACCCATAATAGAAGGTCAAGGTGACCGGTTAGTTTTGCAAATAAATTTTACTTTTTGACATTTACCACATTTTCTATGGGGGGTGATATTTTTGCAAAGGGTGAAATGTTATGGTATATTGAGTATCATTTACTCTAATATGAATTACATATAATGAGAACTAATATACTAAATAAAAGAAGTTTAATAGTCTATAATTAAGATTAACAAAAAATAATCATAATTTTATAATAAAACTTAATGTGACCTTATTTGACCCGACCCAAAATCCATTTGACCCGACCCGAAAACTGACCTGACCCGATCGAACATACAATATACCCGACAAATGACCCGACACGACATATGACCGAACCCGAATGGGTATACCCGAACCCGACCCGAACAAAGGAGACTAGCTAGAGGATCCTGACTGTATGTTTAGTGCAATCCCAACAGTTTTGCTAAAATAGAAAAAATGAAAGATTTTAGATAAACAACAATATTTTTTCTCCCCAACAGCTTCTCCAAACAAATCTGTAAAATAGAGAAAGGGATGGAGAGTGGGAAAAATCTTTAAATTTGTATAAAGAGAAGTTGGTACGTAAAATTTAATTTGCACTTCTCCCTATATTGAATTTATGAGAATGTATGGCAAATCCTAAACTTCTTCTCTAGTTCATCGACATATTCTTCATTAGGCCATAATTAATCCTACTACAAAAATAAATTAGGGATTTTGTAAGAATTATGGTTACCTCATCAGAGTAATTAGAAGATCAGAGTTCGTCAATGCCATCAATCAATTGAGTGTCTGAGGAGGAGGTTCAGGGATTTCGTAGGAATTAGCTAGTGCTTCCGATGTTTCATGGATTCCCATTTCAAAGTAAAAACGAACCCTAGCAAAGCAAGAACCTAATTACGAAAAATCACCCTTAAGTTTTGTTGTCTTATAAAGAATCACCCATAATTCCTTTTATTATTATTTTTCAAACATTGAAATAAATATCAAAATAGGCAATATGATTTTGGAGTTTAAACAAATTCATTAGTCTTTATTAACTAAATCTGAAAAAGACCATAATACATTTTCTAACCCAAATAACGAAGTTCATATTAGCACATCTCAATTTGTGCAAGTTTTTGCAGTTTAAAAACACAATAATATTTTCTGATAAAAAAACACAATAATATTTCATATTTTATATGGTATATAAAGTGAAAAAATGTTAGAATTAAGTTTAAAAGGATTTTTTAGAAATTTAAAATTAAATATCCTTAATAAATGCATTTATTTATTATAGTGTATAATAAATGTAAAAATCTATAAAATAGAGAAGTTGTTGGAGTTTGAATGAATTTTTTTTAGAGATTTTGACATTTCAATCTCTATTTTAGAGATTATTTTACCAAAGATGTTGGGCTTGCCCTTATTTTGATCAGAATCTATACAGAGGTGACTTCAAATTACAAGTCTACTAATATAGACAATTAGAGACGAGGAAGAAGAATAGTAAAAACATTAGGAAAAACCACATATAGTCATTATCCTAAACAATAGAAAGAATGGAGACGCGACCTTAAAAATTTAATTGCTGAAGATTACAATATTAATGATAATATTGTCACATTCAACAATAAATTTGAAAGGAAAAGCCTCTCAATATAGGCAATCGACTTCGATGAATTACATGTACATGGATTTTTTCTAATGGCTATGGTTCTTCCTCATCTAATCTAGCTAGTAACAACAAGAACTAATAATAAGATCATTATTTCTAGCAAAAAAAAAAAAAAAAAAACAATCACCATGATACTATCTCCACAAAAAATGTCACCACCACATTATATATCATCAACATATTGTCATCAGTAACAAAACACTATTACTAAACACTGTCATACATTGAGCACAAACAAATGTAAGCAAACTATGATGAAAAATTACAAACACCGTTCAAAGAGTAGTAGAAACCATATATTAACTTAGTCACCATGATAATGAAAATAAATTATATATCCCCAAATATGATTTTGAAGTTTAAACAAATTCATTAGTCTTTATTAACCAAAACTGAAAAAAAGACCATAATACATTTTCCAACCCAAATAACCAAGTTTATGTTAGCATATCCCAATTTGTGCAAGTGTTTGCAGTTTCAAAACACAATAATATTTCATATTTTATATGGTATATAAAGGCTAGTGAAAAAATGTTAGAATTAAGTTTAAAAGGATTTTTAGAAATTTAAAATTAAATATCCTTAATAAATGCATTTATTTATTATAGTGTATAATAAATGTAAAATTATGTAAAATAGAGAAGCTGTTGGGTTTTAATGAATTTTTTTTAGGGATTTTGACATTTTAATCTCAATTTTAGAGATTTTTTTACCAAAGTTGTTAGGCTTGCTCTTATTTTGGCCAGAATCTATGCAGAGGTGACTTCAAATTACAAGTCTCCTAATATAGACAATTAGAGACGATGAAGAATAATAGTAAAACCATTAGGAAAAACCATGTATTGTCATTATTCTAAACAATAGAAAGGATGGAGACGCGACCTTAAAAATTTAATTGCTGAAGATTACAATATATATTGATGAAAATATTGTTACATTCAATAATAAATTTGAAAGGCAGTATGCCAGCCTCTCAATTGTTTCTACTAGGCAATCGACTTTGGTGAATTACATGCACATGGAATTTTTAAATTGGCTATGGTTCTGCCTCATCTAATCTAGCTAGTAACAACAAGAACTAATAACAGATTTCCAGCCAAAAAAAAAACTATCACCATGATACTATCTCCACAAGAATGGTCACCACCACACTATATATCATCAAAATATTGTCACCAGTAATAAAACACTATCACTAAACACTATCATAGATTGAGCATACAAATGTAAACAAAATGTAATAAAAATTACAAACACCGTTCAAAGAGTAGTAGAAACCATAAATTAAGTTAGTCACCATGATAATGAAAATAATTTTAAATCCCCAAATATGATTTTGGAGTTTAAACAAATTAATTAGTCTTTATTAACCAAAACTGAAAAAATACCATAATACATTTTCTAACCCAAATAACGAAGTTTATATTAGCACCTCTCAATTTGTGCAAGTTTTTGCAGTTTTAAAACAAAATAATATTTTCTAATAAAAAAAAACACAATAATATTTCATATTTTATATGGCATATAAAGTGAAAAAATGTTAGAATTAAGTTTAAAAGGATTTTTTAGAAATTTAAAATTAAATATCTTTAATAAATGCATTTATTTATTATAGTGTATAATAAATGTAAAAATCTGTAAAATAGAGAAGTTGTTGGAGTTTGAATGAATTTTTTTTAGAGATTTTTACATTTTAATCTCTAGTTTAGAGATTTTTTACCAAAGCTGTTGAACTTGCTCTTAATTTGGCCAGAATCTATGTAGAGGTGACTTCAAAGTACAAGTCTCCTAATATAGACAATTAGAGACGAGGAAGAAGAACAGTAAAACCATTAGGAAAAACAACGTATAGTCGTTATGCGAAACAATGGAAAGGATGGAGACGCGACCATATTTAGTTGCCGAAGATTATAATATTAATGAAAATATTGTCACCTTCAACAATAAATTTGAAAGGCAGCCTCTCAGTTGTTTCTACTAGGTAATCGACTTCGGTGAATTACATGTACATGGATTTTTTCTAATGGCTATGGTTCTTCCTCATCTTATCTAGCTAGTAACAACAAGAACTAATAACAGAATCATTATTTCCAGCCAAAAAAAACTATCACCATTATACTATCTCCACAAAAAATGTCACTACCACATTATATATCATCAACATATTGTCACCAGTAACAAAACACTATTACTAAACACTGTCATACATTGACCATAAACAAATGTAAACTAACTGTGATTAAAAAATTACAAACAATTTTCAAAGAGTAGTAGAAACCATGTATTAACTTAGTCACCATGATAATGAAAATAATTTATATATCCCCAAATATGATTTTGGAGTTTAAACAAATTCATTAGTCTTTATTAACCAAAACTGAAAAAAAGACCATAATACATTTTCCAACCCAAATAACCAAGTTTATGTTAGCATATCCCAATTTGTGCAAGTGTTTGCAGTTTCAAAACACAATAATATTTCATATTTTATATGGTATATAAAGGCTAGTGAAAAAATGTTAGAATTAAGTTTAAAAGGATTTTTAGAAATTTAAAATTAAATATCCTTAATAAATGCATTTATTTATTATAG
This sequence comes from Persicaria maculosa, assembly GCA_963922045.1. Taxonomy (NCBI): domain Eukaryota; kingdom Viridiplantae; phylum Streptophyta; class Magnoliopsida; order Caryophyllales; family Polygonaceae; genus Persicaria; species Persicaria maculosa. The sequence continues at coordinate 4,085,535 of OY998251.1, forward strand.
TGTATAATAAATGTAAAAATATGTAAAATAAAGAAGTTGTTGGGGTTTGAATGAATTTTTTTAGGGATTTTGACATTTTAATCTCTATTTTAGAGATTTTTTTACCAAAGTTGTTAGACTTGTTCTTATTTTGGCCATAATCTATGCAGAGGTGACTTCAAATTACAAGTCTCCTAATATAGACAATTAGAGACGATGAAGAATAATAGTAAAACCATTAGGAAAAACCATGTATATATAGTCAGTATTCTAAACAATAGAAAGGATGGAGACGCGACCTTAAAAATTTAATTGCTGAAGATTACAATATTAATGAAAATATTGTCACCTTCAACAATAAATTTGAAAGGCAGTATGCCAGCCTCTCAATTGTTTCTACTAGGCAATCGACTTCGGTGAATTACATGCACAAGGAATTTTTCTAATGGCTATGGTTCTACCTCATCTAATCTAGCTAGTAACAACAAGAACTAATAACAGATTTCCAGCCAAAAAAAAAAAAACTATCACCATGATACTATCTCCACAAGAAATGTCACCACCACACTATATATCATCAAAATATTGTCACCAGTAATAAAAACACTATCACTACAATGTATGAACAAATGTAAACAAATTGTGATAAAAATTACAAACACCGTTCAAAGAGTAGTAGAAACCATAAATTAAGTTAGTCACCATGATAATGAAAATAATTTATAAATCCCCAAATATGATTTTGGAGTTTAAACAAATTAATTTGTCTTTATTAACCAAAACTGAAAAAAGACCATAATACATTTTCTAACCCAAATAACGAAGTTTATATTAGCACCTCTCAATTTGTGCAAGTTTTTGCAGTTTCAAAACACAATAATATTTTCTAATAAAAAAAACACAATAATATTTCATATTTTATATGGTATATAAAGTGAAAAAATGTTAGAATTAAGTTTAAAAGGATTTTTTTAGAAATTTAAAATTAAATATCCTTAATAAATGCATTTGTTTATTATAGTGTATAATAAATGTAAAAATCTGTAAAATAGAGAAGCTGTTGGAGTTTGAATGAATATTTTTAGAGATTTTGACATTTTAATCTCTATTTTAGAGATTTTTTTACCAAAGTTGTTGGACTTGCTCTTATTTTGGCCAGACTCTATGCAGAGGTGACTTCATAGTACAAGTCTCCTAATATAGACAATTAGAGACGAGGAAGAAGAACAATAAAACCATTAGGAAAAACCACGTATAGTCGTTATGTTAAACAATGGAAAGGATGGAGACACGACCTTAAATATTTAATTGCCGAAGATTATAATATTAATGAAAATATTGTCACCTTCAACAATAAATTTGAAATGCAGTCTCTCAATTGTTTCTACTAGGCAATCGACTTCGGTGAATTACATGTACATGGATTTTTTCTAATGGCTATGGTTCTTCCTCACCTTATCTAGCTAGTAACAACAAGAACTAATAACAGGATCATTATTTCCAGCCAAAAAAGTTTAATGTACACACAAAAAGTTATACTCCATTATTTGATGTTTTAGGAGATAAAATTTAATCAACAATATTTGATGTTTTAGAAGAAATAAAATTTTACTACTTTTGCATTAGTATCAATATAATTTGTATTTTTTTTTGTTTAACCAATTACATTTGTGCATAATAAATGTGATGGTAGAAATCCGCTTTGTTAGGAAAAAAGCTCTCTTTTCTCCCCTTGCCGGAAAACCAGTTTCTTTGGCTGGGTTCTCCCCCTACTCCCTCCCCGGAGGCCCGAACCCCTCTTCGGAGGTTTATAACCCCTCTTCGGAGGCCCCTAACTCCTCTTCGGAGGCCCCTAACCCCTCTTCGGAGGCCTATAACCCCTATTCGGAGGTTAAAAACCAATCCCCGTTGGTCCAAGGCTCCGGGCTTGCCCCCGCCGTGCACCGTCGGTCTCCTTCTCGTGCGTCGGCGCTGCTGCTCGGCGTTGCTCCCTAGCGTTGGGCCTGGCTTCCCTGTTGAAAAACCTAATCAGATATTAATCTACAATCATTGAACTATTTCCATTTGAAATTTGGGGCTTTTTGTGTTTCTTGGCTCATGGTCTCTCTCCCATGTCCAATTAGTGCTCCAAGCCTCGTTTTTCAATTGTCTGCTTCACATTCTCTGGGGGTTTGGTTTGGAAACTTCAATTTCCGTCGCCGGCCTCGAATGTTTTCTCCATCTACCTCGTTGTGAGTCTTGGTGGGGTGAGTACTTGGGTTTTGGGGGGTGCTTTCGCCTTCCGGCCTCCTCTTCCTCCTCCTTGGCTCATCTATTTTATTCCTCCTTGAGTGGCCTGTTCCAGTGGGCGGCGGCTCGTGCTCGGGGCCGATTCGAACCATGGCGTCCCGCGCCTCCTGATCTTTCGATTTCTCCCGCATCTCGTCCAGACTATCCCTCGGTTTCTGGCCTTGGTGGCGCCGGCCGGCTGTTGCTTGGCCTCTGCTCGTGTGGTGGCGCCGCCGACAGTTTGCTATGACCGTTTGCCTGTTTCTCTCTCCGGTTTTCCGGGGTGTTGTGTTCTGGCGGCGGTTTTGTCGACTCCAGGAACCTTGCCTTACTGTCTCTTGTGTTGGGCCTGAATCAAGTGCTTTGGGCCCAAGGCTTTGCCTTGGGCCCAAAGCTGGCCCTAAGAGGACACCTTAAACAAATAAACAATAAAAAATAATGTTAAAATTAAATCATTTCTCTATAAATTTTAACCTGTAGTAATTCATATTTAATTACTATAAATAAACCCCAGGCGCGTACTATGGCGGTTCTCGACTGCGTTGCTGGTTGTTCGTAGCGTTCTTCGTCTGTGTTGGAGCTCTGACAACCGATGTCGGGTCTGGCTGGGGTCGAGGCGGTGTGTATCGAGGCGACTCCGCATTACGGAAAATTTCCTTGGAGGTTCGTCTTCACCGCCCACAGGACTCCTGATGTACCGCTGGCCAGCGGTGTCACTTCTTGGTGGTGCTTGGCGTCGGCTCATGTCTACGTTGTCTCCAGCCTGGTGGGCTTAGTTCGCTCGTTCGCCTACTGCTGCGTGTCTCTCTCCGCTTGTACTACACTTTTTTTCCGTTTCTATGTTATATTTTCTATTTATTTGTTGTATGTTTAGACGGCTTGCCATCCGCCGACTTTGTCGGCCTCTCGAGGTCCGGGCCTGTCCGGCCTCGAATTATTTCCTTATCAAAAAAAAAAAAATAAAAAAAAATAAATGTGATTGTAGAGTAAAAAATATTTTTTGGGGTATTTAAAGGTGGAAGTGATATTTGTTTTTTAATCCTTGTGCATATCTCTAAGAGCTCGTTTGGTTGGCAACCCAAAAATCCAGGAAGTAGGAGAAATTCATGTGATTGGTTGTTATTTTTAAAATTAAAAAACACATGAATTCAACTTCGTGGAAAGTCGAATTCCCCCAAAATGAAGGAAGTTCACTTACCTAGTCCCCCCTAGGTAAGTTCAACTTCCATAATTTTGTATTTGGAAATTTCTAATTCTCCTTTTAATCCTCTAAAATAAAAAAAATCAACCAAATACATTTTCACAATTCCCATCAATTGGACTTCCTGGTAATTCAATTCTCATGAAGTAACTTCCCGGGAATTTCAATTCCCACATTGAACCAAATAAACCCTAAAACATCAATTAATATACTCCCTCCGTTCTATAATATAATTTGTATTATTTTTGTTTGACTTTTTAACACATTTTTTTAAAGAGCTAAATATTATATAAAATATTAACTTTTTTTTTATTTTAAAAAATAATATTATACTTAGTATTAATAAGTATAATGTTATTTTAAAAAAAATAATAAAAAAGTTAATACTTCATATAGTTTTTTAATTCCTTAAAAAATGTGCCACAAAGTCAAACGACTTAGTTCTATTATACGGAGTACTGAAGATCTCTCTCCCTCTCTTTTTCATTGGAGGGCTGGATTACTCACATTGAACTGTTTTTGTGAATATTTGGTTGGAGCTATATCTATGTTTGTTTTGGTCAGAATCTACGCGAAGCTGACTTCAAATTACAAGTCTCCTAATATAGACAACTAGCCCTTGTACGTAGGATCGGGAAATGTTGAGTTGGTGCCTCCTGAGCCAGCCGGACAGTGGCAGAACTAGACTTCCGGTAATGAGGAGGCTGAAATTTTATATTATTTTTTTTTGTTTATTAAGCACAATTTTTTTTTTAAAAAAATTATTAAAAAGGCAAAAAATTTGTAGTTTAAATATGCAATTTTTTTTTATGAAAAATCGAAAAAAATGGGGACATACTAAAAAAATGTGGATTTTTTTTTGTTTATCATAAACAAAAGTGTTTCAATTTTTTTTCAAAAAATATAAAATTATAGTTTAAATGTTTAATTTCTTTCAAAAAAAATGGTAAAAACAAAAATTGAAGGCACACTAAAAATTTCTTGAAAAAAATATTTTTTGTTTATCATAAAAAAGTATTGAAAAAACTATAAAATGTTAGTTTAAATGTTTAATTTAAAAAAAATCACCGATACAAAAATTTATCCAAACTAGAGGTATAAAGGCTTGAATCTCTAAATTAAAGTGGTTACCCTTTAACAACTAAATTATTTATTATTTTACTCTTTCACTATAAATATCATATATAATTACCTATATAAATAATACTAAATATATAATTACCTATATGATAAAAAAAACTGTGGGGGCCAGGGCCATCCCTGGCCTCCAAGTAGTTCTGCCTCTGCAGCCGGAGTCACTTTGGAGCAGTGTGATTCGGGGAAAATACTGTCACGGGAGAGCCGATGTTGACATGTTCGAATGCAAGTCTAGTTCATCTCGACTTGACGAAGCATTATTCATGGAGCCAAAATTCTCACGCCAAATCTAAGAGTAGTTGTGGGCAATGGACCGCAACGCTGTTCTGGCTTCATCCTTGGCTGTTGGCTGCTCGAAAAACCGCTCATGGATGTCGCCTTGCAACCAGTCCCAAAGGATATCTTGGGTACGTGCCACTGTCGCCGAGATGAGAGGCTTAATTGATAATTTCAATTAAACAATTTTAATAAAAAATAATAATTAAAATATAGTCATATCTTGATTAATATTTAACTAAAAGATTTATATCAAATCTTTTAGCATATAACGTTATTAATATATCAAATTGATAAATTTTCATATCTAATTTCAAACTTATTATTTTTATTTTTTTATTAAAATATAGTCATATAACGTGATGCAGTTTGACTATATTTGTACTAAATCATACTGTATCTAATAAAAATATAAATAATGCTCAAAAGAAATTTGTTATCTTGTTACAGGCCTAAAATTTTAAAGTGTATGCTTTAAAAACAATATAAAATATCAAAAAAATTACAATATCATATTTATTAGTAATAACTATGAAAAATTAATATAATAAAATAATGTATAATTTATTAATTAAGAAACCGCGAAACGTGCAGGTAATAAAACTAGTAATTAAATATAACACGAGTGTAACACACAAAAAGTTATAGGGGATATACAATCTATTTTTTACCATATCATTAAACAACAGGGAAGGCATTCAATAATAATAATAATAATAATAATAATAATAATAATAATAATAATATTTCTTTGTTGCACATCATCATTATTTAAAATTTAACTCTTGTTGGAGTCTCTTAACCTGAGTAGCTCGAATTGTATTCGTACTCGTTCGATAAAAACTCGATTCGAGCTCGTTTATTTTCTAAACAATCCGAGAATGAGCACATTTTTTAACTCGATCCAAAGCTCGGCTCATTCGAGTTAAGCTAGAATAGCTTGAATTTTATGAGATTTTTCAAATTTTCTTTAAGTTATTGTATAATGAGCAAATAGAACTGGTTAAAGCTCGAAAAAAGTTCGACTCAAACTCATTCATATCCTAAATGAACTGTATATAAACAAGTAATAATCGACTCGTTCGATTCGAATAACAACCATATCCCTAATTCTCACCTAAAAAAAAATTATTTAACTCTTGAATTTAATCACCATTAACACTTTAATCGGTAGAAGTAAGTCTGAATTGAATGTACAATGACAAACTATAGTCTCCTTATCCTCCTCCTGGCTACCATAACCCCTCCCTCCACATCCTCCGACCACTACCTCCTCAGCTGCGGCGCACCCTCCTCCGTTGCCAACGCCGTCTCCACGTACGACAGCCGGACATGGCACTCCGACAACAACTCCACCTTCTCCAACGACTTCTCCTCCACCGTCGCCGCCGCTGCGTCCACCTCCTCCCTCGTCTTCAACGTCCAGCAAATGCTGCAAATCCCCTTCGCAACCGCCCGGATTTTCACCTCCAAATTTACCTACTCCTTCCCGGTGTCCCCCGGCCCTAAATTCATCCGCCTCTTCTTCAATCCCTCCACCAGCTACTCCACCTTTTCCTCGTCGGACTCTTACCTCACCCTCCGATCAAACACCGGCCACATCCTCCTCCGCAATTTCAGCGCCTACCTTTCCAAATCCACCGATCAGGACATCATCATGTTCAAGGAATTCTATGTCAACTCCAACTCCTCCCTCCTCCAACTCACCTTCTCCCCGACCCCACCCTCCTCCCACGCCTTTCTCAACGGCATAGAGATAGTCTCCGTCCCCGATACCCTCTATGTGGGTCCCACCGCACCGATCGACGTTTCCGACCCTAGGGTGCAGTTCTATCTCACCAACTCCACCGCACTGGAGACTGCCTACAGATTGAACGTCGGAGGGAGAGACGTTTCCTCAATGGAGGATAGCAGCTCCATGGGCCGCCAATGGGTGAACGACTACCAGTACCTGACCGGTAGCTTCAATGGATCCACGGGGATTCTTGACAATCAGACGTTGATCAACTACACGGCTGCTACGCCCAACTACACCGCTCCGGCTATTGTCTACCAGACCTTCAGAGAGATGGGGAATGCGTTCAATGAGGTGAAGGCGAGGGTGAACATGACGTGGGGATTTGAGGTGGACTTGGGGTTTAATTACCTGCTTAGGCTCCACTGGTGCGAGGTTGTGGTGGACATCAACGCCACTAACGACAGAGTGTTTAATGTTTACGTCAATGGGATGATGGCAGAGGAAGAGGTGGATATATTCGCGTGGGTGGGCGCTCATACGGCAGCGTACAGAGACTATGTGGTCTACATGGACGTTCCTGGAGGTGGAAGTGGAAGCAGGGGAGTTCTGCGGCTCGCGCTTCACCCCAGCACTGAAAACCGTCCCAGGCAAGCTCATTCCCTAATTAACAAAAAATAACAGATCACCATTCACCCCAGCACTGAAAAACTTCACTGGCAAGCTCATTTATTAAATTAGGGCCTGTTTGATTATTATAAAAAGAAAAATATTAATTCAACTCTTTGTAGAGTCTCAAATTCTTACTTAATAATAATAAAAAAAAACTTCAAGATGCGGTTAAATCCTTCACCTCGCCCACCTGCCAAGGCCGTCAAAACCCTTGGTAACCATATACTATAAATGATGTTCTAATTATATATTTTCCTTTCACATTCTCTATATTAAAAAAAATATATTGATCATACATAAACATTTTATATATAAAATTTGATTCATTTCTCTTATCTCTCAAGGATGATGTTGTGGCAGATATCTGGATATCTTATTGAACGGTTTGGAGATATTCAAGTTAGACAGATCAAATGGCAGTCTCGATGCTCCAAATCCCAGCACTACGTCAATCCTCAGTCCAAATCAGCAACGGCCTTCTTCGAAGTCCCCCTCCCTCCTTGTTCCAGCCATTAGCTATAGTTATAGGGTCGCCATTGTTGGAGTGCTCGTCCTCCTCTTCGATCTAACAAATATATATGTTTGTACGCATTTGAGTTGATGAACGAATCGATCAGCCTCCTGCGTTGGAGATTCCCCATAAAACACTGAACAGATCGAGATGCGGACGACATGGCTCACCAACATCCGATCCTCTCGGAATGGGGCTCTCTGTTTTTGGTTGTTAGACAGTTTAATAAATGATATTTGGGTACTTAGGCTCATTCTTGTAGGATTGTATATTTACTCTCTATATAATAATATGACGAGACTATTAAAGGGAGAATTTATCCAGATCCTACAGAATGTGACTGATTTAGCAAATGAAACAATTTTTAGTTTGATAGAATCTGTCATTCCTTGTCCGCCTGCAGAGAATGAGCGAAAGAGAGCGTTCCCGAAGTCTTTGCTGGCATTCCTTGTCCGCCGGCAGCAACCCACCCGATACCCCCTTCCCCCCGGTGGGAGAGAAACAATCAAGTGTATCTAGCGAGCCTGGAGAAAGAGCTGGAGATGGTACTCCGCAAGCACCGGAGACACGGGGGAGCGACGCCAATTTTCCACCATTGCCGAATGGGAGCAAGGGGGCAATGGGGGGATGGATACCGTCCCAAACTATAGGAAGGCATTGGTAGGGGGAGAATACTCTTTACGCCAAGAGGCTGGTGAGGAACACGGCTACAACACAGATGATGATATCATGCCAGAGGAAGACGATCCCGATTGCCCCACAATAGTGCTAAATAAGGAAGAGAAAATGGCGCTTCGAAGGCCATGGTTGAACACACTAATAGTGAAATTGTTCGTTAAGGGTCCGGGGTATATGCAATTGCATCGACGCTTGTCACAAAAGTGGGGGTTGAGTGCACCGTTTTCGCTTGTTGATCTTGGAAATGACTACTACATTGCCCAATTCTCTAATCAAGCGGACTACAACCATGTGGTGATGGAAGGTCCGTGGATGCACTACAAAAAAAAAAATTCAATTAGCGACGCCTATTAACAACGGCGTGAATGTGCCGTCGCTATTGACCTGTTTTTTGCGACGGCCAAGCAACGGCTACGCGTTGCCCATATATATTTATGTACGGCAATGAAAACATTAATTAAGTAAAAAATAAATAAATAACTTTTCAGATCTGGACGCCTCTTCCCTTCCCTTATCTCCAATCTCCATCGCCCAGATCTAGGAAAACTCACTCGCCTCTTTCCCCATCTCCATCGCCCTTCTCAGATCTGAGTTCGCCGGAGGCACGCCCTCACCCCGCTCATTCTCCTTCTCTTCCATCTTCATTTTCATCTCTATCGTTCTCCTTCTTCGGTCCGACAACGACCTCTAGCTCGCTCCCTACTATGATTCCACCGCTCTATTTGACCATATACGGCCCGGGACGGAGCCTCCATTCTTGTCTCTCTAGTCGCGACGCTATCAGGGTCTTCACTCTCCTTTCTCTCTCTTCTGGTAGTCAACTGCAAATGAAGAGGTATGCAATCAACCATTTTCTCTCTCTCTATGCGGTATTTTTAATTCGATTTCATTAGACTAATTTTGGGAAATTCATGTTGTTGTCTGGGTCCGATGCTTTGGCTGGTCATTGTAGAGGAAAAATCCTAGGTTTTACCTTGATTGAATTGATTTTTAGGGTTTACTAGGGTTTGGTGTGGTTCAAGGATAATTTATGGGCTGATAAACGAGTTTGGATTAAGGTTCGGGATAGTGCCTTGATGAATGCATTGCATAAGATAACTGGAAAGGAATCGACAGTGGAAGAGAAGGACTTACTGTCCACTTTTGACCTTTCGGAGGAGCTACATATGATGAGAGAAAATAACTGAGTTGGAGATCGATTACGGAGGTGAAATCAACTGCCTGGGAGGCTTGGGACTGGTCCACAGGAGATATTCGAAAGCATATTTATATAGGTGAATATTTTATGTGATCATAATATTGATGGCTTGACTGATTTTGTCTTTTAGATAAAGTAGTAAGGATAAGTGGATGACACTCAAGTTTCTGTTGTTTTAGGTACCGTTTTCTAAGGTTGTATACATTGAAAAATCAGATTTTCGGATGAAAGATTCAAAGGATTATTATGGTTTGGCATCTGGGAAATCTGTTCTGCTCCGGTATGTAAAACTTGGTTCAGCTTTTCAGCTTCTATTTTTTCTAATCTTGTATCTTTATGTTTAAAAATATGTCATGAATGCAGATATGCATTCATGACAGTAATATTAACTTTAGATACATGCAGAGTATGATCCTGAAAAGAAAAGCAAGCCAAAGGTTTGTTTCTATACTTGATCTAAGATGGAACCCCTTTCATGCAGTGAACCTAAATATTAACTTTAGATTTTCTAGACATAATTTAAATGGGCTACACAAAAAATGTGATGTCATTTTTATACGATAAATGTGATTTGCACCCTCTAGTTCCTGGACCTTCTTTTTTGACCTATCCAACTCACTTGTGATACACTAATACATACTCTTCACTAACCAATGGCCTGATTTCCATCTTTTTTATACCATAATTGTTTTAACAAATGTGTTATTGTGATCCAAACAATGTTCATATAATTAATAGATTTCCCCCCAAAATATGTATAGCAATTGTAAGTTGCAATCTTGCACATTTATCATCTATGACAGTAATATTATCAATCTGATAGTTTGAACATTTTCTTTCCATCTACTTGTATTTCCCCCCATATAACACTTTTTTCCACTTATTTTAAGATATCGGTTTAACATTGTTGTTAACTCATATAACACTTTTTTTTGCTCTATATTAATAACTTTATAAATATTAGAAGTCTTAAATGGCCATACCCACCCTGAATGCCTTGATTTTGTAATATTATTTCTTGAATTGGTGAGATATGCCTTGATTCATTTGTCTGTTGCTTTCCCACTAAATAAACATTACTCAATGCTGCTATGTGCCATCTTTCTCATGAATTTTGACATGTCATTAGTTTGCACTGATTAGTTTACTAAACTAGATACTACTATGATATTGTGACATATTGTATATCCATGTCTACTAGTGCAATTGAGGGGAAATTGTTAATGATCTTCCTGAATGCAGGGTGTTCTTCACTGGGTTGCTGAGTCACCTCTTGGGTGACCTCAACCCAGATTCCAAAGTGGTTATACCTAATGCATATGATGTGCCATCACTTAGGAATGCCACACTTGGAGAAAGCTTCCAGTTTGAAAGAATCGGTATATGTCTGTTATCCATAAGCCCTCAACAACAGCCTTACAAATTTTAGTGGAAACTGATATAGGAAAAATCAAGAAAACATGATCACTTAAAGACTCGAAATTAGAACCTCGCAGTCTAACTTGATTTCACCACCTTCCAGCATTATTGTGTTCTTTTCCTGAACTTTCTATGTCCAAGGTAAAAATCAATTCGACAAAAACACAGCACAATCAAATACTACCCTAGGAGAATTTCTACAAAGGATCATTTATTCATGCACTTCACTCCAATCCACTAGTAACTCAATTCCCTTGTAAACTCTACCATAGGTATCCTTTTTGCTTGAACTGTCCAATAATAGTTGACTTATTAATTTTTAGATGCAGCAGTTAACGACCTAGTAAAAAAATTCTAACATGGACTTTCATATACTGATATTTTAATTTGCAGCCTTTGATGCTTATAGTTCCTGATGTTCAAGATGTTTATACTCCTCTTGACATCGATGCTATTGTACGACTTTATGAGGTTAGTGTTTCACTTTGATGCGCCATTTTAATCTGCAATTCTATTTGCCAAAAACATAATCTTCACTTCTATTGTGTTTGCCTTGTTAGGGATGAGGCTGCTGTCACTTACCAAGTCTTCTCCAGATTTTCTCAAACCTAACATTTAAATACAATTTCAGATTAAGAGTGACTGTTGAGTAGAGGTTTCGAAGCTTACTGTTGATTAGAGTGACTATTGCTTAGTGCAATTGCTCATGTGAATGCTGTATATAATTCTTGTGAATTTTAGCGGATTACTGTTTATAAAAATGTTGTGTATTTTGAATTTATTAGAGTGATTATTGATTTGTGCAAATGTTCATGTGAACGTTGTAAATAATTCTTGTGAATTTTAGTGGATTATTGGTTATAAGAATGTAGGGTATTTTGGATTTTTTTTTAAAAAAAATTTGGACCTTTTAGCCCGGGCCTAGAGAATCCGGGTTAAAAAACAAGCTTTTTTTTTTTTAAATTTCCTTTTAATAAGTTAGCGATGGCTATTGGCCGTCGCCAAAGTTCATTTGCCACGGCACTATTGGCGACGGCTGATTTTCCGTCGCTATGCCGTCGCTAATGAGCTTTGGCGACGGTAAATTGATTTTTAGCGACGGATATTTGCCGTTGCTAATATATTTATTTTTTGTAGTGATGGTGGGGGGTAATTATCTGGCAATTCGGAGATGGGTGCCTAGATTCAATGGTGAAATCGAAAGGATCACGACGCTGATAGTATGGGTTCGCATCCCGTGTCTCCATATCGAGTATTTTGATCCCCGTTTTCTCAAACGTGTGGGAAATAAGATTTGGACGTGTTCTGCGGATTGACAATACCACAGCATCAGCGGATAGAGGCTGATTTTCTCGTCTTAGCGTGGAAATTGATCTCACGAAACCGCTGTTCTCAAAATTCAAGATGGACGGCAAGATATGGCCTATAGCATTTATGGATGTGGGTTGGCTGAGAAGGAAGCAGACACTGGGGGCGAGAAACCGGCAAGCAATCAGGAGCCGACGGACAAATCTTACATTGAAACCAGCACCCATGGGGAATGGATGCAGGCCAGGAAACCGGCTCGGAAAAGGAACCCACATACGAGAAAGTCAACGGGAGGATCCAAGGGGAGTGGCAACCAAGAAACGGTGGAGCCAGGAAGCAAGTTCAGCTTGTTCAGCTTGCTCTTCTCCCCATGGGTCCTCCCCAACACGTTCGATTTCCGCAGTGATGTGTTGCGGATTCAGCGATATCATGGTGACAGTCACTTCCGAAGCTCTCTAGAGTAACCATATACCACTATAAAAACCTTTCGCCTCCACTCTTCTGTTTTCGTCGAACCCCAATCTTGCACATATTCTGTCCGCTGAGTCCCCACTAATGCGAGGCTGACCAAAGCCACCACCTTTGGGTCATACAGGCGTATGAGTTCTCGAAAGGAGTTCAAGAGCCCATTGCTTGCCGCCCCATAAACATTCCATACTAAGATGTTTAAGCTATTCATAGAGACTATGATATTATTCATATTCCTTAGAATTTCTTGATGACTCATTGGAAAGGCGGATGAGTACTCAGCAAGGGCTTCAACGAGCCTATCAAGAGCTTTGTCCATCGGTGCCGGTAACAACACCTTGCATAGCATTGGCTTGGTTTCTGCTATCATCGGAAGGAAATCGCATATCACCTTGTTTGCTATTTGAGGCGGGGTGACTTGAAGCGGTCCCATCCGGCGGTCTGACAGGAGGACGCTCACTGCTCGCTCGAAGTGGATCATCTGCAGCCTTGGGATCGGCTCCATTGGGGTGCTTGGAACTGACGGTTAAGACGTACAGTTTGTTTGGATGAATATGGTGGAGGGTTTGGGACTTGGGTTTGGATATTAAGGTTAATATTCTATTGATTAAGTAATGAGTAGGGTCAGTATTGGTGACTGAATTTTGGTTGGGCTTACCAGCTGCATTGGGAGCTTGGGCTTGTTTCAGGTCGGGTTTATTATCATGGGAGGTCTTGGTATGGATCGTGTGAGCTTGCTTAGCCGCTGCTTCTGAGGTCCTTTCGTTAACCTTCGAGGGATTACCGATATTGACCTTCACATGCTTATCCTTTCTTTGATTCTGAACATTCTTCTCCATAATAATCTCCTTTAATTTTCTTGCTTTCCATTCTGATTTCCCTCACAAATCTTCTCCACAGAATTCGGGATCTCCCCTTCGGTACCTAACAAACCGAATCTCCCGGATTCTCAGTATGTGACTTAGCATGTTCAGCTTGCTCCTTCTCCCTATTCCACTGCTCAATTCTAGCTCGTCTTTTTTCACTGTCATCCCTAAAAGGACTCCTGTCTCTTCTCCCACTAGGACTTCTACTCCTACCTCTCATATGGTTAGGACTCGTGGTCCTGTTCCTCTTGCTATGACTTTCGTAATAAGAATCTCGTTCCTCATATCTCCTATTGTGGCCACGACTCCCATAGTACTCATGGCTCTTGTGCCTGTATGGACTTCTGCTCCTGCTTCTGCTACGTCTTGAACTATACATTCCAAACAGCTGGCGCCTGCTTAGCATAAACATCAAATAGTTCTCAAGTCATTAATAAGAGGGGATTTATTGAATAAAACTTCAAAAGGAGATAACCAATTTAACACAAAAGAAGGTAACAATTGATAATATATGTAGTAGTTAATACACTATTGACAGGAGGAAATTAATTGTTGTATTTCCTATCAAAATATAACCCAAACCTACAAACTAGTATAGCAGGCAAATAAGAGTTCGATCCCAAAGAAAATCAAGTATTCCCATGTAATATATATTTACCAATTAGTGATCGAAAAAGAGGGTTTTTGAGTGATGAAATTAGAAAGAAGACAAAATAAACTATAAACAAATTGATGCAAAACAATTAAGAGAAAATAGTTCCACTACAACTATCCACTTTATTCGGTTAAATTGATCTTTGTAACTCTCTCTTGTTCTTTTAGTTTTCCTATAAATGTTCTTGTCCCGACCTATATAATTTAGTTACTAGTCCAACCAGTTCTAAAAACTCTTATTTTTTTAACAGTCCCTAAAGGAAGATTTAACCCAATCAATGGCTTTAAGTTAAGAGATTAGCCAAGGTATCTGCAACCCCTAAGGAAGGATTCCACACACATTCAACTTCCTACCTATCCAACTAGTTCAACCAGTCCTAAAGAGATAAGTTCGCTACTTGGGTTAAGGTTCGCAACCAGGAATCTACAAAACCTTAGCAATTGAATTAACCCGATCTAACTAGTTGATCAGGTCAGATAGAATAAAACAATTAAATATTTAAGCACAAAGAAGTCAAAACATTCAATGTAGAAAATAAGAAAAAGATTTAAAAAAAACTCACAACTTAATCAAAACAAAGCTTCAAATTGTAGGCAGAACGCAGAGAGTTTAGTTACTCATGTAAACAAAATCTCTCTCAAATAAAACTAAATTGTCTTGGATGATTGAAAACCCTAGCCTAAGAGTCCTTAAATAGGCATGAAACTCGTGTTTTAGAATAATAAGCGCAAAGATAGACATGGTGGCTGTGGCGATCACAAAAAGGTTGTTGCAGTTGCAACAACTATGGAAGAAATTGTCTTCTTTGCGGTGATCGATGCCATCATCGCTGCGATCGCAACAATGTTCATCAAAGAAGAGTTTGGTCGAATCTCATCTTGCCGTCAACATAAAAGTTGTAGATCTCGGAAAGATCTTTCCAACACATACTTATAATCGTCAATCGGACAATCGAAACCTCTAGAAAGTACGAAACAAGTTTAGCTAGTAAGGCAACAACTTCTGTTAGCTTGTTCTTTGTTTATACTCTCTTCTTCTTCTTCTTCTTCTTCTTCTTCTTCTCAGGACCTCTTTAGATCATCATTAAGCTTCTTAGATTAACTTAATTTTCTCGATAAATGCGTTATCAATCCATGTCTCCTCCTCATATCCACATTTACCTGAAATCATCAAGAAAATGTGTAGATTCTGACTCCATCAATATTGAAAGTAAATATGAAAATTCTACTTAAATAGGCATGTAATGCAGCTTAACTAACCTAAATGCAACATATTATGCCTACCTAAATGTGTGCTATCACAATCAAACCAAAATTTATAAGGAAGACTTGCATGGATTCAAAGAGCTGTAGCAGTTTCAATAAGATGTCTATTTTTCTTTCTACTCTCTCATTTTGTTAGGGAGTATAAGATTCACTTTTTGGTGAATTATACTGATGCGGGACGAACGTTGTTGGCACTTTCGCCCTTTACCAAATAGTAATATAATCCAAACTCAAACACAAAACCAATAGATTAGTTAATCAATCACTTGATAAACCAAACAACTACTAGTATAGCGATGAAGTCCGGAGTCGAACCCACGTGGAGAAGCAATTTCCTATTCAATATCTCTTAGCCGAAAATTCTTATGACAATGATTTATAGCAAATAACCAAGATGTAAAAATAACCAGATTTATGATTGCAAAGTAGATTGATATCAAAGTAGAAAGAATATTTCACCTGTAATTCTCTAACAATGGTTGGAATCCATGGTCCTAGGATTGATCTATCACTTATTCATAAACACATGTCCTACTTGACTAAAGTTGAGAGATCCGTAAGGATACAATCACCTTATTCAATATCACTAAAGAATAGCATTAAAGACTCAAGTAATTAGACCAATTGACATATTGATTCAATGCAATTAAGACAAATTGGAACAACCCTAATCATCCCTAATCAACATATCCACAACATAGATAAATTGAAATCATCCACTACAAAGACAAAGAAATATCACTACTTCAATACTTTGTTATCAAGAACACAACAACGAATTCATAGCTAAGATGCAATTCCTATAGCATGGCCGATCAATCATAGAAAGGAACACAAATATAATCAATAAGCACAAGATGATAACTATGAATATGAATAACTAAATAGAATCAAATCCTCACAATCCAAACAACACTAGTACAAAAAGGGGGACCAGAGCACGCTTTTTTTATTCATGGGAGCACACTTCTCGTACTGTGCTTATAGTGAGTGCGCTCCCAAACAAGCACACTTACTATTTAACCGTGATCCCATATTTTAAGCACGGTTTTGTGTTGAAGCGTTCTTAAAATTGTCATACGACCAATTATAAGAACGCTTCAATTGAAGTGTGCTAAAAAAAAAAGTTTTAGCACACTTTTTTCAAACCATGCTTAATAATAAGAACGCTTTAAATGAAAAGTGTGGTA
This sequence comes from Persicaria maculosa, assembly GCA_963922045.1. Lineage (NCBI taxonomy): Eukaryota > Viridiplantae > Streptophyta > Magnoliopsida > Caryophyllales > Polygonaceae > Persicaria > Persicaria maculosa. The sequence continues at coordinate 4,102,361 of OY998251.1, forward strand.
AAAAAAAAGTTTTAGCACACTTTTTTCAAACCGTGCTTAATAATGAGAACGCTTTAAATGAAAAGTGTGCTCTTTCATATTTCTGTAAGCACGCTTTAAATAAAAAGTGTCCTCTTTCATATTTCTCTCAAGACCTCTTGCACCCTCGAACCAAGAGTCGAACCCAAGACCTCTTGCACCCTCAAACTGAATTCGTCCACTTTACACTCCTGCCACCCGAGCTACGGAATTTTTGTTGTAACTATGTGCATTTACTTAATCTAATTACTAAAAAAAACTCTAAATATAAAAAAAATATTTTTTTCGAGAATGGTTTATAAAAATAAATGAGAACGCTTTAAAAGAAAAATGTGTTCCCTCTAGTAAAATTTGGTTTTGGGAAGACACTTTTCTTATAAAATCGTGTTCATTTTAATTTTTTTAAGCACGTTTTACGTGAAAACCGAGCTAATTATTCCTTTAGAAACAAACGAGAACGGTTCTATAGAAAAGCGTGTTGATTTTAGTTAAAGTTGGTTTTGGGAACACACTTGTAAAATGAAACCGTGTTCGTTTTAATTTATTTTAAGCACGCTTTACATGAAAACCGAGCTAAATAGTTTTCAGAAATAAATGAGAACGGTTTTATAGAAAAGCGTGTTCATTTTAGTTAAATTTGATTTTGGGAACACACTTTGAGAATTAAACCGTGTTCGTTGTAATTTATTTAAGCACGCTTTACACGAAAATCGAGTTAAATATTTTTTTACAAATAAACGAGGACGGTTTTATAGCAAAGCGTGTTTGTTTTAGTCAAATCTGGTTTTGGGAACACACTTTGAAAATTAAACCGTGTTCGTTTGAAGTTTTTTTAAGAACGCTTTACACGAAAACCGGTCTAAATATTTTTTAGAAATAAACGAGAATGGTTTTTATGGAAAAGCGTGTTGCTTTTAGTTGAATTTGGGGTTGAGAACACACTTTTAATATAAAACCGTGCTTAAAATAAAAAAATAAGCACGCTTGTCAAAAACCGTACCCAACTTACCGTGCTCCACCCCCTATATTTGTACTAGTGCAACCATGTCTTCGAATCACGGGTGAAAATATGAGTTTAGCAACTCATAGGCCAATTCTCTCTCTCTCTCTCTCTCTCTCTCTAATGGTGTTCATAGTCTCACACAATAGCCACACACGGCAAATAAAATGAATAAAAACTAATATATACTCTCAAAGAGTCGTCTAAACCCTAGTGGAAATAGTAATAAAATAATAGGAAATAATATCTTCGGATCCAAAATCGCAAACGCTAGAAACCAGCCCACGGCGGGCGCCGCCTATGCAGTGACGAATTTCCCTCGATTGACTTCAATAATCTCCAATGTCCTGCTTCCTTGCTCCTCTCTAGCTTCCTCCTTAGCCTCCATATGCTCCAAAACATGTCTCTTAAGCTCTTCCAAAGTCCCTTCAAGGTCGGAATGTAATTCTGCAGAATAAACACTAAAAAGGCGTAGATTCCGAACTCGAATACTTCACATGCAAGCAATATATGAAACTAGACTCAAACATAAGCAAAACCACTACCTAATTGCAATAAGAAATAACTATAATGCATATATGAAATATGTATTATCAAATCCCCCCACACTTGACTCTTGCTTGTCCTCAACCAATCATAAGACAGAAACATCATCTCGGCATCCCACAGGAAATTCTTTCATAACTTTACTCATCAAAAGCAACATCATCAATAGTGCAAATATATCAAGGCACATAAACGTCATAACATGTATATATGGGATCAAGCTATTTGCATGCTCAAAAATCCAACCTTACCAAGGGTAAAATGTGTATCTCTCACTCTCAAGTGTTTAGGCTTTAAGCATACACTCACCTCAATTCCATATACAAGCATCAACTCAAATATTGACATTTATATCACGAAATCTCCACCGGATATGTCAATGAAAAAATAAGGACATCAAGAGGACTTTCGCTCAATGGAAACCTTCATAGAAGATTCCCTTCGGCGCGGTTGTAATGGGGCTTGGTAAAGAAACATAAGGGAAAAGAATTGTATTTGGTCATGTGGTGCTATAAATTCCGGAAAAATAGGATTGTCGTATTTCCATATATTGTAGTCAACTGACACGGTTATTTCTGTCAAGCGACATGTTTAAATTTATTGGGTGACAAGGGATTACAAAAATTATCGGAATGACAGTTGAAAAAACCATAACCAATTTGTTGGTGTGTAGCCACAAGGACATGAATGGGAGGTAAATTGGTTGTTAGTTCATATGGTATTTTCACTTAAGGGTCAAGGGTTAATAAAAACTAAGATTGTCATATTTGAATCTGTAATAGTGTAGTGACAAGTTTATTTATGTCAACCGACACGGTTAATTAGTAGGGTGACACGAGGTTACAAAAACCTAAGTTTAGGGTCGAGGGCTTACCGGAGGGATAATTGGGGGATTTGGAGGCCAAAAAAGCCCCCGAGAGGGAATTTGCAGTCGTCGATGCCAAAGTCGTCGCCATGGATGGAGCTTTAGAGAGAGAAAGCAGTGGCTTTGAGAGGGACTTTGGGTTGAAATATGGATTATAATTGAATTGTGTTCACAAAAAATTTTGGGTAGCTACTAGGTTGGTGTTGTCAATCGGAAATTCAGAATGAGGTTATGGACCTATGGTGGCATTGTGGTAGTCAGTCAGATGGTGGTGAGGGCGACAAAGGAATGGGAGAGCCAGCCAGGATATAATCCGGACCATTAAATCTATTGAACGGTTAAGATTGTCTAATTAGGTAAATATTAGGCAAATATTATAAGGAGAGGATCCTAATCCTAGTTTTGGTGCCAAAATTCCCCACCAAAACCACCTCTCTCTCCTGCTCAGTCCTCTCTCTCCTGGTCAGTGTTACCTTCAACCAACTATCCCCTTCCATTTTTTTTTGCACAAAATGACACATATGCTAGTTTTGTAAATCTCTCAAAAAAGTGACATTTTTGCAAAGTCACAAAAAAAAATGTCTAGTTTTGCAAATCCTCCTAAAATGAAGGGATCTTAACTGAATGTTTAAATTTGCTATGAAACTCAAGCTTATTAAGAAATACACCAAATCCTGGTTGGCAATAATTTTTTCAGTAACTTAAAGAATACCAATGTAAAGAGCTTGAGACACTTAAGTCTCTACTTTTCAATGGACGATTGTCACCCGTCCTTTTTTTTTTTATTTTAAAGGTTAAAATATACTAAAATTTTGGAATAGAATATATACAAAGGTCTTGCAAGGGGGACTAGTGTTCTAGATCCACTTGCTAGGGGCATCAAAATCATGGGATCCGGTTTTAAGGGACCCAATCCATAAGGTGTGTTGAACTCATAGGTTCGGTGCAACCCCTATCTCGTCAAGCCAAGGCTATCCGAAGTCAGGCCCGCACCCTAAGGTTGTGAAAGAATAAAAACCCCTTCGGCTCAGCCATCAAGGGTCTTATCCTACCACAACCTTAGCACACCTGAATCATTAAATGGAACCCTATTACTTAAAGTTTGTTACATCAAAAAAGGGGTATCCATGAACTAGCCGAAGCTTCTAAGCAAAACAGCCTTTGAAAGTTAACTGAAAGACATCATTCTTTTGCCGCTTTTCTTCAGCATTATGTCTCCATTGAACTTCATTCATTTAAGCTTGAGGAGGGGTCACCGAGGCTAGGCAACAAGCCCTCTTGTAAGGTATCCGCTGAGGTGGAGTGAAGGGAGTGCTCATGGGATAGGAAACTGAAGACATGAATCTTGATCAAATGTGTGACTTCCTCTGGGCTTTTGGTTATGTTTTCAAACAGCTTTTCATTGCGAGCCTTCCAAAGGTGGTAGTCTGTTGCAGCCAGGGATATTCTTTTGGCTTTAGATTGCTAGCTCCTACCAAGTGCCTCCTTTTTCATCCATTTTAGAACACTGCTTAGGGAGCTCATTCCTCTCCAAATGCCTAGCCAGCTTTTGACCTGAGACCAAACATTAGAGGAGTAGTTACAAGTAAAAAATAAATGATCATGTGACTCAGTTGCTTGGTTGCAAAAGTAGCAATTTAGATTTACTTCCCTAGTCCTGATGAGGTCATTTGTGGCAAGCCACTTTCTAGCTACTAGCCACAGGATGAATGCGTGTTTGGGAAGTATAGAGTTGGCTCAAACAACTGAGGTCGAAGGAGGCATTGGTGCTTTTCTTCTAAAATGTTCATATGCAGCATTCACTTGAAATTTTCCTCCTTGAACCCATGATTCTATGAGCTGCGTAGCTTCCTGTTCAAATCCTGCATAAATCAACAAGTCATCTCTAATAGATACGATTTTCTTAATTGAGAGGAGAATCATTTTTCCTATGTACATTCCAACTCCAAATAGGATTTTCTTAATGAGAGGAGAATCATCTCTAATAGATAGGAGTCTCGAGAGAAAGGCTGTATTCCAGCTCTTGAGGTCTTTGAAGCCTAGTCCACCCTCCTCCTTTGGCAAGCAGACATCACTCCATCTAATCTTATGAGATTTCCAAAGGAACTTTGCACAAAGGCTATTGATTTTATGAACGAGAGTGGAGGGGGATGGTAGTATTGAAAACCAGAAAGCTTGAATCCCTTGGAGCACAACTCTAATTAATTCCACTTTTCCTGCATAAGAAAGTGTCTTGGTATTCCAATAGCTTATGTTAGCCAAAATCTTATCTAAGAAGGGGGAGAATTGTGAGAGTGTTAACCTCCCTGAAGATAAAGGTATTCCTAGGTACTTAAAGGGGAAGACTCCCTGAGTAAAGCCTGACCTTGAGGCCAGAAAGGCTTTATCTTCTTCCTTGACACCTGCTACAAAGTATGAGGATTTGGTAGGACTTACCTCTAGTCCTAACACTACGGAGAAGTGGCCAAGTGCATCTAGTAGGACAGTTATAGAGCTTCTGTCTCCTCTAGAGAGTAGAACGAGGTCATCTGCATAGGCAAGGTGAGATACTTGCAATAACTTACACTTAGGGTGGAATTTAAAAGCTGGAAACCTGGTTTTGCACTGCAGCACTCTTGACAAGTAATGCACTGATAACACAAATACTTCGGGGGATATAGGATCCCCTTGTCGTAGCCCCCTTTTACCAAGGAAGTAACCCTACAAACAACCATTGACATTGATAGAGAAAGAAGTGGAACAGACACATTCCAGAATCCATTTGATAAAGATATGGGGGAAATTCAGGTGGAAAAAGCATTTGTTCAATGAAGGACCAAGATATTGTATCATAGGCTTTTTTTAGATCCAGGTTTAGGATACATCTTGGGCTAATTCTCTTCCTAGTGTATTTCCTAATAAGCTCTTGGAGCAACATAATATTCTCACTCATAATTCTGCCTTCTATGAATCCTATTTGGGCTGGGGAGATGATGCTTTTAAGAACATGGCTTAACCTATTAGCAAGGATTTTAGAGATTACTTTATAAGTGACATTGCAGCAGGATGTAGGCCTAAAGTCTCCCACTTTGTTGGCATTTTCAGTTTTAGCAGTTAAGGATATGGAAGTGTGGTTTATTTGTTTTAAGAGGCTGCATGATCTGAAGAACTCCTGAACATCACTGGTGAGTTGCTCCTCAGTAGTACCCCAAGTATCCTTGAAGAATTTAGAAGTAAAGTCATCAGGTCCAGGAGATTTTTCATCCTCAATTCCCCAAAGAGCTTCCTTGATTTCTTGTGGAGAAACTGATTTGACGAGCTCTTCGTGTCTGTCATCATTTAGCAAGGCTCCACCCTCTCTTATGTATCTCAGGTCCACCTCCTCCTTGTTCTTATCTGATCCCATTAAGCTTTTATAGAATGATTCAAACTGCTGTGCAATGTCCTCCAGGGACAATGTCTCTCTACCATCATCTTTCATTAGTGAGCAAATGTGGTTTCGTCTCATATTCTTCTTCATTAGGCCGTGAAAGTAGGAGGTACATTTGTCACCTTGAAAGGTATGTTTAGCCTTGGCAAGTTGGGAGTTAAATCTGAATTCAGCATCTCTTAAGCGTCTAGCCTTTTTCTTTGCATTTTCCAAATTCATGAGCAAGTCTTGGGAGTCTGGGTCATCTCTTAAAGCCTGAAAAGCAGTTTCATACTCCATCTCAGCAGCTTTGGCTCTGTCATTGATATTAGAGAACTGAGATTTGTTTAGATGTTGTAAAGGCTTCTTGAGATTTTGTATCTTTTTACATAGTAGGAATTGCTCAGTTCCCCACCCATTATACCTCCAGTTATCCTCTATAAGTTGTTGAAATTCCTCGTGCTGGCTCCACATTAAAATATTTGAACGACCCCTTTTTCCTCTGTTGTTGTTCCAGTACTTCCACCAACACCTGACAGTGATCACAATAGGCTTTAGGTAGGAGGAAGGTAGCCTTACAATAAAAGCTTGAAGTGTCCCAACATCCATTTACCATAACCCTATCTATCTTAGTCGATTTATTTCCTTTAAACCATGTGTGGTCTTGGCCTGCACTCACTGCATCTCTTAATCCCAGTTCTGCACAAAGTTCCCACAAATCAGCAATCTCATAAGCAGTCACTGTTGCTCCATTTTTCCTCTCGCATGATCTCATGATGGCATTAAAGTCTCCTTGAACCAACCAAGTTCCCTGTCGGATGTTATTCTCCACAATCAAGTCATTCCACAGTGCCCTCCTATTTACCACTGTATGTAGACCATAAACTTGTGCTATGTTAAAAGCCTTTCCAGTGATAACCTATCCTTTTTTGCAAGATGAGACGGCTAATCATTAATAAAAATAAAAATAAACGCCTTGCTGAAATACCAAAAAGCATAAACAAGGTAAAGGGAAGTTATAAACATCAGTTTGATCTTTTGATGGGTAGGCATAAACATTTCAAACCACTCCAAAAAGCATCACTTTGATCTTTTGATGGGTAGGCATAAACATCACCCAAGTGTGTATAATATAGGTTCATTACACCCCTTCATTGGAAAGGTAAGCCCGAACACCACCTACATAAGTTGCCTCGACTGATGCAGACACTTCTTTCTTGAACTTCTCCCACGAATTGGTTGAGAGCACGACAAAATCTGCCCATTTCCCTTGTGACAACGATCCTAGTTCGTTGTCTAGAAAGCATGCTCGAGCAGCTGAGATGGTGTGCCTGAAACCACATCCAGATTAAGATTGAACAGAATGAAGAATTTAATAGGATGCGAGGTGATAGATAAAGTTCATCTTACTAGAAACAATCGTATTCTACCATTTTCATCAGCCCTGAATCTTAACTACAATACTTCAGCAGATATTTACAAATCTCTACACTCATCAAAGGAAATTTCATCGGCGAGGCTGAAATTTTGAAATTGTCCTTTGAGCTTTCCATAAGACATTCTGGAAGCTTCAACTGTTCCATTTAACCGGAAACTAGCGAGTCATCAGCAATGTCAAAATGAGTGTTGGACCTGCTAAGCCTTTTCCCTGTCGTAAATCAGCTGCTGAGTTATCTTGTCTTAATTGATGTTCTTCTGCTACAGCACGCTGTCACAAATTCTGCCCATGCAGACTGACAAGTGATGGAGGGTGGTCTTCTATAATAAATACCCTCAACCAGAGCCTTACTAGATGAAACCTGAACAGAGATCTTAAACCACAACTACGCATAATGCAGTTACTTGGCCCTGAGCTTTCTAGATTATTCCTCGATGGTGTTAAAATTGTCAACAACTTCCTCATGAAAGATGAGAAGGAGCACCTTTAATTTTCAGTTTGGAATGTCTTAAACAAGTTTCCTAAGCTTATATACAATGATATCTTATTGTTAAGGCTTATTGTGACAACAACTATATTCATGGTACTAAAGGAGCAATATTCAGTTAGGCGAAGATGAGTCTTACGCATTCAGTGCATCTTCAAGTGGGAGACATTCTGATGGCATCCAAGGAGTGTTCCATAAATGAGGAACTCTTTCAACGGATGCCTTGATAGTGCAAAGAGGGTCTATATCTACCACCTGAAGAAAACAAAATGGAAACAATGAATTAACTATAACTTCTAGGATATTTGTTCTAAAAGATGGTAAAACAGTGCGAGTGTACTCACGGGCCAATCAGAGCCAAAAGCAACCTTAGCATTGCTAGTTGCTAGTGCACCAAAAAGGTATGATCCTTGCTCAGCTCGCTCTTTCCCAAGCTTCTTAATAGCAGAATCAGCGTCATACAACAGATGTGTTGGCTGTCCAGTTTTAAACCAGCATCAAGAAAATAATATACTGCATCACTGTCTACCATAAGATCGCTAGGCATGACATATTTCCACATGAAATATCAATAAATCTCAAGCACCATTTCTTCTAGAAATTATGACAAAGTTCTGTGCATAGTTTTTATGTGCAATCTTAACACCTGAATAACCTTTCTTTATATCTAAAACTGTAAAAGGGTCCATTATATTTCCACTTGGCAGCATGTATACAGTACATATTTGATTGAAAAAAATGTGAAAGTGTATATTCTAACGATAGCAATATAAAAAAAAGAAATAGAAATATTCTAGAGGATATTAATTATCAAACACACTTATAAAAATGTTGGGCATGTTCAATCTGATGTCAATTCCACACTAGTTAACTATAGCATGTAATACAATACATATTATTGAGCTATGAACTGCAAAACCTGAACTGAAGCGACAATTTCATGCTTCCCAAATTGTGCAGCAACATCACGAGCCAAATGTTGGGCATGTTCAATCTGATGTCATTCGAATCAAAATGCAAAACTGAACCCATGTTATCAACATGATTGAAGAGCAACACATAACAAATAGTGTTTGAATTTCGGAAAGATTTAAAGGTATGCTAAGATGTCGACAAAAAAGAATGTGTTGCCTCGAGGCTTTATTAAAATTTTGGGAGTGCTTGTTTAGAGAAAATTAAATAAATTGGTGGGGGGGAATCCAAATTGTGCTGGTTGGGTGTGGAAGCTGAAGTAGAAAGGGCAGATCAGGGTTGAAGTAGAAAGGGAGTTAAGTGTCACCATGGGACGAGTAAAACGGAAAAATGTTCTGACAGCTTTATATAATGCTCAAGTTGTGCCAGAGACAATGAGGACAAATCAGGGTTGCTGCAATGATCTCAACAATGTCAACAACAATGATTTTAGATTTAAGATAGTAGTAGCAGAGAGCAAAATTAGAAGACGGGGAGGAATATATGTGTAATTGTCCAAGATTACGTTTAACGTGTAGCTTTCATATGCATCCTAACCTAAATTTCCGTTACATTCTACCCTTGCTGTCAACGTCTACGTCAGTGGGCAATTTATCCGAACCTTGTACATGTGAGTAGCGGTGACCTAATGGATTCTTTTTTTCGTCTTCTAGGTACAATAACTCTTTAAGATTAATAATGGTGTGAATGTTTCCTAAAGATTTAGTTTGTTTTACCTTTGATTTTTATCAATTATCATTCAACAAAGTGCTTACCCTAAATCTTCTATCCCTTGATCCATTTTCAGCAGAAACTGATTTATACATATCCAAGACTAAATCATTTGCTCTATCCCCAATAGCATGAATAGCAACCTGCAGTCAATATTAATCGAATTGTCAAGGGTAAAAGTTAAAAACTATAATAACATATGGAGTAAGTGTTTCAAAGAAGCACCTGAAGCCCGTGTTTATCTGCCATGGATGTCATGTTTGATAAGCTTTCAATGTCTGTTACTTGGAGGCCATAGTTCTTCGGATTATCAGCATATGGCTACATAAGGAGATTAACATGCCCAGAACCAATGAGAAGCTAAAGATCATGCCATAAGAAGAGGCACATGAATATGTAATGTTCTTCCAATTTATTTTGAAGGATGAAAAACTTGATATAAATTATAATAGTCACGTACGGAGTCCCATTTACACATTTGGTTAAGACCAACAAGGCCATTTACAAATATAGAACACATTATTTCTTGAGCAGTTAAGCATGTTCCAACATAATATAGAACACATTATTTCTTGAGCAGTTAGTCATATCCTTCAAAAATGACAAGTAAAAATTCAAGATGATTCCTTTATAGTATTAGTTTTATTTGCTTGCTTTTAACTTTTAAGGGATCCTCTAACACAATTTAAATAACAGAACTAAAAAAAATAAAACTAGCAAATCCAGCATAATCTGAATCTAACTTCAAGGAGGTGGATGAAAAAGACAATCTGAAAGTAGAAATTACACAGCAAGTTTTCAACTCTCAGTACATAATTTTAATATCATGAATGCAATAGATAAACTCACCTCATAAAAAAGTGCACTGTTTGATCCCAAGGAGCCATCAAAAAAGGCCTTGACACCACCCAAATAAATCCACTGGCTAAGAGCACGACCATTCTCCTGAATAAGATCCTGTTTCGGAAGAAGAAAACATGTCTTAAGAGATGAAAAATAATAAAATTATAATGGTTGGTTTATAGTGGTCCTCTATATTGCCAAAACCGATGCTATAATCTTCTAAGAAAATATACAAGACAGTAACAACACAAAGGGGCTAAACGAGAAACTGGGAGGTTTTACACCAATTACCGGTTTCTTATCCTTTTAGTTTGTAACATTAATTATTAAATGAAAACATATTTAAAAATGAAATAAGAAGATAAAAGTTTTTTTTAAAAAAAAAAAACAACAAAGTCATGAGATCGGTTCAAACCAAACAAAAATATTCTATAGCTTGACCATGACCAGGATCAGAAATTGTACAACTATATTTTGAATGCAATGTTCAGTAACAAGCTCTTTAATAAGACATACAACTAATTGCATCCACGTCTTCATAGGAAAGAATAAGCAAACCCTGATCCTCATATTTCCTGAAGAATCAGCCCAGCGGTAAACATCTGCAAAGCTCATAACAAGAGATAGAAATATATTGACATAGGGCCCAATCACATGCTAATTGATTAATGAAAACAACTGTTTTTTGTGCTATAATAACATATGGATGCATTTAAGAAAAGAATGTACTAGATTGAGGATCAGTTTCAAAGAATTTGAAGCTAGAAAGAAGTTAATACTTTATACAGATAATATCCATTTAGATTTGCTTATAAAAATAAAACCCAGTCAACCAGAGTTAAATATTCTAGAAAGATGAGCAATGTTATTTGTCACCATGCAAGCATCATTTAGGTGATTAAACTTGTGTTTCACTTTAACGTTGTAACACTTCGACAGTGTTTGTATGCAACATTGCTTTTATAATAAGCTACAGATTATTGTATTTAGCCGAGACCTGCAAAATCATTCCAGACATCCTCCACAGATGAGCCAGGAAAGTTTCTCCCAACATCGACGACAGTAGATACACCTTTTGACAAAGCATAATTGCTCGCTTTTATTAATGCTTCCCGCCTTTCATCAATAGAGACCTCTGGAGAGCTGATAAGGTTCATTGCAGAATCAATTAGCACACCAGTAGGCTCTGCATACATAAAAGTAATTAAATGTTTCCATATAATAGAATAAAGAACAACTGAACAAGTATATTGCAAAATAATACTGTAAACTTGACAAGCCTAAAATTATACAGCCTAAATTTCACCAAGATATAAGGATGATTTCTCTTGTGCTGTTCATATGCAAAGATTTTTAAAAAATCGGCATTCCTACCTATTGAAAATATGTTTTCTATCTTTAAAAGGATTAGTTGACAATTTCAGGATACTGAGTTGTATTATATGCAAAATATATTCACTCGGATTAATGTACATCATCATAATTAGTATTTGATGGTGGTAACCTATCAATAAGATTCAAATGAATAGTTTCTAGAAATCGAGTGGTAAACTACATAATTTTTCTTGCTCAGACTTTTCCTTAGTTAAGATGTCCAAGATTAAACAAACCTCTTGGTCAGTTGGAGTGTATACTACATTGGTGGTTTTGGCCTTGAGTATTCTGGTGAATATCACTGGTCTTCCCCGAGTAAATCATGGTGTAGTGTCAGCGTGTGAATCTGAGTTGTTATTATGGGTTCCCTACTTATACTCTATCAAAATATCATAAATATTCTTAAAAAAAGAAAAAGAAAAAACATCATAAACATTAAAGGTATCACCAACAGGAAGGTAATGCTGTGTAAACAGAAGAGTACATCAGTATAACGGGATCTTACAAGCTCCAGCCCATTAATATTAGTCGGGCCTAAAAAGTGACTTGGACACTCATTAAAATCCAGGGAAAAAAGAAGAAAAAGAAAGTAACACAGATTCCCTCCATAGGTTTAGTATATATCGATATTCAAGCAAATTATGAATGGAGGAGAAAAACACAGCCTGTACATAAAGAGCCGTGAGCTCAATCCAAACTTAATTACTTGATCTTTTCTAGAAACGAAAACTAGATGTGCCATCACATCATAAATTTGTAGAGAGCATATTTGGAGATTTTTGCACCAAAAATTTCCTCTTCATATTCAAATCTTGGTATAAGTAAGACTACCTTTGTTCCTTTCATATTTCATTTTCATCTCATCTAAGCAATAGCTCCAACATATCTTTGGAAAGTAGTTTACATGCTGGTGTGAGACTGAGTTATACTCTTGCAGTATAAGTTTGCTTTCTTATTTTTTGTAACAATCAAGTTGAATCTTTACCTCCATCAGATGATCTAACTATGCTTCCACCATTAGGATCTTCAGTGTCATGGGAGACTCCAGCCATCTTCAATGCTAATGAATTAGCCAAGCCCATATGACCATCCATCCTAGACAACCAAACCTGTAAGTGAACCTCTCATACATCAAGCCAATCATAGTACTATGTATGGCAACAACAAAGTAGTAAATTATGAATGCGGGTGTTTTACAGGGTTTGACTGTGTAAAATCATCAATCCAGGATGATGTTGGCAAATCTCCTCCCCACAGATCATTGCTCCATCCACCACCTAGAATCCATGAGCCTTGTTTCTTATCTGCAAGTTATCCCCAAGAAAAGCAACAATGGAGACTATTAAGTCACAAAATCATTCAGATTCCAAGAGAAGTTAAATGATTGAGATAAAGTTTACTTAATGGACTAAACATCCAAAACACAATCAAACTCCCAAGTCCGCAAGTGAACTACACAATTCAGAATGGACTAAATTGGTCAATTTACAAAAGGATTAACACAAGAAGCAGATCATAGGTAAACATTTGGTTGTGAATAGATATAATCTGGTGCCAACTTCTAAATGCAGATTAGACAAAATTTTACCTTCAACTGCCGCTTTAATTCTTCTTATAAATTCCTCCTTTGAGCCAACACCATGGAGTTGTACTTGTCCCATCTGTTCCACATTGGTATATTAAGCATGAAACACAAGACAAAGTAAAAGAGGACCTAAAAGGGTTGGTTTTCCATTGTCGTGTGCAAAAGCCACTTGCCAACACTGCCTTGTGTGAATTATGGCAAATCAACACTTTGTGGACATAAGAAACTACCAAAAGAAAAGGTGGCAAACCTGCAACCCCCCGGAAATGAAGTGCACATGGGAGTCTATAAATCCAGGAACAATGATTTTTCCATGAAGATTCAATTTCATGGTTCCATATCCCTCCAACTCCTACAATCAAGAAATTACCAAAAGAAATCAAGTAAATCTCAAAACAGAACCTCTAAAAAAATCTCCAAAATAGAGAAGCAAAAATCAAAATCTCCAAACAGTATATGTTCCAACTCCAACAACTTCTCCATTTCACAAATTTCTACATTTATCACATGCTATAAAAATCAGCATAACAGGCCAACTAAGTCAGCATAGAAATCCAAAAAAAATCAACATAATACACCAGCAAATCAGGCCAAAATACAGCACAAAATTCAGCATGTCAAAGCAAAAAGAAATCAGGATAGCAAACCACCATTAAATCAGGCAAATAAAATCAGCACAGCAGACCAGCAAATCAAGCCCAAAAACGGTAGAAAGTTTGGCAAGCCACGGCAAAGCTATATGCACCGAGAAAAGGTGCTATATACACTCATGTGAGCGGATCCTAGATCTGTTTGAACCTCAACCTGACATGTCCAGCGTTAAATGTGTTACACTAAAAAGCTACGACGGATCAAGGATCCGTTTAATGTGTAAGGGATCCTTGATCCGTTCATGTGATTTTTTTGAAAAAAAATACAAATTTTTTTGGGGGAAAAAAAGAAAAAAAAAAGTATACATGGACAGATCTATGATCTACCCATTGTTCTTGTTTTTTATTTGATTTTCCACTTTATTTTGTTTTTAAAATTTTTAGACAAACGGATCGAGGATCTAGAAGCCATTATTAGCTTTTTTTTCTTTGAATTGCACAAATGGATCTATGATCTATTCGTATCTTTTTCAATGTTAGACGCATTTAATGCTAGACACGTGTTAGATTATGGTTCAAATGGATCTAGGATTTGTGCGTCTAAGTGCATATAATACCTTTGCTCGGTGCATACAGCAACAATCGCAAGCCAGAGCAAAAAAAAAATAAAAAAATCAGCATAGTAGAATGATAAGCAAAGTAGACCAATTAAAAAAAAAAAGCAGAAGTTCATATGCAATTGCAACACTCGTATGAAATTTCACATAAAAAAGACGAACAACAATACAACTCTAAATTTGATTGATGAAAGAATGTGTTTCCAGCTTAAGTTGAGGGCTTTGGCTAAGGCATCAAAGCGATTCTGGGAGATGGGTGTTTTTAATACGAAAAGGTAACTTAAAGAAGCAAAACAGAAATCATTCTATTATGGTTCACACTTCTTGTGATGATCGGAGAATAGTGTTGTTGGGGTTTAGTTGTGGAGCTTCATTTTGCGAAGGATGTGATGGAGTCATACTAATGTTAAGACCTTTTGGTAGAGGACTCCGGAATTAAGTAACTGTCATTATGTACTTAAATCTCTAAACATGAGAGTTGCCAATGTTTATTGCAGGAAGGTAAGCTGAAACTGTGAAACACGTACATAGCATATCATACCATCCAATAAAAAAGGATTTCTTGATTACATTGGAGTATGAAGGTGGAGGTTAATCCTAGTTATCGATTTACCACCTAGCAAATTGATCGATTCATAGTCTACCTTCATTCATTTATACAATCTCTCTTAGATGATGATGTTGTCATTCTGTTAGCGATGTTCCACTACATTGATTCACCATCCTCAAAGAGTGGGAAAAAAAAAATCCGACAGAAGAATATCATACCTAAATTTCAGTAGAAAATTGTAATTGTAGTTACCTGAACAGATGAACGATTCCCGATAGCGAGAATCCGACCATGGCGGATGGCCATAGAATCGGCGAAAGGAAGAGAATGGTCGGCCGTGTAAATGAGTGCATTAGTCACCACCAAATCTGCCACCTCCGGATTCCGAGTACTCAAACTCCCAAAAAACTCTTTCCAAAATTAAACCAAATGAAGTAATGAGAAGTCGAAAGATGCAGACTGGAAAAAAGGAATCAAAAGATGGAGTAAGAAAAGGATGAGTTAATACTGCTGGTGTTGGTGTTGGTGCTGGTGAAGTTGTTGAGGAATGGTAGAAGAACAATTGAGATAGCAACGAGGAAGATGGAAGTGAGGAACACACAAGCATTCATAGCTGTCGCAGGGGATTAGAGACCTCTCAGTCTCAGGCTCAGGCTCAAGTTAGCTCGCCTGTAATGGCTCTATCGCCCTCTCCAGTCTCCACCATCCCCTTGATTCTGAGTTTCTCACCGAACCGAGAGAGTGAGAGAGGAAGGTGGAAGGAGTAAGGTTAATAATAATGCCTGCCATCAAATCCTTATCCTTACTTTATTATAAATGTGGAACCGAGAGAGTGGGAGAGGTAAGTTTCTAACCCTATGATCTATTTAATTTTAGTCTAGGCCTTTGTGTGCTTGTTCTCATGAATCTTTTGTTTAAAAATTGGGGATCTATTTGTCTTTTCTGGATACTCGCTCTCTAATTCAACAACAACTACTAAACCATCGATCTTCCTCTTCGAGCTTTGATTTCTATGCCTCTTCTTCCTGCAACCCTTCCATTCAAGGATTTTTTCGGCATTTGTCTGTCTTTGGCTCCAGTTAACCATAATCAGGTAGCTACATTTGAGGGGTGTGAATTTTCTGTCCCTCTCTACTGTCCCCTCTCACAAACTCCATTTATTTTTTATTGTTTTAATCTATTTTTTAATTTTTGTTTTTGTTTTCTTTTTTTTTAATTAAGGTTTGTGAAGAGGACGGGGGAGGGGACAAGAAGGGGGGACAGAGGATGTGAATCCACATTTGAAACCTCTTCACGTGTTGTTGTCTTTGTATTTTATATTGCCATTTCTCAGCAATTTGTTTCCCATATTTCAGTTGTAGACTGATATTTGTTGTTGAAAATTTACTTTTATGAGTTATCTTATTCTTTGAAATTATAGACAGAAACTGCTCGGTTAAAGAGGAAGTATATTATGTGGAGTATAAAAGTAGACCGGCAATTAAATATTACGGAGTAACATATATGATATGACTCCAGAAGAGATCCTTGTAGTCAGTGGGTTCTATCAATATAAGAGGTGAAAAGTATGAATGCTTTTTTTTGACCAGGAAAGAATTCGGATAGATATAAATTTATCCGAGAGCATCCTTACCGATGAGGTCAAGGAGACCTAAATCGGAACTAATATTATTGACATCGGTAGAGTGAGCAAGATGTGCAATCTTGTCTGCCATCCCATTCGTCGATCTGTAAACATGAGAGAATTTTACAGATTGAAACTTGGTCAATTCGGATTTGATATCTGAGAGAGGAAGTTCCACTTCCTATGGGCACTGATTATTATTATTTTTCGGGTGATTTATAACTATTATGGAATCCCCTTCAACGTGGAGATGGGTAATATTGGGTTCCAAGGCTTTGATGATACCAATTTTTAAAGCACTACTTTCTGCTTGTAATGGTGATTGAAACCCGAGTTTTGCCGATCATAAGGCAGTGACCAATCCAAGATTGTTTCGCATAATAAAACCAGCAGAACTATCACCATTGGTCCAAGTTGATCCATCGAAGTTGAGTTTCTGGAACTGCTGATTTGGCTTGCTCCATCTAGTTGTTTTTCGATGTATACCGTTTTTGTCCCGAATTCTGTTGCTGGGGTTTGACCATGTCGGTGTTTTCATGGTTTTGGATAGGTTCCAGTTATGTATTTGGGTTTGGATGAATTGCTGGATTTCTATTTGCGTTGGCAGTTTTTTGTTTTCAAATATTATTCTGTTTCTGAAAAACCAGATTGTCCACCATTTCAGCGCCAGTTCTTCTTTTTCCTTTTTCTGCATTGTTTCCCCTATTCGGGCCAATAATTCCTTAATATTAGTTATGTGGGTGTTAGGATTCATAGCTTTAAGACTTTTTTGTAAACTCATAATTTTTAATGGGTGCTGAATTGCGAATTTGCAATCCACAAAAAGATGCATTTCATCCTCAATAGAGTTGTTACAGAACACACATGAAGGAGTTGCAGGGACACCCCTAGAACAAAGCCTAGCTTTGGTGGGAAGACCCTGTTGAGCAACTTTCCACATGAAGTTTTTTAATTTAGGGAGTGACTCCAGTTTCCATATCCATGATGTTCTATCCGGTTGTTGGTTACTTTGATTAGTTAGTATTCGTAGCGCACTTTTTGTTGTGAACCAACCATATCGATCAGGCCACCAATACAACCTATCCTGAAAAGCATTACGAGAAAGGGGAATGCTAACAATTTCTTTTACAACTTGAGTTGGTAAATCTTTTGATAATTCATGTTCATTCCACTCTCCATTTTGGATATAGTTACTAACCAATCGATGGTGTGGATAGTCCCCAGGGTCTTTGTTCAGTCTCTTATATAACGGAGTTGTTGATATCCAGTTGTCTGTCCAAAATTTAATCGATTTTCCATCTCCCACTGCCTAAATAAGTCCTTGTTTAAAGGTGTTTATGAGTTTGCTGAGTTGTCCCTATTGCCAGGACAAACCCCCTTTCCTTGTATATTGGAATAAATCTTCTTCGCTCTTTATTTACCAATTCAAGGAATAAATCTTCTTGTTTTAGATACTTATTTCTTATTATTTGTACCCATACATTGTTTGGTTCTGCCAAAATTTTCCAGAGCAGTTTCATCTGTAGCGCTTCATTCATATCTTTTTTTTTCCTTATTCCAAGGCCACCATTTTCTTTTGCTTTGCAAATTCGGTCCCAGCTGATGAGTGGTTTGTGCTGCAGATCTTTGTTCCAAAAGAAACATCTGTTAATTTGATCTAGCTCGTGATGAATTTTCGATGGTAACATGAAACTTTGCATTGTGTAGACCATCAACGATCGGCACAGCTCCAAAGCATACTGCAAATCCCCAATACTGGATCTTTGGACAAATATTTAGGATGTCCAATCATTAACGGCAGGGTCAACAAGGAAACGTTTCAAGAAATCGTTTGTAAAAGTTCCCAGCATAGGAAAGAGTAGAAGCACGCCATTTTGTCAGTTGTTCTTTACTTTTACAAACGATTTCTTGAAACGTTTCCTTGTTGACCCTGCCGTTAATGATTGGACATCCTAAATATTTGTCCAAAGATCCAGTATTGGGGATTTGCAGTATGCTTTGGAGCTGTGCCGATCGTTGATGGCCTAATCCCGAGGATATTTGAAATGCCGACTTGTGAAAATTAACGGGTTGGCCAGAAATTTGACAATATTCATCCACAATTCTACGAACAGTTTGAGCAGCGCTGTCAGTTCCTTTTGAGAAGATAATGATGTCGTCAGCAAAGGTAAGGAAAAGGATTGTTGGTCCAGAACGTCCAACGGGGAAACCAATGTGTTTTGTTGGATTCGTAGATTCCGTCGCCAATCTCCTGGCTAGTGTTTCAGCCTTGGATGAAAAGAAAGGGTGACATAGGGTCACCTTGTCTGAGTCCTCTTGATGGTTTAAACATTTCTGTTGGCCCATTATTTACTAATACAGAGAAAGATACGGTCGTTACACACTCCATTATCCACGAAACGAAGGTAGGATGAAAACCAAACTTTTCCAACACTGGTTGTGTAAAGTCCCATTCGACTATGTCATAAGCCTTTTCCATATCAAGTTCAATAGCCGCCCAACCAGCCCGACCTTTTCTATTTTTTATGGAATGGAAAATCTCGTGTGCTATTAGAATATTATCTTGGATCGCTCTATCGGAGACAAAGGCTCCTTGAAGTGGATGTATTAATTTCCCAATAACCTTTTTCATTCGCTCAGTAATGATTTTAGATATGATTGTATAAATTGTTGAACACGGACTGATAGGTCTGTAATTGTTTGTCGAAGTTGGATTTTCACATTTTGGAAGGAGAGAGATAAATGTATGATTTATCTTCTTAAGTAATCTACCTTGGTGAAAGAACGTTTTAACTGCTTTTGTAACAGATCGAAGAGCCTACAATGTCCCAATGTGTTTTGTAGAACTTAGCTATCCAACCATCAGGCGGATACCATCAGGCCCAGGCGGCTTATTATTACCAAGGCTAAACACGGCACCTTTGATTTCACAGTTTGTAACCGGTTTGATTAGTTCTCTGTTGTCGGAATCAGTGATTTCCATTTGTATTGGTCTTAGGTATTCTCGTAACAAGTTTTTATTTATGTACTTTTCGTAAATCTTATTTCAAAGTCTCTTTGTATTTCTTTTCTGATACTGTATTCTCCGGATATTTGGGTTCCTTCTCTTGTAGTTATTTGCCTTATTATCTTCCGATTTCTTCTTCCTGTTGCAATTCGGTGGAAATACCCTGAATTGGAGTCAGCAAGGCGAATGTGTATAGATTTAGCCCGCTGACTCCGGTACCTTTTGTGGAAGAGCAATAACTGCTCCTTTTTCTTTAGCAGGTTTTGTTGAAGTTTCATTTTTGTGTCGTTGTAGATGCTTGTTGTAGTCTGGATTTGCAGAAGTTTATCCTCCACTTCTTTAAGTTGGTTAAAGATGTTTCCAAAAGTTTTCTTATTCCAAGCCTTTGTTTTCAATTTTAAAATTCGATGTTTAAACATCAGGTTATACATAGCCGATCCAGATCATGATGACCTCCAGGATTGTTTGACAATATGTTTGTAATCCTTCCTTTGTAACCAGATATTTTCAAACTTAAAAGGAGGGGCCTTAAACTCATCTGTCATGTCACATGTGAATATTTATAGTTATCGGGCAATGGTCGGATGTTGTAAAGGCGTGATGTTTCGTTTGGATCGATGGGCAAATTTGGATAATTTCTTGGTGAACAAGGACCCTCTCCAGTCTTTCAAGAATGTTATCAGGTCCACAAACTTTTTTGCTCGAAGTAAATTTGTTACCGGTGAAAGGAATATCGATCATATTAAAGAGGTTTATGAAATTACTTAATCTGTCAAATCTTTTTGAGTTCACTTCCGCACCACCTTCCTTTTCATCTGGATACAAAATTTCATTTGTGTCTCCAATAACTATACATGGCAAGGTGGAGTCATTGACCAGTGAGAGTAAAACCTCCCAGAAATTATCCTTGTCTTTCGGTTCAGGAGGACCATAAATAAACAACAAGTTGATCCGAGTTTTAGAATTCGTATTTTCATATTTTATTCCGATAATTCTAGAAAAACGGATAATTTCAGAAATTTCCTCAAAGGGGAGATGGTGAGATTTCCATAGTAATCCAAGCCCACCGGCCCGACCAACGGAGGGGACCCAAATGGCATTGTCAAAGCCTGCAGCGCGCCATAGGTGGTCAAGAGGGTATATGCTTGCTTTAGTTTCTGTTAGTGCAAGGAGTTGAATTTGTTCGTTTTTACAAAGGGCGTTGACATCTGTCCAGAAAGTTGGTTTGCCGATTCCTTGGCAATTCCAAGCGCAAAGTCTCATTTTAAACAATTTGACAAACCCGGAGCGGAAAGGATAACACCCGGGCAACTATCTAAAAATTTCAAAACTATGAAATTTCTATAAAAATTTCCAAGATACTTTTTGACATAGATAAGATAATGAGCAAGAAGAAACCCAACGATGGGAGGTTTTAATTTGGGAGCAATTGTAGACGCAGTATTATGTAGAATCTGATGATCATTGCTTTGGGTGGAATTGCGCTTGTAATTTTGGTTATTGAAAAGTTTGAGAATAGAATGAACTAAACTCAAATAAGCAATTTTACCATAAATCTTGTTGCTTGACTGCTTATTGCATGATTGATTGCAACCCTTAGTAGGAGGTTGAGTGTGAATTGGATTCACTTGTTTCGAATAGGAGACATGAGCACGCAAGGGTTGCAAGGGACAAGGCATCTGGTCGCCTTGTACGACACACCCATCTTTGGTTCGTTCGAAGTCGCAAAACAATTTCATATGCTACTTCGCCTCCGCGGGGTCTGGTATCCCCTTGGAGAAATAGTCCCTATTATTTTCCAGGATCACATATTTGTGCTCGATTTTTCCTTTGATACAACCATCTGTAGTGATTTTTTTCATTTCTTTTTTCAACGATTTATTAGTTTCAGTGATCAACAACGCAATTTTGTTAGTTACAAAGACACCGAACATGAATGAAGGTAATTAAAGATGGAGGGTCTCCCTATATACACCGCAAATCCGCGTTTAGCGCTGCTAATGCAACGTCGAATGTGACGTTTTAGCAACGTTGGATTAAACGTTTCAGGAACGTTCATTTCAACGTTGTGATTTGTCCTACACAGCGTTGTGAATTGGAGGATGGTGGGCGGGTCGGACACTTTAGCAACATCAAATCCGACGTTGCTAAAGTGGGCCTCGTCAGGCTAGACAGCAACATTAAATTCAACGTTGCAATATGAAAAATAGAGGTTATACAACGTTAAATCAGACGTTGTTAACAGCAACACTTGGATCAACTTTGAAGTTCTATTATCTTTGTTTTTTGCTGGGTAGTATGTTGGTGAAAACTTAGCGTGATGTCTGCACCTGTTATATTGTTGGGGCGTTTTGCCCCTCGCAGAGGGTTTTCAAATATGATTTGTGGTTATTTCAGGGAAAAACACGTTACTTGAAAACGTTTAGATTGCCTCAGTTCTCATATTACTGATAGAAGATTACAACAAATAACTTAGTTAAGAGGTTTATCCAGGTCGCCGCCGTGTCCCACCTCAGAGGGAATCATTGTTGTTCTCTTCCTCTGATTGTGAAACATTCTCCGGCGGCACTACGACGACCCGAAAGCGAGCGTTGCCTAAGTAGCTAAAAACCAAACCCGCGTCTACCCGCACGTCACGCGATCTCGCGAACGTATTCCATCCTTGTGCGATCTAGAGTGCCCCGGAGCTGTTGCGCTCTACCCGGATGCTGGTGCCTCTCCTCCCGGGCCCATTAGTCAGCGTTATTCTTTCGACACCCGCCAGCCCGTATTCTTCCTCGAAGTTGGATGGAAGAGGCTGCAGATGTCAAGATCTATTTAGTGAGTTAGGACCATTGTAAATCGGATGTGAGACCGAAGAGGGCTTACTAGTATTTGTGTGAGCGAGACGTCTTCTACCCACCAGAAAAAATCCCTAGGGCCGCTCCCTGTGACCGAGAAAAAAGGTCTTGGTGTGTTACCGGCCGCCATTTCTTCTTCCCTCAAACGAGATGTTGTAATTTCTACCCTCTCATGGCCTAATTTATAGTGGGAAATCCTTTCTCGTTTTTTGTGAGGGTTCCTTAATACAACGTTTAATATGACGTTGTTGCAACGTTACATTAAACGTTGCAGCAACGTTCGATTTCACGTTGTTACAACGTTAACTTAAACGTTGTGTTATGAGCAATGTTTTATTGGACGTTGCTAATTAGGCCATCTATAAATACAACAACATTTGCATTTCCTTATTGGCATACACGAAACACACGTAATGGCATCAAGCCCAAATTGCTTTGTTAAATATGGTATGTTCAATGATGGAACCCGTTTCATTGTTGAAGTGGGGAGACACAGTCGTCCGCCTAAGGAAGATGCTTGCAACTGCAAGCACATGAACTATACACATTATTTTCGATGCAATCTATTTTCTGTGCAGGTGTTCCGCATCATGGAGATGTCAACATATTTGCAGTTCGGGTGTCAGGAGTGTGATGACGACCCTGCATCGTACTATACATGGATGATTGAGCAGATAACGGATATACTGGTCATTTTGTACGACGACGTGTCTCCGGCGCGCTGTCGCAGAGTAGCACAGTATGCAGTTGATACAGTAGTGCGCCCTGCCCAAGATCTGATGACGACATATGCGTTCCAGCAGGTGCAAATTCGGATATACCCAAACATTCCTGAAGAGTCGGTCGGTAGTTGTTCCGTTTAATACAACAACCCTTGCTGAAATGTAACGTTAAAAACCGTTTGTAATTTTAGATATGGGGCCAACTGATGTTCGTTTTGGTTGAATGATTGCTTTTTTATATTGTTTCTACGTCTTCATAATAACAAACATTCAACTGTCAACTCTTAACTTCATAGACAAGAAAACAAACAAATACAACACGGATAATTCCAACTTTCATGACACCTAAACATGGTGTAGGGGGCGACCTTCCTGAATCCGCAATGCTCTAAATCTATCAAATTGGTCTTGGAAGGGAGTATCCCATCCGTTGACGCTCGGGTGATGGTATGTCGTACATTCATGCGTTGGAGGAGGTAAAGGGGCGTTGGGATGTAACCATATCTGCAAAAAGGGAAAAAAGTATAGTATAATGTTAAGTGGGGTAATTTATGATAGTTAATTTATGGTTGGAGTGAGAGTAACACATATCAGACTCACCGCTGCGAAATGATCTTGGTTCCCGATGCAGGCCATGCCAAGTATGGCCTCGTGAGGTGCGCCATTTGGTTGTTCGGTGTACATAGGGAGGCATGTGAACGGCATGTGCCAAGATAATACGACAAGGGGCACCTGGTAGATGGTTGTGAACACAAAACCCATTATCGGCAGCTCGATCCAGTATCTCCGGTCACCTCCCACTATGCCGGAGTAACTCTGCAGGTCGACAAAGTCTCGCACCGAATACCCTCCCATGTAACAACCAGCGTAAAGGTGATAGTTATGCTCCAAATGGTTGCACAATAACCCTTTCATATCTGCGAACCGTGCCTCCCCTGGTCGTGACATCAGTTGCGCCAAAGCGCGATATCCGTAGTGACCATCTCCCACGGTGTTGACGGATGCCGCAATGTGCCTGAACATGAAAGGGTCCACATTGTTGTCGCCCCAGTTAAAACCCCAATATTGTGTGTCAGACGGAGGTCGGGATTGTCGGTCCCGACCGCAGCGACCTGATCTGGCTTCCTCCCTTTCAAAATTCGCCCGATATTCCTCATATCGCAAGGGATTCGTTCTGCACGTGTTCCTCCTCCCTCTAGGTCTTCCCTTTGACCGTATGCTACCCCGCTCCGGTGGGTGCAGATTAGGGTCACAAGCCTCATTGGATGCAGTGTACGAAGCCGACATGGCATAGGGTAAGGCCGCATTGTCTGATTCATCCCACGTCAGATCTCTCCAAAATGGGTGGATATCGTCAGGTGTTATTGGAACTCCTTCAGCAACAAAACACTGAACGTCGTGCACATACGGCAGCCCATAACATATTCTCCAATACCGGTCGACGCACTCTGAAGGTACTTTTCCATCGACAACTTTCCTCCAATGAGTGTAGAGATGTTCGAAACACTTCTTCGAAACCACGTGCTTAATCTCGTCGAACAAGGGGACTTCGTGTGCGTTAGTTGGCCACTTGAAACAATCTATCTCCAACGCAGTCTGGAGCTCATGCACCTGGCATTCATTCACTCGATGAATGACATCCACCACGACACAGAAATCACCTGTGGACGAGTGTAATGCTTCCTTCAACACTTTATGTTAGCCTTCAACCCTACACGATGCATCATGTGCTCGAGGTGAACGAATGTCGAAATGTCGTAAAGGAGTGAAAATGGTAACGACGGAAACGATATGCGTACCTATTGGTTGTCCTCGTTCCAAAGTTCAGGACGTGGTCGGTGTGAAATCTGACAAGGCTCGTCCGGTGGATGAGCCACAGTGTTTCCAGGTACCCCATGACCCCGGGCAATGGCTGCCATTGGGCGTGAAGCCATCTACACCGCCTCTCGAACGACTCCTCCGTCGAAGACGAGAATAAACCCCACGCGTGATTCTTGAATAGAATTGAAAGTTTAAGATTTTTGGTAATCTTCAAAGCGGCCTCTTCACACTTGCGAGTTACATGTAACCAACACAGTAGATATTGCACATCGGGGAAGATGACCCTGAGCGCAGCGAGAAGGCCCAGCTCCCGATCTGTCGTGATCGAATCGGGCACCTTTTCCTGAAGAATAAAATGTAGGTTGTTGAGCACCCAAGCGTACGTGTCCACGTCCTCGTGAGCCATAAAGGCATATGCGATGCAAAAGTTATTTCCCGTTGGCGTTAAGCCGACGATCTCACACAGGGCGACGTTGTATCTGTGGACGCAGTGCAACAACGTACGCACATTAGCATAGCACTCTATATTGAAGAAATGTACGAAGACATAGGATATAGTACTTACGCGTTGGTCTTGTACGTAATATCCATGATGATGACGTATGGGTATTTGTTCAAGAGTCGAATCCCATCCGGGTGTGCGAGAAAAAGGTCATTTAATACATTGTCATCGCCTGGGCTTCTCCTGAATTCGTAGTAGTAGCCCTTTTCTCAAAGACGATGGAGGGTATCCTAGGTCATCGTTCGATTTCCTCTCTATTCAACGGCGAGCTTGTTGAGGGTGTTCTCCAGTGATCGCACTGAGGTGACGCTAGTCGCATCTGCTTGCCGTAGACCGTACGAGATGGCCTTCGGCGGAGTTCCTATGTCTTTCATCCACTTGCACATTTTCTTCTCCCCTGGTGTCATCCTTCCCGCGTAAGCATGACCCTTCAATCGTTGAGGGAGGCGATGGTTGTGCATTATATTTTGCACGGTCATCGTCCACATACCCGGCCCCCTTCATGACCGAGTAAGGAGAACGGGCAGTTGCTTAGTTTGCTCTGCGTGCTGGGAATCTACTTCCCTCTTTTGCGAAACACCCTATATTGCTCGCACGCTACCAACATGCCACCCGGTCGGTTTGCAGTGGTAGACCACGATCGCTTGATTACTAAGACCATGTTGTTCTTCACGCCGAGGTGCTTGAAATGGTCGATCATTTCGTTACGGGATTGCCAAATACGGGCATCGGTAAATGCATTTGTATAGTCTTCAAACTGGATAAAGACATAACAATGTATATGCACTTGATATTCTAGAAATTGTATACTTTTACTTCAGGTTGTACAGGATAATGAAAAAAAAAACATAGAAATGGAAAATAAAGCCATAGGATTTTACCTGCGGGACGACATTGCTTCGTGGTGCGGGACCTTGAACTCGTGCCACCTCCATCGCTTTCTGAGGATGATGACATTTTCCTATCTATGAATGAACTTACTATTGTCTTGAATTGTGAGGTGAAGGGCTGCATTCATTCGGGCTGCTGGTGGGGGTATATAAGGGCATCCGTAGGGGACCATAGATGACGTCAATTTCCGCGTTCTATGGGTCAGTCTTCACAGCGTCATATTTGACGTTGTAATTGGGGAATATACCCTTTACAACGTTAAATTAGATGTTGTAATTGGGTACGTTACCCAACTACAACGTTAAATTAGACGTTGTAATTGGGTACGTTACCCAACTACAACGTCAAATTGGACGTTGTATTTGGGGAATGTACCCATTTACAACGTCAAATATAACGTTGTAAATGGTACATTCCCCCAATACAACGTCGGTTTAGACGTTGTATTGTGGACACCATATAAGGCCCCTCCCGTACCCCCCCCCCCTCTCCACATTCTCACTCCAAACACCAAAAGCCCTCCTCTACCATGCCTTCAACTCCGTACAGTTTCGTCAAGACAGTTGAGTTCTCGGATGGCACCTGTTAGACCATTAGAGTGACGAGACACAGCGTGCCGGCTGAACGTCACATTTGCAACTGCAAGCACAGGAAGTATCACCTTTTATTTCCATGCAATTTATTTTCTTTGCAGTGTCGTCGCAGGCCTGAGAGGTCAAGGGAGGTCTATTTCCGTTGTATGGAATCCGACATTGACCCTGAGTCGTACTATACTCGCGTGTTGGCGCAGACAAAGGATAATATCAAAAGTCTGTACAACGACGTGAGTCATTCGCGTATTCGCAGCATTTCCCAGTACGTAGTGGACTTAGTAGCGCGGCCCGCTCAAGCAACTATGGAGACTTACGCGTTCCAGCAAGCGCTGATCGAGATTCAACCAGCGGCACCTGCGGAGTCGGTTTGAAGCAACTGATCCAATTGTTTTTATGTATTCAATGTACGATCTGGGGCAACATTATGTTTATTCTATATGTTATATATTTGGTAATGCATCTGCGATGTGAAATCTATGTAATTCCCTTGATTTTAAACGTATTAATTGAATAAGTACAAACAATGACTCATTTTCATATTCGCTTGAATGGAACCTTATAAGAAGAATTAAGATGTTGAATAATGACTCATTTTTATATTCGCTTGAATGGAACCTTATAAGAAGAATTAAGACGTTGAATAATGACTCATTTTCATATTCGGTTCAATGAAACCTAAGAAGAAGATACATTGACATATGATTTATTTTCAAATTCGCTTGAATAGATACATTAATATGTGTTCATATTTACTGGATATCGGTTTAATTAACTCGACATCGACTGAGGTGAGTCGATGTCGACGAGTAATGCAGATCGAAATGCAACGTCGGATAAAACGTTTCTATACCCAATGCAACGTTGGATAGAACGTTGCTTAACCCTAGCAACGTAGGGTTGCCCTAGGATCTTCATATGCAACGTTGGTTTCAACGTTTTAGAATCCTCTGCAACGTTGTTTCCGACGTTGCTTAACCCTAGCAACCCCTGCATACCCTACGCCTAGGGTTGCCCTAGGGTGTCCCTATGCAACGTTAGATAGAACGTTGCTTAACCTGAGAAACGTCGGATAGAACGTTGCTTAACCTGAGCAACGTCGGATAAAACGTTGCTTAACACTAGCAACGTCGGATACAACGTTCTATTGTGAAGTGCCTATAAAAGTCACCCACACGGACTATCCATCCACCCCGACCCCTTTAACACTTATGCTACCTAATGTCTAATCCCAATAGGCAACCCAGTTACTTCACAACGGACGAAGTAACGTCCGAGGGGATCGGTTATCAAATTAGAGGGACGAAACACCGTTATCCACCCGAAGAAAGCGGCTGCAACTGCCAACACCGGAAGTACAAGAGGGCATTCCCATGCTGTCTTTTCCGAGTCGTATGTCAAAGTGGATCAAGGAGATCGGTGCCGACGGATTTCGGATGCCACCACGACGCCATGATGTATAACAACGACCGAGAGGCCTACCTATCCGAAATGGGAAATAGGATTACGGAAATGTTGGACAGGTTCTACCGTGATGTATGTCGGCATTGTATCCGTGAAGTTACGGCGTTCGTGATTGAGAGGGTAGTGGGTCCGGAAAACGATAGGTTTCAGAAGTACGCGTTCATCGAGGTGCAAATCGACATCTTTACTAATCTAGATGAGTCCGTTGGTAGTTGTACACCCAGTTACGTTAGTACCCCATAACTGGTTATATGTAGACTCATTGTATATTTATATGTAATATATGTATTGTCATTTTCATATTTGACAATGACGGAATGGTTTAATGGACATGGAGGTGCCCAGAATGTAAACCATTTTGGTTATATATATAAGGAGTGGTTTCCTTGTGCACACCCCTTAAGATATATCTTGTGCACAATTATGGACCTTTGATTTAAGAGAATGGATGGCCATGATTTAAGTGGTTTTTTTTGTTTTTTCTAAAAAAATCTTGTGGGCCCACTAAAGGAAACCCACTCACTCTCCCCTCTTGCCCTCAAGTTCTGTACGTGTAACTCAACCCCTTTGATTTTTTTTTTTTGCTCATTTTCCTGAAAATGTAGAGAATTTTAATGATTTTGTGAAAAATAAATTACTATGGGTGATAATTTCGTTTGTTTAAAATTTTGACAATTCCACCGAATAATATTTCACATCCTACCGAATAATAGTATGTTATCTTTTTCCATCCAATTCAGATCAAAATTTAACAATTCCATCGAATAATTTGTCATATGTTACCGAATAATGATAATTTTTTTTTATCAATTAATTTCAGATAAAAAAAAACATCAAATCTCCAAAAAATACTTACAATTTATACGAATAATCATTCGTATTTTACCGAATAATGTCTGACGTTTCACTGAATAATGTTTTGTCTTATGTTGTTGTCAAACCGAAATCCATATTCTGAGGAATAAAAAGTCAGATTTCCCCAAATAATTTACCGACTCATTATCACTAGTCACCAAAATTTGACACATTCATCTGAACAATTCGAATAATAAATCAAAATCATGCATATCAAAAACCCAACCCAAAATTTGACACATAAGTTGGTCCAGCGATTACATGATTTGATTCCATGCCCTGAAGGATCTTTGCCAACCCGAAATCTACAATCTTAGTGAAGGTTCGATAAAGTATAACAAAGTAATATAAAGATACTCTAGAAGGGGGGTTGAATAGAGTATGTCGGTTTTTCGCAGAAAGTCTCAAGAAGTTTGAAGCTCTTGCCAAACCCTTTGAGATTAGACTTAGTCTTTTCTCTGAAAACCTGAATCACAAACAAGTTATACAATACGAACCAAGTGCGGAAATATGGTAAAGCAGTAAGTAAAGGACGCAACGAATTGTTAACGAGTTTCGGCACGAACTTGGCCTACGTCCCCGCCTAGGGTTCTTCCACAACCCTAGGATTCAACCGGCTTTATTGATTCACAAAGCTTAGGATCCTAATAGCTCACCGAGAAGCCTCTCTCCTATACAATTGCAATCTAGTCAACTCACGTTCCCTTGGAGTCCTAGACCAATCTAGAAGAGCCCCACATCCCTCAGCTATCTAGTACAATCCTCTTACTCTCGTGAATCAATAGCCTAGTGCTCACTTCCTGAGTTATAAACTCTCGAGTATAACACTCTCTCGAAATATATCCTATAAGCTCACTGTGTATCTCTCAAATGCTTTGAAACAAAATATAAGACTCTTAAGAACAAGCAGAGAGAACACGCTGAAGAGAGATCGTAAACTTGAGGGGGCTGATTGTGCAATGATATTCTTGAAGTGCATCCCTCTCTCTCTTCTTCTTCTCCTTTATATAGTGAAGATCATCGGCGCCACTTGAGGAAGGAATCTTCTCCAACGGCTAAGAGAGGATCATGGCTTGAACGCAATCTTCTATCTTTGGAAACTTCGGAAGCCATGATCTCGATTTGATCTTTCTCAGCTTTGAACGCTTAAGGAAGGAGCTATAATTCAAATAGCTTCCTGAAAGGTTAGTGAATATATAATAATAATATGGAAGCATATAATAACATAATATAATATTCGGACATAATAAAATAAAGTACAGGTTTTGTGTTTCATCAACACAGCTGTCGCTTCAAGACCTTTGACACAAACTGTCTGTCAAAGCCTTTGAAACTAATTCCGATTTTCATCAAAGGGAGTGGAGTTATCAATCTCCCCCTTGATGAAAGACAAAACATGTGCATCCCTGCAACTTAGTCAAACAGATATATCATAAGCACAATCGGACTAAGTACCTGCATGGGTTAGACGAATGTTGGATCATAAGTTTTCAAAGCCAAAGAGAAACATCCAACAAAACGAAACAAGGTCTTCCAAGACCCTTGGTTCACAACAGTTTTAAAGTCTAAGCCATCAAACCATCTCCCCCTTTTTGTCTTTCAACAAAGGGAGGAGCATGAAAATAGTCACCAAAACAATTTCAAAAATTAAACCAAGAGTCGTTCGAATCTAAACGATAAGGCAAGAGATGTTTATCCGATTTAAAAGATTTCCACAAATAAAAATATAATCGGATAACATGCAATAAAAAAGATTTTCCCGAATAGGTAACAATAAAGTAAAGATATTTAAAATCCCTTTTTAAAAAAATATTTGATCAAATATCTAAAAAGATACTAACCAAATACATGATCCGTTATATGTGCTCTACTGTTCAGTTCACAACCTTTGAAATGAGATTCAACGGTCTTGACACTGAGTAGAAATTATCTTTCGTAAAGGGAAAGCTCCCCCTACGAAAGTGCATCCTTGTTAAGCATCCCAATCTCTCGTCTTATGAAGGTGAACCTGTCCTCTGCCAAAGGCTTAGTAAAAATGTCATCCCATTGATAATCAGTAGAAATAAAGGATATGGACACATCACCTTTTTCAACATGGTCTCTAATGAAATGATGTCTCACATCAATATGTTTGGTCCTTGAATGCTGAACAGGATTCTTAGTGATGGATATGGCACTTGTATTGTCACACTTAATTGGGATACCTTTGAGGTTGATGCCAAGATCTCGCATTTGTTGAGCTATCCAAAGGATTTGGGAGCAACAGGCTCCAGCTGCAATGTATTCGGCTTCTGCAGTGGATAGAGCAACAGAGTTTTGCTTCTTTGAGTGCCAACTGATCAAAGATGCTCCTAAGAATTGGCAACATCCTGATGTGCTCTTCCTATCCACCTTATAGCCTGCAAAATCTGCATCAGAATATCCAATTAAAGTGAAATCCTTTTGCTTTGGGTACCATAGTCCAAGCTCCTTAGTGCCATTGAGATATCGAAAGATCCTCTTCACAGCCACGAGGTGAGATTCTTTTGGATCAGCTTGAAACCTAGCACACATGCACACACTAAACATGATGTCAGGTCTACTAGCCGTGAGATATAATAAAGATCCAATCATTCCTCGATACTCCTTTTGATTGACACTTATTCCAGTTTTGTCTTGATCTAGAGACAATGTTGAGCTCATGGGAGTCTTGGCTGCCTTGGATTGATCCATCTTGAACTTCTTCAAGAGATCCTTAGTGTACTTGCTTTGGTTGACAAAGATCCCTTTCTTGGATTGATGAACTTGTAATCCCAAAAAGAAGTTGAGTTCACCCATCAAGCTCATCTAAAATTCGCTGCACATGATGTCAGAAAATTCCTTGCACAAAGATGTGTTAGTAGCACCAAATAATATATCATCAACATAAATTTGAATAACCAAAATGTCCTTTCCTTTGGTTTTGATAAAAAGAGTCTTGTCGATCAACCCCCTTTTAAAATCATTTTCTAAAAGATATTTTGACAAGCGCTCATACCAAGCTCTTGGGGCTTGTTTCAAACCATAAAGCGCTTGTCAAGTTTATAAACATGATTGGGAAATTCTGAACTTTCAAAACCTGGGGGTTGAGCCACATAAACTTCTTCTTCTAGGAAACCATTAAGAAAAGCACATTTGACATCCATTTGATATAACTTTATGCTCATAAAAGATGCAAATGCTAATAGAATGCGAATAGCTTCAAGCCTGGCTACGGGAGCAAAGGTCTCCTCGTAGTCAATACCTTCCTCTTGATTGTAGCCTTGAGCAACAAGCCTTGCTTTGTTCCTCACAATCTTACCATTCTCATCCAGCTTGTTTCGAAATACCCATCGTGTGCCAATGACTGATTGATACTTTGGCCTAGGCTTCAAGGTCCAGACTTTGTTCCTTTCAAATTCGTTAAGCTCATTTTGCATAGCAATGATCCAGTCTGGCTCCTGAAGTGCCTCATCTACCTTCTTTGGCTCAATAAGAGAAACAAACGCGTGAAAAGCACAAAGATCTTTAAGTTTAGAACGAGTTTGAACACTATAAGTAGGTTCAGAAATGATATCCTTTAATGAGTATGATGAGGAGTATTTGAATTTCCTTTTGCTAGTCTCAGCTCCTTGATTCATCACACTTGTAGGATTGACTTGTAGTACATCTGTCTCCGTGGTCCTGTTAGGTTCAATTACAGCAGTTTCTGACGTCTCAACACTTGGATTGGACACCAAGGGCTTTGGACGAATCTTCAACACCTTGGGCCAATTCTTCAGTGTTAAGAATCGGTTCCTGCATGTTTCTCTTCTCTTTGTTCTTGGTAACAGCAACATCACCTTCCTCGTTCTCTTCATGGATGTTAAGATCTATATCTGCAACACTTTCACTCAAAGCACCGTCATTGCATTCATCAAAAATAACATGTATACTTTCTTCAACTACCTGGGTCCTTTTATTGAAGATTCTATAAGCTTTGCTACTCGTGGAGTAGCCAAGAAATATACCTTCATCACTACGCGCATCAAATTTCCCAAGGTTATCTTTTCCATTGTTATGAACAAAACAAGTACAGCCAAAGGGTTTAAACTAAGATATAAGAGGTTTGCGGCCTTTGAAAAGTTCATAAGGAGTTTTCTTTAAGATGGAACGAATAAGACAACGATTCAAAATGTAGTTAGCTGTGTTAACAGCTTCAGCCCAATAGGTTTTAGGTAATGCATTTTCTAAAAGCATAGTCCTGGCCATATCCTCTAAGGTGCGGTTCTTGCGTTCCACAACCCCGTTTTGTTGAGGTGTCCGAGGAGCAGAAAAGTTGTGGGAGATGCCATATTTAGCACAAAACAAATCAAACTGAAGTTGATCAAACTCCCTACCATGATCACTCCGAATTGACACTATGGGCTCGTTTCTTAAAGTTTGCAACTCCTTACAAAGTTTTGAAAACTCAAATAAGGCCTCTGATTTTTCTTTTAAAAATGCAACCCAAGTATATCTTGAAAAATCATCGACAACAACTAGCATGTACTTTTTACCATTGGGAGATTTGACTCGCATAGGACCACATAAATCCATATGTAAAAGTTCAAGGGGTCTAGAAGAACTTACAACCTTTTTGGGTTTGAAAGAGCTACGTGTTTGTTTACCTCGTGTGCATGCATTGCACATGTCAATACCTTTGAAGTCCATCTCAGGTAGCCCTCTTACAAGCCCTTTGGACACAAGCTTCTGTAGTGTACGTGGACTCACATGACCGAGTCTCCTGTGCCAGAGCTTTGGATCGTCCGTCAAAGCCTTTAGACATGTTAAGCTTCCTTGTGCCACTTGATCAGCATTTACGGCGTATATGTTGTTGTAACGGTATGCAGTTAATATAACTTCACCTGTATCATCTCTGCACACTATACATCTTTTCTTGTTAAATCTGACATTGTTGCCACTATCACATAATTGAGAGACACTAAGCAAATTATACTTTAAACCATTGACAAGATAGACATTTTTAATACTATGGCTGGAATCACTTCCAACACTACCAATACCAACGATGTCACATTTTCCTTTGTCACCAAGAGTGATTGTTCCTGTGGATTGCTCCTTTAGATCATGAATTAGAGAAATTTGTTGCTCACCCAACATCCTATCAAGAGTGCCCTTGGACTTGGTAAAACTTATGAGGGTTGTCTGTTGGTCTTGAATCTTATTATTCAAGGAGATCTTCTCGTTCTCTAAGTCATGATGTTCACTTCTCATAGACAAGAGATCTTGCTTGAGTTCAGATTTCTCTGAGTCAAGAGTCTTGACTTTAATGTCAAGACCTGAATAAGAAGTTTCAAGACTTTTGACCCGCCTAGACAGTTCCTCAATAGTTATTTCCCGGTCCACGGTTTTCTTAATAAGAGTGTTAGTCTGGGCAATAAGTTTCTCTTCATTGCCAATCATATTAGAAAGGAATTCCGATAATACCTCTTTTGGACTTGCCATAAGCTCTCTTACAGTTACCTCGAGCTTCTCATCGTGGGATTCATCTCCTGAGGCCATAAGAAAGACATTGGCCTTCTCATCATCGGAGTCTGAGTCAGAATCGCTCCAAGTTGCCACCATGGCTTTCTTTTTCCATCTATCACCTTTCTTGGACTGGATCTTCGTCTTTTGAGGGCAGTCTTTCAAAAGATGGTCTGTTTCACCACATTCAAAACAAGACAAAGGTTTAGTCTTCTTGTCATATTTGTTGTATTGAGACTTACCTCGAAATTTAAAAGACTCTGATCCATCTTTGTTGTTGAATTGCTTCTTCATCTTGAGGATTCGAGAAAGACCCCTTGTAATGAGATCAAAGGGATCATCCTCATCATCATCGTCATCTTCAGAGTCAGACACATCTTTGGGCTCATCCTTCTTAGACTTGAGCGCCAAGTTCTTGGTGCTTGCTGAAAGTTCTCCATCGTCTTCATTGAGAATCATCTCATGTGTGATCAGCTTCCCAAGCAAGTCATCAAAGGGCAGAGTGGTGAGATCTTGGGCTTCCTCTATGGCTGTTACTTTAGGACCCCATTTTTCTTTTGGGAGGCACCTCAATATCTTCCTAACTTTCTCAACGTTTGTAAAGCTCTTGCCGAGAGAGTCAAGGTTGTTGGTGATTTCCGTGAACCGTGTGAACACGGCCTTGATAGACTCATCAGGCTTTATTTTGAAAAGCTCATACTTTCGAAGGAAGATACTGATCGTGGTATCCTTCACTTGGCTAGTTCCTTCATAGGTGACAACCAGCTTGTCCCAAATCTCTTTAGCTGACCTACAAGATGAAATACGGTTAAACTCATCAGTGCTAAGACCACAATATAGTAAGTTAATCGCCCTGTAGTTTTTGGAGACGAGTTCAAGATCCGTTTGGATGTATTCAGCCTCCTTCTTTGCAATTTTGGTTCCATTTGGTCCGTCTTTCTCTGGAACCTTCGGACCATTCTCTATAATGTCCCAAAGTTCCAGATCTTGATCTATAATGAACATTTTCATCAAGGACCTCCAGTGGACGAAGTTGTTTCCTACAAATAGTGGTGGTCTGCTTGTGGACCTTCCCTGTGCAAATCCTCCGCTTGCTTCACCAGACATGATCGAAAACTCACAAGATTGTTAGATCAAAAACAGTGAGTAAAGCTCTGATACCAATTGAAGGTTCGATAAAGTATAACAAAGTAATATAAGGATACTCTAGAAGGGGGGTTGAATAGAGTATGCCGGTTTTTCGCAGAAAGTCTCAAGACGTTTGAAGCTCTTGCCAAACCCTTTGAGATTAGACTTAGTCTTTTCTCTGAAAACCTGAATCACAAACAAGTTATACAATACGAACCAAGTGCGGAAATATGGTAAAGCAGTAAGTAAAGGACGCAACGAATTGTTAACGAGGTTCGGCACGAACTTGGCCTACGTCCCCGCCTAGGGTTCTTCCACAACCCTAGGATTCAACCGGCTTAATTGATTCACAAAGCTTAGGATCCTAATAGCTCACCGAGAAGCCTCTCTCCTATACAATTGCAATCTAGTCAACTCACGTTCCCTTGGAGTCCTAGACCAATCTAGAAGAGCCCCACCTCTCTCAGCTATCTAGTACAATCCTCTTACACTTAGTGAATCAATCGCCTAGTGTTCACTTCCTGAGTTACAAACTCTCGAGTATAACACTCTCTTGAAATATATCCTATAAGCTCACTGTGTATCTCTCAAATGCTTTGAAGCAAAATATAAGACTCTTAAGAACAAGCAGAGAGAGAACACGCTGAAGAGAGATCGTAAACTTGAGGGCTGATTGTGCAATGATATTCTTGAAGTGCGTACCTCTCTCTCTCTTCTTCTTCTCCTTTATATAGTGAAGATCATCGATGCCCGACCAATGCCTGAATGGCCTGGGTCATCTCGTCGACCCGGGCCTGGATGGGGCTTCTTCTTCCATCGGCGAAGGCGGCACTGTGCAGACGGAGATCCAATCGGACTGCAATGGATGGGGCTTCTTCAATCTTCAATGGATGGCGGTGAGACGGTGGCGGAGTCCTGGGCGGTGCTAGGATCGACTCCTCCTACCCTCTCGCTCAGATCCGGCAAGGGACCGCTATGCTGTCAAGAAGCAAAAGAAGTCTAAAGATTTTGATGTCGGAAGGTTGATCGAGCTCAATCAGGCATGTGAAGCCTAAGTGATAACTCCACTCACTTTGATGAAAATCGGAATTAGTTTCAAAGGCTTTGACAGACAGTTTGTGTCAAAGGTCTTGAAGCGACAGCTGTGTTGATGAAACACAAAACCTGTACTTTATTTTATTATGTCCGAATATTATATTATGTTATTATATGCTTCCATATTATTATTATATATTCACTAACCTTTTAGGAAGCTATTTGAATTATATCTCCTTCCTTAAGCGTTCGAAGCTGAGAAAGATCAAATCGAGATCATGGCTTCCGAAGTTTCCAAAGATAGAAGATTGCGTTCAAGCCATGATCCTCTCGTAGCCGTTGGAGAAGATTCCTTCCTCAAGTGGCGTCGATGATCTTCACTATATAAAGGAGAAGAAGAAGAGAGAGAGGGACGCACTTCAAGAATATCATTGCACAATCAGCCCTCAAGTTTACGATCTCTCTTCAGCGTGTTCTCTCTGCTTGTTCTTAAGAGTCTTATATTTTGTTTCAAAGCATTTGAGAGATACACAGTGAGCTTATAGGATATATTTCGAGAGAGTGTTATACTCGAGAGTTTATAACTCAGGAAGTGAGCACTAGGCTATTGATTCGCGAGAGTAAGAGAATTGTACTAGATAGCTGAGAGAGGTGGGGCTCTTCTAGATTGGTCTAGGACTCCAAGGGAACGTGA
Source organism: Persicaria maculosa (assembly GCA_963922045.1). Classification (NCBI taxonomy): domain Eukaryota; kingdom Viridiplantae; phylum Streptophyta; class Magnoliopsida; order Caryophyllales; family Polygonaceae; genus Persicaria; species Persicaria maculosa. The sequence continues at coordinate 4,140,023 of OY998251.1, forward strand.
GTTGACTAGATTGCAATTGTATAGGAGAGAGGCTTCTCGGTGAGCTATTAGGATCCTAAGCTTTGTGAATCAATTAAGCCGGTTGAATCCTAGGGTTGTGGAAGAACCCTAAGCGGGGACGTAGGCCAAGTTCGTGCCGAACCTCGTTAACAATTCGTTGCGTCCTTTACTTACTGCTTTACCATATTTCCGCACTTGGTTCGTATTGTATAACTTGTTTGTGATTCAGGTTTTCAGAGAAAAGACTAAGTCTAATCTCAAAGGATTTGGCAAGAGCTTCAAACGTCTTGAGACTTTCTGCGAAAAACCGGCATACTCTATTCAACCCCCCTTCTAGAGTATCCTTATATTACTTTGTTATACTTTATCGAACCTTCAATTGGTATCAGAGCTTTACTCACTGTTTTTGATCTAACAATCTTGTGAGTTTTCGATCATGTCTGGTGAAGCAAGCGGAGGATTTGCACAGGGAAGGTCCACAAGCAGACCACCACTATTTGTAGGAAACAACTTCGTCCACTGGAGGTCCTTGATGAAAATGTTCATTATAGATCAAGATCTAGAACTTTGGAACATTATAGAGAATGGTCCGAAGGTTCCAGAGAAAGACGGATATGTTGAAGAAGAAGATCTCCAACCTTCCACTCGTAGGCTCCACGGATGCCCGGATGAAAATCATTTCATTCCAGGCACCCGAGCTACAAGGGTGCAGAAATGTGATTCTCATTTTCACAAACGACCCGAAAGAGCGCGCATGGATGCATGCCTCTGTATTCTGGACTGCTGCAAGCACATTTGGACTCCTCCGGGGGCATTGGGTACCGAACCCTTTCGATTACAAAATCAATGCTGGACGTGGTGCCTTCTATTCCAGATGTAACCGGCTCCATGGAAGGATTGAAAATGTGGACGGAATGAAAATGTGGAAGGAATGAAAATGTGGAAGGAATGAGAATGTGGAATTGTTGTGTTTAATTTTTTAAATTCGGTCCTCATTCCCTTTTATAGGGGTGGCTGATTGGGGGAAATTTAGAAGTGGAAACAACGTCACATCTGACGTTGTGAAAACGTCAAATCTGACGTTATGACAACGTCAAAATAGACGTTGCTAAGCCCGCCCTAAGTTTCCTTTGGGGATTTGTACGTATCAACAACGATAAATCTGACGTTGTAGCAACGTCCAAATGAACGTTGCTAAGCCCGACGGAGCCCGTTTGGGATCCAGGTTGCAACGTTCGATTTGACGTTGCAACAACGCCCGTACCGACGTTGTTACAACGTCGGATACCCTTCCCTTGGGCAATTTTTACCACCAAATGCAACATCAAATTGGACGTTGTAGCAACGTCTAATCCAACGTTGCTGCAACGTCCAATCCGACGAACCATTTGCAGTGTATATAGGGAACGCGGAGATGGATTATGTGGCCTCCTAGGTACATGAACAGAAGACGCCACAAATTCAAAAGAAATCCGAGATTGATGAGTGGGATTAAATATTGAGTCCAGAGAAGAATACAAGGACCTTGGTTTCAGCGAAACGCATGGGCAAGAGCCAGAGAACTAGGGAAACGAGCCACCCCAACCCCAGACGGACCACTGTCGGAGCCAGCCCCACCGTCACCCCAACCGCCGCCAGCGCACATCTTTTCTTAAACACTTCTGGGCATCCGACCTTTGATTATCGGAACTCACTTTGCCATGGTGTGAAGACTCGCTGATTTTGTGAGGGATTACACTAGAAAAACTCACCGTCTCCTTGCCTCTGTTTGCAGATCCATCCATTCTCGCGATTGATGGCACATGATATTGATGTCCAAACACTGCTCCAGCAAACACATCCAAGGGAACAAGATGGCATTGCTGCATTGCCTTCAGCATTGTATCATAGTGGCTCGAGAGAAGATTACACGTCGGCAATCCGTATGCCCAACTCAAGAGCTGATCAAGACCGTTCAAAGACAAATGAAATGAATGGTGATTAGAGAAGGAGTTAGTTGTGGGTTGTTAAGTTTCCCGCTCTTTCCATTCTGTATATATTTCCATTGAGTGTAATAAGTGCGATTAAGATCTCATGTACAAGCTCCCTTTCTCCACATTACAATTCAATAAAGCCATCCTCCATTGATGGTCCCAAATCCGAGCTTGCTTTCCATTTTCTGTGCTTGATTTCTTACTCGATCTCGACATCACACAAACACTGTTGCTCGATCTCGAGTTCTGACATGGTATCAGAGCAAAGCTCTGATCCGACGTTTGATTCCGCTGTCCGAGCTTCCATGGCGAATCCTGAAGGAGATCCGTCAAATGTTCCCTTTCTCCATCATTCAGAGCATCCAAACTTCTCTCTTGCGACGCATCCTCTCAATGATCGAAACTTCCATCATTGGAAGAAATCAATTGAGAATTCCCTCAGCGCGCAGAACAAACTCGACTTTGTTACTGGTGCATGCACAAGACCTGCGGATGAATCTCCAACACTTGCACAATGGAATCGATGCAACAGCATGGTTAAAGGATGGATTATGCACTCCGTGGAGAAGGAGATAGCCGAGACTCTCCTCTACTGTGGTACAGCTGCTGAGATCTGGCAAGATCTCCATACTAGGTTTGCATTTCCTAATTGCACTCGTCTCTTTCAAGTTCAGAAAGAGCTGTTCAATTTGAATCAAGGAAGTATGTCTGTTAGTGCATATTTCACCAAATTCAAGCGCCTCTGGGATGCATATGTGGTTTTGTTGGAGCCTCTGAATTGCAGTTCTTGTGGAGCAATTAGAAATCTCCCTAGATTTCTGTTCAAATTGCAAGTGGTGCAATTTCTAGTTGGCCTGAGTGACTCTTATAGCTTGGTTCGAGCTAATGTCTTGATGATGACACCTTTTCCAACCATTTTTGATGTGTATCGTATTGTGTATGCTGTTGAGAAGCAGAGGGAGATTAAGTCTACTCCTGTTCTTGGAGGAGATTCAACTGCTCTATCAGTCTCACATAAAGAATCCTTTGGATAACAAGGAACTAAGGGAGGTAGCTCGCAATCTCAACAACAGCAACAGCAGTAGAATTCCAATCAATCAAAGAATCAATCTGGTTCTAGCAACAACAACAACAATGGTCGTCATTCCAAGTACTTCTGTGATCACTGCAAGCAAGAAGGTCACAGCATCGAGAGATGCTTCAAGATTCATGGCTATCCAGGAGATAAAGATAAGCCACAGAATAGGAACTTTTTCTGCTAATAGTTCCTCTGTGAATTTGAATGAAGAAGGGAACAAAGCGACAGATGATCAGGCTCCTATGCTGACCAGAGAGCAGTACACACAGTTGATTGTACTCCTCAGCAAGCAAAGCGTATCAACGGCTGGTCAAGCTTCTAGCATGATGGCAGGTACGAGTTTCTGTCTCTCTGTTAATGGTAGTGATTGTTGTTGGATCATTGACAGTGGAGCCACCCACCATATTACACCCAACCTTGACCTTTTTCAATCCTCCACAAAAATGCCTGAGACTAATTTCATAACCAAACCTGATGGAACCAAGTCTCCTATTGCTAACATAGGGACAATTAAGTTGAGTGATGACATTATCTTGAACAATACTCTCCATGTTCCAGATTTCGAGTATAACCTTTTGTCTGCAAGACGACTTACTCTGGACCTCCACAAAAATGTTCTTCTTACTCCCACTCATTGTTTCTTGCTCCAGAGCCTTTCAACGACCAATTTAACAGTTCTTGGTGAAGAAAACAATAGGCTATACACCACCAGCACATCCAAGCTTCTTCAATTGAATTCAATGTCTCAAACTTGTCAAACTGTCTCTAATGCTGCTTGTAATGTTTCCTTGCCTTGGCATTTACGATTGGGACATGTTCCATATTCCCAAATGCATTTGTTTCCTTTCATTAGATTTGTTGCATCAGATCATTTACATTCTTGCACTGTCTGTCCCAAAGCAAGACAACAAAGGGGCCGTTTTCCCATCAGTTCAATAAAGAGCATTCACCCTTTTCAGCTAATTCATGTTGACATTTGAGGTCCCTATCATACTCATACCTACAATGGAAACCGTTTATTTCTTAGAATGGTGGATGATTTCACACAAACCACCTGGACACACTGATAACTCCACTCCCTTTGATGAAAATCGAAATTAGTTTCAAAGGCTTTGACAGACAGTTTGTGTCAAAGGTCTTGAAGCTACAGCTGTGTTGAGGAAACACAAAACCTTTACTTTATTATATTATGTCCGAATATTATTATATATTATTATATGCTTCCAGATATTATCTACTAACATTTCAGGAAGCTTTTCGAAAATTATCTCCTTCCATAAGATTGAAATTGAGAGAATTCAAATTGGAAGATCATGGCGTCCGAGTTTCCAAATATAGAAGATCATGGAGATTTCTTCCCAAGCCACAATCAGTTCTAGCCGTTGAAGAAGATCTCTAGGGGCCGAGTTGATCTATATAAAGGAGATGAAGAAGAGAAGGAAGACTGACGAACTCTTACACATCAACGCTCTACATCGCACTCAGTCTTCAAGCATACTTCTCTCTTCTTTGTGTTCTCTCTCTGCTTGTTCTTAAGAGTCTTATATTTTGTTTCAAAGCATTTGAGAGATACACAGTGAGCTTATAGGATATATTTCAAGAGTGTTATACTCGAGAGTTTGTAACTCAGGAAGTGAACACTAGGCGATTGATTCACTAAGTGTAAGAGGATTGTACTAGATAGCTGAGAGAGGTGGGGCTCTTCTAGATTGGTCTAGGACTCCAAGGGAACGTGAGTTGACTAGATTGCAATTGTATAGGAGAGAGGCTTCTCGGTGAGCTATTAGGATCCTAAGCTTTGTGAATCAATTAAGTCGGTTGAATCCTAGGGTTGTGGAAGAACCCTAGGCGGGGACGTAGGCCAAGTTCGTGCCGAACCTCGTTAACAATTCGTTGCGTCCTTTACTTACTGCTTTACCATATTTCCGCACTTGGTTCGTATTGTATAACTTGTTTGTGATTCAGGTTTTCAGAGAAAAGACTAAGTCTAATCTCAAAGGGTTTGGCAAGAGCTTCAAACGTCTTGAGACTTTCTGCGAAAAACCGGCATACTCTATTCAACCCCCCTTCTAGAGTATCCTTATATTACTTTGTTATACTTTATCGAACCTTCAATTGGTATCAGAGCTTTACTCACTGTTTTTGATCTAACAATCTTGTGAGTTTTCGATCATGTCTGGTGAAGCAAGCGGAGGATTTGCACAGGGAAGGTCCACAAGCAGACCACCACTATTTGTAGGAAACAACTTCGTCCACTGGAGGTCCTTGATGAAAATGTTCATTATAGATCAAGATCTGGAACTTTGGAACATTATAGAGAATGGTCCGAAGGTTCCAGAGAAAGACGGACCAAATGGAACCAAAATTGCGAAGAAGGAGGCTGAATACATCCAAGCGGATCTTGAACTCGTCTCCAAAAACTACAGGGCGATTAACTTACTATATTGTGGTCTTAGCACTGATGAGTTTAACCGTATTTCATCTTGTAGGTCAGCTAAAGAGATTTGGGACAAGCTGGTTGTCACCTATGAAGGAACTAGCCAAGTGAAGGATACCACGATCAGTATCTTCCTTCGAAAGTATGAGCTTTTCAAAATAAAGCCTGATGAGTCTATCAAGGCCGTGTTCACACGGTTCACGGAAATCACCAACAACCTTGACTCTCTCGGCAAGAGCTTTACAAACGTTGAGAAAGTTAGGAAGATATTGAGGTGCCTCCCAAAAGAAAAATGGGGTCCTAAAGTAACAGCCATAGAGGAAGCCCAAGATCTCACCACTCTGCCCTTTGATGACTTGCTTGGGAAGCTGATCACACATGAGATGATTCTCAATGAAGACGATGGAGAACTTTCAGCAAGCACCAAGAACTTGGCGCTCAAGTCTAAGAAGGATGAGCCCAAAGATGTGTCTGACTCTGAAGATGACGATGATGATGAGGATGATCCCTTTGATCTCATTACAAGGGGTCTTTCTCGAATCCTCAAGATGAAGAAGCAATTCAACAACAAAGATGGATCAGAGTCTTTTAAATTTCGAGGTAAGTCTCAATACAACAAATATGACAAGAAGACTAAACCTTTGTCTTGTTTTGAATGTGGTGAAACAGACCATCTTTTGAAAGACTGCCCTCAAAAGACGAAGATCCAGTCCAAGAAAGGTGATAGATGGAAAAAGAAAGCCATGGTGGCAACTTGGAGCGATTCTGACTCAGACTCCGATGATGAGAAGGCCAATGTCTTTCTTATGGCCTCAGGAGATGAATCCCACGATGAGAAGCTCGAGGTAACTGTAAGAGAGCTTATGGCAAGTCCAAAAGAGGTATTATCGGAATTCCTTTCTAATATGATTGGCAATGAAGAGAAACTAACACTCTTATTAAGAAAACCGTGGACCGGGAAATAACTATTGAGGAACTGTCTAGGCGGGTCAAAAGTCTTGAAACTTCTTATTCAGGTCTTGACATTAAAGTCAAGACTCCTGACTCAGAGAAATCTGAACTCAAGCAAGATCTCTTGTCTATGAGAAGTGAACATCATGACTTAGAGAACGAGAAGATCTCCTTGAATAATAAGATTCAAGACCAACAGACAACCCTCATAAGTTTTACCAAGTCCAAGGGCACTCTTGATAGGATGTTGGGTGAGCAACAAAGTTCTCTAAACAGAAGTGGTATTGGTTACAATCCAAGGTTTTTAAAGAAGCAGCACATTACCACTTTTGTAAAGGCAAAAGGAAGCAGAATCTCTCCTATATGTCACCACTGTGCGAGAAAGGGACATGTAAAAGAGACCTGCCCCTATAGAAGAAATGATCATCATATTATTCGCAATACATTTCCTGTTCACTTGAGAAAAGAATGGATAACGCAAGTTTGGGTCCCCAAAGGCACTATTTTACCAAATATGGTTTATCCCAATAAAGGATCTAAATTTGCTCACTGGTCTAGCCACAAAGGTTGATGTTTGTTTTGCAGGAGATCACCAAGGTGAAGGAGAAAAAATGGATTATTGATAGTGGATGCTCGAGGCATATGAGTGGGAAGAGTTCTCTCTTTCATGATCTAAAAAAGCAATCCACTGGAACAATCACTCTTGGTGACAAAGGAAAGTGTGACATCGTTGGTATTAGTAGTGTTGGGAGTGATCCTAACCATAATATTAAAAATGTTTATCTTGTTCTTAGTATCTCTCAACTATTTGATTATGGTAATGATGTTGGATTTAACAAGAAAAGATGTTTAGTGCGCAGAGAAAATACAGGTGAAATAGTTCTAACTGCCTATTGCTATAACAACATCTATGCTGTGAATGGTGAGCAAGCGGCACAAGGAAGCTTAACCAGTCTAAAGGCTTTGACGGACGATCCAAAGCTCTGGCACAGGAGACTCGGTCATGTAAGCCCACATACACTACAAAAGCTTGTGTCCAAAGGGCTTGTAAGAGGACTACCTGAGATGGACTTCAAAGGTATTGAGATGTGCAAATCATGCACACGAGAGAACGAGGATGGTGATAATGCTACTATCAAGAACACAGAGAAGAGGAACATGCAGGATCAGATTCTCAACACTGAAGAATTGGCCCAAGGTGTTGAAGATTCGTCCAAAGCCCTTGGTGTCCAATCCAACAGTGTTAAAACGTCAGAAACTGCTGTAACTAAACCTAACAGATCCATGGAGTCAAATGTATCACAAATCAATCCTGCTGGTGTGACGAATCAAGGAGCTGAGACTAGCAAAAAAAGGTAGATGAGGCCCTTCAAGAGCCAGAATGGATCATTGCTATGCAAAGTGAGCTTAACGAATTTGAAAGGAACAAAGTATGGACCTTGAAGCCTAGGCCAAAGCATCAATTAGTCATTGGCACACGATGGGTATTTCGAAACAAGCTAGATGAGAATGGTAAGATCGTGAGGAACAAAGCAAGGCCTGTTGCTCAAGGCTACAATCAAGAGGAAGGTATTGACTACGAGGAGACCTTTGCTCCTGTAGCCAGGCTTGAAGCCATTCGCATTTTATTAGCATTTGCATCTTTTATGAGCATAAAGTTATATCAAATGGATGTCAAGTGTGCTTCTCTTAATGGTTTCTTAGAGGAAGAAGTTTATGTGGCTCAACCCTTAGGTTTTGAAAGTTCGGAATTTCCCAATCATGTTCATAAAACTAGACAAAGCGCTTTATGATTTGAAACAAGCCCCAAGAGCTTGGTATGAGCGCTTGTCAAAATATCTTTTAGAAAATGATTTTAAAAGGGGGTTGATCGACAAAACTCTTTTTATCAAGACCAAAGGAAAGGACATTTTGGTTATTCAAATTTATGTTGATGATATATTATTTGGTGCTACTAACACATCTTTGTGCAAGGAATTTTCTGATATCATGTGCAGCGAATTTGAGATGAGCTTGATGGGTGAACTCAACTTCTTTTTGGGATTACAAGTTCATCAATCCAAGAAAGGGATCTTTGTCAACCAAAGCAAGTACACTAAGGATCTCTTGATGAAATTCAAGATGGATCAATCCAAAGCAGCCAAGACACCCATGAGCTCAACATTATTTCTAGATCGAGACAAGACTGGGAAATGTGTCAATCAAAAGGAGTATCGAGGAATGATTGGATCTTTACTATATCTCACAGCTAGTAGACCTGACATCATGTTTAGTGTTTGCATGTGTGCTAGGTTTCAAGCTGATCCTAAAGAATCTCACCTCGTAGTTGTGAAGAGGATCTTTTGATATCTCAATGGCACTAAGGAGTTTGGCTTTTGGTACCCAAAGCAAAAAGATTTCACATTAATCGGGTATTCTGATGCAGATTTTGCAGGCTATAAGTTGGATAGGAAGAGCACATCAGGATGTTGCCAATTCTTAGGAGCATCCTTGATTAGTTGGCATTCAAAGAAACAAAACTCAGTTGCTCTATCCACTGCCGAAGCCGAATACATAGCAGTTGGAGCATGTTGCTCCCAAATCCTTTGGATAGCTCAACAAATGAGAGATCTCGGCATCAACCTCAAAGGCATTCCCATTAAGTGCGACAATACAAGTGCCAAATCCATTACAAAGAATCCTGTTCAGCATTCAAGGACCAAACATATTGATGTAAGGCATCATTTCATTAGAGACCATGTCGAAAAAGGTGATGTGTCCATATTCTTTATTTCAACTGATTATCAATGGGCTGACATTTTTACTAAGCCTTTGGCAGAAGACAGGTTCACCTTCATTAGACGTGAGATCGGAATGCTTAACAGGGATGCACTTTCATAGGGGGGGCTTTCCCTTTACGAAAGATAAATTCTACTCGGTGTCAAGATCCTTGAACCTCATTTCAAATGTTGTGAACTAAACAGTAGAGCACATATAACGGATCATATATTTGGTTAATATCTTTTTAGATATTTGATCAAATATAGTTTTAATGGTTTTTTAACACTCTTTATTTGTTACCGATTTTATTTTATCCGAGTATAGTTTATTTGTGGAAATTATTTTAATATCGGATAAATCTTCTCTTGCCTTTAAGATTTGAAAGGAACTTTTGAATTTTGAATTATTTTGGTAAGTCTAATTTTGGTAACTGTTTTTAAACTCCTCCCTTTGTTGAAAGACAAAAAGGGGGAGATGGTTTGATGGTTTAGACTTTAAAACTGTTGTGAACCAAGGGTCTTGGAAGACCTTGTTTTGTTTTACCTTGTTGGATGTTTCTCGTTGACTTTGAAAACTTATGATCCAACATTTGTCTAACCCATGCAGGTACTTAGTCCGATTTTGCTTATGATATTATTACTTGACTAAGTTGTAGGGATGCACAGGTTTTGTCTTTCATCAAGGGGGAGATTGATAACTCCACTCCCTTTGATGAAAATCGGAATTAGTTTCAAAGGCTTTGACAGACAGTTTGTGTCAAAGGTCTTGAAGCTACAGCTGTGTTGATGAAACACAAAACCTTTACTTTATTATATTATGTCCGAATATTATTATATATTATTATATGCTTCCAGATATTATCTACTAACATTTTAGGAAGCTTTTCGAAAATTATCTCCTTCCATAAGATTGAAATTGAGAGAATTCAAATTGGAAGATCATGGCGTCCGAGTTTCCAAATATAGAAGATCATGGAAATTTCTTCCCAAGCCACAATCAGTTCTAGCCGTTAAAGAAGATCTCTAGGGGCCGAGTTGATCTATATAAAGGAGATGAAGAAGAGAAGGAAGACTGACGAACTCTTACACATCAACGCTCTACATCGCGCTCAATCTTCAAGCATACTTCTCTCTTCTTCATGTTCTCTCTCTGCTTGTTCTTAAGAGTCTTATATTTTGTTTCAAAGCATTTGAGAGATACACAGTGAGCTTATAGGATATATTTCAAGAGAGTGTTATACTCGAGAGTTTGTAACTCAGGAAGTGAACACTAGGCGATTGATTCACTAAGCGTAAGAGGATTGTACTAGATAGCTGAGAGAGGTGGGGCTCTTCTAGATTGGTTTAGGACTCCAAGGGAACGTGAGTTGACTAGATTGCAATTGTATAGGAGAGAGGCTTCTCGGTGAGCTATTATGATCCTAAATCTTGTGAATCAATAAAAGCCGGTTGAATCCTAAGGTTGTGGAAGAACCCTAGGCGGGGACGTAGGCCAAGTTAGTGCCGAACCTCGTTAACAATTCGTTGCGTCCTTTATTTACTGCTTTACCTTATTTCCGCACTTGGTTCGAATTGTTTAACTTTGTGATTCAGGTTTTCAGAGAAAAGACTAAGTCTAATCTCAAAGGGTTTTGGCACGAGCTTCAAAAGTCTTGAGACTATCTGCGAAAAAACGGCATACTCTATTCAACCCCCCTTCTAGAGTATCTTTACATTACTTTGTTTTACATTATCGAACCTTCACACACCTTCTCCCATACAAAAGTAATGCCTTTACTGTCCTTCAAGCCTTTGTTACTATGGTTAAAATCGGTTTCGTGTTGTTGTGCAGACTATTAGATCCGATAATGGATCTGAATTTTGTAGCACTAGGGCCCTTTCCTTTTACCAATCTAAGGGGATTGTTCACCAAACTTCTTATGTTGTGACACCACAACAAAACGGGGTAGTAGAACGCAAACACAAACACTTACTTGAGACTGCTCGAGCTTTGTTTTTTCAGTCTTGCATACCTATGGCATACTAGGGGGAGTGTGTTCTTCATGCCACTTACCTCATTAACAGATTTCCCCTGTCCTCATTACAATACAAAACTCCCTTTGAAAAGCTTTACAACACCCTTCCTTCTTATGATCATCTTCGCCCTTTTGGATGCTTATGCTTTGTTAGCACAATTCGTGCTCATAGACACAAATTTGACCCACGTAGCACCTCTTGTGTCTTCCTGGGGTTTGCTCCTGGTGTCAAGGGGTACAAAGTTCTTGATATTCAGTCCAGAAAAGTTTTCATATCCAGAGATGTCATCTTCAATGAGACAGTTTTCCCATTTCAAACCATCAGTGATTCCTCCAACTTCCCATTACCACGGTTTGTTTTTGATATTCCTGATTCTACCACTGCCTCACCTCAACCTTCATCACCTCAACCTATAATTCCCCCTCGGCGTTCTACTCATGATCGTCATCCCCCTGCTCACCTCACAGATTATGTGCTTCTAGCATCTCTGCCTCATGATCAGTTCCCCTTGTCCCCAGGTTTTACCCCCTCTATTTTTTGTGCAGCTTCTCAAATCCCTACATTTACTAAGCCAAGATCCTATTCCCAAGCTGTCAAAGATCCACAATGGATTACTGCCATGAACAAGGAGATTAAAGCATTTTGTGCCAATCATACATGGGAGGAGGTTCCTCTCCCTCCTCATAAGAAACCAGTCGGGTGTCGTTGGGTTTACAAAGTGAAATTGAAAGCCGATGGCTCAATTGAGCGCTTCAAAGCGAGATTAGTGGCTAAAGGTTACACTCAAGAGTATGGAATCGACTATGACGAGACATTTTCGCCTGTTGTTCGAATGACTACCATTTGAGTTCTTATTTCTCTGGTTGTTAGTAATGGCTGGACTTTACATCAGATGGATGTGAACAACGCCTTCCTCCATGGTGATTTGCTGGAGGAAGTGTACATGATCATGCCCCCAGGCATTCCCAATGATTCGGGCAATGCTTGTCGATTGCGCAAGTCTTTATATGGGCTCAAACAGGCGTCTTGCCAATGGTATTCCAAGTTAGCTTCCACCCTGCAGACACTGGGTTTCCGGTTGATCAAATTTGATTCCTCTTTGTTTCTTAAGATTGCAGGCTCGGCAATCACTCTTGTGGCTGTTTATGTTGATGATATTTTGGTTACTGGGAACACCTCTTCTGAGATCTCTCACTTGAAAACTACTCTTGACACCTTGTTGAGTATCAAAGATTTGGGTCATTTGAATTTCTTTCTGGGTATGGAGGTTGTCCACTCTGCAGATGGATTGGTTCTTCATCAACACAAGTTTGCTCATGAGATTATATCTGATGCAAAGGTTGGTGATTTGTCACCATGTGTCACGCCTTTGCCTCTCAATTTCAAGCTAGGACTTGACACTGATGGCCTTGATCTGCCTGACCCTACTGTGTTCAGAAGCCTAGTTGGTAAGCTCAACTATCTCACAAACACTCATCCAAACCTTTCCTTTTCTGTTCAGTGCTTGAGTCAGTTCATGCAGCATCCAAAGCAGAGTCATTTTGATGCATTGATGCACTTGATTCGTTATATTAAAGGCACATCAGGATATGGTCTTCGTTTTCAATCAGGAAAGGACATTGTTGTTCAAGTATTTTCTGATTCAGACTGGGCTTCTTGTCCTATTTCTCGACGATTAGTCACTAGCTATGTTCTTTTGATGGGTTCTAATCCCATCTGTTGGCGATCAAAGAAACAGGCAACCGTGTCCAAGAGTTCCTCTGAAACCGAATACCGTTCCATGTCCCAGGCTGCCTCAGAAGTCACTTGGCTTGTTGGTTTGCTCTAAGAGCTTGGGGTTCCTAATCTCACTCCAGTGTCTTTGCATTGTGACAATCGATCTGCCCTACACATTGCTCGTAATCCGGTGTTTCATGAGAGAACGAAACACATCGAAATCGATTGCCATTTCACTCGCGAGAAGGTGCTTGATGGATTGCTGCAATTGTCGTTTCTTCCAACTCACAATCAGTTAGCTGATGTTTTGACCAAGGTTTTGCCTTCCTCTCAGCTTAAGGATTTGTTAATCAAGTTGGGCATGTTCTTGCCCCTTGCTCCAGCTTGCAGGGGGTAATGACACATGATATTGATGTCCAAACACTGCTCCAGCAAACACATCCAAGGGAAAAAGATGGCATTGCTGCATCGCCTTCAGCATTGTATCACAGTGGCTTGAGAGAAGATTACACGTCGGCAATCCGTGTGCCCAACTCAAGAGCTGATCAAGACCGTTCAAAGACAAATGAAATGAATGGTGATTAGAGATGGAGTTAGTTGTGGGTTGTTAAGTTTCCCGCTCTTTCCATTCTGTATATATTTCCATTGAGTGTAATAAGTGAGATTAAGATCTCATGTACAAGCTCCCTTTCTCCACATTACAATTCAGTAAAGCCATCCTCCATTGATGGTCCCAAATCCGAGCTTGCTTTCCATTTTCTATGCTTGATTTCTTACTCGATCTCGACATCACACAAACCCTGTTGCTCGATCTCGAGTTCTGACAGCGATGAAGAAGAAGATGAAGGCGATCTCCTAGTCTCTCTTCCTCTCGTCTCATTCTCTCCTATTCATCTTCTTGTAATTTCCGGCGATTCTTTAATCCTTCCTTTTCGTTCTCAGGAGGAGATCGCAGCTCAAGCGGCGATGGCGAAGTTAGAGGCCGAATTTCGCAACCTTTCGTCCGTTGCAATGCCTTCTCGGATTCGCCGATGCCGTTGGATATCTCCTTTTCTCCTCCTCCAGGATTCAATCCCTAAGGGCCTCCGGGAAGATCATGAGGGGAGTGGTCGGGCGGGCACCGTCAGAACGGAAAGGGAAGCGGGATCAACAAAGATCGTTGGTGGCGCAAGAGGATGAACCAATTATGTATCAATTTGGAGCATATTGTTGTCTCTTCGAGAATGTGTTCGCCTCCTGCTGTCTCTTCGAGAATGCGTTCTCAACAAGGTGAAGATTGATCTCTCTCTCTCTTGGATCTCAATTCCACTTTGTGCTTGGTTACAGGTTTTGCTTGATCCCTTATTTGGTGTTCTGCACTGTTTCTCAAATCCATTGAATTTTTGGTTGCTTGTTCAGAGATTGGAGCATATTGATAACCTGAGATTACAACTGTTTGGTTTGCTGAAACTATCTTGCCTCCGATTACAACTGTTTCTCATTCTGTCTTGATTTTGTTGGGTGCTGAAACTGTCTTGTGTGCCAACTGTTCGATAAAATGCCCCAGTGAAATGTTTACTATTTTCGCAACCTTCAAAAGTCAATTTCTATGGGTTATAAGTTCTGTTTTTCGGGTTGATTGTGATTTTTAATTCTGAAATTGGGGGCTGATTTTATAGGATTTTAGTCTATGCAATTGTAATTTTGGTGAGTATTAGTGTTTAGATGTAATCAGAAAAATGACTGTTGAGTAATGATTGATGAAAATGATGTTTGAATTATTAATCTCATTTCATCACCAATCTATCACATGTTTGATATTATTTTTGCAACCTTCGAAAGTTCATTTGTGTTACTTTAGAATCAGCTTATCACAATTATCTTTACTTTTGTACCCTCTGCTCAAGGCATTGAGGTCTGGAATCATTTTATTCGTTTCTTCGGTTTCGTGACAATAGGGTGCTTCCTGTCTTGTTGCATTTATAAGGGGTTCCAGCTCACTGCTTTATTGGGATGGACACCAGGCTCCATAATCAGGGGTGTTCTTTGTGTATAACCATAGGTAAGGGGTTCATCACAGCTGAGGTTCATTCAAAATGAATCAAGCTGCTTCTAATGCTCTCTGGAAGATAGTTCACCAGACATGGGCTCTGAATAGAGAGACCATGGCATATTTCCTCTGTGTATAAATACAACTTTATCAAGATGATTCCCGGTTTGATGGCATCAACTTTCAATTTTCAATGCTTCTCCTCGGAACGTTATGTCCTTTTGTGGTGTTTTTGACTGTCCATTTTGTTTGATTTTTGAAGGACATGGAATCTGCTCTGAAGGGAAGTATCAAAAGTCGGAAGGACTTGCTTGTGGGAGAAAAGTTGTATGTATACATAGAGGTGACCTTCCTTTCGGTCTATTTTCTATGTTTCCCTCTCTGCATCTCTTAAGCTTGCTGTTTTTTCTCTTAATTTTATTTCAATGTATTATATGTGGACATTGACTGTAAATTTAGTTGATAAAATCATCATTTCTAATTTCTGCAATATGAATACTCTTCTCAGGCATTAGATTTGGTCTTATATCAACATTGTTGTTTCATGTTTCAGCATAATCAACAGAAGAAGAATACAATGTTGAAGAGAAGTGTATAAATATGGAGGAAAATATTAAGGGAAAAAAAGAGTCAATCTCATTTGTATACTTTGTTCAAAGGAAAACTATCAAAGCACATTTAAGTCTCTTTATGCTATCTATAGATTTGATTCCATGACACTGCATACTGCATACTGTATTTGTGTTGTGTAACTTGGATTTGCATTTTTGTAGTTGTCTTAATGAAAGATTTAACTTTTGTGGCTTTTGAATGTATAATGATGGCTCCCGTAGTTGTATACAACTTGAGAGAATGCTTGTTTGAACTATTAAATTTTGAACAAATAAATATTGCAAGTGTGTGGTCCCTACCTCTATTCAGTACTCCTGTATAAAAATGCTATTAGAAAAAATTGTCATCAACAAAGAATGTCATCACAAATGATTTAGATCAATGAGGTGTAATAACAAATATCATCAAATAATAAAAGTCATTATTAAAAGATGTCATCAATGAAGTATAATCATATTTTAAAAAGTCATTAAAAGTCATTATTAAAAGATGTCATCAATAAAAGTCATTAAAGAAACAATGTCATCAAAATATTACTTTAAAAAAATTTGACATCACGGTAAAAAAAATATTATCAACAAAATTGACATAAAAAAGTGTCATCACAATAAACCAAAAAATGTCATTAAGGTTTAAAAAAGTGGCATTAAAAAAGTGTCATCCAATCATTTTATTAGAAAAGTGACATCAAAGTGAAAATAAAATATAATAAAATTTTGACATCAAAACGGTAAAATATAGCATCACTAAAAAAAATCCAAATGGGTTGGTCAACATTGACCAGTCAATGGTCAACTGGTTGACCATTGACCACTATTTGGATGAGGTATACCAAAACTAATTAAACTAGTTTGGGGTTTAAATACTCAATTAAACATTAAAAAAGGTCTATGTACCAAAATCACCCTAAAAAAATCAAGTTTAATTGTGGGCGTGACAAATTAGCAAAATGCTAGCAGAATTAGTATTATTAATAGATAGATAGATAGATAGATACTACCTTCGATCCAAAAAGGATGTCGTTTGACTTTTTAACACGTATTTTAAGGAGGTAAAAACTATATAAAATATCAACTTTTTAAAAAATTATTTTTTTATAAATTAATATTTGTTGGTAATAAGTATTAGATTATAAAAAAAAATTAATATATTATATAGTTCTTAGCTCCTTAATCCGTGCAATACTTGTTAAAAAGTAGATCGGAGGGAGTAAATGAGTAATAGGTAGATTACTCCTACTGTACATCGTGCTGGGTTTAATATTCATTGTAGCGTACCGACTGGAGTGACTGCCAGCTGGTAGACACCGGAAGCCAGCCAATTAACTGGTTTGGATCCATAAGCTGAAGTTACTAAATTACCCTTCTAAGCTTTTGATAAATAAGGGTCCTGGTGGAATGTACCCAATCTCTCAATATATGCTTTGACTTTCGCATACAATTCGAGTGTTCGATTTCTTCCTTTCCCTCAAATTTCTCACATTTCCCTGATTTTTTTATAAAAGAAAAAAAAATTGTCACAGTTCATCCTTCCTCCCATATTTGAAGAACAGCTATCAATAAAAGGTCAGTTTTTTTTTTTTTTTTTTTACTTATACTCGCTTATTTGTGTGTTTTCTTTAAAGTATAATTAAGAGTCCAAATATACATATTTCAAATGTTTCCTTACTTCATTGAAATTAATTAGCTAATTATGTTGATCAATTTGGAATAATATCATTCAATGAGGAATTGAGGATGATTGTGGTACGGGTAAATCTCTTGGACCAAATCAATATATTTGCTTCTGTATCCCACTCCGTTTCACTCCGTTTGAAAATGATGTTGTTTACTATCCGCGTGTGATTTTTCTATGTTAATAAAAATTATACTGTATAAAATATCGATTTATTTAAATAATTTTTTAATAATTTCATGACCATTGAATTATCTAAAAAAATTATTAAAAAATAGATATTTTATATAGGTTTTATTTTCTAAAAAAACGTGTATAAATAATAAATGATATGTTTTGACAAACCGATGAAGTATACTTAACCATTTTAATTTCACCAGATAAAAGTAGATCTTAGCTTGTATTCGATTATATCCGCTAAGAATTGAGGCACGTCAGTACGTTGGTAGAGGTATAAACTAGGGGTGGACACAAATTCTGCAAATCCCGTCCTGATCCCCGTGGAATTTAGGAAAAAAAATTCAATCTCATCCCGATCTCGTCCCGCAAAAATTATGCGGGACGGGACGCGGGATGGAGAGTTCACATCCCGCAAATCCCGTCCCATTCTGCATATATATAAAATTATATATATTTATATAAATAATTAAAACTAATTAAAATGTATAAGAATATATTTATATTATATCTTAACATTTATTTAAATCCAAATTTTAAAATAATCATAAAACATTTAAAATATACACTAAGAAATAATAAAAGATATACCATTGCACTAACATGGCAGTGGTTGGAGGAACTGATCAGGAATAAAGCCTACTGTATTATGTACGTACCACTTTTAAGTTTTACAGGAATTGAATACTTGCTAGTGTACCTATGTTATGGCCCTCGGAAGAGGCAATAACAGTGGAGCTCAGCTCCTGGATAACAAGAATGAGAAGGGGATGAGAGGTAGAAGATAGAGTGGGTGAGAAGAGAATTAGAAAGGTATTTATGAGGGAAAATATGAGTGTGTGTATTCATATCCATCCTCAAGATGCAAGGCCTATTTATAGGCATACAACCATGGTCTTTGTACAATTCAGCCGACCTTATAGCTAAGACTAAGGCCTAGACAACCACAAGGCTAAGATCATTACATTACTCACCCCTATAAGAGCCTTGTCTCAAGGCTTAGACAACCACAAGGCTAAGATCATTGAACTAGCTAAGGGCGGCCTTGGAAGTCAGAAAAACTGGTGAAGGATGTGAGCTGCAGCTTCCCATGTAGCTTTGTCCGATGGAAGGCTTCTCCACTTGATCAGCCACTCAGCCACAGGATCCCCATTGGCAAGTTTCTGCACCCTTGTGTCCATGATGCTCTCTGGTTCAGCAACAATGTGCCCATCATCGTCAGTTTCTGGTGCCTGTGTACACACCTCCACTACTGGCCCTCTCTTAAGTTTCAGTTGTGACACATGGAAGACTGGATGAATTTTGGAATTTGGTGGCAAGTCTAGCTTATAGGCTACTTGACCAATCTTGGCTATCACCTGGAATGGCCCAAAGAACTTGGAACATAGCTCGACAGATTTCATGATTGTTGCTGAAGATTGGCGATATGGTTGCAATTTGACAAAAACCTAGTCCCCAATGTTAAGTGAACGATCTGTTCTATGGGCGTCTGCAAAAGTCTTCATCCTGGCTTGAGCTTTCTGCAGGTGATCTTTGAGCTGTTTCACCATATGCTGTCTGGTCACGAGCCAATCATCCACAGGTGAACCTGAAGCTGATAAAGTAGGTAGTCCCATCTGAGAAGGATGAAACCCATACAGAGCTTCGAATGGTGTCATTTTGATGGTGGAGTGGACAGTTGTGTTGTACCACCATTCGGCAAGAAATAACCAATGTGACCATCTCTTTGGGTTACTGGTAGTCATACATCTCAAATATGTTTCAAGGCAGCGGTTTACTCTCTCTGTTTGACCATCAGATTGTGGATGGTAGGAGGTACTCATATCCAGACTTGTGTGCAATGACTTGAAGAGATGCTGCTAGAAATTGCTCAAAAAAATCTTATCCCTGTCTGACACAATGCTCTTGGGAATCCCATGGAGTTTATAAATATTTTCCATGAACAATGCAGCTACTTTAGCAGCAGTGAAAGGGTGGGAAAGGGAGATGAAATGGGCATACTTGGTGAGTCTGTCAACTACCACAAGAATAGTGTCTTTGCCTTGGGACTTAGGAAGCCCTTCCACAAAGTCTAAGCTGATATGGCTCCAAGCTCTGTCAGGGATAGGAAGAGGTTGTAATAAACCCGGGGAAGCAATGCTCTCTATCTTGCTTCTTTAGCAAATGTCACACAGACTTACAAATTCAGAGATTTGTTTCTTCATGCCAAGCCAGTAGAATAAGCTCTTTACCCTATGGTAAGTGGCATGTATTCCTGAGTGGCCCCCTACAGGCTACTCATGTAAGGCTTTAATCATTCTATTTCTGGTATCTGTGTTGCAGCCTATCACCAATCTACCCTTGTATCTAAGCATTCCTTTAGCCACTGTGAAAGGTTCTGGGGTAGCAGATAGGCCCGCAGTAGCCACTCCTGCACACTTTTTTCTGCTTCATAGCTGGCTAGCACCTCAGATACCCATGTAGGTTGGACCACAGTCACAGCATCACACTCACCTTGCTCAAAAACTCTGGAAAGAGCATCAGCTACCTTGTTGTCTATTCCTTTCTTATAAGCAATCTCATAAGAGAGCCCCAACAATTTCCTTACAGCCTTTCTTTGAATCTGAGTTGACAGTCTTTAGTCAAGCAAGTGTTTAAGTGGTTGGTGATCAGTTTTGATGATGAAATGGTTCCCTTCCAAGTAATGCCTCCATTTCTCTACAGCAAGGAGAATAGCTAAAAGCTCTTTCTCATACACAGCTAACACTAGGTGTTTCCCATGTAATGCCTAACTGAGAAAAGCAATTGGTTGACCCTTCTGCATAAGCACAACACCTATCCCAGAATCACAGGCATCAGTTTCCACCACAAATGGAATTGAGAAATCAGGCATTGCAAGAACAGGTGGGAAGCTCGGGATTTTTTTCAATTCTAGGAATGTTGTATCAGCTTCTGGAGAACAAAAAAAATTATTCTTCTTCAGGAGATCAGTAAGGGGCTTTGCAATGCATCCATAGCCCCTAATGAACCTTCTGTAGTAGCCTGTGAGACCCAAGAAACCTCTAAGAGCTTTGACATTTTTGGGAAGAGGCCACTTGAGCATTGCATCCACCTTTCTGGGATCTGTAGATACACCCTTATCAGATATGATGTGGCCCAAGTACTCTACCTCTTGCTGAGCAAATTCACACTTTGAATGTTTAGCAAACAACTTGTGAACTCTCATGATAGATAGCACTTCATGTAAGTGACTGACATGGTGAGCACGATCAGTGCTATAAACAAGTATGTCATCAAAAAACACCAACATTGATTTCCTGAGTAGGGAGCTGAAAACATCATTCATTAATCCTTGGAAGGTAGCAGGAGCATTGGTTAAACCAAAGGGCATCACCTTGAATTCATAGTGACCATGGTGAGTGCGGAAAGCAGTCTTAGCCACATCTTCCTCCATCATCCGAACCTGGTGGTAGCCAGCTCTCAAATCCAGTTTTGAGAAGATACAACCTCCCTTCAATTCATCAAGTAGATCTTCAATGTGAGGAATTGGGAATTTATCTTTGACTGTGATGTCATTCAGACGCCTGTAATGCACACAAAATCTCCAAGATCCATCCTTCTTTTTTACTAATAAGGTAGGAGATGCAAAAGGGCTGTGACTTGGCCTTATGATGCCATTGCTGAGCATCTCAGAAACTTGCTTTTCTATCTCAGTCTTTTGAAAGTAAGGATACCTATATGGCCTTGAGGCCACAGGAGCAAACCCTTCTTTCAGCCTTATTGAGTGCTCATGTTGTCTTACAGGTGGGAGCTCTTTAGGTTCTTTGAAAACATCCTGGAATTCTTCAAGTACCTCTGTGATCTCCTATGGTAACTGAAGCTCTCCTTTCCTGACACTGCAGACTTGAGCTACCTGTGCTACAAAGAGATGTTGCTGAGATTGGCACAGCTTAGAGAGCTCCTTCCCAGTTAGCATTTTGACAGAAGCAGCTTGTCCTTCCTTATCATCTCTAAATCCTTTCAGCACCACCTGTTTCCCCAGCTTCATGAAGGAAATCTGAACCTCAATAAAATCAAACAATACAGGATTATATCCTGCTAACCAATCTGTGCCTAGGATCATATCACATCCCTCCATCTTCAACAATCTAATATCATGTTCATAAGTGCAACCCTGCATTTCCCAAACAAACGACTTACATATCTTGGTACTGAACATGGTACCACTAATTGTATTTACTTGCATTATGCCAGCATTGCAAGCCTCAAAAACAGCATCCCTTGCCACCCTTGAGTCATAAAAACTGTGAGTGGCGCCTGAATCTATAAGGATTGTGATTTCTTTTGCCTTTACTGAGCCTTTAACTCGGATTGTACTACCTGATTCGCCTCCTGTTAATGCATGGACATACACTTCCTCTTCATGCTTCTCATCAAGGCCCTAATCATGGGATGAATCCTCGAGTCCAGGACCACCTTCCTGAACTTCTTGAGCGATTAGGCTAAAGAGCGACTGTGTTTTGCATTTGTGGCCATGAAAGTACTTCTCCCCACACTTGTAACACAGCCCTTTCCTGGGTTCAATTGAACGACACGTGCTCATTTTTGAAGATGCTTGGTGAGCTGGTGGATGAACTTTAGTACTGTCATTGATGTTGCCTGTGGAGCCTGGGTTCTTGAAACCATCTTTGTTCCAAGAATTGCGGTTGCTGAAGGACGAATTCTTGGAGCCACTGACCTGGGAACCCATTGGCGCTGGTCGCCAAGGGTTTCTTGACACCCTGATCAATGCCTGAACTGCCTTGAAATGAAGCCTAGCTTGTTCAATGACTTCCGCCATTGAAGTCGGTCTTCCGAGCTTAACAAGTGATTGAATCTCGGCTTTCAGGCCGCTAACATAACTCGATACGAAGTAAGATTCAGTGAGTTGCGGATTGAACGAGAGCATACAAGCTCGTAATTCCTCGAACTTCTCATTGTATTCTTCGAGATCGTCCAACTGTTCTAACTTGTTGAATTCACCTACGATCTCCGATTCCCGCCTATCTCCAAATCGGACACAAATCGCATATGAAAATTCCGACCAAGAAACTCGAGGGTGCTGCATAAGGTAGCCCTGTAACCATGTATCGGCCTTATCTGTGAGGTACATAGCAGCTATCTCAACTTGTTGGTGCTCAGGAATTGCAAAAATGCCGAAGTACTTTTCGCATTTCCGGATCCAATTTCTCGGTTTCTTGCCGTCGAAACCGGGAAAATCCAATTTAGGAAGTCTCAAGAATCTGGGATCCGATCCTCCCATGCCTGCAATTGGTTGTCCTCCATTGAAACTGTGATGCCATCTTGATCCCGGAATTTCTTGACCTGCTGGCCCATTTCCCATCACTGATTCCCTCCGCTGATTTGATCTTGAACCCAAAGCCATCCCTCGGAAATTCACGCCCCTGTCTGACTCCGACAACTGCTCTTGCTGCTGTTCTTGATGCGGAGGATGACGCACGAATTCAGCCAACTGGTCCATTCTCCTATCATTCGAGGATTTGAATTCCTCAAACAATTTTGCTTGATCTTCACGGTACTTCTGTGAATCGGCCATGAATTTCAATGTGGAAGCCATGAAAGACTTTGTATCCTCTCTGAATTCATGGAACTGCACCTCCAATGTCTTCGATCTAATGCCATCCGCCATAGTGTTGCGATGTTGTCTCGAACCTAAATCTGATACCAAATCTGTTATGGCCCTCGGAAGAGGCAATAACAGTGGAGCTCAGCTCCTGGATAACAAGAATGAGAAGGGGATGAGAGGTAGAAGATAGAGTGGGTGAGAAGAGAATTAGAAAGGTATTTAGGAGGGAAAATATGAGTGTGTGTATTCATACCCATCCTCAAGATGCAAGGCCTATTTATAGGCATACAACCATGGTCTTTGTACAATTCAGCCGACCTTATAGCTAAGACTAAGGCCTAGACAACCACAAGGCTAAGATCATTACAACCTACTATGTAATACAGTAATATAATTTTAATTTGTACTAATAATTAAATGGGATTAGTAATTTTCACCTTTCTAAGTTAATTGAATTTTTTTTTTCTTTATTTATGAGGGACAAATCCCGTCCCGTCTCGATCACGTCCCGTCCCGTGAGGGATAAGACCCGGTGGGATTTGAAAAAAAAAATATCAATCCCATCCCGATCCCGTCCAGCAAAAAATACGAGACGGGACGCGGGATTACCCCAATCCCGTCCCATGCCCACCCCTAGTATAAATGGGTCATTCAAATGAGATAATATAGGGCCAGTTCAAGTTCATTGACATCAAGTCGGGTCGGGTAATTATCGGGTTTCCTAGTGGTTGGGTTGATGGAGTTGGCTTTTGAATAGGACATTAAGTGAAAACCATACCGGAATGGCTCAACCGGAAAGGACTTGTGGGTAGTACCTATAGGTCCCCGATTTGAACCCTGAATGACCGCTCTTTATTTACCAATTCAAGGGACATTAAGCGAAATTAAATTTTTGGGCTAAAGTCATTATCACAGTGGGGCTAGACATGACCATGGTCAGACCCGGCCGTTAGGTCGACGGGCAGTGGTGGAACCTACGATGTCTAGTCGGGAGAGTCAAAAAATATTTTCGGTTTTTTTTGTTTGTTTTATACCAACTACAAAACAATTTTTTAAAAATATTGTTTCTAAAAGGAGTTAGAGATTTGAACCACCAACTTGTTGATTAAAATACCCATCATTTTTACCAACTAAACTAGAGTAATTAGTTGTTAAGTTGCTCTTTTACTATTTATCTATCATAAAAATACATTACATATAACATATATTAATTTTTTTCCGTCCGGGTGGCCATGACCACCTCCCGCCTCAACCATGTTCCACCACTGTCGACGGATTCAACCCGCCGGATCAAGGGTCAATTTTTGGGCTAAAGTCATTATCAAGGTGGGGCTAGACATGACCCAAATTGCATATTGCATATTAGTTTATGTTTATATTATTAATTATTTTAGGAATAATATACATAATAATAATTATAAACTTTTAAATAAATAAAAATTCAAAAAAAAATTGGAATTGCGGGTAGATCCTCCGGGTCACGGGTTCACTTTCCCCTGACCCTAACCCTAACCCACAAGCCACAACCCGCTCCGACTTTTCGACTCTTTGACCCGCATCCGGCGGGTCACGGGTTCCGTGGCCACCTCTAGGTGGGGCGTGCCATTTCATATTTATGTCAATATGCGTTGATAACATGAAAATTTTAAGTTTTCTATATAAACTAGGGGACTACTTCTCTCATTGTCCATTGATTTTAGAATGAAAGTATGAAACCAACTGATTATTTGTATTTGACTTTGTTGGTGTAGGATACACTCATACATGTAGATCCATATGACCCACCGATATTTGACAATTCTATACATACATACTCACCCGCTTCATTAGGAGTGTATCTTGTTAATCAATCAGTGCCTATATCTCGAGTTAGTTCAAGTCCGTTGAAAATCAGATCATGTTAAAATTTTAAATATAAAGTAAAATAAGTACAAAAATAATCAAATTTTCTTGGGAATTTATCTTGATCCTTCGTAGTGTAATCGGAGCCCTAATTGTTGCTGGTGCCGTAACGACGCCGTCAATTATATGTGCTTCTGCTTCCACAAGACCGAGGCATGGCGCCTTCCCTCTCAGGTTTTCGCTTGTGGCCAGAGTCTTCCTTCTTCCACATCTATGAGCTAATCAAGTTTTGAAATTTTGCTCTTCTTTTTGTCATTGTTGTTCAAAGGATTTGAAAACTTTTTTTTGGTCTGCTTTCGATTTGCAATTTTTTGTACAACATTTGATTGATTTGAAAATGTTGAGCTAGAAACACTTCCCAGCAGCACCCGATAGTGAATTCGGATAATAATCAGTCAGCAAACCAATGACCAATCGATAATATCCGATCCAGAAACCAAACAACCAAGAAACCACAAACTCAGATAAAAACACAAATATCGACACAAGATTTACGTGGGAAAACCCTCTCTACCCAGAGGATAAAAAAACCAACCTTCTGTCCAAAGAGCAACCAATCCACTAATCAACAAATCAGTATAAGTGTTTAACAATCCAGTCTCAGGTCGAGGTAAACAAACATGGAGATCTCAAACACCAATCTAAATACAACCGGGATCTAGAATTGATCCCTCTCCAAAAACCTAGCTAAACACTTGTAATCAAATTATATTTCTAGGGAGAGAAGAATACCTATTCACAAACACCCATTGTTGACTTACCAAAGGTGTGAGACGGGTCACTAGATCAAGAGACGAAACACCCGCTCAAATCTCCTATCTTTCCTCTTCTTTCTCCCTTCTCTCTTTTCTTTCTCACACTTTTTCCTAGGGGTGGGCACGGGACGGGACGGGACGGGATTGAGCCGGGACGGGATTCGTCCCACGAAATTTTTACGGGACGGGATTGACACTTTTTTTTCGGGACGGGATGGTGTCTAGACGGGACGGGATCGGGACGGGACGGGCCTTGTCCCGCAAATAAAAATAATAAAATATTATATAAATTTGCAAAGTGAAAAATGTTTTCATAATTCATTAATTTGTATAATATGTTGAATACGGTATTCTTCTCAACTATATTATTCAATAATAATATTATTATTATTAATATTAATATTAATATTAATATTATAATACTACTATTATTAATCCATACAATGATTGTATAATTAATTATAATGCTCAACATATTTGGCTACATTATCTTACTAGATTAGGACGGAAAGGGATTTAGACGAGATTCACCAGATACTCTCTCATTATCGATTGATAATTGGGAAGAATATCGTATTTAGCTATTTGCCTCTTGTAGCTCTAAATGGGTATAATAATAATAATAATAATAATAATAATAATAATAATAATAATAATAATAATAATAATAATAATGCTACGTTATAATTAAAAAATAATAATAATATTATTATTACTTATTTTTATTGTTATTATTATAAAATAATTATACAGTACTTACAAGAAAAAAATATAATATGATATAATAATAATATAATAATAATAATTATTATTATTATTATTTTATTATAAAGTAATATTATTATTAAATTATATTATAATATTATATAATAATAATATTATTATTATAATCAATTATTATTATAAATTGAAAATTATTATTATTATTTTAAATAATATTTTCTCAAATAATAATATTATTATTATTATTATTATTATAAACAATTATTATTATTATTATTATTATAAATGGAAGATTATGATTATAATTATAATTATAATATTTGCTCAAAATAATAATACTAATAATATATTATTATTATTCTATAATATTATAATAATATTAATATTATACAAATTATTATTATTATTATTATTATTATTATTATTATTATTATTATATGCAGGACGGGACGGGATTTGCGGGATCCCACCGGGATCGTCTCGCGTTTCGTCCCGCATACTTTTTGCGGGACGGGATCGGGACGGGATTCGCTATTTTGTCCTAAATCCCACCGGGATCGGGACGGGACCGGGACGAGATCGGGATTTGCGGGATTTGTGCCCACCCCTACTTTTTCCCTTAAGTCATGCGGTTGCTAGCTGCTTCTGAAAGCCTTGTGTGCACAAATCAAAGGCAAACATTGCCTTTTATATCACAAAAAGCCATAAAAAAATATTACTTTGAGTTAGACTCCCATGGGCCCTAGGCCCAACAATCTCTCCCTCCAGCCCAAGGGGAAGACGTTCATGCTCGTCTTGGCATCACCCGCATCCTAGTCTGGTCTCACCCGTGAGACGTAGAACTGAAGCTCGCTAAATGTCACCATATGCATGACCTCCTCTTGTTGACCCTCTAATAGTTTCTTCTATCTGTGCTGGCTCGTCATTTGAGATCTGCCACAAGTCATAGCACCTGGTGAACTCCCCTCTGACACGGTTATTCCATCAGCACAATCCTCTTAAACAAACTTCACACTTGTGCTATCCTCTTCTAACGTCTTAGAAGTTTTGCTAAATCTTGTCTGCAATCTAGACAAATCACAAGTTCTCAAGGTCTTCTTATCAACAAAAGAAATGAGAGACTTTCTCTCTGATTCTACATCCCCTTCCCACTCAAGTATCCTGTAAGCTCTTGCACCAAATCAAGTGAAGCATCACTATGAACCACTGTCGCAACTTCTTTGATTTCTTCCATCTGAGTCTTGTACAATGTACCGCTCAAATCACTCCTAGCGATCACCATTGACCCTTTGCTGAGTTTCCACTTCCTACTTTCAAAGAAGTTATCATAACCCTTTGTATCCAATAATTGAAGAGAAATCGAATTCTTCTGCAGATATGGTATGTGTTGCACATCTGTCAATGTCATCCTGCAACCCGTCTTTGTCATCACACAAACATCTCCTATACCAACTATATCAAACAAGCTTTCGTTCCCCATCTTTGCTTTGCCAACTCTTCCCACACGGTACGAAGTAAACACTTTCCTCCTTGATGTAGAATGGAAGGATGTAGCTTCATCAGTAATCCATTCTACACTAGAATCAGGCTCACCATCATGATCCTCCAAGCATGTGAGAACAACTTGCTCATCATCACTATCCTGCAGAACTGACGTTGTACCTTTCTGATTTTCTTCTTCCTCCCTTTTCTTCTTCCACACATTGCAATTCCTCTTCATGTGCCCTTCCTTGCCACAACGATAGCAAACAAAGCTCCCTCTAGTCGATCTAAGATCTCCCTCTAGACATGCTCCGTGAAATTGTCATGAGAGCATGTAACGAATTCATGCTCATATCCTTCCTCCTAGTCTCCTCATTGTAGAGACTACCCTTCACTGCAGATAAGGGCACAACCCCACTCATAGTAGAATTGTTAATCGACACCACTAAAGTCTCCCAACTATCAGGCAAAGAGCTCAAGAGCAACAACGCTTACAACTCATCATCAAGGACTAACTTCATGGTGTTCAACTGATTCATCAATTTCTGAAACTCACTCAGATGCTCTGCAACAAGCTTTCCATCTCTGTACTTGAGATTCACTAGCTTTCTTATCACAAAAGCTTTACTCTGGGATAACTTCCTTTCATACATGTCCTCCAATTTTTTTCCACAATACCTGTGCATCTATCTCGTTGCTTATGTAGCGATAAACACTATTATCCACCCACATTCTGATGGTTCCAACCGCCTTCCTATGCAGTTTCTTCCAATCATTATCGGATGTCTCATCTGGCTTTCTCGATCCCAACTCAAACGGATCGGACCAAAGAGGTCTTTGCAATACAAAAAAATCATCCATCTTCGTCTTCCAAATAGAGAAATTCGAAGTGGTTAGCTTTATCATTGTACTCGCAAATTCCTCGGTCTTTGTTGTCATCTCTACTCCTATTACCTAAAAACAACATAACCAAAGATCAACCAAAGGCTCTGATGCCACTTGTTGAGCTAGAAACCACTTTCCAACCACACCTGGAAGCGAATTCGGGTAATAAGAAAGCCAACAACAATTAGCCAGCAAACCAATGACCAACCGATAATATCCAATCCGGAAACCAAACAACCAAGCAACCACAAACACAGATAAAAGCACAAATATCGACACAAGATTTACGTGGGAAAACCCTCTCTAACCAGAGGATAAAAAAAACCACCTTTCGCCTGCCGGAGCAACAATCCACTAATCAACAAATCAGTACAAGTGTTTAACAATCCAGTCTCAGGCCGAGGCAAACAAACATGGAGATCTCAAACACCAATCTAAATACAAACTGGATCTAGAATGGTTTCCTCTCCAAAAACATAGCTAAACACTTGTAATTAGATTAGATTTCCAAGTAGAGAAGAATATCAATCAACAAACACTTGTTGTTAACTTGCGAAAGGTGAGAGACAAATCGATCACCAGATCAAAAGACGGAATACTCATTCAAATCTCCTTTCTTCCTTCTCTCTTTTCTTTGCTTCACACTTTTTCCCTTAGTTCATCCGGTTGTGCGCTAGCTACTGCTGAAACTCTGAAAGCCTTGTGTACACAAATGAAAGGCAAACATTGCCTTTTATATCGCAATGAAGCCCTACAAAAAAAAACTTACTTTGGGCAGAATCCCATGGGCCCGGACCCAACAAAAAATGATAAAATAGTTTTGGTCCTCGCTACTGCTCATTCAATGTCGAATTTTGTTGGAATTTGTTCAATTATTGCACATTTGTTGATTGCCAATGTTTTTCAACTGAGTCGAATTTCATTGGAATTTCGTTGGAATCTCTCCTCCCTATTTCTCTATAATTTCTTTTATTCTTTCGTCTTTACATTTTTGCTTCAATTTCAATCAAGGAAGTGAGGGTCCGATGTGCTAATTTTTAAATGTTGAATTTCTTGCTTAGTTAAGGTTGAACCGCAATTGTTGTTAATATTTTGAACCACTTCTTGTCAAATCTTCTTAACCACATGTAAGTAAAACTCGTGAACCATTTCTTCTTAATATGTTCAATCACTTCTTGTTAACTTCATGACCGACGTGTAATACAAGTCATGAATCACTTCTTGCTAACTTCATGAACCACATGTGGGTAAAAGTCTGAACCATTATCCCCTCCCCCCCCCCACCCCCAAACCCCACTGCCGAGGGGCGCTGTCCCCCGAACCCTCTACTAGGGGCGGAGCCCCCTGGAACCCTAGCTTGGTGCTTACCATATGTTGCACAAACGTTCTGAACCACTTCTTGCTAATATTTTGAACCACATGTGAGTAAAAGTCTGAACCAATCCTTGTTAATATTGTGAACCACTTCTTGTAAAATATCATGAACCACGTGTTGTTAAAGTCCTAAACCACATGTGTGTAAGAGCCTGAACCACTTCTTGTTAATATTTTGAACCATTTGTTCTTAAAACCCTAAACTACATGCATGTTTACAAGTTTCGAGCCACTTATTTTTAATATTATGAACCATTTATTATCAAAATCTTGAACCATATATACGTCGTATAAGTCCTGAACCACATATGTGTAAAAGTCTGAACCAATTCTAGTTAATATTCTGAATCACTTGTTAAACATCATGAATCATATGTTGTATAAGTCGTGAACCCCATGTGAGTAACAATCGTGTAATTTTTTTACATTGGAAACGAGGAGGATAGATGGGAGCATTAGTAATTAATTTGATGCATCTGTTGCTAATTAATTGGGACCCAGATATCTATTATACTTTTGAAAATGTGGTTCAATATGATTACCTTTTTTATTCTCACCGGTAATGTATGTATGTACGTATGTATGTATTTGACCCAATATATCATTTATGACAGAGTGCGCGTGTAGTCACTACATGAGATGGTGGTCGAGTTTCCGAAGCTTGCAAAACCCGTGATAATAGCAATGAAGGGGCTTCCTTGCACAGGCAAGTCAGAAATTGCTATGTGCCTAGGAATGTGGGCGCGCGGTCCGGTGTTGTACATTGATCACTTTCTGGATACGCTGTCTTTGGAAAAAGCCTACAATGTCGAGTGTCCGCCGTCCCTAGACGAAGCTGAGCGCCTCCAACGTCTCGCCTTTGATGGGCTCTGTAAAACAGCATCCGACAACCTACGTTGGGGCCACATGAGTGTCATTGTTAAGTCTCGTCTCTTCTCTACATCCGATCTCGATCGACTTGTACTGCTCGGTAAGGAGCGTGGTTGTGGAATGATCCTCATCGTTGATTTCAACATGAGAAACGAGTACCGGGTCCAACGTCGATTTGAGTATAAATGCACCTCAGGTGCACAAAATGAGTGGTATAAGCCGAGGAGTTGGAAGGATATGGAGAACGCCAAGGACGTCGATCGTGATTGGGATCTTCATCTTCATCGTTTACTCGAAAACGGTCATGATATGGGTGCAGCTCCTCGAGTCATAAGGCTTGTGTTAGACCCCTTTTATGACCTATACCTTGATCCAAAAGCACGTCTTAGCACTGATGGTAAAATTATTATCCGATATCTCTTGCTAAGTGTTGAGGCTAGAAAACAACCCTTCAAAGAAGATTTCTTGCTTGAGGATCGATACGAGGTTGTGCGGTTTCGTAAATTGGGACGCCATCTAAGGGAGAAGCAGTTACGGAATGCCGACTCCAAAAAAAGGGGAATGGATATCTGTGGGATTAAAGAGGGTGTTGTCAGAAAATGTAAGTTCAAATATTGTGAACAACTTCAAGATGATGACGAGGGCGATTCCTACTACTGTGGTGTGTGTCAAGAGCAAGTCGTTTTAGGGCAGCCTGCCTACACTTGTTATTTCTGCATCCTCACTTTGCATAAATCATGTGCAGAGATGCCATCGGATGTCATCTTTGAAGGCTTTGAAAATGTCGAATTTTTGAGGCGATATCCTCGTTGCCTTCCAAGTACGCATGCTTGTAAGGTAGGAGGGGATAAAGGCTATTCCTCTAACTGCATGTCCTGCCTTTTTGAAGTACATATGAAAGGTGGCGTGTTACCGATGATTCTCAACCATGACTGCCATGAGCACTTCCTCTACATGGTTTTTACGGACTTGCATACATGCGAGGCATGTGGAACCGACCGCGAAGCTACTGGCTCATATTCCTGCTATATTTGTTTAGTTTACTATGACATAGAATGCATTTCCTTGCGTAGAGAAGTGGATCAACATGAGCATGGTGGACATGAACATGTACTGAAACTCATATACTCGCGTGATGGAATGGAGGAGGAGGAATCGTACTGGTGCGATATCTGCTATGAGGACATAGATCCACAAAATTGGTTTTATTCTTGTCAAAATTGTCCCTATTACAGTGCTCATCCACAGTGCGTACGTAAGACTTTGATAATGTACGAATAAGTATAGCTATAGCTAGAAAGAACTCATTTACATGTATGTCCATGTTGTAAATATTGCTTATTTTTCATTTAAATGCATGGTAGGTATAATCAAAAGCTATGCTAGTTTAACTGTATTGCTTGATCCGCCTGAGGGTGCTTTTAGTTTTTTGAATGATGATGTAAGGGGTCGGGCTATCCCCCTTTGCGGACTACTTAACCCCTTTTTTTTAATAAAATCGTGACTAGATGCGCGAAGAGCACCGTCTCTCCTTTTGACCAAAAAAAAAGGTAGCACTACGCTAGAATACTTGTATTATCCTGATTTAGTTAGATAAAGTGTTGTTCAATTAAAATGTCATTATCAATTGTTCCGCAGGATCACTTGTGTTCGAAGCCATAACTCTCCTTTTACTTGTATTGGCACAATAATGTATGCTTATGTTATACTTTGATTCTAGGCGATTTTTTAATTTTGTGGTTTTAGCCTTTTAGGATAGGAGCATGGTTATTAGGATCGCGATCCGGATCGTACGATCCTAACGATCCTACGATCCTAGGAATAGTTTTGATCCGGATCGGTTATACATACTCGTTTATACTAGTTTTGATCCGGATCGTTAGGATCGTACGATCCTACGATCCTAGGAATAGTTTTGATCCGGATCACTGTGTCCTAGCCTCCTAGGTGTATCTTTGCATTGTTAAGGTTCTACTAATCATTTACTTGAAATTGATGATGACATTTTTGTTATGATTTATGTTGATACGAAAACAGCACTTCGAAAGAAGCGGAGATATTGTTAGCTCAATTGATGCCGATGGGAACCAGAACTTCACCGGCAAATAAAAATAATTGCATCAACAATGAAGTGTCATAACAAAAGTGTTATAAGTGAATAAAAGTATAATCGATGAAATATATCGATATACAATTGATTAAATTAAAAAAGGGAAGAATGGACAAAAATAATACCAAGTATCAACTTTTGGCCAAAAATAATACGAACTTTGAAATTGACCGTTTCATATATGAACTATCGCCCTATTAACCGAAAATAATACATATGTGTATTACGGTGAACTTTCTGACCAAATACACCACGTGGACACCGGAAAACACACATGACATAAATTTTTGCCACGCCACCAAACTTGTAAGTTATGCCATATCATAAATTTATTTTTAATTTTTTTTAAAAAAGAAAAATTAAACAAATATGCAAATAGCTACAGTACCTTTCGAAACAATGGAGGAGAGAATTAGCAGATAACATTGAGAAGAAAGTGAAGACATCCACCCACGATTCCATTGTTTCGAAAGGTATTGTATCTATTTGCCTATTTGTTTAATTTTTATTTTTTTAAAAAAAAAACTGAAAAAATAAATTTATGACATGACACAACTTATAAATTTGGTGACGTGACAAAAATTTATGTCATGTGTGTTTTCCAGCGTCCACGTGGCGTATTTGGTCGGAAAGTTCACCAGAATACACATATGTATTATTTTCGGTTAATAGGGCGATAGTTCGTATATGAAACGGTCAATTTCAAAGTTCGTATTATTTTTGGCCAAAAGTTGATACTTGGTATTATTTTTGTCCATTTTTCCTTAAAAAAGTGGCATCTAATGATTTGATTAAAAAAGTGACATCAAATAATTACATTAGAAGAATGACATCAAAACACTACTTTGAAAAAGTTACATCACATTAAAGAAAAAAATGTCATCACAATACTACTTTGAAAAAATATGGCATCACGATAAAAAAGTAACATAAAAAAATAAAATAAAAAAAGTGACGTCAATAGGCAACAATAAAAAAATAGCATAAAAAAAGTGACATTAATTTTTTTTTTTTTTTTTTTTTTTTTTTTTTGATTAGGAAAAGATTCGGGTGGACAAGCCCTACCCGGCAGCATCCTTGCGGATGAGGTCAATAAGACCTGGATTGTTTTGAATATCATTACCTCGGGCAGAGTGGCTAAGGTGTGCAACCTTATCGGCCACTCTATTGCCCATACGAGGTACATGAAAGTAGCCTACTTCTTTTACAGTCGACAACATGACTTGAATATCGGAGAGGATTAGTTCAATCTCCCAAGGCATCATAGTAACAAAAAAATATCATCAAGGTTTTAAAAAAATAACATTAAAAAAGTGTTATCAAACCATTTCATTAGAAAAGTGGCATAGTGAAAATAAAATTACTTGTAAAAAAATATATCGAAACACTACTTTGAAAAAATGACATCAAAAAAGTGACATCAGAGATCAACGGTAAAAAAAATGTCATCCCTAAAAATAAAATAAAAATTCGAATAAGTTGGACGACGTCGACAGGTCAATGGTCAACCGTTGACCCGTCAATAGTCAAATAGTTGATAATTGACCATTAATACTCTATTTGGATGAAGGGTACATCTAACCTAATTTTTTTAGGGGCCTAATTACCTAATTAAATATTCTCAAAGGTCTAATTACCAAATCCACCCTAAGTTTGAACTTTGAACTATTGTGGAGGTAAATAATGTAACATTGAAAATTGTTTCAACAAGTCACAAGCATTGTTAGATCCTGATGCATCAGCTACAATGAGAACCAATACATGAATTATGTTTCACACTTACTAAAATACACCCCATGATGTTCTTCCTGCGCCATGAAAAGTAGCAGTGCATCTGTGAAATCTGCAAAATCCTGCATAACCAACCATTCAGAGCACGAATCCAACCACCTGTTACAAAAAATTTCATGGTAAGGTCAGGTGAAAAACAAGTGGAGCCTAAACATGGGGGAAAACCTGCACCTGCAAAACTAGTGCGTAAGATCATCAACCATCCAGATTTCAACAACAAAAAGACTACGAGAAATGTGGCTCAAAGAAGAGAAAACCTACGGATAACCTTTTCAACTATTTCCCTTCGAATGACTTTGACTGTATACGGCAATGTAAGAAGCAAGTCAAACAATCACAGTATGCAACATAAAATAGTTTAGATGACTAAAGAACCTATTTGCTTTATAATGGATGACAATATGGGGTGACTAACAATCATTCATTAATTAACCATGGCAAGCAAGATTCCATCAGCATGCAGCACATTGGGCAGGAAAACAAAATCAGAACGAGCATATAACAATATATAACTGAGCCAAAACCTAGATGATCAAGACTATCTGGAAGAGAATAGGGATAGCTTAATGTGAAAATTTTGATCTTCAGTCCCCTTTACCAGGGTTGATTGCAATTGTAGTCGGGGTAAATATAAGGATTTGGTCATAAGCCTAGGCTATTGGAACATTTAGCAACCGAGATTTGGGTACTCGGATTGCCGTGGGTATGTTTGGGATATAAAACATCCAATTAATTCAGCAAGTCATATAAAAAGCACTGTTAAGTATCAGCAATACTAAATTACTAATAACAGAACACATTAAGAAAACCAAAAACACAAAAGATTAAAAAATCACAATCCCACACATCACACTTGCAAACCTGTACATCACCTGCACAGTGCAAAATGGACAGTAAGAAACGATTTTCAGACCAATAGCCTCAGCAGAAATCTAATTATTTTGAACAAAGCTACAAACAGGAACGAGTTAAGGAGAAATACAAACCCATATTAGCCATGTTCCTCCTTCTGTCATGGTTGCTAGTAACCATAATGACTATCTTCTTTATGCACATGTCCACTATCGTTGACCTCGGTATTCTCAGTATGTGACTTAGCATGTTCAGCTTGCTCCTTCTCCCTGTTCCACTGCTCAATTCTAGCCCGTCTTTCTTCACTTCCATCCCTAACAGGACTTCTGTCTCTTCTCCCACCAGGACTTCTACTCCTACCCCTCCTGTGGTTAGGACTCGTGGTCCTGTTCCTCCTGCTACGACTTTCGTAATAAGAATCTCGTTCCTCATATCTCCTACTGTGGCCACGGCTCCCATAGTACTCATGGCTCTTGTGCCTGTATGGACTTCTGCTCCTACTTCTGCTACGTCTTGAACTATACATTCCAAACAGCTGGCGCCTCAACTCCCTGGTAAAACAGTACAAATCAGTAACCTTCCCTACATAAATCAGAGAAAAAAGCACAGTAAGTCCTGTTAATTTCTTTACCTGTTGATCTTCATCAAATGCATGAAGTTACAATAACCACCACGATTGCAACTGTTCTCTTCATATTGTCTGCATGTAGCTTCACGGAAATCTGTAACTGGAGAGAAGTCTACAATGATAGGCCTCCCTGCAAATTTGGATTAATCAAGAATTCAAATGTCAGTTGATCTCAGCAACAAAAAGAAATAAAAATGGATGCGAACATTAATTATGCAAGAGGAAGAGACACGGCACAAAAATCTTACCAGCATAATATCTCCCAGTCAGACTCTGTAGTGCATTTGCAGCTTGTTCTTCCTCTCTATATTGAACATAAACATTTCCAACCTACAAGCATACCGAGGCAATAAATTCCACATTTCCACATCAGCTAATGCACGTACCAAGGCTAGATAATGCACAGAATAAGAAAGGAGGAATACTGACCATGTGATCAGCCAAGTTGTCACAAACATTCAAGGACTCAATTTCTCCGTATTTGGATAGCTCGGTGAAGAGATCTTCATAGAAATCCTATTTCAAAAAATAAATCAGCTCAATTCAAATACAAAGCCAATAATATAGAATGCAGTGGCTATCTAACAGTATTAATACAATAACATGAATTGACCGCATTAAAGATATCATCGTACATTCATCAAAGATGGTTAATCTCCACATCAGATAACATGGAACCAATCAATAAATTAGGAATCCTAGTCTAGCTGAATCAATCTAGAAACGGGACATTCATCGCCATAGAATCTTCAATTGTTTCCAAAACACCCTAACAATCTAACAGATTCAGGTAAAGAGAAAACAGTCAGGCAATTGGTTTCCATGCAGTTTCGGAGAATATAGAATCAAGACAAAGGAATGACCTCGAAATGCTCTTGAATTTTGCGAGGATCAATGGGGTTGCCCTGGGCGTCAACGCCGGGAGTGATCATGTCGGGGCGCTGGTACATGTTGGAAAGCAAGAGCGTAGGACTAACACCAGGCTTGGTGTGGATCCTGGAACACCTATCGCCATGCCTGCAGGCTCCGATCTTGAAGTAGAAGGGGCAATTCACCCGGTCCTTCTCTGTTCCAAAGATCGATGCCAAATGCTCCGCCATGGATGAAACCCCTTCCCACTCTCGCTCGATCACTCTTCGCCAAGGCCTAGGGTTTCAATTTTTTTTTTTTAACTTGAGAAGATGAGAGACGAAGACCTAGAAACTTCTTCTATCTATATGGTCACTCGCCGGTCAGGTCAGGTGTGTCGGTTTCCAGATGGTTCCCCATTTTCTATATAAACTTTTATTGATATAAGACATGAAAGCTGGTTTGCCCGAGTGGTTAAGGGGGAAGACTTAAGATCTTCTGCACATAAGTGCGCGTGGGTTCGAACCCCACAGCCAGCAATTGGAGTGTTGCTTTTACAACTCCTTTATTTCGATTGAATTTTTTTTTCCCATCTCAAAATGATTACTTTGTTTGATTATTTTATGTATATATATATAATTTTTTTTTAAGTTTTGAAAAAGGATAAAAATTTCCAACTCAAATAATTAATGATTTGATGTATATGCAAATAATACTTTATTTTTTAAAACCTTTTTTAAATGTTAAAAAAGGGAAAAAAACACTTATAAAAAATTAAAACACTTCGTGTTAAGTTTGTTAAGATTAAGGGTTTTAAAGTTAGATATTTTGAATTTATTAGAAAATGTAGAATATGTTATGAAGATTAAATAAAACTTATTATAATTTTCAGGGCCGGTCCTACGGTTGTAGACTATAATCAAAAGTAGACTCCGTTGGATTTGACCCTTTGACTTTCGATTTTCGTTTACAATTGGTGGCATATACTCTCTTTGTTCACAAATATAAGTCGTTTGACTTTTTGGCACGTATTTTTAAGAGGTAAAAACTATATAAATTATTAATTTTTTTATTATTTTTTAAAAATAATATTATACTTATTAATTCTAAGTATAATATTATTTTAAAATGTTAATATTTGTGAACGGAGAGAGTATTAAAATTGGAGAAAGGGAAGAAGATCGAGAGGATGGGATGAAAGGGGAAAATGTGTGGAATGAGTAATAAAGAAGAGTGAAATAATGTCGTTCTGAAAATCATAATTACATAAGCCTAAATTAGAAGATGGCTTGAAGGCTATGGCTGCTAGCAGAAGTTCTGAGAAGCGGCGAAATGCCTGATGGAGTGATGAGAAAGATGAAGTGGACATTTTTTTTTAAATTGTCGTCCTCTCCTCTTTCTCCTTTTGATAAAAAAAAATTAGGTTAAAAAAATAAAGAGAAAGGCTATACACATACCAGACCAATACTATGAGGCCTCAAATATTTGGGGGCCCTGTGCAATCAGGTCATGTGTTCCGTCCTTGGACCGGGCCTGATAATTTTATTGATTGAAAATTCATTGATTCAAATGTACTTTATCAAAAATGTTTATCTTTTAATGGTTAGATGTAAATAGAAATAGTAGATAATTAGATAATAATTAACACATAGTTAGAGATAGATTTTTATCAGCGATATATTCCACATTAATCTATAATTATAATCTAAAAAATCTTATAAGATGCACAATCTATAAAATCATATGAGAATGCATGGCATATTGGCATGTTGGACAATTTTATAATCACATGTATAAAAAAAATATCACTAGTTATGATATGAGTAAAAATATGATAAAGATCCCATGTGATTATAATTTATGTAGAAATTATACAGTATTGATCTTGTAAAATATAAATTGATAACCTTAACTTTGTATGGGGTAAATAAATTCCATAGTTGAATCTCCAGGATTAAAGCATCCCCTTCAATAATTATCTGATTAAACCATCAATGTGATAATCTTTGCTAGTCAATAATTATCCGATTAAAGCATCCACATGATAATCTTTGCTAGTTAAATACATTTTATTATTTTGCCTACAATTATATAAAAAAACTCCAGGATTCATTTATATTTTCTGGAAGAAAAAATAATAATTCAGAACCATATTTTAAATTTAAAAACTTCAACTAAATTGGGTGTCAAAAGGTGAAAACGCAGAAGTTGGCCATTGCCCCGAAACTCGATATCACATGGCGCACTCACTTTGTCCCACTACCCTCCTCGTCGTCTTCCTCCTCCCACTATTTGCTGTCCTGATCAGTCGATCCACCGGCACGGCCGCTCAATGCGACTTCCCGGCGATATTCAACTTCGGCGACTCAAACTCCGACACCGGAGGCCTATCAGCTGCCTTCGGACAAGTTCCTTACCCCTACGGCGAAACCTTCTTCCATTCCCCCGCCGGCCGCTACTCCGATGGCCGTCTCCTCATCGATTTCATAGGTAACCAAAAATCAAACCTCTGCACAACTGATTTCCGGTTTTCGCCCTAATCAAAGTCCTCAAATCGATCCAATTTTGTCAGCGGAGAGCTTGGGATTGCCTCATCCGAGCGCCTATCTGGACTCGCTGGGATCCGATTTCAGCCACGGCGCTAACTTCGCGACTGCTGGTTCGACGGTGAGAGTCCCTAACTCCACCATTACACAGAGCGGAATCAGCCCCTTCTCCTTATCCGTCCAGTTAGTTCAGTTCTCCGATTTCCGCGCCCGCTCCCAATCGCTCCTTATCCACAGCAAAGGTATTACCTTTTTACCAATTGCAGTTTTCCTAGTCCTGATTTTTGATCCATTGATCGAATTCGAAGATGCTGATTGGCAATGCAGGTGGAAGAACTCGAGAGATGGTGCCTAAAGAGGATTACTTCTCGAGGGCGTTGTACACACTCGACATTGGACAAAACGATCTCACAGCTGGCTATAAACTCAACCTGTCCACTCCTCAGGTCATGGCCATTGTTCCCGACGTTCTCGCACAGCTCTCCGGCGTTGTTAGGGTAAATTCATCGTTCCTCTACCCCGCTCATTCTTGCTATGCACACAGGTTCGATTTTGCCAATCGCACAGTATTGTTACCGATTTTCAGTGTCAATAAAAAAAAAAAATTTGCCTGAAAAGACCTTGTCGATATTAATTTTTGATGTTGACAAATTTTTCTCAAGTAAAAAAAATCGATGACACCAAAAGTCGGTAACTGACCATGCAAATGCGAATTATCTTAATTTAAAGTCATTATGGGGCTCTATGTCATTTAAATCCCAAATTGTTTTAAAATTTATTTAAATTCTTGAGAAACGTATACTCATAAAATACACTTATATGGTAACTTTTAAAATTTAAAGATAAAAGTTATTTTAATTCATTTTTCAACTTTATCTAGATTATAAATTTATCCACATATCAGTCCGGATCAATATAAGTGTACTAATATAATACGGATTAAAATTTTACAAACATAAGATATTTTTTAAATTTTTTTTCAAAATTTATTTATATCTGAAATAATTTTGTGGCACTTTTGGAATCACAATTATCTAAAAACTAGTTTAGTACCCGCATTATATATTATACGGTCGATTTTTTTAAATTAATACATTTCATATTAAAAAAATGTATAAAAAATTTATGTAAATAAACTTTAAACTCTAAACACCCCTCATATCTAAACATTGTTAATTATTATATAGTTAATTGTAAAAATGAAATATATGGGAGCCGAGCCTTACCTTTATATCTTTTAATTTGCAATTAATTACTATCAACATATATGAAAATCAAATCACAACCACAACATTGTTAATTATTATATAGTTAATTGTAAAAATGAAATATATGGGAGACGAGCCTTACCTTTATATCTTTTAATTTGCAATTAATTACTATCAACATATATGAAAATCAAATCATAACCACCTGATCAGCAAATCCTATCGATATATATGATTATTTCTATTTATTAATTATTAATTACTTTATCGTCGTTTATAAGGACATTAATTTGATTTGAAATTAATTAATTAACAAATCTTATCGGCATATATGAAATCATAACCATCTGATCGGCAAATCCTATCGGCAAATCCTATCGGCATATATTAATTATCACCTTGGTTCCCATAGATTTGTTATCGGCCTATATTAATTAGAGTACTTAATAATTAATTAAAGTAATTAATTATCAAATTAAAAAAAAAACACTACTTTAACAATCAATTATAGACCTATATTAATTAGAGTACTTAATAATTAATTAAAGTAATTAATTAACAAATTAAAAAAAAAAACACTACTTTAACAATCAATTAATCGACATATCTAAAAACTAATCGGATAAGTGGGATAACAATCCTAACCACCGGATAAGTGGGATAACAATCAATCAATATTTTAAATTTTAAATCTAATTCTTTTTTAATTAATATAAATAATCTAATTAAGTAACAAATTCTAAATAATTTTTTTTAAAAGCTACTTTAAAGGAGTTGTAGATCGATTAGGAATTATGGAGCCACGTCAGCTGAAGATATCCCTGAGCTGAAGATCGAAATGCTGGTGCAATTGGAGAGGTCGGGGATTGAGCCGGTGAACGAATTCCCATGAAGCCACACTTGAGTGAGTTGATTCATGTTTCCAATGACACCGATCGAACCGGTGAGCCCCTGTTTGTTGCCGTTGAGCCAGAGATTTTTAATCTCTGAGCCGACGAATGAACTCAAAAGCGACCAGTCAGACAATTGAAAAACAACCGGAGATTTTGCAACCCGGGGAAGGAACTGAAGATATCCGGGATGGATCCAGTGACATTGCAGCTTTCGGTGTAAAAGTAACAAGGCCGGTGGACTGATTCAGTTCAGAACGAAACTTCCATGGAGCAAGATCAATGTTGGAACTGAAGGAGAGAGTCTGTAGGTTTGAGATACTAGAGAACACATCTTCGACGATAGAGGAAAAGTTATTGTTGTCAAGGTAAACTTCCTGGAGATTCGAGAGTCTAGCGAGGGAGGGGAGCTTGTCGGAGAAGTTGATGTTGATAGAGGTTATCTGACCATTGCCGTCACAACGAACGCTGGATCACGTGCCGGTCTAGGACGTCGGCGACGGCGTGATGGAACTAGCGAGCTTGGAGATGATGGTTGCATCGTCCACTATGGGGAATGAAAAGAGGACTAGGAGCAAGGGTAGGAGTATAGGGGCAGATGGTATTGTTGGAGATTTAGAGATTTTTTGGTTAGATGAAAGTGGAATAGTAAATATCAAAATCCTTGAAATAAAACCTTTGCTTAGCGAATTAGTCCATCTAAATCGAATATTGTGGTCTATTTAAGAGGTT
This sequence comes from Persicaria maculosa, assembly GCA_963922045.1. Lineage (NCBI taxonomy): Eukaryota > Viridiplantae > Streptophyta > Magnoliopsida > Caryophyllales > Polygonaceae > Persicaria > Persicaria maculosa. The sequence continues at coordinate 4,182,647 of OY998251.1, forward strand.
GGCTTTCCTATTTATTGATAATCACTTCTTTTTTATATGGGATATAACCAATAATATCTTGATGAGGTGATATTGTGATGTGGGACAGAAAATATATGGAGGAGGAGGGAGGACATTCTGGATCCACAACACCGGCCCACTGGGCTGTCTCCCCTATACCCTGGAACGGTTCCCTGTTGCTTCGGCCCATTTAGATGAGTTTGGATGCGCAATCCAATTTAATGAGGCGGCCCAGTTCTACAACAAGAAACTCAAAGAGGCTGTGGCCCAACTCAGGAAGGATCTTCCTTTGGCTGCAATTACCTATGTTGATGTCTACTCCCTCAAGTACACCCTCATAACCAAAGCCAGGAGCTTAGGTACCATAAATAAATAAATTACTCATAATAAAAGAGATTCCATGTTTGTTTACATGAATGAGGCATTGTCTTGTTTATCAAATGTGTAGGATTCGAGAAGCCGCTAATCGCTTGTTGTGGCCATGGAGGGAAGTACAACTTCAACAACATCAAGAGATGCGGAAGCAAGAAGACTATCCGAGGCAAGGAGATGGTGGTTGCCAAGGCCTGCAAGACGCCTCGAGTCAGAGTGAGTTGGGATGGGATACACTATACAGAAGCAGCTAACAAATGGGTATTTGATCAGCTTGTGAATGGCTCCTTCTCAGACCCACCTGTTGGTTTGAATAAGGCTTGTCAGAGGGTTGCCCATCATTGATGCTCACCTCTTTCTCCTCCTTGTTACTGTTTTTCCGTTTAGCTTTGTTTTGATCAATGCAATAAGCCAATAACCATTCATTTACAGTAGATGCATCAAATAGCTTTCCAATGACATTCAAAACAAACCAGGAAGCCTGCCTTGAGGGCGGCTTTTGCTGGTTAGAAAGCACAACTGTTTATTTTCATTCGGGTAATCGTAAACAAATCAAATGAGAAAGGTTGTGCCAGAAAACAAAGGGCAAGAAATGGGGAGTGAATTAAGACAAATATACAGAGTTGAAGCACGCGATCACTTGTCGTAAAAAAGAGAGCATGTATGTAATCATACTTTCAGAGTAGCATGTGATTCATAAAATCAAATCCAAAACTAGGGGCGAGAGCGGAGATTGGGTAAAGGTACATACAAGTTTGGAGAAGATTTTCACCTTTAATCACATCATATGGTGACATACATCAAAATCTGCTTCCAAAGCTTCAAATTGTATGATTTATCTGTCAAAGGCCATGAAGATTATCTGTAGCTATCCTGTTTCACATATAGTCAGCCAGATCTTCTTCATTGGTCAAATCCCAGATAACAACTTTCCCGTCAAGTCCTGAACGTCAAGGAGTGAAAATAAGTCAATTAGCCTGAATTTGATGGTTAACAAACTATGACAAATAAACAGATGTGAATAATTGTTGAATCACCTGAAGTGGTGAAGTGCTTAATTATCGAGTCTCCAGACTTCTTCAAGGGGACGATGCAACTGATTTAATGCAGATGATGTGTTAAGAACCATTTTACTTTTGGTTAACAAGTTTGAACAGAACATGTTAATACAGGAAGTAAGCAAGAGACTGACTTTATGCTGTTCTCATGAATGCTACCACGAGGTTTGGAGTTGTCGAGGCCATCACTGTTAAAGCTATATCTTGATTGCCCATAGAGCTTTCCGAATGCTTCAGATATCTGCAAATATGGGAATTTGTGGGCAGATTTCTTAAAGGAAAATATCTGAAGACTCAGAACAACATGGGGAAACCTTCTCCTTTGATATGGTTTTGGATATGCTGGTTTAATGCTCTACATACCTGTGAACCCTGTCTTGCACTTGAAGGGGTTGCTATCCTCTTTTCATCAAGAAATTTCACAAAATTCCTGAACAGATGAAACAAAATAACATTCAGTAATAGAAGGCTTTGTTCAATCTTTAGACCAATCTGAACTTGCGGGAAAAATATTGTTAGAATTTCATAGATTAACAAACAGGTTCCAAGAGTTAAAACAGTGGAATCAAGAATGTATTAAGGGGGATAAAAAAAAACACAAATCAAATCTCCATCTTTGTCAAGTAGAAAAGTGTGCAAGAATGAAGCATAGCATACCATAATCCACTTTCATCAGATGCAAATACCATTGGATTGCAATCAAACCCCACACCTATCACCATTTTCTCTGACACAAACAGGACCTAGAAGTAGCACAGCATTTCAGATTAATAACAAATTTTACAGCCATAAAAAATTGCATCCTTATGTTTAAAAGAATGGACGCTGACCCACATCACGAAGAGGCAGATCACGAAGTGCGACACTTTGTGCCAAAGGAGAAGGACCAACATCATCAACAAAATAAATCATTGAGTTATGCCCTGAAGAATGGAGAAAACATTTACATCATGGAAAGCTTACAGAATATTTGTTGCACAATGTGACGAGAGGAAAAATAAAGTGCTATTAATATTCAAAGGAACAAGATGATAAAACATCTTCATTGACAGAAAGACCGCAGTTGGTAAATTGTTCAGAAAAATGTCTGACCTACATAAGCTAAGGTGTTGCCACTCGGAGACCACTTGACACCAAATGCCCAGGAATATGAAAGATCAAGCTGAATAATTTGCTGTAGGGGCAAAGGAAATAGTTAATTATTATAGTGCATAGGATAACAGCATACAAATTCAATAAAATTGACTGTGGGAAGAAAAGAGGAACATCCAAGCATTATTGTCTTTTAGGAGAAAATTAAGATGACAAGAGAAATTTAAGATTAACAAGAATTGTGTAATCCAAACAGAAGTAAAGAAAAGGTGGAAGACTTAAGGCAGAAGCACAACACTCTGAGCCCATCTCGTGTCCGTCACTTGAGCACCAGAGGCTGATGTGTCACCCCATTTCAGTGGACGGGAGTGATCTTCAAGGGAGGGAGAGAGTATTTTCAAAGACGTGATTCCACTAAGGCCATATCTTAAGCAACACTCGGTGGCAATGTAAGGGCGATATTGTTTTTGATAATTTATATCACCAAAAAAGTATATATTCCAATCAACTCTCAAAAGTAGGTGTGAGATACTCATATTATTAAATTGTCAAAGTACCTTACTGGTTTCTAATGCCTCAGAGTATCTCATTCAATTGTCCTCTTCTTCATGTATCAAAAGTAGGCTATCGACAACTATTTGTGTGTAAAAAGAAATAACAACAATCATCCCAGTACTTCCTGCACTAAGTAGGGTCGGGAGGTCTAGTAATACGCACCCTTTCCCCAACAAAGTTGGGAGGGTGTTTCCGTGTGACCCGAAACTATTTTTTTTTTTAATTTTATTTTTAAATATATAAGAAATATTAAGACAATACATAAACACTCAAATGAAAAATCCTAGACAATGCAATGAGAAAATGGTTTAAAACTTAAATTCGGCCAGGATTTTGATTAAATTTTATTCAATTTTCGGCTTTGGATTTGCACCAGAGGGTTTAACCTCAGTAGTAGTTATACATCCTTGCAAATCTTGTCTACAGGTCCTATTCATAAAAAACCATCCAAAGTCCTACCAACAAGAATAAGGTTCAGCAAGAATTCCAGAATGTATAATCTATGTCTGTTGCCCATTCCCAGTCTAAAATTAATTATTTCATTGCAAGAAACTTGGAATATAAGTAATTTGCACACATATAGCCTGGTAGTGTAGAATTTGAAGTGTGGGAGAAAAAGGGAAGAAATTGATCACAAACCTCTCCAAACTTGGAATTTGCAGAATTTGTCTCCAAATCCCTGCTCCAAACCAATTAACAGAAATACAGTCAATTAGTAAAGGGTATTTTGAAATATGTCAACAAGAAACAAAAACTGCAGACATGGACCACTGACATACTTGGGGTCAACACCTTTAATGAAAGTAGAAAAAACACGACATTTTCCATCAGTAGATGTTGTAGCCAAAAGTACCTACAGGGAATTTGCATAAAAAAACACAGCCCAGTGAGTAGACTATAAAGAGAATAACAGAAGCATTCTTCCTATGTTTCTCAAGTTGCATAAAGACTTTTCTGTGCATGATAAATCTATGCAAATGCATCAGGTCCACACAATTTCAAGACCGCCTGTGCAGATTGCACTATGACGTTTGATGTTTGACCAATTGATCTTAACCTTCAAATGTTAAGAGCTGACCAAAAAAAAACCTTCAAATGTTAAGAATGGAAAACTAGCCAGTGTCTATGACTCTTCATGAAGAAAAATTAGAGGACCACATGCGGCAACATGCCCTATGTGCTACATAAGAGGCCACATTACCCGAAAAGAGGTACAGTAAGATATTATGGGATGCATATAACAACAACATAGAAGAGCATAAACAGGAAGGGAAAAAAAACGAAGAAGAAAGAACCTTACATTGTTTGGATGCCAAGCTACCCCTGTTACAGAAGAATTATGTCTCTTCCTGATCAGTTTACTGACCCACCTGAGAATATATCTCATACTAGTCATAAATTTGAAAATAACAAAATGTTTTTGGTTTAGAAAAAAAAATTATAACAATTTAATCACCAGTTATTATCTTGCTCGTAATAGCATATGCAAACTGTCTTTGCACCACTCCCAACAGCAAACTTGTTTTCTGGCATAATTTATGACAAACTATCAGAATTCATGCTATAATTTAACAAAAGCAGAATATAATCCAGCAAACAAGGATATAAATCAGAATACTATCCAGTAAAAAAGGGCAAGGAGCAGAATATCTCGAAAAGACTTCCACAATAGTTTCTCAGGAACATGTACAAGCCAAAATAACACAAAAAATACACTCTCGATGGCCAGGTTCAATTCAATAATATGACAACAAGCACGTTTAAAATGAAAATACAAATTTGATCTTCATGAATCTCAAAGTTAACCAATGAGGACCTGAAATAGATCTTTTCAGTACCTAATGGACTCCACTGGACACAGAGGGCTGCACGATTAAGCCTGAGGATAACAAGTGTAGGAACCCACTCTGACGATTCTAGGCTCCAAACGTACCTGCAAGAAAGAAAAGCAAGAATTTATACGAAACCTCAACTAAAAACAGCACTCATGGGCCTACTTACAAAATAAACTCACGAGTTTCGATCATGGGATACGGTAACAATTCTGTTTGATTTTGTACTCCAGTCTATACCCGACACAATTTGGTCATGCTGTCACCAAAAGAAAACAAGAATTGTTGAAACTTCAACTAAAGCATGGGAAAAAGAGGTAGCTGAGAAACTCTTTCAACACAAATACATCTAATCAAATATCTTAATATGGAATATAACAAAAATAATGTTAACACAGCATAAAACTAGGCAAATTCTTTACCTTTTGAAGAACATGTAGCTTCTCCCACTTGCCTTCTAACTTTCCATATATATGAACTTCTTCATTGTTTGGACAGAATGCAACCACTGCAAGGGAAAGACAAATAGGTCAAGAATATTGGTAAAATTTTAAATGTGATGATAATATGATACGAAGTATATAAACAATGCATGTATCAAACAATTATTAGAGAATTCAAAAATTCATAAATAGAATTAAAGGAGCACAGGTCTGTGATATTTAGTTTCATCGAATGAATAATAACAAATAAATAGAAAATACTAACAAACAAATGCATATGTCCTCCACTACCCCAGTTGCTACTAATCTGACCAAAACTATCTCATCAGAAACCCATCTAATCCAATTCTACTTAAAGCAAAAGCCATAACCTAGCTTTATTAGGCGCAATTCAGCTCAGAAAATCTGATTACTTATACACACGATCAAATTAGATGAGATGCCCACAATGTTTGTTTATACGAGAAAGGATGAATACCACAAGGAGCACGGAAATCCCTCAGACAAAATACTTGCCTCAACTATGTCTTAAACGCCACTGATAGCGATTCACATCAAACAAAAATTATAACATCAAAAGAAACTAGAGGAATTCATCACAGCACCAACTAAGGTCCAAAAATAACTTGAATGATAACTAAACAAAAAAACGGAAAGAGATAATAACTTGAATGATCGGGGCTCCAGGCATGACAGGTGATGCATTGCGCAAACTTTTGAACCTCGACAGCTGCCGCCATTCCTAGTGCCGATCGGAGCAAATGGTTCCAGGAATTCACAGCCCCGACCAACGATGAGCAAATCACAGAGGATGTAGAAGCAATCAAGAGCTGGATCTCCGATGATTGACGATCGATCGAGGAGGATGAGGTAATCAGGAGGAGACAAGAGCCAGATCTAAACCCTAACCCCGGATTGATCTGAATCTGGAAATGAAATTTAAAAAAAAAAAAAGGAAATAGAAAAGAAAGAGACAAATTACATGGAGAAAATTAGTCGGACATCATTTCCTTCAGAGCTTACGAGTGAAATTTACTCCCTTCCTCTAAAAATAATACTCCTTCCCTTCCGTCTCAAAATATTTCTTTCAAACTGTACGGAGTACTTTACTAGTTTACTTTGTATAAATAAATAACATACGTAAAAATTAGTTTTTTTTTTTGTTTTTTTTATTAGGAAAGAATCTGGGCAAGTAAGCTCTACCCGATAGCATCCTTACGGATGAGGTCAAGAAGACCTGAGTTGTTGTAAATATCGAATTCCCAAGCAGAATGGCTAAGATGTGCTACCTTATCTGTCACTCTATTGCCCAAACGGGGAATATGGAAGAAAGATACTTCTTTGAAATTTGATAGTAAGAGTTTTACATCGGACAGGACTAACTCGATTTCCCAATGACATGTAGTGTTTTTGCTTCAATAATTTATGATTATGGAAGAGTCGCCCTCGATATGGAGTTTCTGAATGTGGAGTTGGGTGACCTGTTGTATACCTAACTTTAAAGCAAGGGCTTCGGTTTTGAGTGGGCATTGCGAGCCCAGTTTCTAATAATTTATGGATATAGGTTTACCTTCCCAATCCCGGATAATGACACCACATGTGCTGACCTTATTAAGTAGTGATGAGGCATCAAAATTTAATTTGAAGAGTAAATTACACATAACCACCCTTAAATTAGGTCAATTTTCACATAACCACCCATAAAGTTATAAATTACAAAAAACCACCCATAAATTATATTTATTTTCAAAACACCACCCACCAATTAAATCTCTATTTATTTTGTTTGAAAAGACTAAAATGCCCCTAATTCAAGCTTATTTTTTTAAAGGAAAGTTATTGTATGTATTTTATGATTTATTTTTACATTTTACCTTGAAAAAAGCAAGGAATTTAAGCATTGTAGAACATATATAAATGCTCAAATCAATATATATGAATCAAATTTGCAATGTGAAAAGAAGAGATTTGCAATTGCTCTTGTCGGTCTCCCCTCTTTCAAATGTTGAATAAGATGTGAATAATCTCTAAAATAAATCCAAATTCACTAGTACAAAAACGGGATTATAGCTCATGAGATATTACCTCGAATATTTTTTTACGGGGTGTAATGGCTGAACTGACAAAAAAAATTTATGAAAAAAATATAGCCCGGATTATTTTTCAATCCTCCGGGTTATATTGTTCTGGGTTATTAGTCGATCCACATTATATACCCTGGGCGTTTTTTTGGACATATATCCGGGCCATATAACTATACAAGTATTTTACCCCGAAAATATGTTGTTTATTATTTCCTCGCGTTTTTTAGGATGATAAAATATCCATTTTTTTTATAAATATTTTTAACAATTCCGTACTAATAAACAATAACTATCAAATTATATATTATTAATAAGATTATAAAAAATGAATATTTTATATAGTTTTTATCATCCTAGAAAAACGTGTGTGAATAGTAAACGACATGTTTTGCCGAATGAATAGAGTCATTGAAAAAACTCAAATTATTACTTTTAAAAAACTAAGATATGTGGGCATTTTTTGTCTTTACAAATGGACATTTAACAAATGGGTGGTCTTTTGAAAACAAATATAATTTATGGGTGGTTTTATGTAATTTATAATTTTATGGGTGGTTATGTGAAAACTAACCTAATTTACGGATGATTATGTATAATTTACCCTAATTTGAAAGTACCACACGGAGGTTTGCGCCATTTAGTATTTTTGGCCTTTTCCTCTTGTTTTGTTGTATGTGTTTTCTGGTACATTGGATGGTACCCATATCAAGATCAACATCTAACTGCTGAGTTTTTTTCCAATTGCATATTTGATTTTTAATGAACTGTAGTGCAGCGGCCCAATGAGAAGTAGGAGTTTGTCTAAAGATGAGTTGATTCCGAGTATACCAAATACTCCACCAGGCGAAGGCGAGAGCCATTTTAGCCTTTGAATTTAGATTTTGCCCTAAGGCGGACATATGTAAAAATTAGTAAAAATTATACAAGTAGTATTAAGTTTTTTCATAGGTTCGTTTGAATAGTGCTTCCTTATATTATAATACAATATTATGTATTATAAATCATAATAAATGGCTATCCAAATGAATGATATAATTTTTTAACTCTATTTATTATTGATAAGGTTCTAGATTGTTTTTTCCCACCGATAAAAAAGACATGTAATTGTTGTGCTAAAGTTGAGCGACATTATAATATCGGATTTTCTATCCTATGTCTTTATGCCAACAAGCTTAATCGAGAAAGACTCTCCAAATTTAAATTATTTTTAGCCATTTTTAATATTGATTTTCTAGAGTCGCTTATTTTTTGGTAGAAAATCTTTCCCGATTAAGGTTCTTATCATATGTTCTAGGGGCATAGGATAGAAAGACCGAATATAATATTACTAAAGATCCTTTAATATTACTAAGGCCGTGATTATTAAGGAATGTTAGGAATACTAGAAATACTATTATTTTATTTTTCTCTTTCCGCCACATTATCCTAGCATCTCATTCTCACTTCTCCCACTTTATCAATATCATCCCTAGTATTCCAAAACTCATCTTTTTTACCAATTCAATTTACAAATATACCCCTCTTCAATAATTATTCTAACCCTCGATTATATTATTATATTCATTTTTTATTAGTAAAATATCATTATTAAATTAACATTGTTTATTCTTACTATTTAAAGATAATTGGGAAAAAAATTTGGGTATTATTATACATAACTGTATTTAAAGAAAAATTATCTATATCTATATACCTACTTAATTTCGTATACCTTATGTTGACGGAAAAAGCCTACACATACACTTGGGGTATGTATACACCTTTTTTTTTCTTTAAAATTTTTTTTTTTAGGGTTCACCATTTAAAATTTAGGGTATCATTAGTGGTTATTGAAATTTTTAGGGTTTATTCTTTAATATATGAGTATAATAGAGTTTTAAAGAAAAATTTTATGGTTAATTTTTATAATTTTAAAAGTAGTGGATAAATTTTACAAATTTTTACACATGAACAAAAGATACACCAGCATACACTTGGTGTAGGTGTATCATCCTCCTATGTTGACGTGGAAATCAACCCGCACGTTTCTCCTTTCTGATCAATAAGCTTTTTTTCTTTTTTTTTTTCATTTATTATTTTTTTTCTCCCTCTTCACCCTTTGCCCTCAAGAGCGCTAGGGTTCATTCGCCCGTCTTCCTCCTCTCGCGCCTCGCCCCTCCTCCGCCGACCGCTCATGGGAATGCCGCTCCTCCGATTCCTCCTCTCGCCCGCCCCTTCCTCCCTGAATCCCGATTCGTATGCCTCGCTCCTCTATTTCGTCGCCGGTTGTGGTCTCTCTCTTTAATCCTCCGTTCCGGCGATTTCAGTTCTTCATCCTTCGCTTTGCCAGTTCCATCTTCGTCAAAGAGCGCGGCCCCTTCCAATTCCGGCGATTTCGACTCTTTCTCCTTGCCTCTGCCGATTCAATTACGTTGTCTTCCTCCTCCTGCCCTCCCAATCCCGGTGATTTCGGCTCTTTCTTTGCCTCTGCCGGTTCAGTTACATTGTCTTCCTCCTCTGCCGAGGTAATACTCCCTCATCTTCTCTATCTTTCTCCACTTCAGGTTCAAATTTCATTGATTTTTTATGACCTTTCGCTTCTACTGAAGATTAAGTAGGGAGGTTTTGATGTATCGCCAATTTCAGATTGGGGTTGTGATGCTCAGGTTCATTGATTTTCAGATTGGGGATGGCTATACCTTGCGGTATCATCCTTTGACGCTGCTTACGGAGTCCGTCGATTGCTCTTGAAATCATGTTTTTTGGTTACATCCTTCTCCTTCGATGTTTGTTGTTGTTCTGGATGTTATTTATGGACCCTCGCTAACTTATATTTCTCTGTCAATCGCTCATTTTTGAGCCTCCAATTTCTTCTTCCCTGTCATGACGATATGCTGGTGCTTCTGACGACAATGAAGATGAATACCGATTTTGCCATCGACCTCACGTATAAGGTATTCCGCTGCCTTCTAGGGTCAATGCCTACTTTGAGGCCTTGCATTGCTTCAGTCGTGTTGTTGTCCCTAATTTCTATGTCTTCCTTAATATAATCTAATTTCGGATCTTCATTTGATTTATTGGATGCAATCTGGGAATGTTAATGGATATGTGAGTTTTTGATGTTTATGTCCTCGATTTGTTGTTCTTTTCTCGTGAATATGGGAATTCATATGTGTGATGCATAAAATCCGCATCAAGCTTCTTCACGAACGTCGATCGAGCAAGAACCTGCAAATCATTGACAAACAAGGTCGGGCGGGGCTAACCTCGCCTGGAGGACCCTCCGACGCTCAAGTCAGATTTGTTCGGCTGCCAAAAAAGCCTCCCCTAAACCCTAGCTCATCACACATATATATATAACGAAAATTAGGGTCGAATTAAATATACCTGGTAAAAGACATTTGCGCCCCTCAGGTTTCTTACGGGCTTACTTTAGCCCTATCAATTGCCCCTCGGGTTTTCTCTTCACGATCTAGTGATGAGGAAAGACGAATATTTTGGTGCTCTTTACTTTCTATGATTGACGACAACCGCTGATGATTGTCCTTTTGTCTTGACTGTACCCTACACACTTAGCGTTCTTAAATACGATGTGGTGGTGCATTATTAAATAATCAAATGAAAGTTATAGCTCAGCATGATCAAATAAATTTTCCACCCTAAGCGAGGGATAGTGTTTGTTGATGAGTCGACAAGTAGCAGTCTATTGATCTTATTATCGATCTCCGGTGGCCGTAAGTGACGATTTTTCGGTGGCCGTAAGTGGCGATTTTCGGTGGCCGTAAGTGGCGATTTCTATTTCCGGTGGCCGTAAGTGGCGATTTCCGGTGGCCGTAAGTGGCGATTTCTATTTCCGGTGGCCGTAAGTGGCGATTTCTATTTCCGGTGGCCGTAAGTGGCGATTTCTATTTCCGGTGGCCGTAAGTGGCGATTTCTGGTGGCCGTAAGTGGCGATTTCTATTTCCGGTGGCCGTAAGTGGCGATTTCCGGTGGCCGTAAGGGGCGATTTCTCTTTCCGGTGGCCGTAAGTGGCGATTTCCGGTGGCCGTAAGTGGCGATTTCTATTTCCGGTGGCCGTAAGTGGCGATTTCCGGTGGTCGTAAGTGGCGATTTCTCTTTCCCCCAGTGTCGTTCGTAACACCGGGTCTCATGTGCGTATTATCACTAATGCCTCAACCAATGCTTTTAAACAATCCGGTGTCAACAAAACGTGTAGAATCTATATTTTTATTCATAAAGTCCATCAAAGGTTTAACTAATTAATACTGTATATGATAATCACATATTATATACTACTACCAATTAAAAGGTTTTTTTTTTTTTTGTCAGAACAACTGACCAAATTAGCCGACGGTTCTAAGATGGCATATCACAATTGAAAGGTAAGTGGGGATTAACTCCACCATAAATACCGAAATTAAAAGACACATTTGACCAAATTGCTAATGCTAGCCGTTACTTGTTAGAATGAATAAATTAATTTCACCATTAATTAGACCAAAATTAATTAACCATTGTAAATGTATAATCAAATGACAGTTACGGAAGAATGCAAAACCTGTGTGTCTTCTTCGTCGGTTTGCAAAGGGCGGCGGCGACACAGGACTTCAAAGCGGCACCCTCGGCTCGGTCGTTGTCCTGCTTCGACCTCGACCTTGACGACGGCGAAGGATCCTAATCGGCTAATGCGGGTGTCCCAGTCTCCTCCATCGCTGCCGGTGTGTAATAACAGTGAGGCTGGACCGGAGGCGCGGCATCGGCGGAAACCGTCACCGCCTTGTTGTTGACAAACGGACATGGGTGATCGGAGGCAACACCAACCGGCAGCAGACGGAGACTGCGAGTCGTGTATACGGGATGCCGATGAAGATCGCAGGGGCTTGCGGCGGCGAGCGAGGCGAAATGCAGTGCCACTGGGCGTAGTGATGGTAGGCCGGGCTCTTTGATTTCACTGATTTCATTGATCGAGCTCTGGAGCCCTCGATTTCACCTTGCTTGGTTCATTGGGAATTCCAACGACGGTGTGCTTTTCGATCGAATTCCCACAGACGGCGCCAAATGTGATGCATAAAATCCGCATCCAGCTTCTTCACGAACGTCGATCGAGCAAGAACCTGCAAATCATTGACAAACAAGGTCGGGCGGGGCTAACCTCCCCCGGAGGACCCTCCGACGCTCAAGTCAGATTTGTTCGGCTGCCAAAAAAGCCTCCCCTAAACCCTAGCTCATCACACATATATATAACGAAAATTAGGGTCGAATTAAATATACCTGGTAAAAGACATTTGCACCCCTCAGGTTTCTTACGGGCTTACTTTAGCCCTATCAATATGCGATTTGAGTTCCGTTCTTGCTTATATGGGTTATTGTGCAAACTCGCTACTAGATAGCGTAAGAAGAATAGTCTATTAATCATTTATGTCATAGGTACACTTGGAAGTAATTATGGATTATTCCTTGTGTTCCTCTCAATTAGCTTATATGTAAGTGGCCAGAGAAGTCCTTCATTTTCTATCCCGATAGTTGCATATTATGATGGAGTTCTTTCTTTAACTTCTTTCTTGCTGCTTTTAGTTCTTTAGCATAAAATTAGTTCTCAATAATATATCAGGAAAACGAATGGTAATCGCTGCTTTTCTCGAAGAACTTCTGGTCATAATTATGATTCGTTGGTATTTGCTATGCTATGCTGATATCCTACCATTGAGAAATTAGGATCACTTTGCTCATGAGTTGTATTTGGTTCGAGGAGTGAAATTTGGTTTGAATGGTTCTATACCTATTCTTTGATGATCTAACTGCTTAGAACCTGAACAGTGAAGAACTGAAGACCTCATGTGTTAAGATATTGATTGAATACTTGCATTCCAAATGCTGAATTTTTTGCCAGAAATACAAGTTGGCATTTGCTGCTGCTTTTTTCCCTGTAATCTTTGTTCCTGTTCATCTACATCTGACTGGCAATTTCACGAGCTACATATTTGCCAGAAATACAGTTCGTATCTTTGTTGAATTATCTTTGTTCCATCCTTCTCCGCTAGGGTGTACGGTTGGATTTGGATTCCGTGAGGAGAGAAGTTCTAAGGACAAAGTCATGCTACCCAGTTGAATTTCACAATTTAGGTAGATCGTACTTTTCACTCTATTTTTATTCCATGTAATCCATTTTCTCATCGTTTACCCTTCTGACTTTTCTAGGGATTAACTTAAAGGAATTGGTTGATTCTGCTTTTATCTATCATGTGGTTCTTTCTGAAAATCGAAGGTTATACAATGAGGTTCAGGCTTTGAAAGGTAGATTCCTTATACAACAAACTGTTATTTTTCTGGTTGTTAGATTTGTTTAATTTGTACTCTTTACATTTTTGGCAGGTAACATTAGAGTGTACTCTTTACATTTTTGGCAGGTAACATTAGATTTGCCTTTGTTTGATCAGTTTCAGTTCGTATCTTTGTTGAATTGTCTTACATTTTGGATTTTCTGTGTTTCTCTGTGCATTAATTGTCGATAAGGCATCCCGCTGCCTCCTTGTGTCATGCCTACTCTGAGGGGTTTCTTCACCCGTTCCTTATACCTAAGGTTTGTCCCTAATTTCTCTTTCTTCCTTCATTCTGTTTCTAATATTCAATCTTCAAAATTCTTCTTCATTTCTGCCCAGCTTGATAGTTCGTATCTTTTTGTAGATTTTTCTTACATTTTGGCTTTTCTGTCTTACTTCATTCATGTTTTCCCTTATCTTTATTATTGGAATCTGCAGGAAGCCACAGCTGCAAACATGAATAAATTGGAAGAGCATACAAATCATGTCGAGGTTTGTTTTTTCATGATTTTTTTAAGGTTGCTTATTCCTGAAAGTTATTGGATTAGTTTTTACAAATTTTATATCTATATTATGTGATCCCGGTTGTTGGTTGTTCATGGTCCCGGTTGTTGGTTGTGTTGTGTTAAATTTCGGTCTGTTGTTCCATAGGTCTCTATCTTAAAGCGGGAGAAAGAGTTGATTCAGAATTCTGAAATATGAGCATGTGATGAAGTCCATGATTTGTCTGAGAGGGTTCATCATCTCAAGGTATGTGGTAGGTAGTATGTTGATTCATTGCTTCATTTTTTTCCCATCTAATTCATTGTTTCTTCATGCTTCATTCATGTTTTCCCTTATCTTTATTATTGGAAACTGCAGGAAGCCAGAGCTGCAAAGATGAAATTGGAAGAGCATACAAATCATGTCGAGGTTTGTTTTTTCATGATTTTTTTTAAGGTGGCTTATTCATGAAATTTCTGTATAGCACAAGGCCACTATCCTTCCCTGTATTACTTACTCAATCCATGTTTCCCAGTGATGTGGGTTCTGAAGGCCTATTACTTTTCTAATTCTGTTATCGTCTTTGTGTGAGTTAAGAGTTGGAGCCTTTTTTATGCATCATTTACTCAACTTATTCAACTGCAGAAATAATGGCCTGAGGCCAAGAAAGAACTCCAGCTCGAGCGTGATAATGCCAGAGTCCTATCTCTTGATCGTGAAAGCTCTATAAGAGATGCAATGAGACAAATTGATCAAATGGGAAAAGAGTTGGCTAGTGCTTTACAAGCCACTACAGTGGCTGAGACAAAAGCTGCAGCTTTTAAGGTTTCTATTACTTCATAGTTCATATAATTTTGTCACCAACCACTAAATTTCTCTGTTATTTAATTGCTGAAAATCAGAAGCTAAATGAACCCTACGAAATAGTGTTGATGATTTAAATTTTGTCTAATACTTTCTTTGTAGTTATGGTAAGTTAGTTTTTTATACTTCTTTTTGTACTTCCAGGCACAATGTTCTGATCTTAAACGAAAGTTGAAGACTTCTTATATTAAGGTATTTCACATTCTTGGGAAGGAGAAGGGGAATTAGGATATATGCTTTAAATAATATGAAAAGGATCTTTGTTTATTATCCAAAAGATCATCATGTTGAGGATGACTTTTGAGCGACCGAGGAAAGCGTGATTTGTTAATTCTTTTCTTACTTTGGATTGTTCATTGAATCTGAAATTGTGAACTTCCCCTCTAGATTTAAGTGTTGATTAGAACTTTGACTTTTTTCTTATGTAAATTCATTTCAATTATAATTTTGCCAGATTATGCCACCTATGAGCCTATGACATCCTGTATCTTATGATTGTGCTGATACATTGTTGTTGGTTTGATTTTAATGTAGACTTATGAGACGTGTCATAGAATGAAGGAAGTAAGAGAATAGAGATTCGCAATTGCTGGCGAGGTATCGATTCGCAATGGCGTCCTTAGCAATCTTTGTTTAATCTTTTCCTGTTTAATTCGGTTCAAAATCTCAAAATCTCCAATCTGTCGCATCTATTGGCTACTTCTCTATCCGAATTTGTTTGTTGTTGCTGCTGTTTATTTTGAATTTTTTTTTTCTGTTTTGTGCATCTGTTCGAATCAGTGAGTTGTTACCATATGTAGCTATGAGAGCTCCTTTCATTAGCACCTGATGTCAGTCATTATTCAAGCATTAACTTGCATTTAAGATTTGTTTATATTTTATTTCGTCGTTCCTTATAATAAATATTCTATATTCTCTTTTTTTTTTTCCGTCGCAACCGCGCCATGGCGCGGGTATTCCACTAGTTATTTTTAAATATGATCAAATATATTCGAAATTGATGTCTATATGTAGAGAAAAATAAATGTAATATTATGGTAATTTTTTTTATTTTTTATTTTTATATTTTCAATGTTAAAAATTGCATATGTGCACAAAATTTTATTTTTTATTTTTAGATTAAATCAGGGCCGTCCACATGTGCAAAATCTCAGTCGTTTGCCCTTATCCAATAAAAAAGCAACAGGCATCCAACCGGCTGCAACCTTCTGACGCACGATCAGCAAAATGCTGCGTTGTGCTTCTCCTCATCCAGAAACGGCATCGTTTTACTGTTCTATTTTGAAATAAAAAATATGTGAACTGACATAGCATTCATTGTGATCGATACTTGTTGCAATACTTGGGGTAGTATCCCAATTAGCTGATACTTGCACTGTTACCCTTTTTTTATTCATAAAAACACAAGTACCCCCCAAATACACAACTGATAAACATGCCCTAAGTAACCAGTAATATTATATTGTTACTAAGAATCAATAATATTATATACTAGAGATGACTCAATAACATCAGCACAATTTCTAATGGCTAGTCAAAATTATATATTTCCCAATTATGTTACTTTTTATAATTGTATTGTACATACTGGCTCAAATTATATTGCAATCTTTTTCTATAACCAACAATATATGCTAGATGCACTTTGGAATTTTTAGTTAAAGATGGCGATAAATCGGGTGGATAGATGGACTTTCATTTTACTTTTTTTTTGGTGGAAAAACGAGAGCAGACTCTCATAGATAAAATATAACCAACATAAACAATACAAGACAAAACAAAGGCTACGAACGAGTGAGGCGGGAGTAGCCCTTCCCCTAGCGTCTTCCTCAATAATAAAGAACGTCCCCTCAGGCGGGGTGGAAATGAAATGTAAACCAGTAGGAAAAGAGAGAGCGAAGTTGGCAAGGGAGTCAGCGACCGAGTTCGCTTCCCTAAAGACATGGCGAAGACGAGAATCCCAATCCCGTCGGAGTAAGCCTTGGCACAAGTAGACCAGGCTGAAGAGGGGGTGCCCCGGGCTGATCGAGCCTTCAATCAGTGTAACCGCCATTCGAGAATCCGTCTCGACAATCACCTTCCAATAACCTTTGTTCCAGGCAAGGCAAAGTCCGTCATAAAGACCCCAAAGTTCCGCCTTAGGGACTGAGCACAGCCCGATATTGCGAACAAAACCTCCCATCCAAAGGCCTTCCTCATTGCGGATAACGCCACCAGACGTGGCCAAGCCTTCACTGCTAACAGCGCCGTCGGTGTTCACCTTGACCCATCCGCTAGCAGGTTTGTCCCATGAGACCAGTACACGAGGGTTGGCAGCAAGGGTGTGCCTAGGGATCGGATTACACACAGCCCCCGCATACTCCTTAGTCCTGTCGTTGATGAAGCCTCCCTTGTCGATCCATCCATCCTTGTTGTTAAAAACTCTATTGTTCCTCCATTTCCATGTCCACCATAGTGCGGTGGCGAACCAGCACGCCCACCCCAAGCTGGCGTCCTTCCTCTCCCCGCTCATCAAGTTGCTTCTAAGCCAATCTGCAAAATGGGCATTGAAAAAGTTAGGATCGTCCCTCCGAACATTAGCCCACATACCATGAATGCAGCTGCAATCGCGAAAAAGGTGGGCAAGAGTCTCCGGTTGATCCGAGCACGCTGAGCAGCCGTCGTTGGTGGTCAAGTGACGCCGCTTCCTTTCCACATTGGTGAGGACAACACCTTTGATCAGCATCCAAATGAAGCAACGGATCCGTTCAGGAACCTTCAATTTCCAAATCCTCCTATAGACCTGCGTATCCACATTACAAAAATCAGTAGTACCAATAACAAGTTCATAAGCACTATTAATGGAGTATTGCCCAGTCGCAGAACCCTTCCAAGAGAGAGTGTCCCCAACGGAACCATCCTCCACAATTGCCATTGCCGCTAGCTTCATCAGCTCCTTAGCCGGTAACAGCGGGGATATAGCGTTCCACTTCCAGCCGGTTTCGTTGTCCCAATAGTCTTTAACAAGCTCATCTTTTATCTCGTCAGGCACCGTTCTTTGCGCCACATCCAGCAGCTTCCCATTTCCGAGCCAATCGTCCAGCCAGAATCGAACATCAGCCCCATCCCCCAGCATCCATTGGGAGACCGGCCTCACCACCGCCTCCAACCCTTTCAAGAGACTAGACCATACCGCCGAAGGACTCGAAACGGTAACGGCAGGGTTCCTAGTATATTTTGCCTGCAAAATAGAGCTCTACATATCAGTCTGATTGCTATTAATGAAACGCCAAGCCAACTTACCTGAGATTGCAAGGTTCAAGTCGCTCATCGATCTTAGGCCGAGGCCGCCAATCCTTCTCGGCTTGCACAGCTCTTCCCACGCCACCAGGTGTATGCGCCTATGGCCATCATTATCGCCCCACACAAAGCTCCTGCACAGCCCATCGATCCTATTGCAGACGGCCTTAGGCAGAGTTACCGTAGCCATCGAGTAAATAGGAATAGAGCACAAAACAGATTTAGTGAGGGTGACTCTCCCGGCAAAGCTTAATCTTTTGCTCTTCCAGCCCGTAAGTCTACTCTGAACCTTGTCAACCACCTGCGCGAACGTCTCAGTTTTGACTCTACTGTGTAAAACCGGCATCCCAAGATAGCTTTCGAGATTCGTCGTGATCTCATAACCGCTCTCCCTCCGAATGTCTTCGACAGTACTGTTATCGACGTTAGGTGAAATAAAAACCTTGGATTTGTTGACATTCACACGTTGTCCCGAGGTGCTGCAGAATATGTTGAGGATGTGATTGATCAGTCTTATCTGTTCCACAGACGCTTCGGCGGCTAGAACAAGATCATCTGCAAACATGACATGGGAGATCCTCGGGCCGCCCCTTGTGATCTTCAGCGGGTGCCAATCCCCATTGTCGACAGCCCCCTGAATAAGGTGGCAAAGCCTCTCGATGCATAAAATGAATAAATAGGGAGATATCGGGTCACCTTGACGGATGCCTCTACTAGGAACAAAAGCTTCAGTGACCTCACCATTGACCAACACACGCGTTTGCACAGTAGTGACGCACTCCATAATCCACTTGACCCAACAATCCGGGAAGCCGGCTTCCTTAAGAGTGTCCGAAATGAAATCCCATCGCAGCCTGTCGTAGGCTTTTTCAAGGTCGATTTTAAGCAACATCCACCCTCTTTTGCCCTTCTTCTTGCGCATCGAATGAACGATCTCTTGCATGATGACAATGTTGTTTGTGATGAGCCGCCCGGGGAGAAAGCTTCCTTGCATCGGGCCGATAAGTGAAGGCAGCAGCGGCCGAATCCGGTTAACCATAACCTTGGTGATGATTTTATAAAGCACGTTGCAAAGACTAATAGGCCGGTATTGCGAAATAGCTTCTGGTTTAGCAACTTTGGCGAGCAAAACAATGAGCGTGTCATTTATGCCCAGACCCAAAGATCCAGAATTGAAGAAGTCACGGACAAACATCTGCACAGACTCCCCTACCGTAGCCCAGCATTTTTGGAAGAAAACCGGTTGATAGCCATCGATGCCGGGTGCCTTGAAGGCCCCCATATCCTTGATCGCAGCATGTATCTCATCGTCCGAAACAGGCCCCGAAACCTTCTCCCAGTCGGCCGTGGGAATAACAGGGAACCCACCACTCTCCAACCTGGTTTGCGACCTCTCATTGTTTGGAAGGGAGTAAAGATCCTTGAAGAAGTCTGTAACCAACCCCTCAATCACCTTCCCTTCCACCACCTCCACACCATCAGTCCCTTTAAGATACTCGATTCTGTTGCGCTTTCTACGAATCACAGTAGAGAGGTGGAAGAAAGAAGTATTGCGATCTCCCGCCTTGAGCCACTGTTCTCTCGACTTTTGGTACCAAAGCATCTCCTCCTGTTCCAAAGTAGCATTAAGCTGATTTTGGAGATCAACCTCTTTGTTGATAAGCTCATCAGTGACCCCATCCTCAAGAGCCGACTGTATGATCCTGAGTTCAGACGAAATCCGGTCCTTACGCTCGAAGATGTTCCCAAAGACCTGCTTGTTCCACTTGATCAGGCAGCCACGGAGGTGGTTAAGGGCGATAGGAGTGGCACAAGCCTTATCCCAGGTATTGCTCACTACGTCATTGAAGTTTGGGTGCGACAACCAGGCAGCCTGAAAACGAAAGGGGCGGCGCTTCCTGTTCAGTTGCACCTTCGGATCGAGTTTAAGCAGTAGAGGCATATGATCAGACCCATATTTCTGAAGATGGCGGACAGTAGCTTCCGGCCAATCTGTGCGAGCGGGAGCATTAGCGAGGACCCGGTCAAGCCGCTTAGCCACATAAGTTTGCGCAGTCTTGCCCCTTGACCAAGTGAAGGTAGGACCAACGAACCCCAAATCAATCAACTCCGCATTGAAAACCCAATCCTGGAAAGCGTCAGAGTCGGAGGATAGCAACCCAGCATCGCCATCTCTCTCCCAACTATGCAGTGTGCTGTTAAAGTCGCCACCGATAATGATAGGCCCGTCAATAGTGTCCGTGATACCCTTCATACTTTCCCAGAAGGCACGCCTCTCATAGTCGCTAGGGTGGGCATAGACCACAAGCAGATGAAAACTCCGCGCGCCAGCCTTGACTTTAGCGAGAATGAAGCGGTCATGGTGGCTAATAATAGAAATTGCGGTGTTCTCCGAGTTCCAGAATAACCACACCCCGCCTCTAAACCCGTCAGCTTCAACAATAAACTTGTCAGAAAAATCGAGCCGATCACAAACCTCCTTCGCCTTATCCCCGGAGATCTTAGGTTCGAAAATAGCCAGTACATCAATCTTATTGTGTTTGATCATATATCGGATGGATCTGCGGAAACCAGCCCTGCCAGCACCACAACAGTTCCAAAGTAAGCAATTCATGATAAACATGGAAAAGAGACAACAAACAGCAACATTAAACTCCCTTTGGGTCCGGAGACTCATCACAAGCCATAGGCTCATCTGTCTGACTTTCATGGCGGATACCGTTGACATGGGCATCACTGGGCGGAACCCCAGCTTGTGGTTGGGTCGGCGCCGGTCCCAGCGGAGCATCCACGCCGATCACTTCTTCTCCTTGTATTGCCGTTCGTACCTCCACAATCTGCAAGGGCACAACAACGGTGTTAGGATTAGTTACATTAGTCACTATTTGGGCTGGGCCAGGCGGGTCGTTAGGCCCAACCACAGATTCCAACTATCCATTCAAAATACTAAATGAGTTGTGCAATTTAGGACTAAAAGTGAGAGGTAAATCCTCTTGTCTAGCCCTTTTCATGGGCCCACTATTTGATTCTCTGGTCGGCCCACTTCCTTTCGACCCCGATTTTTTCTTCACAATAAACTTTTGCCCTTTTCCCACTTCATTCTTCCCAATCTTAGTGGCCCCCATATTGAATGCTGCCGCCCTCGGGATCTGATTCTGGCAGTTAGTGGCCGAGCCGCCATCGATGGATGTTCCCGCTCCTTTATCAGACTTTCTCGTATTCGCTTCCTTCCCTTTAACCGAGGCGTCGTTCATGATTGCATCCCCACCCTTTTGCTCTTTACCGTTGGGTTTCCGGTTCTGGGTCTTGTTCGTGGCCGGCGTCCCATCGGCGTTACCATCGACCGTCAGAGGCACACCGCTGGCGTTCCCATGTTTAACCGCTTGTGTCGGAGGGGCTTCTCTCCGGGGACCCTCACTGCCGTCTTTGCGTCTAGGGTTCTGATTGATTTTCTTCCGGGAGACCTCCATCCAGGGACCATAAGTCCCTCCACTTGGGTTCTCTTCCACACCAGCACTAGACTCCATGGTGGCAGCACCTTCCGGAGTACTTCCTTCCTTACCGATCTCCCCTTGCTGACATCCCTGGCCGTCCTGATTCACCCCTAAGGGACACTTGGACGCAATGTGGCCATAGCGGCCACATTTGAAGCAGATTAAATGTAGGCCCTCATACTCAAGGTAATGTCTTTGGTCGTTGATAGTGATTGTTCCTTTGAGTGGTTTCGTGAGATCCAATTCGACGGAAACCCTAGCGAACCTGCACCTGTTTGAGAATAAGGTTTTGGTATCCACTCTGATTGGCCTGCCAAACCCTTCCGCTATCTTCATGAGCACGTTCTCTTCATAGTACACAATCGGTAGCCTAGTGATCCTGACCCAAGCTGGAGTGGTCGTAATCTCATCCGTCTCTGGGTTGAAGGTAGGCGTCCAAGCTTTGATTATCAAATAGTGACCAAATATCGTCCAAGGACCACCGGTAAGAGCGCACATGTAGTCGTGGTCCGTTTCAAACCTAACCACATAGTATCCGTTCGGAAGATCGGCAAGCAACATCTTCCCAACAGGTTTCCAGAGCTCGCGGAGCTTCTTCTCCATGACATGGAATGGCACAAAAGCTCCAAGAGTCTTCACAATTAGTGAAGAACACCAGACTGATGACAGCGCGTGAATAACCTCTTCGTTAATGGAGACAACCGGATCTCCATCCCCACCGTGGGCATAGGAAATGGCGATTTTTCCATCGAGGAACTCCGGCTCAAGGACTGGCCTACTGATTCCGGTATCGCCCACCACCATCTCCTTCCACGTTCTCCTGCCGTCGGGAGGGTCTCCCATGGGGCCACCAGAAGTGACCGGAGGAGGGGAAGCCATGGCCGTTCACACAGGCCGCAGCAACAGCAGGGGGAAACGGGGTTTTTTCAGAGAGTTTTTTCAGAGATTACAATATTAGACTTTCATTTTACTCAATCTACCATGAGTGGATTATCACCTCATCCCCACCCACCACCCATATTCACTTCACAAGGATGTCATTTTATTTATTTTTGACACTGGCAATCAAGGGCGCAATTTTTTTTTTGTTGTTAATTAATCAATCAATCTCAGTTGCAGTTTCTCTGTGGTGTATGGGTATCAAATATCAATGTAGGGGAATTTGTTTGAAGGGGAGTGGGCCGAGTCACCCGAGTGGCTATAAGAGCATCAGCAACCATGGGGTTACCTCTTCCCCCTTTTTTATTTTCACCCTCTTATCATCATTTGACACTTCATTTATTTTTATCTTTAAATAATTTTGTACTTTTTCTACCTCTTACTAAGAGGTTTACCTTACAACCATGGGGTAACCTTGTTCCATTACTTTTTCCATCTCATTAGTTTTATTTATAAATAAAATTAAAAAGTGCTTGATATTAATTTTTTTTTATTACATTAGATAAAAAATAAAAATAATAATAACATTATATTATAAGCAAATAACAAAAATAATTACATTAATGTATGAGAATGGAATATGAAAAAGAAGTGCAAACAATATAATAGGTCAAGATAAGTATATATAGGAAAAAATTATACTCAAATTATGGAGAAAAATAAAATAAAATTAATGGTATAATTATTATTTGAAAATAATAATGATAAATATATATTATTTTCTCAAAAAAAAAATATTATAAATACATTTGAATAACTAATACATCAAATAAATATAGTAATAAAATGGTGGGGGCCACTTGTGGTGGAAGAGGTTACCTTAGTGGGAAGAGGTAACCCCTCCCAACCTCTTCCCTTAAGGTTTGGCTTGCAACCATGGGTTTACTTTTTAAGACCTATAAGGTAAGTAAAACCCATGGTTGCTCATGGTCTAAAGGGACGACCGCCATTAGATACGAGTTAACCAAGTAGCATAAAGGAAAAGGACACCCAGAGAATTAAGGAAAGTAAAAGGATGAGAAGTACTAATGTGTAATTATTTGACATTTACGGAGTATTTTGTTAATAGACACTTAAGACATACTACAATCTTGCTTCTCGTGGTTTCGCAATACCGACTACATGCCTCCACTCTAACTCGAATTACGAAGACCTCACCCACCTACTTTGGGATTGTCCCATCTCGCGAGCCACAATAACAACTATGGATCCATCGCTAATAATGATACTAAATAGATACTTCACCCAAGGAAATGACTTAAACAGTACCATCTGAGACATCAAAGAAGAAATAGGAACTCCTCGATTCAATAAACTAGCCTTCACGTGGTGGAGTTTTTGGTATTTCTGCAACAAATCGTTATTTGATAACATTAAACCTTACGTCACAAGCATATCAGCCTTCATAAAACACCAGAACTTTTTGTGGAACCATTCCAAACATCACGACGATACTTTAAATGATCAACCAAACAATTAAAAGAATCAATCTATAACAAGAGGTAAAAGAAAGAAAGCAAAATGGCAACCACCAAGAGCATAAACATATAAACTCAATTTTGATGGTATCATTTCTTCGTCGTCTAAGGGCGCCTATGGATTCATTATCAGAAATCATACAGGTACTCCGTTTTTTTTTGGTGTTGGGCCTTCTCCCATTTCCTCTAATGCTGGTTCCGAGGGTTTCGCACTTTGGAAGGGGGTCATAACGGCACGAGACCTAAACATAACTAACCTCGTAATCGAGGGTGACAACCTCATCATTATCAATAGCCTTAAAGGTATCGGTATGCCTTCCGGAGATTCTGAGATGATTGTCTCCGACAGTCTAGTCTCCTTATGTTTCTTTCGAACATTTGAGATTTGTCATGTCTATAGGGAAGCAAACCGTGTTGTAGACCGTCTATTGCATCTGGATCTTGCTTTCTCAAGTACAGTGACACCCGACAATTCTATGCTTTGCAATCTGATGTTCTTGGCATATAGGAGATGCTCTATTGCCAAAAAAAATTCGGTTAAAAAAAAAAGATTACAATCTTGCTAATAGACTGTATCTCAATATAATAAGAATGCTACTACTTGTATATGTTTACAAGTGATGAACAATACGTCATCCATGGTACAAGTTACCGATCCCTGCATCCATCCATCCTTCCAGTTCAAATTAGGATTGTCATAAGAACAGACAAAACCATAACCTGATCTTGAACGGTTGAACATTTGAACGTGAGTGAGTGCAAAGTAGCCTACAATATTTTTCTATTTCTAAGGTACCAGTACATGAGAAAGAAACCGATTATGACCCCAACAAAGATCCCTGCTGTCGTCAGCCAAAACGCAAACTGCACAACCAACACGAGCTTGTTAAGATCAATCCATAGTTCCATTCAATGAGCATTTTTGCTCTTTCATGGTGAATAATTAAGAGGGCGTACCACATGCTCTTCTAGATAGGACTTCAGGTTCATACCAAATATACCTGCATGAATGCCGGTTTGAATAAGTTTTATGATATCACAAGTGCAGGAAAGACAGATTTGGAAGGTGATTATGAAATCGATATGGGGTATTGTACCTGCAATCAGCGCACCAATTGCTACGCAAAATGTCCCTACTTGAAGGAGCAATTCTACTTTGCTCACTTCTAGTCTCCGAGAACTGGAAAAGGGAGAAAATATCGTTTTTTTTTTCACTTGAGGAGGTAATTCCTTTCCAAGGTAAGAAAATTAGGATGAAGAATTGCATCTGAATTGTATTTTCTTGAGGTGAATATATCACCATTGACCAACCTTAAATTGACAGCAATTGAATCTTCCATTTCCTTGGCAGAATCAAGAAGTCTTTCAGCTTGACCATGGCAAGATTCACATCTACAAACACAGTAAGTGAATATATGTAACCTTAAAACTCAGGTATATCAGTACTGCATCTAACAAGGAATGAAGTTCAAGTACACCTTTGGCTGGGAAAAATAATAGGTACAGTACATATGTATATGATATAGTCTTGAATGCCGGTAAGCAAGTTATATATCAAGGGGCTACTATACCTCTGAAGGTAATTTTCCAAGAGCATCTCAATTTCTTCCTCTTCTTCTGCATTTGACAAAATTACAACGTCAAGCTATCTGCTACATATGACATAGATTAGTACACGCATAAAGAAACTTTAGAAAACTAACCCTCTGCAATTGCTTTTTCTAGAGGAAGAGGGCATTCCATGTCATCGTTCACTCTATTAAGTGTGCAGTTTGTTCCCATTATGCATACACGGCGAATTTCATGAGTATCTTCCAGAAGATCAAGCAGCATTTGTCGAAGAGCTCCAGCCCTTGAACCCAGCTCAACCTTCCAAACAGAGAATGACAAAGTAAAAAGGTTTAGTCCTCAATCCTGGATCTTTATGCAACTGAAACTGTTAGTTACCAAGGTTTGCTTGCTTGTACGAAGTTGCTCTAGTACATCAGCTGTTAAACGGTTGGGAAGGACCTCAAGTAAACCTTGAACCTGAACCAAGTCATACATGGATTAAGTGTGACTAACATAATGAATATAAATTGATCAGAAGAAATTTATAGCCTTGGGTGGTAAATATAAATGTCAATCCCCAACACCCATACATGCAGTTAAATTAAGGTTTTCACTGTAAACGCCAAAAGACCAAGATAATGTTTCACTAATGTGCACTGGCAAAAGGCCCTAGCTGTTTAAAGAGCACATCAGCAACATCTAAATATTCGCTCTAAGAAGTATTCTTTCAAGAATGTTGAAGATTAAAGATTTGAAGGGGAGATATTGAGGTCGCGAGTCAATCACACAAAGGGATTGAAGAGTATGCTCTTAAATCATTAGTAGAAATGCTGTTTTTAATACCATCACCAAATATATGTAATTTTGCAAGAGGTCTAAGGAGCTGGGTATCAAATCTCTAAATGTGTCTCAAGAAACCACTTCAGTAGATTGAGTGGAGTTCTCTTATTTAATGCTCCCCATAGAAAAGGTTCTCATCAAAGAACTTTACATGAAGAATAATAATATATTATAAACAAAATTGCCATACTCACACGAGGTTCCAAGTCCATCATCCTCTGCTCCAACCTTTGTATTCTTGATACTAATGCTGCTTCAACTACCTGCAAGGTATAGGTATTGTACCTTAGAAACTAATATAGTACTACATTTATAAGTGCACAAAAAGATGCAGTTCTGTCAGCTTGCCTATGTAAGCTAAGACAATAACGCTGAAAAGAAAAATACTCGATGAAAGTAATTTGAAAAACAGTAAAGAGGTTCGATTAATGGACTAGGAGTTCCAGGGTTAAACAATAATATGTGAATTGCTTATGCATTCTCAAGGCTTGCAATATGATAGAGCTTAGAAGTCAAGCATTTTACTCCTGAACTGATCACAGTTGGGCAATAAAGTTCAACTGTTATGATAAGAGAAATCAAGCTATATACATACCTCAAGCACAAATGGCATGCATGGCCCTCCAGTGGTGTTTTTAGGGTTCAAACGTGGCAGCAATGAGTCAATGAAAGCTTTTCCTCCTCTACTGCATATAATTCATATGAAAAAAAAAAAATTTGTTAGCCAATGCTGACAATGAACTGAAGAAATACAAATGAGCCATAGACCTTGAAACAGTACCGGTTGTAGTTGAATATAAGGACACACTCTTGCATAATGATTGCCCTCAATGAGCCCAAATTCAAAAGAATTGCATGCTCACGGACCTAGCAAATGGAACAGCCATAGGGAGGCAAAACATCAGTTTCAGCTGGCTGGTTGCTCAACTGATGCAACACAACTAATCATTAAGAAACAGCAAGATCTAAGATTATTTTTCCTTCAAAGTAGCCAGTTTGAGTTGGTGAAAATGTGATAATCATGCTGAAATAAAAAAGCCGGGTACCTCACTTAGTTCGCAAAAACTAATATTCGTGGTCTTATTTTCAAACTGCTGCAGGAGATCCAATTCATCAATCTCTTAAAAACGTTTCGCCAATTACTACTAAATTGACACATATACCAGAAACTTGAGCTCTTTTGACAGGAAGTGGAAACATTGTTATATGGGCTCTCAGTGTGACAATTAAGATGACGAGAGTTGCTTATTTACGGTGAGAGCTGACCTTCCCTCTGTCATTTTACAAGTGAATCCTTATATGATCTCTGCGGCATGTCCAAGACAACAGCTTTTTCACGAAACTGAATACTTCATTTATATATTAAAATAAATGGAGTTTGCTTGTGTTGACTCAGTCATCACTCATCATAATAGCTAAATAAGGATCTGAGAAGTTTTATCCTCCACATGAAGCCATGGAGACTCTTCTGCAGTACCCAGAAAAACACGAGGCTTAATTGATCCTGGTCACATCACCACGTCAATGACTGGTGGAGGAGGAGATACAAGTTTTCACTTCTGGAAAATTGGCAATTCTTCAACTAGAAGACTAAGCAGCAAGACGCAGGTATCTATTTCTCACGGTAAAGACGTGGTAATTGTTTTAGTAAATGTTCACATAGGGTTGGTTTGATGCCTCCCATCATACATTATAAGTTCATTATCATCACTTTATGAACATATGCTTACATTATACATTCATTATTAACACAAGTATGCTCCTTTTCAAAATCCTTAAAAGAAATAAGCAGATCGTGCCAAACAAACCGTAACAATCTACAAGTTCTTGTTGACTAGTACATTTCCTCTTGTTGGCGTGATTATATACTGGTATTTCTTAGCTGTGGCCAGAAGAATCAACATTCATCCTATAGAACATCCTACTACATCATAGCAGTCAAAACCCTATAACTTGCAAGAATCACTTTAATCATGCCCCCTGTTTTCCTCCTAGCTCAATCACTGGGATAGGAGAGTGACGATATGTCCAAGCAGAAGGAAAAAGGCATATGTATCTGCACTTAGTCGCTTACATCATATGAATTTACATCATATAAAGTACCAATCATGCTATTGGCACCTGACTTTGGATTACTGTAAAGCCTCATATTACAAGGTCTTCATTTCTGTATTAGTATTACCTTAATAATTCATAAATCCTAGAGTAACTCAGCAAGTGTTTTGTTATTAAATGGCAAATTTAGTAGCAACTAGCGATTACACATTCAATCTCAAACTTTCCCTTCATTGCTATCTGACCAGGAGCATCAAACATCTTTAAAGCAAATAAACACAATCCCAATCTTCCATACAAATAGACAGAATTCGAAAGTTTTGTTATCATCTACCGCACTATGAAATCCTTTAGCAATACACAATAAATGACACTACTACCCAATATCTTAGAGGAAAGCAATTTGAAATCAGAAAGAATACCAGTAGAGAGGGCATTGAATTAGTCAACCACAAGGATGGATCCACACTCCGAATGTCCCGAGGACGAAGGCCTGATATTGAAGAAAAACGAAGTGTGTGAAATATCTTAGCAAGGTTAAAAACTTAAATAAATAGCAGACATTAGATCCAACTGGTTAGAAGTATGAGAAAACCAAGAGCCAAAGCAATCCAACTACTCACCGCTAGATTTCAACAGACTCTTTCGATGTATTTTTCTGGTTGAAACAAGCCCCTTCGACGTCACCTCAACTACCTAACTCAGAGGGGAGGGGGAGATGATGGATTCATAATTAAGTTCAATCTAGACGGAGAGCAAAAATCAGACATAAACCACAGTTAAATTTGAAAAGCAGACCTCGTACACAGGTTCAGGAATTCCAAGGGAGCTGGTGGACGTCCAACCAGGGAAATCGCGAGACGGAGACTTGGCGTCAGCTTCCTCGTCGGACACTGCGTCTTCATCGTCAAATTCGCCGGATTTAGTACCGGAATCAGTAAATTGATCCTCGAAGGTGTCAGGTTTAGTGAAGCAGTTTGTCCTTATGGAGATGTGGAGGGAGATCGGGAGCAAAGACAATGGGAGGTGGCAAGAGGAGGATATCAGGGGAGGGCGGAGGAGGGAGGATCGGGAGAAGCTAGAGGAAGGGAAGCGGGAGAAGAGGTGGTGGTGGTTCGCCGGGATGGGGAACGGTAGCGCCGGCGAGGTAGTTGATGTGGATAACATAGGTGGGAGCTTGCAGAGCTCATCAAGGACTCCTTGATGAGAGAGAAGGGTGTAGAGGTGGTGGTTACTGGTTAATGGTGGGAAAGTGATTATATTATTATTATTATTATTAATTTAATAATTTGGTTTTGGATAGAAAAGTTGTGGGTCCCGCCCATATCTTTGAATCACTCTCTCCCATATTGAATCTTCAGTTCTTCAGCTATGACAGACAATGGCGGGACCTTAGCTTTTCTTCAAATTCCTTCCAGATCCCATATCCAAATATTCACCAGCATACAATGAGACCCCATTCCCACTTCCACCGATTCAAACCCCTTTTCTCTATCTACCCCAAATTCAACCCTCCTCACAGGGCACTCAGTACCCACAATCCCCGCCTCCATCTTCAACCCCAACTGAACGCATTCGGCCAATCCATATCATCCATCACCTCAATCTATTCGCACCCATGTTACCCCCTTCTAGGGCTCTGCAACAGCTCCGCCTCCCTCAGGAAGCTCCACGCTTTGCTCATCGTCCATGGCCTTGCTAACGACCTTCTTTGCCAGACCAAGTTGGTCAGCCTGTATGGTTCCTTCGGGAATTTGAGGTCCGCTCGGTTGATGTTTGACAGAATTGAAAGTCCGGATCTTTATTCTTATAAAGTGATGATTAGATGGTATTTTTTGAATGAATTGCATTTGGAAACTTTGATGCTCTACAGGTGTTTGAGGAAATGCCTGAGAGAGAGTGACTGTGTTATTTTCTCCATTGTGCTGAAGGCTTGTTGTGAGATGAGGAGTCTTGATGAGGGGAGGAAAGTGCATTGCCATGTTGTTAAGGCAGGGAATCCTGACAGCTTTGTCTTGACGGGTTTGGTGGATATGTATGCCAAGTGTGGAGAGATCGGTTGTTCTCGTGAGATTTTTGATGAAATTGATGAAAGGAGTGTGGTTTGTTGGACTTCGTTGATTAATGGATATGTTCAGAATGATTGTTCGAAAGAGGCTTTCGTTCTCTTCAACCGGATGAGGGAAGGTTTAGTACAGGGTAATGAGTTTACAGTGGGTAGCTTACTTACGGGATGTTCAAAATCAGGAGCTATACATCAAGGAAAATGGCTCCATGGGTATGTTATTAAGAATGGAATTGATCTGAATTATTTCCTTTCAACTGGACTCTTGGACATGTATGTCAAATGTGGGAGCATAAGCGATGCACGCTGCGTGTTTGATGAGCTTTTGGAGCCCGATCTTGTCTCTTGGACAGCAATGATTGTTGGTTATGCTCAAGTCGGTCGTGGAGAGGAAAGTTTGAAGTTGTTTGTTGACAAGAGGTGGGTTAATGTTACTCCCAACTCCATGACAATTGCAAGTGCACTATCAGCATGTGCGCTTGTTGAAAACTTGAATACAGGTAGCTCGGTTCATGGACTTGCTATCAAGCTTGGTTTAGAAGATTCCATGGTTAAAAATGCTACAGTGCATATGTATTCAAAGTGCCATGTGCTTGGAGACGCACGTCAGTTATTTAACTCCATTTCGGACAAGGATGTGATATCTTGGAATTCGATGATTTCAGGATATGCTCAGAGTGCGGATGCTTCTAGTGCACTGCAGCTGTTCCATGAAATGAGATTAGCATCTTACTCGCCAGATGCTGTTACGTGTGTGAGCGTCATTTCTGCGTGCGCTTCTGTTAGTGCTCTCACAAGTGGTTGCTCCCTCCATTCATATTTCGTCAAGCAAGGGATGTCGTCTGTTAATGCATATGTTGGGACAGCTCTGCTGAACTTCTATGCCAAGTGTGGGGACACGGTTTCTGCCCGCAAAGCCTTTGAAGAAATGGGAGAAAAGAATGCCGTGACTTGGAGTGCGTTGATTTGTGGCTACGGAATGTATGGAGATGCTGAAGAGTCATTGACACTTTTTAGCGACATGTTGAGGGAAAATGTAAAGCCCAATGAAGTAATTTTCACGACTGTCCTATCTGCTTGTAGCCATACCGGGAGGGTAGGGGAAGGGTGGAGGTGTTTCAGTTCTATGTGCCAAGAGTTTAACATATTACCATCCATGAAGCATTATGCGTCCATGGTTGACATATTTTCGAGGGCAGGAAGGCTCGAGGAAGCTCTAGATTTCATAGAGAAAATGCCAACTAGGCCAGATGTGACTGTGTTTGGAGCATTTCTCCATGGATGCAGCCTCCACTCGCGGTTTGATCTTGGGGAAATCGCTGCAAGGAGAATGCTAAAGCTGCATCCTGATGAAGCTTGCTACTATGTACTTGTTTCCAACTTCTGTGCTTCAAATGGAAGATGGGATCAAGCTGATGAAGTCAGAAATCTGATGAATCACAGAGGTTTGAACAAATCACCTGGCTGGAGTTCCATGGAGATGGAGATTAACAAGGGATTTCATCCTCTTAGTGTGACTTCCTATGGATAGATTCAAGTAAACAACAACAACAACCCAGTATATTCCGCGATTAAGCAGGGCCTGAGATAGTCAGGATGTACGCACTCTTTTCCCGAATGACTCGAGAGAGTGTTTCCGAAAGACCCAGAACGTAAGGAGACAAGAACCACATGGAAACAGGTCATACAACAGGACAAGGAGCGAGTAAAGATGCCTAACAGAGGTCAGAGCGAAAGCAAAGACAAACAGACACAACAACACACCCCCTACCCGAAAAATGTAATCCATGTGGAAATCTAGATATAGAGTTAGGCAATTTTGGAATGAAAATTTTCATTCTTGTATATAAAAGATTATCTAAATTGTCATTTAGAAGCAAACTATATACATTTATTTTTGCTAGACTGTTGTTACTGTATGTCTCAATTCTGTTGAAATGGATGCGTGACTCAGATTTCTTGAGCCACTAGCATTAGGTTTGGCCCCAATCTTGACATGTTAAGAACGATGTCGAATGTCAGGTTGATTCCCCTTCGCATTTCCCACAACTAGAACATTGTATAACCCATTCAACGGGGTGCGTCAAGCTATTTCATTGCAGGCGGTAACTGCAATGGTGCAACAAGCTATCCAGTACGTTGATCAGCTCCAGATATCAAGACTCATATTGAGCTCATAAAAACATTCAACTGTGTTGCAGCAGGGAAGGTGAGGATCTTGAGTTATGTTTCAAGTATTATGACAGTTTCTTTTGTTTAAATATCTAAACTATAATGAATCGGATGGTGACACTACCTATTAGTGAACTGTTTTTGTTGCATATATTGTTGATATATGTTGAGATAGAGGGGGCTCGATTAATCAAGATACTTGCAAGGATCAAGGAGGAACGACAACTTATAGGCTATAGCTGAAGTTGCTGATCTTAAGCAAGAAATAACAGTTTGTAGTTCGGTGTAGTTCTAACAACACAATCAGCTCCATGAGGGACAGGGCAAGCATGGTGTAGTTCGGTGGCTAAGTGGTGAATTCGCGGCAGGGCAGATTCCACACATTGACCTAGATGGGGGATCGTCCTTTCTCTTATGAAACTCTAATTTGGGATTGATTTTGGGATTTTTTTTTGGTGTGTCCAATTTCGGTTATGCTTAATCCGAATTTGAGACTAATTCTTTGGTGTGGATTGCTTTGAGGAGTATATTTTGGATGCAAACTGCTACCTTTAACCATGTATGACTAGTCTCCATCTGTTTCTGGCAATTTATTATCTGCTATAATCTTTTTATGGATGTCTCTTATGGATGTTTCCTGAATTGTTTGGGAGTGATGTTTGTTGAATTAGTCTGGTTCTCAGGTTGCTAATACACATGCCAAATTGTTTGTGCAATTTGCCACCATCAGTTCTTTTGGGAGTGATGTTGTTTGTTTATAATGTTTTTTGCTGCCATTATAGCTAGCCCCAATTAGTTCTTGATTTATCCTAACTGAAGATGTCTCTTTATGTTATTTTTTTGGTTTGATTGAGTGCCAAATTCTTTGTGCAATTTGTCACAATTGTCTTGACTATCTTTTAAGTCTATACACTGCCAAATATGTAAAACATAAGCAAAAATCTGAAATAGTTGGTTCCAAAATGTGAAATATAAGCAACATTGAGTTATGAATCATGAAATACAGAAGCCACAGCTGGTTTTAAAATCTGGCAACTGAAAACAGAAACAACAGAAGCCACCGCTTATTGAATTCAGTTTTTGTCACAACTGTTTTGGGCCTTTGGCTACGTTTTTCTTAGTCTATTAGCTCAAATAATAGAGCAGTGTGTTATTAATACACATGATATAGATTCGAATTTCATATAGACTCTCTCTACACAACATATCTAAGAAACAAACAAAAACATTTCAGAAGCAATATTTCAGAAATAAATAGAAACATTTCAGTAGCTGAAAAAATGTGAAGAAATATTTCAGAAGCAATATGACAATAGCTGGAAAAATAGAAGCGATAATATGAAATTTGAGGATAATATGAAACAGAAGCACTCTGGGATAATAATCTGACATTTGAGATGATATGGAAAATAGAAGTAACAATCTGAAACAAACAGACTCAACAAAGTCTTCAAACTAAAATGCAATAGTTGAGAAAAAACAGAAAAATACACAAACATAGATTCGTTTTTCTTATTACTTCTTGGAACAAGTGTGACTATTATGGTTTCCTTCTCCACATGTTCTACAAAGTCTTTTACGCTTTTATTGCAGCTCCATTGCCAACTCCTTTCCTCCTTTGATTCATTTACCACATCCCTTCGTATGTACTTCACTAGGTGGAAAAATATCAACTACATTTGGAGCACTTGATTCGATGAATGACTCTAATTCGTGTATCTTGCTTCTGCTTATATTGTCCTGATGCTCATCTGGGTCTCCCAATCCCTTCATGCAAGTTGCGTACAACTAAAAAAACTCATCAAATTCTTCTGAATTTGTAGCTCTTCACTCCCTTAAACTACCCTAAAATTACCTATAAATATGCTACTTAACTATAGAAACATATCAAATGCAACCTTAAACTACCCTAAAATTACCTAGAATGCATATACGAAATATGCATTATCATCCCCCCCCTAAACCAATAATTTTCTTCCTCATCGAGCCACGAACTTGGATCATTGTAGCGTGCCATTTTTGGTCGAGTGTGAGGCTTGTTATCGTTACACAATGCTTTTTATAGGCTTCCATTAAACATCGAATTATATGTCGTTATACAACGTCATATTGCACGGTGTCATGCAATGTCGGAATGAACATTGTGTTAGGTTAGCCAAGCTCGATCGAACCCACTGGGCTCCCCTATTACAACATCCAATTGAACGTTATTTAAAACGTAGAATTCAACGTCCGTACAACGTCGAAATTTATTTTCCTATGGTATGTGATAATCTGTGACACAACATTGGATTCGACGGTTTGCTATAACGTTCAATTCAACGCTAATTTGTGGTGTATATAGAGTGCGCATTTCAAATATAAAAGGGCCCGAGCCATGCGGCCCACATAACACCCCTCAAACTTCATTTATTTGTGTGAGAACATCAAGCAAGCCAATCACGTCAGTCACCTCCTCTCACAACAAACGATTTGGGTCTGTGCTCTCAACGCGGTTGTGGCGGACCCACAAAGCGCACCCGCGTTGCGTTGTTCTAAATGGGCAGCTTAGCTATGTTCCCATTAGGCCATTACTAAATTTATGGTCGGAGTCGCTCTTTCCGGTTGGGGTACTGCCGTGAGTATGTGCACTTTTCCATGTTTTTGCACTCGTGTCGCATCTAGGTTCTCCATCGTTTTCTTTGCCGGAAGTCGTCTTGTATGGGTTGTTAGGGTTATCTTTCGTCTTTATTGATTTGTGTACTTTGTACGGTTTGTATTGACGGTTCCGTCTGCCGACTTGGTTAACCATCGAGTTCCAA
Source organism: Persicaria maculosa (assembly GCA_963922045.1). Classification (NCBI taxonomy): domain Eukaryota; kingdom Viridiplantae; phylum Streptophyta; class Magnoliopsida; order Caryophyllales; family Polygonaceae; genus Persicaria; species Persicaria maculosa. Next base: position 4,218,403 of record OY998251.1, read on the forward strand.
TTCCTGGACATTCCCAATTGAAATTGAAAGGGCCCTATTTTCTCTCTCTAGCTTTCCTTCACGTGATTGAATTTGTGTTTTGGGGATGAATCCAACATTCAACCCAGCTGTTGACTGTTGTGTTTACTGTCAGATTCAGATCACATGATCTTAAAGATGTTGAAATTGGGGGTATGGGTTTGGAATCGAGTTGAGCCCTGGTATGGGCTAAAACCCTTGCACCTCTGAATGTTTCATTATGATGTTTGCCTTTGCCATGATTGTCAATCATTTTGATTCGAATCATTAGTTGTAGATGGTAAGTTGACATGTTAGTTGAATTTGACTAATTGAACAAACCTGGTGAAAAGGGGTGGTATAAGAGCCGAATAGCTCGAGCTGGCTCATTTTCTAAACAAGTTAAGTATGAGCACATTTTTAAGCTCGGTTCAAAGCTCGACTCGCTCAATTTAAGCTCGAATTTTGTGAAATTTCTAAAATTTCCTTTAAATTACTATGATGTGAGCAGGGGTCTAGCTCGATCTCATTCATTTCCTAGACGAGCCGAATGAGTATAAGCACATTTTAAAGCTCGAGTCTAAATTTTTCGGCTCGAGCTCGACTCGTTTCTAAATGAGCTGAATATGAACAAATAATATTCGGCTCGCTCGGATCGAATAACAGCCCTACTGATGAATGCCGGGTGAATATGGCTAGTAGACAAGTCCCCATCACTTGTGGACTCTGTGTCAAACTCTGGTCCACTCCATTTTAGACCTTGGCTTTCCCTTTCTTGGCCGCAATACAAATTCCTTTCCTAATTTGTTTAGTCAAAAATAGGGGCTTCACAGTTCACACACACATAAAGGGGGTATGCTGAACTGAATCTCATAACTTTTCTATCTCTACATTCATCAAATGATGACACAAAGACTTACTCTGGTGTTCTTTCTGTTTCATTCTGCATTTTTCACCACCAATGTAAATGCAGAAACCACAGTGGATATCCAAGTTGAAGCCTTGAAGGCCTTCAAGGGGGCAATCACTAAAGATCCACTAGGCGCAATGGCGGATTGGATCGATACACACCACCATTGCAACTGGACAGGCGTTGCGTGCGATCATCCATCGTCTGGCAACGTGATCTCACTATCGCTTTCGCAGTACCAATTGGATGGACAGATATCCCCCTTCCTCGGCAACATCTCCAGCCTCCAGGTTCTTGATCTATCCTCAAACTCATTCTCTGGACACATTCCCCCTCAGCTTGGGGAATGTTCAATGCTTCAGCAATTGGTACTCAACACCAACTCCCTTTCCGGCCTGATTCCGCCTCAGCTAGGAAAACTTAGGAACCTGGAATTATTGGATTTGGGTATCAATTCTCTTAGTGGGAGCATCCCTGATGAGATCACCAATTGCACTTCTATGGTGCTTCTTGGCTTCGATGATAATCAACTCACAGGTACAATCCCGACAAGTATTGGAAACATGGCGAATCTCGTCGTGTTTGCAGCTTATAACAATCAATTGGTTGGGAGTATCCCGGCATCTATAGGGAAGCTTAAAGCACTGCAAACTCTAGCCCTTAACCAAAACCGTCTTACTGGCTTCATTCCTCCTGGGATAGGGAACTTGTCGGATTTACATGCTCTTCACCTGTTTGAAAACTCTCTTTCAGGAACAATTCCTCCTGAGCTGGGAAACTGTATGAACCTTAGCATTCTCGATCTTTACGAAAACCAGTTCACTGGGATCATTCCTGCTGAGCTGGGAAACTCTAAGAGCCTTGCCATTCTGAACCTGTACTCAAACCAGTTCACTGGGATCATTCCTCCTGAGCTCGGTGATTTAGTTGGCCTTACGGAACTTAGGTTGTATCGTAACAAATTGAGGTCTACCATTCCCTTAACTCTACTCAATTGTAAATCTTTGACACATCTGGAGCTGTCACAGAATGAGCTGACTGGAACGATACCTTCCGAAATAGGGTCTTTGGTTTCTTTAGAGTTCTTAGCGTTGCATTCCAACAACCTTACCGGCTCCATCCCTTCTTCCTTGACTGGTTTGATGAATCTAACATACTTGTCAGCTAGTTTCAATTTTCTTACAGGAGAGATTCCATCGAACATAGGCTCTCTAAGTAAGTTGTTGAACCTCACATTGAACGATAACCTGCTTAGCGGTATCCTGCCTCCTAGCATAGCCAACTGTACCAGTCTTCTTCAGATTGGTGTGGCTAATAATCGCTTGACAGGGACTCTTCCGAAAGGGTTGGGACGACTTTCAAATCTTACATTTTTCGCAGTTGGCCATAACGAAATGGTTGGTGACATCCCTGATGAGCTCTTCAATTGCACCAATCTCCTGATTCTAGACCTTGCTTGTAACAAATTCTCGGGGCCACTTAGTCCGAGAGTCGGTCAGCTCAGTAACCTCAACAAGTTCCAGGCATTTAGGAATTCTCTTACTGGGAATATCCCTCCTGAGATCAGTAAACTAAGCAGCTTACTCCTCCTGTATCTCGACAGAAATCAGTTCTCAGGCTTGATTCCTCCTCAAATAGCGAAACTCTCCCTTCTTCAAGGCCTCAGTTTGAATGATAATGCATACCAAGGTGCTGTTCCTGAGGGAATCTTTGGTATGCTGAATCTCACCCAACTTGAGCTGCAAAACAACAAACTCTCAGGTCCGCTTTCAAGCTCAATTTCCAAACTCGAGCGCCTCTCTATATTGAACCTGAGTGGAAACCTTTTCAGTGGCTCCATTCCGGAAAGCATGGGTAATCTTACCCGGCTTGTGTCGCTGGATCTTTCACACAACAATCTTGTTGGATCAATCCCGCGTTCCATGATAGCAAGCATGAAAAGTCTACAAGTGTATTTGAATCTTTCGTTTAACTCCTTGTCAGGATCCATTCCTGAAGAGTTTGGTATGCTTAAAATGGTTCAGTCCATTGACATCTCCAACAACAATTTCTCAGGCAGTATCCCATCCACACTTGGCAGCTGTAGAAACTTGTTCTCCCTTGATATGTCTGGAAATGTGCTTACAGGTGCAATTGATGGTGATTTCTTCACTCGGTTGGATATGCTTATGTACTTGAACCTTTCAAGGAACCATCTCGGAGGTCAGATTCCGCTGAGTGTTGCAAATCTCAAACATCTAAGCTCACTTGATCTTTCAGAGAATAGGTTTAGTGGCAGAATCCCAAACAACCTGAGCTCTCTTTTGAGTTTGAAGTATCTGAATCTTTGTTTCAATCAGCTTGAAGGTCCTGTTCCACAATCAGGTGTATTCATCAACTTGCCTGCCTCGAATTTGACCGGGAACAAGGCTCTGTGCGGAAACAAGTTCCTTGACCCGTGTAAACAACATGAAAACCAAAATGCTTCTCATGGGTTTTCAACCAAGGCATTGCTGATCTTCATACCTCTTTGTGTCATCGTTGTTCTCGCATCTTGTGTGCTCGCAGCTGTTGTTTACAAGCAATTCTTTCAAAGGAGAGCCAAAATGGATGTTGAGAAATCCGAGAGAGGTTCCAGTTTAGCAATGAAGCTGAGGCGATTTACATTCGAGGAATTACAAGTCGCTACTGACTCCTTCAGCGGGGACAAGGTGATTGGCACCAGCAAACTAAGTACCGTTTACAAGGCTAGATTGGAAGACGGTCAGATTGTAGCAATAAAGAAGCTCAATATTCTCGAGTTTGCTGCTGAATCTGACAAGTGCTTCCACAGAGAAGCCACCATCTTAAGCCAGCTGAGGCACAAAAGCCTTGTGAAGGTGACCGGCTACGCGTGGGAGAGCCGCAAGCTGAAAGCCTTGGTTCTGGAATACATGGACAACGGGAACTTGGACAGCATCATACATAACCCTTGTGTGGATGATCGGTTGATGTGGACGCTGTCAAGGAGAATAAGCCTTCTTGTCTCTGTTGCCGAGGGACTGGCTTACTTGCACTCTGGCTATGGCTTTCCCATCATTCACTGTGACCTCAAGCCTTCAAATATCCTCCTCGACAAACACTGGGAAGCTCACGTCACCGACTTTGGGACTGCTAGGATGCTGGATGCTGATAATATCCACCACGGATGCAGCATCTCCTCTGGATTCCAGGGCACAATTGGTTACATTGCACCAGGTACTACTCTCAGTCTGTCTTTAACTGCTTCCTTCTCCTTGCCCTTGTTTATTTATTCACTGCATACAACCTGCAATACATATATGTCATATGTTTCTGTCTTCCAGAATACGCATATATGAGGTCTGCTACGACCAAAGTAGACATCTTCAGCTTCGGGGTCGTAGTGATGGAGCTCATCACAGGAAGAAGGCCAACAGGCCTTGTCAGTGAGGATGGCTTGCCACTCACTCTACAGGCTCTTGTAAGGGACTCCCTAGTTGACGACGTCAAGCTACACAGTGTTGTTGATCCGTCTCTTGCGTCGAGTGTTACCGAACAACAGGTGGATGTGCTGATGCAGCTTCTCGAGCTGGGTGTGGCTTGCAGCAGTCTACATCCTGAGGACCGGCCCGACATCAATCAGGTTTTGGCTTTGCTTGTGAAGCTAAGCAAGAACTGTGAGGCTCCATTAACATCAACCATCCCGAGGACCGACACAAAGAGCTGAACTGCGCGGAGTTTGACTGCAACATTTAGCTGTGACTCTGTGAGATGTAAAACCATTTGGGTCTTAAGAGTTTGTGTGTTTCAGAGCAGCCAAATGCTGGCATTAAATTGCAGAATAATACGTTATTTAGGGTGAATTTAGATCGCATTCGATTGATAGTTCTTATAAGAGCTTTTAACAAACCGAACCCAAACTGAGTTCAAGCTATTCATTTGAACTAAAAGATCCATTTTATCCAAAGTGTACATCAGAAACATTATCAAATAGCATATGCTTACTGAATACCTTCTACTGTCAGTTCTTGATTGTACTGTACCCAAGGACCTTGTTGAGACCTGCACTGTCCATCACTGACCTTACCCTTTGAGATTCGTTCCAGTGCTTGCATTCTGCGTGTATATTTGATAACAATGTGTAATATCCCGAGTCTTTGGTTGGTGAATTTACAAGATCTTGCTCAATGGATCTGATCACATCAATTCGATGGTGTATTCTACATCCATTAAGAAGAGAACCCCAAGTGCTCACATCTGCAGGAAACGGCATTGACTTGATAATGCTGTATGCTCCATCAAGATCACCTGCGCGACTGAGAAGATCAACCAGGCATGACAAGTGTTCATTCTTTGGATCAATACCAAAATCTCGTGTCATCGAATTAAAAATTTTCTTTCCTTCTTCGACGTAACCTGCATGACTGCACCCTGATAACACGTTCAAGAAGGCAACTTCATTGGGCCTTGTTCCCGATTCCACCATTTGATTGAACAATGAGATCACTTCATTCACATGGCCATGTGATCCATGACCGGCAATCATGGCACTCCATGAAGCCACACTTCTTTCTTTCATGCTATCAAATACTCTTCTTGCCATGTTAATCTCCCCACACTTGGCATACATATCAGTTAAAGCCGTGTCAATGTACATATTCCTCATGTTGTGAATCATAACTTTGTGGTGCAGCCACTTCCCCTTCTGTAAATCCTCAAGGTTGGAGCAAGCTTGAATTGCAGTCAAGAAGGTCACCTTATTCATCTCAAGACGACTATTGTACATGTTCTCGAAAAGACTCATGGTTTCTGCTGAGTTACCCTTTCGAAGAAGGCAACACAACATAGAATTCCATGTCACAACACTCCCACCCTGAAACTGGTCAAATACCATTTTTGCTGAATCTGCCATTCCGACATGGGAGTACATATCAATCAAAGAATTATGAACATATTCATCGGACTCCCCAATTTTTATCACATGGCTATGAAGCTGACAACCGAGTTTCGAAGACGCATTGTCATTACACGCAGACAGAAGGATCGATAAGGTGAAAGAGTCCGGTGAAAATCCATTCATCTGCATCTCCTTATACATTACTAAAGCCTCATCTAGGAGGCCCTGACGGCCATGTACTGATATAAGCATGTTCCACAGTATTATGTTTTTCTCCTCTATCCTGAAAAATATGTTCTTGCTATCGGTTGCTCTTCCACATGCTACATAGTGATCCAAAAGAGCCGGTCCAACAAGTACAAAATCTGGGTCAATAGCTTTCCTGAGGACATAACAATGTCCTGCTTTTCCATATCTGAGCAAGCACAAAGCAGCACAAGAAGTAATAATGTTTGCCAAGGTCTTTGAATTTGGTTCCACTCTACATTCTTGCATCTTGATAAAGGTGTCTAGCGCGTCTTCATAGAAACCGTATTGATTGTAGCAGGAGATCATTAATGTCCATGAAGATATGCTCGTATCAGCTGAAGGTTGAAACAGCCTCTCAACTGTACACAGATCACCACACTTGACATACATCAAAAGTAGAGAATTCTCCAGTGACCCATCAATACTCGCAAGCTCTTGCCTCAAAACATAGCCATGGATGGACCTAGCCAAATCCCAACGACCCAGGTCGCCAGTTGCCTCAGCTACACTCAACACAGTGACAGAGTCGACACCAACCCGTTCACGAACCATCTCACAGAACAACCCCAATCCTTCACCTGCCTGTTCACTCTGCACATGAATCAGAATCATGGAGCTCCAAGAAACAACATCTCTCACAGGCATTTCATCGAACACCTTGCGAGCGCTTCCCGCACACCCAGTTTCCCCATACATCGACATCAGCGCGGTCTCAATAACATCATCTTTCTCAAACCCACATTTAACCACAGTCCCATGAACAGCCTCACCCGTCCTCAGATCCCCAATCCCAGCACAAGCCCTCAAAACTGATGGCAAAACATAGCCGCTAATCTCAACACCATGACCAACCATCCCGTTGTAGAGCGAAATTGATTCCTTGTAAGAGCCGTTCCAAATCAGGCACTTGACAAGCACACCCCACATGAAGGAATCGGGATCGGGGTACTTAGAAAACACGTTGTGGGCGTAGCGGAGATTACCAAATTCGGCATAGGATTCAATCAATTTGGTAGAGGCTTGTGGATTTCGGTGAAGACCGGTTACTAAGAGGTGGGCGTGGAGCTGGGTGAGGGATCTCAGAGTAGAGCAGGATCTGAACAACGGCATGTACAGTGTCATACTGATAATGGGTAGTTTTTGTTTGTGGCGACGATCTCTTCAGCTATTTGAACGCATTGCAAACGGGAGCGAGAGCGGGAAGACACCCACCTTTTAGGACCCGTTTGGCTGCTTGGGTCGACTTCAGTTCAATTTTGTATGTCAATTTAGTGCAAAAGAAATTAATTTTTTTTATTAGGATTTCGGGTTATTTAAGATTGTTGTTAGCTACTAGTATCAATTTCCTGTATTAGATTCATAATATTATTTGAAGTATAGTGTCATTTCTAATCAGATTGGTTTTCATATCATAAATATCGATAATAGTTTTGGGTTCGGTTAGGTTCGAATTATATATGTTTTCATCAACTTTAGACAACCATCCTTAGACCATCCACATCCAGGAGAGTCTATAATCCCATTTATACACTATCATTATACACTTATTTGTGTATACACTCCGTCTATATGTATGTTTGTCACATCCCATACTTCGTTTATAATATAATCCATCTAATTTATTTTTGTTACAAATAAATAAAATCTTAATTTTTCTTATATGATTTATTTATAAAATCACAATTTTATTATAGATGATTATATTTTTTTTATTACGCACATTTTGATATTTTAAAAAAACGAATCGGATATAATAGTAATATTTCACATAAAAATAAGAATTAAAATCGAATCTTCATAACTATGCCAATAAATCTATTGATATTTCACATCAAATCAAAATTGAATCTCGTCTTATTTATATGCCAACAAGTGTAGTGACAATTCATATCAAATCAAATCTTATATCTTGACCACTTTTGTAATTGTTAAATATAATTTTCACATATTTGATGAAATCCGTTTTTCGAGTTCCACAATTGGGCTCCGGGATCGAATGAACCACCGTCGATCGGGCTTACCTGGGGTGCGTAGCGGCCTTGTCACCCGCGCACCATTACATGTGCCGATCCGAGCCTGAGGCTAGTGTGGTCCATTGTCCTCCCTCGGACATCATCTATTGTCGTTGTCGCCCCCCTGCTGAGTCGAACGGACCCGCTTAGATAGGCTCGTAAAGCCCTATATTCTCGGCCTATGATCCTAGGAATAAATGGTTGACACATGTCACGTGAGACATGACAAGTGTCTATTGCATTGGGTGAGTGGGTTTTTCCACATCGAGCTTGGTAGCCTGCGGATATTCTCTAGGTACGGAACTTGTTGATTTTATACAAGTTATCCGCAGATGATTTCCTTTATTTGGGTGAGGTTCTATTTATATAGCGAGGAACCACTATTTATGCTTGTGTCTATTTATATTTATTTGTCGCATCATAAATAATACTACCTCTGTTTGGAAATATAAGTCTTTTACTATTCACGCACGCTTTTTTAGGATGATAAAAACTATATAAAATATCAATTTTTTTTATTAATTTTTTTTAATAATCTCATACTTCTTACTAATAAGTATAAGATTATTAAAAATAATAATAAATAAATTAATATTTTATATAGTTTTTATCATCATAAGAAAGCGTGTGCGTGAATAGTAAAGGACTTATATTTCCAAACGGATGTAGTATTATTTATATTTTGGTGCATCATCAATATTAAATTTCACCTTGCTTTTGTATAAATGTAATTCCTCACTCCATCTCCAAATCACAAATCTGAAATACACTTCAAACACATTAAAATTCATCCCTCTACACTTTTCTTTCCTCTTCACTGCCAAATTAACCATAGGTTCATCTCGAAGTCGGGAAGATGAGATCGATGCTATTTTAAACATATGAGAACTATCATGATGGGTGCAATGAGCATGCCGATAGAGCAAGATTCATCTATGGATGATGATTCAAGTTCTTCACAAGGTGGTCGCATTCGTCCACGGCGAAAATACACAAACTGCGAGAGAGAAGAAGGACATCTTAGGTTGATGAAGGATTATTTTGATCCCAACTCAACCTATGATGCTCGGATATTTCGAAGGCGATATCATATGCAACCTGCATTATTCAATCACATCATGAATGATGTGATGTCTCAAGATCCTTACTTTCAACGCACGAGAGATGCACTCAACCAATTGTCTCTTTCCCCACAACAAAAACTCACAAGTGTCTTGCGGTTGTTGGCGAATGGTTGTTCGGCATACTCGCTTAATGAGTATTGTCGAATGGGGGTGAACACATCACTACAGTGCTTGAGGAGAAATTTGAGAGCTGACTGGTAGTATTGAAATGAAGCAAATAACTACTGCTCTCATGCTCTGTATAAATTTGTTGGTGCCCATCCAAAATATTACCGTTGGGTATTTTGTTTGAAATTTTACCGTTGCAGATTGAAATTTTACTTTCAAAGCAATTTTTTTTGCTGACAGTAAAAAAGAAAAAGGGGGAAAGGTAAAAAGGTGATGCAATTAATTGTGGCAGAGGTGGGGCCCACCCTTTTTGCACTCTGCCAACACTGCTTGGGTATATGAACGGGGCTAGATTTTTTTAGCTTTTTTGACAGACCAAATACATGGAGTGTGAACTCATATTTTGGATAGGAGTGAATATTTTACTCCGTAACATTTTAGCATTGGGATGTGGATGGTTTTATAGAATAGTTTTGATATTTTAATGTGGGGTGGGCTTGGGACGGAAAAGGACAGGATTGAGTTCATCCCGCATCCCGTCCCGCGTATGTTTAGTTGGATGGAATTTATGGTTTTTTTGGGGGGACAATTACTTATATAACCTTCTAAACTTTATCAATTAGTTATATATTCCTCAAATCTTTAAAATAAGTTATTTATTCCTTAAATAATAAAATAATTTTTATAAATACAAATTACATTTTCTTTCTTAAAAATACAATTAAAATCACCTATTAACTGTGTACAAAAACAATTTGCAGATCACCTCTACAATGGCCTTAGATAATGTCCAATTTTTAATGGCAAAGTTAATAAGCAAACTTATGAAGCTGTGACAAAATTGAAAAACAGCTACAAAAATTGAAAGCGAACTCTCTGTCACAAGAGTGAAGAACTTTACTATTAAAAATTAACCTCAACATAAAACCTATATACTATTGGATCTAGATAAGGTCAATAAAGACTTTTATTGCGATAAAGAAGGAAACTACAACCTCTTTAATTAGATGAGACAATATTTGTAAATCTAAACAAAATGGAGGAATATGTATTAGGAAAGCAAAGGAAATCAACATAGCACTACAATTTAAACTATTGTGAAAAATTATTATAGAACCAGATAATATATGAGACGAAATAGTGAAACAAAAGTATCTAAAAGATTGGGAGGTGCAAGTGCGGTGCAACTCCACAACATCAGTCGGAAGAGAAATATCGAAGCCGATGCGCTGGCTAATTGGGCTATAAGAACCGGCTCTGTTTACTATGAATTCGATAAATGGCCCAAACCTTATAACTGAATATGGTTTTACAACTCCAATAAATATATAAGGGCATTAGCCCTCCTTCAGCACTAAAAAGAAAAAATATTGCAATCTTATACAACCGAAAAAAAGCCTTTTACATCTTGGTAATGGGCTAAACTCGTGTCCTTTTGGGAGTTTTTTGCTTCAGGACTTAAGTGACAAGTTGGGTACGAAAACACGATCAATTTTTTGCTCGATAATTGGCGTTTTGACACACCTCTTATGGAAATAGTCATTAATCAAAACTTGATAAATGAAACGACCAAAGTTAATGACTATATTTACCTATTACATCTTAGTAACCGAAACCAGGGGTTCTGTTCACTTGTGATTAGTTTACATGATCTTCTAATTATAAAGATTAATACAATCTCTATAGGTAGACTAGAACCTTTATTCAAATTGCTATCTGTTAAAGACAATATCCTAGACTATAAAGAAGATAATAAAATAAAGCAGGGTTATCCTACTACCATCCTCAACCCAAATGATCTCTACTTAAGCACAGTGAACCCAACAAAGGGCCATACCAATAGGCCACACTATAGCGATGTCCCATGAAAATCTGTTATTGGAATGTTAGGGGCTTAGCCCGCAAAAACATTTGGACTCAAATCGAGTCCATCTGTAAAACAGACAACATTCACATCCTAGCCCTAGCCGAAACTAAAACAAAAAATGAACCAAAAACTAATCTCTGGCGAAAAGCTGGCTTCGATCAAATGCATTACTGTCCAGCCATTGGCTTCTCAGGAGGAATTTGCCTTCTTTGGAAATCTACGCATCTACATAATGAAACCTTCGACATTATCCATTCAGAAGATAGATTTATCCATGCCAAATATGCTAACCACATGATTAAAGTCGAATTCCACATACTCTTTATATATGCGCCACCGAATCCCCAACAGAAATTGGCTTTCTGGAATAAAATCTCTACCATTATCAATGTTTATCCTGAACCCTTCATGATAATTGGAGATATGAATGAGATTACCTGTGATGCTGACAAGCTTGGAGGTCCCCCGGCCCAAACCCACAGGTTCCAAAGAATACAAAATTTCATTACCCAACACAACCTAATTGATTTACCAACCTTTGGTAATAAATTCACCTGGCGTCGAAAAAGATTTGGGCCTGATAACACGTTTGAGAAATTAGATAGAGTTCTAATTCATAGTAGTCTCATAAACACCTTTCCAAATCTTAGCACTAAGAACCACCCATTTACAACATCCGACCATTGCCACATATCCCTTGACCTCAAAGACAACCAAAGACCTAAACTACAACCCTTTAAATTCGAAATGGCATGGACTAAAAGAATAGATTATGAACTAATAGTCAAGCAAGCATGGAGAGTGGATACAGAAGGTTCTCCTCTTTTTAAATTAACCAGGAAGCTTTTAGAATTAAAAAAGAAGAGTAAACTCTGGTGCAAGAACACCCTAAATAACACCTTTCGCCAAATACAAACTCTAGAGAAAAAAGTGGAAAAAATTCAGGATAGCCTATACCAACACTATGATGACAACCTTGAACATAAGCATAAAAGACTCCTTAAAAAACACTCTGAATTAATCAATTTTCAGAAAACCTACTGGGGTCAGCGGGCCAAACGCACACATATAAAATCAATTGACACAAACACAAAGTACTTTCACCGAGTTGCATCAGGAAGAAGGAATAAAAATGTAATCAAAACTCTCCATAATTCGGAAGGGCAAGTTCTTACAAATGACAATGAGATAGGAAAAGAAATCAGGCGGGCTTTTCTAAAGCGTTTTGAGGAAACTGGCCACCATAACACAACCTCGGATCCTCTACATCTAATCTCCTCAGAGGTAAGTTCGGACGATAATGTTTGGCTTACGAGATCCATCTCGAATGAGGAAATCAAAAAAGCTGTGTTTTCACTAGCAAATGACAAATCACCAGGACCAGATGGTTTCCCTGCGGGATTTTTTAAAATCTACTGGCATATAGTAGGCCCCGCTGTTTTGAAGGCAATCAAAAGCTTTTTCAACAGCGGACATCAGCTGAGGCAAATAAACCACACATTTATCGCTCTTATACCTAAAAAGGATGATCCAACAACAACAAACCACTTTAGACCCATTAGTCTATGCAACACCCTCTACAAGATAATCTCCAAAATTCTTACAGAAAGACTTAAGAAAATAATACCAAAACTTATCCACCCTCTACAAAGTGCCTTTGTCTCCGGCAGAGCTATTCAAGACAACATTCTCATAGCACATGAAATCTTTCATTCATTTCATAACAAAAAGGGTAAATCTGGCTGGATGGCCATCAAATTGGACATGGAAAAGGCTTTTGATATGGTCTCCTGGAGTTTTCTTATTAAAATCCTAACAAAATTTGGATTTGACCCACTTTTCATTTCTTGGATTAAGGAATGTATAACCACGGTTACTTATTCAGTATTAGTCAACAATGAGCCCACAGAAATATTTTCGCCTACAAAAGGGCTTCGACAAGGAGACCCTCTATCCCCCTTCTTATTTATACTTATCACAGAAGTACTTGCTAGAGAACTACACACACATACTTTGAAATCAGACACTCAGATTGGTATCTCGGTTTGTAGAGGGAGCCCTAAGATTCCCTTTCTGGCTTTCGCTGACGACATCATCATCTTCTCTAACGCTAACGAAAAAGCGTGTGACCAAATCAACCAGATTCTGCAAACATATTGTAATGACTTTGGACAAAAAATCAACTTTCAAAAATCTTTATTCCAAACAACAACAAACATAACTACTGCAAATAAGAATATAATACGGACAAAATTGCAAATCCCCCATACCACTAATCTGCAATCTTATCTAGGGTGTCCAATCATCTCTGGAAAGGTCACAAAAGAATACATTTGACACCATTATTGACAGTACAAAAAATCAATTATCAAAATGGACAGCAAACTCTCTTTCCCAAGAAGGGAGAAGAACTCTTATTAAGAGCAATCTAGCTGCGAAACCCCTGCATCTAATGCAATGCTTTATGCTACCCGCATCGATACACAAGGAACTCGACAAAATAAATAAGAACTTTTTATGGAACAAAGGACCGCGCCACAAACCGCTTGTTAGTTGGTTTGACATCTGTAAATCTCGCACTAATGGAGGTTTAGGTCTCCGCAGTTCCGAAGATATGAACTCGGCCCTACAACTCAAACTACTTTGGAAAATCGTAGCGGAGCCAAACAATCCTTGGGTCACTATCATCACCCAAAAATATCTTAAAGAAACTCACCTACTTGAATACACAAAAAAGGGTAACGCCTCCTGGCAATGGACAAAGTTATCAAAACTAATCTCCCTCTTCAAGGAGGGCCTCCGGTGGAGTGTGGGAGATGGAAGAACCATAAACTTCTGGACGGACTCTTGGGTCAACCAAAAACCTCTAATACACCTAGCTGATAACACAGAAACAATAAACGCAGACCTTAAAGTGTCTTGGTTTATTACTTCAAACAAGCAATGGGACGGTCCAAGGTTACAGAATTATCTTAAAGACCATCTACACCAGGACCTAATCTCGGCTATCACACAAATCCCTATTCCAACCTCAACAATACAAGATAGGCTATATTGGCACCCTAGTAAAAATGGTTGGTTTTCGACAAGCTCTGCAATCCAATTAATCCATCAGAAAAAAAACCATGAACCTTCTGAACTAAAATGGATATGGAAACTACAAACACTCCCAAAAATTAAAGGTTTTTTATGGCGCATATCCAAAGACGGAATACCCACCTCTTGTAAATTGGCCTCTCGTGGCTGCGGTAATACAACCAACTGCCCTTCATGTGGCTTTAACACAGAAAACTTAAACCATGTACTACTCGACTGTCCAATCACCAAAGAAACTATCCAACTGTTTAATCCAAAAATAGCGCGATCCCTAACTAAATTCCATAACAGCTGCTTACCAGCCCATACTCTGCTTAACGAAATCAAATCCGAACTAACAACTAAAGACTTCACCTTGCTTGCTGTGGCTTGGTGGAGTATTTGGTATTTTCGAAATCAATCGCTCTTCAACAACTTAAAACCAGAACCAAAATCTATCAAAGCTTACATCACAGAACAACTACTTCTATGGGATGTCTCGGGGAATGAGGAACCCAATATGACAAACCCCTCAAATAAGACCTCACCAAAACCTAAGAAACGACCTATAACCAAATGGAAGAAACCACCAGAAAATCACCTTAAGATAAATTTTGATGGAGCACTTTCAACATCCAGAACTGGTAGTTATGGATTTATTATCCGCAATCATGATGGATTTGTTATCCACGCCGAGGCTGGACCCTCCCCTTTTGGGACCGTGTTCGGGTGTGAGAGTTTTGCACTCTGGCAAGGTCTCAAGAAAGCTGCTGACTTAAACATACAAAATATCATCGTTGAAGGTGATAACATCTCGGTTATCAATTGCCTAAAGCTAGCTGGAACATGTCCCTGGGAAGCTGAAATCATCATCTCTGATTGCCTCCTTCTTCTCAAACATTTCCGTATTGTGGTGGTTTCCCACGTTTACAGAGAGGCCAATCGAGTTGCGGACCTTTTATCCCACTACAGGTCCCCCTATTCTCACTCGAGCTTGCCTCCTGATCGATCCCTGATCGATCTCGTCCATTTGGACGCGCTTGGTTAAACGCCTCTGGTGTTCTAACCAAATTCTTATCGGTTCAAAAAAAAAAAAAAAAGACAAAAAAAAAAGATTGAGACAAGATAATTAGGGAACTAAGAAACCGTCTAAAATCAAGACATACTTGACATAATAACAAATACTACCTTCGTCCAAAAATACATTGCCTTTACTATTCACGCACGCTTTTTTAAGAAGGTAAAAACTATATAAAATATTAACTTTTTTATTAATTTTTTTTAATAATTACAAACTTATTGATAATAAGTTTATAAGTTTGTAATTATTAAAAAAAATTAATATTTTATATAGTTTTTAACTCCTAAAAAAGCGTGCATGAATAGTAAAAGTCCATGTATTTTTAGACGGAGGGAGTATTATGATCTCAACTAATAGTATCATGAATAGATTGTATTGGAGACCGAGTCCTAACAGATGGTTTTCTACAAAATTTTATATCAACTTACTTCACAAAAGGAAAGGTTACTCCAAATTCGATCTTGATTGGATATGGAACTTAGCCTGCACTCCCAAAATTAAGCACATCTTATGGAGGACCTCACAGGAGGAACAACAAAAGAAAACTTAGAAAAATGAAGAATTGTAATTCTACATGTGAATTCTGTAACCACCATTGTTAAGGGAAGTTGGTGGAATAATCTAAGGAGCACGAGACTGTGGAACATTTACGGCTAGTATGCCCGTATATACAAGCGGTCCTTGAGGATAATCGCTTGGATACACATCAACTATAGACATCATTCCCTCAATGCAAACTAATGACTTCTTGTGCCTTGTGTACTTCACTTGAAACGCTCAATTAGGTGTTAAAGGGCCACATTGTGTGTGTTCAACTAAACTTAAAGATAATAGATGGCTAAGTTTGATTGTGTTTAAGAGAGTATACCCATTTTGTAATTAGGTTGGTTTCGGGTATAGTTTTTGGCTTTCATTGGGTTGGTTTGAGAGTGAGTGATCTCATGTATTGTTTTGGCTACTGGATGCCTTGTAAAGACTAAAGACCGACCACTGTGCATTGGGTTGGTTTGAGAGAGTGAGTGATCTCATGTGTGTGTATTTTATATATATATATGGTAGGGTTCAAGTGAGAAGAATATGGTCCGGTGAGAAGGAAAGTAGTAAATTGGTTGGTCGGATTTATTAAAATAAGAACTAAAAAAATTAGGACGGATACCCCCCTCACGCGCTTATGTTCTCACCCTTTTTTCCGTCTCTTTCCTTCTTCCAGATGCCCGTCTCTTTCCTTCTTCGCCCTCCTCCTTCCTCCGCCGCACTCTCGCCAGATTTCGACCTCTGCAACTCTTCGATCTATCCCTCCCTCGGTCACGGCGATGGCTCTCCGATCTCTCCCTCCCTTTCTTGTAGATCTTCCAGATCTCGCTCTTCGATCTTCCAGATCTTTCCAGATCTCCCTCGGTCATGGCGATGGCTCTCCGATCTTTCCGATCTTCTAGATCTCGCTCCGCTTCCATGGAGATCTTCCAGATCTGCTCCCTTCTTTCGTCGTAGTATCCACTATCTCCGAGCACCCGTCATCGTCTAGTCTTCTGGAGGCCCGGCCACATCACCCTCACCGATTTCGACCTCTCCCACCAACAAGTAGCAGTGGAGCCCCCTGAACACGCTCCTCCCGTCGACGCTTTCGATTCCGGAGCTCCAATTGGAGGTCGGAGTCGCGAACGTGGCGGTCTAGGATAGCGGAGATGGAATCGAGGTCGAGTATAGAGGTTGTCGTCGGAGGGGGAAGTAGACTGGCACTTGATGGCGAGATCGATGACGGAGGAGAGAGTGGTGGAGACAACGGAGATTGGTGATGATCGAGGAGGGAGGCCTACTTCAATTCCTTCACTTTCCCGGGTTCTCAAGAGGAGCAACTGCTCATTTCGAAGGGGTGATCGACGGATTGAGACAAAATCAATCTCTAATTTGGGGACGACTACACGAACTTGCCTTCGGGATCCTCCAACGGGATAGCCTGTGTTCGCCGCGCCCGCCGCGACTTCGTCCTCCTCAACATGTTCAACCGAACTTCCCTCATTGTCGTCGCCCCTGCAGTCATTGGTCATTGAATTTGATCCCAGAACCTCAAGTTCACTCCTTTGTTGTTGTTTCTTTCTAATTATTTAATGCTCTATTGGGGTTTTAAAAAAAATAAAATAAAAGGTTTTCTATTTCATTCTTCTTAGATTGAAATTGCATACCAGTTCATTTGCAAATTATCTTTGTATATAATGTTGATATGTAACTAGTAATCTTGAATGATTTAATACTTTTTTTTTGAATGCTTAAATATTGAACTATACCAAGTGGTTTAGGAATTTTATACCAAGTGGTTCAATGAGTAAATAGAAATTTGTTCAGTGAATAAATAGGTTAGTTCAGTGACTAAATAGAGGTTGGTTCAATGACTAAATAGAGATTGGTTCAGTGAATAAATAGAGGTTGGTTCAGTAACTAAATAGAGGTTGGTTCAGTGACTAAATAGAGAGTGGTTCAGTGACTAAATAGAGGTTGGTTCAGTGACTAAATAGAGGTTAGTTCGGTGAATAAATAGATTGGTTCAGTGACTTAATAGAGGTTAGTTCAGTGAATAAATAGATTGGTTCAGTGACTAAATAGAGGTTGGTTCAGTAACTAAATAGAGGTTGGTTCAGTGACTAAATAGAGAGTGGTTCAGTGACTAAAGAGAGAGTGGTTCAGTGACTAAAGGGAGGTTGGTTCAGTGACTAAATAGAGGTTAGTTCAGTGAATAAATAGATTGGTTCAGTGACTTAATAGAGGTTGGTTCAGCGACTAAATAGATGTTGGTTCGGTGACTAAATGAGGTTGGTTCAGTGGCTAAATAGAGAGTGGTTCAGTGACTAAAGAGAGGTTGGTTCAGTGATTAAATAGAGGTTAGTTCAGTGAATAAATAGATTGGTTCAGTGACTTAATAGAGGTTGGTTCAGCGACTAAATAGATGTTGGTTCGGTGACTAAATGAGGTTGGTTCAGTGGCTAAATAGAGAGTGGTTCAGTGACTAAAGAGAGGTTGGTTCAGTGATTAAATAGAGGTTAATTCAGTGAATAAATAGATTGGTTCAGTGACTTAATAGAGGTTGGTTCAGCGACTAAATAGATGTTGGTTCGGTAACTAAATGAGGTTGGTTCAGTGACTAAATAGAGTTTGGTTCGGTGACTAAATATAGGTTGGTTCAGTGACTAAAAAGAGGTTGATCAAATAAATAGAGATCAAGTAGTGTTTTATCAAATAAATAATATTGGTTCATGAAACATTTTATTTTAAAATAAATAAATAAATAATTAAAAATAAATATTAAAATAAATATATTAATATGTATCTTAATGTATAGTTAATAAATTTACGTGAAAACATTTTAATTATAATTAGAAAAATATATATATTAAAAGTTGTAAAATCGATTTTGAGACATTTCTTTAACTAATAAATATTAGTAGATGCAACAAATGACAAAAGATACTAACTGGTACAATGGTTAAGGTGCTGTGTAGGCGTGTAGCTATACCAAAGGTCACAGGTTCAAGCCCCAGTGCTCGCAACTATCCGGTTTTTTAATTCTTTGGCTAGGCGCGTGTGTTGCAAGCGCGTGGGGTGCGACTGGGGGAGCAGGGGAGCGCGCTGGGCCTGGTTGGTGGACGCGTTTTTTTTGACATAAATTTATATTATTTTAATCCGTTTGGACCAATCAAATCACTTCTTTCCTTCTCACTTTTGGTGACCTTTGCACCTGAATATATATATATATATATATATATATATATATACAATGAGCGTTCTTATGACGAAGTTCTTTATATTGTAGCTGGATACTAATGCCTAACAATTTTACAGAAAATTCAAGGAAAAAGAGACATACAACCTCAAAGTCAAAAAGATGTCGAGCACAGGCCAGGAAGACGCAGAATGGAAAATCAAGGAGATCCTTGAGGAAAAACCTTGCAGGAGCACAATGGGAAAACTGTGCAAGAAAATAATCTCTATTGCTAACCAAGATTGTCCTATTTGCATTAAGTTCACCAAGCCTATAACATTGTAGCTCGCCTTTGAATTCTGCCAGCCCTGCCATAGATGTGCCTTTCTTTAAGCTGTACTCTGGGGTATAAATCACTAGAGCTAATCCCAGTAAACAATTCCTTTCTGCTAACCCAGAAGCCCAGCAAGCATTAAACCAGGATCAGTAGTTGAAGATGGTGTTTGTGGTGCCGGTGGGCTCATAGGTTGGGCTGGAGGTAAAGCTGCTACTGGAGCAGATGCTGGCATGGAAGCCGCGCTGGGAGCCACAGGTATAGGCACAAGAAGTTCCTTGATGAATTCCTTGAGCCTGCAGCCCAAACATAAATGAGCACAATTTTCAAGTTTAAGAAGTAAATTATAGACAATTGTTGGGCTGAGAAAGCATTACTCGTAGGTTAATGTGGGATTTCCTGATGCTGCTGTCATTCTCAGCTGGGTTCTGTCAGCTGGATCCGTTTCTATTCTTACCTGTTACAAGACATTGCCACAGTACCCAAAGCATGAAATCGAGATGCAAGGGGTTCAAGCTTTATTATCCCATGTCCCAATTTGATCAATTACATTAAAAATTGCAAGCATGCGAATGGATAATATGCTGGAGTCAAGTTCAAAGTTCTATACCAAGCACAGCATTGTCCTAGTAGCCTCGGAAAAGAATGTGGTGCATGCTACTAAATTATTTGGATTTGGATCCTGAAACGCAAACAGAAACGTTAACACGCCCATTCATTTAGAATTTGCAAACATGAGGGTATTTTATGCAGTTGGCACTTACTAGTCCTGGAGAAACCATTAGCCTATAGCTGTTGAGTAGATTTGACATTTCAGGGATTGACATTGGCCTGACACCTCTAACCTGTGCCATCATAATGTAAAAGCAGAACATAAAATGAGGGATGCAAGTAATTTGGTGTATGCATCTTGAAAAGACAACTAATTGTTGGATATATGCAACTTGAGGAAGCATTGGCTATTCAACATGGGAGGACACAATTTGAAGCTGATCAAAAAAGGCATCAAATCTCACAAAAGCATGTGAACTTTTATTTTTTATTAGCAAAACGATCATCTAATCAAAGTCAACAAAACAATGTTTCCCAGCCCAAGAAGAATTAGTGCATAGAATGAAGACACATATAAAGTCATTTTTTACTTGTATCCATGTGTCTTGAGAGTTGAGACTCTTGACCCACACATAGGTATTTTGTAACATTGGTAGATTTATTTGGGTTTGAACAAGGCCAAATGGATCTTTGTACTGGGGTGCGGCCTGACTATATATATATATAACGGATCTTTGTATGTTGCCCTGGGGTATGGCCTGACTACATGCATATGAGAGGCGCTGCGTGCATACCACTTCCTGAAGTTTCAAGGGAGGTCCTGAAAGGGATCTCCATTGTGCGAAAAACTCCTCTGCAGAAACTGATATAGGATGTAGAAATTTATTTAGCACTGCAGGAAGCCGGAGTTTGACATTGACCTGTGAAATGTGGAGCAAAACACATATATTACGCATTCTTATATGTCTAGATAAGTTTTATATTTAAGGCCAGAGAGTTACCAAGGAGGTTGCAAACTTGTATGAGAAGTCAAGCACAGCAACATCCCTACTGGGTTGGAGATTAACAACTTCAAGAGGGCATTGGACCTGCATCATGATGCATAAACAGACAAAGCACATAAATTTTAGGAAGTCAGACTTGCAAAGATCTGGGGTATAGTGGCAAGTCATGATTGAGATCCACCCATCTCGCATGTTAAAGAGGTATATCAGCTCAGATTCACCTGAGCACGTGGAGGAATAGTATCTGGTACTTGTGAAAATTCCATCTTGAGATGGGCAGGGGGCAATATAAGAGCTCGAACTGAAACTAAAGGAGAAGTGTTCTTATTTCCAAGAAAAAGCACAAGCCGGCCTTGATGCAATTGCCACTGTGCTTTTATTCCAATCTGGAAATGAATATGGAAGAATGTCACTGAAAATGGTCAAAGCTACATCCCAAGTTCTCACTTGAATTCATTCAAGCTGATGCTAAAAACTGCAAAAAAACTGGCGCAGGATTACAAACCTGCATGTAAGGGTCCTCATATAGAACACCACTATCCATGAGGCATAATCTCTGAAATCTTTCAGCAATGTTTCCAACTGGCTGTACAAAAAACAAGACATTTAGTTAGGAAACATAGCCCATTATCAATATGCCACACTCAACATCCCACCTCCCCTCCCGTTGGAAAGGAAAAAAAATAAATAATCAACGAGAGAAGTCACATCTAGCAATGTTATATAAATGCATAAAGAATGTTCTTGATTCATATCCTCAAACAAGAGACTGTGGGAGTAACAAAGTGGGTAGTATAGCTTCTCTGTGACAATGAAGCACAGAGGATAGTGAAGTACCTTGTGAAATACATTTTATGATTGCGTCATTGTGAAGACTAGCCTTTATCTGTGATTTTTATTCATCGTTTGATTAGATGGATACATGGATTAAATCCATCTTCATGTATCATACCTTGATTGCAAGAGCATCAAATTATTTCTCACAACATTATTATCTTCTAACGTTTTTACCACAATAAATCCACAAATGATTTACTAGGCTGAACATTAGAATGATCTACGACATTCATCAGACTAACCAATATGTCTTCATTCACCATCCTCCCATCAAGTATCTCTCATTTACCTTGTTATATCTATCCCAATTATGTCAATGCATCACTCGCTACAAGGCCATTGTCCTGTAGACGTTATCCAGTATAAAGTTTTTCCTCCGCGGCTGAGCCTAAATATTGAACCACTAGCACAGCATGCCTCATCCAAAAAGACAACTTACCCCACCCCCAAAACCCATCAGGTAGTATGAATTACGGAGTATCATTTTAGAAATAGTCATTACATGAGGAAACAATAGGATATCAAGATAAACTGAAGAACAAGGGATATACAGATTTATTGAAGCATTGAACTCTGCCATGGAATTTCACAAATGGAAACAACTTCCAAAAAGCACCCAAAACTACTGAGTGGATATATTGAGCGTTGGATGTTCTCTTGATACCAGACTACCAAAACTATGACTAACAATAGTATTATATAGGCGCAGTGCATAAGGAATTAAAAAAATCAGAATCTAAAATGAGTATAGTTTTGGGAGGTGGGGTTAAGTGTACAAAACATATTACCTGAACTGTGCTTGTTTGCTCTTCTACAGGTGTAAGTGCTAGAGCATCACTTGATTCTGAAACGCTTTCCTGCCCAGATGTTATTGCTTGTTCTGATTGTAGAGAAGCACTCTCTGGTCCTTCAATAGCAAGTGGGCTCAGAAGATCTCCTAGGGCATCTGGAGAGAGAGCGGCATTCTGTGATCCTTCAGTAGCAGTGCCATTCCGATTCGCCGATCGATGGTCTGTCGAACTCTGAAAAGGTGGAGATGTCAATCAAAATGTCAATTTTCCAAAACAACTATACTTGATTGAAGGCTTCCACTATAATCGAAAGCTTGTAGAACTGGCTTAAAACAGAAATTATGAAAGGTGATCTTACGACATTATTGCTAAAACTGGGCACTTTCACTGGACCAGGTTGGGGGGATGCTCCATTGGTCGGATAAGGGTCGGAAACAACCAATGCAGTTGATACCTGTTGTTGGGCCCGTAACTTGATTGCGCTTTGTTCAGCAGTATCAACTTCAGCATCCTCAGCTTTCTTGATCAATGCAGACTAAACCCAAATAAATGGGAACAAAAATGAGAAGCTCCATCTAATGTGTTTTTTTTATGGTTTTAACGTCTTTTCATCAGATGGCAATGCAGGTGTACAATTAAACAGTAAGTACAATTGAGTTTCATCAACTTCCAATGGACAGAAGACAAAACAAAAGTTAGAGGCACCTTGTCTTTAGTCTTTTTCTTTGATTTTTTTTGGAGGGGGGATGATAACATTTTATGGACATAGATTATATGGATATGCAAACCGAAAAAATTAGACAACATACCTCACGATCAGGAAACTTTGGCATTTCAGCCAATACATCCATCAAAGCAGGGCCTCTTCTACTCAAAGCTAGATATTCAGTTGCACGTTGCTGAATCTCAGCATCAATACAACTCTCATATCTGAAAACAAAGGAACTTGCTAGAAATTCATAATGTATCAACTCATCCAAAATATCAAGAGTGCATTAAAATAGTATCAGTACTACAAGAAAACAGAATAAATCTCACTTCTGAAAGACTGCCCAAATTTGATTTTGGAGCTCCTGGTCAGCCAACTGAGTATGCATCAATATCTTGGCATAGGAGGAGAGAAGAATTGGAATGGTGGAGGTCCTGCAAGTTTAAATCCATCAATATTCTGATAGTGGCTTCAACATACGATACAACAGGCAGATACAAGTAATTTGGTGAGTGCTCTTACGAAACCGTTGGAAGTTTCTCATGTATATGTCTAAAAAGTTCCTTTGGGCTGCATCCAGGACGCCTAGCCAGAAGATGTCCAAATTCTCCAAGTATGTAAGCACTAACCTGTGGCAGAAAGAAACGATGATACATTAACTGATAAACAAGTTAAATGTATATATGCTAGGTATCCTGTTATTTTCACAAATATTTTGTAAAAGGCTTGTTGCATTCTTTTGCCAAGGAGAGTCATCTCCCTTGGTGTTTTTAGTGAAAGTCGTCCATGGGGTTGCTTGTCCTTGGGTGTTTCAAATCTGGTGCGTGCTTGTGTATTTTACTGATCTAACTTTTTATCTTATCATATAAACTCTTTGAACAGTATGACTCTGAAGGGTTGATATTTAAATCAGTTTCAAAGGCTTTTCCAGTGCGTTGCTACTACATGCCAGAATATAAAGGGAAACCCCCACAGATTAGAATAGGTTCTTATGCAGAGAAATCTAACAGGCAACATTATGGTTGGCAATGCAGCCATGAGTCTTATATTAATTTTATAAATATCCAGATAATTAGGTAAAAGAAACAAAACTAGTTGTAAAGAACACCCTCACAGATTAGAATAGGTCCTTATGCAGAGAAATCTCCGCATATCATAATGAGGTAAAAGAAAAAAAAAAACTAGTTGTTGCCCTCAATGATTAAAATAGGTTCTTATACAGAGAAATCTTTGACATTCAACAGTAACCATTATGGTATGGTAGTGTAGCCATGAGATAATGGGGTAAAAGAAACAAAACTAGTTGTAAAGAACACCAACACATTGAAGAAAAATCTGTGATAAAAGAAGATTATGCTATACCCACTTTGACCATTGTCTCATGTATGGCAGATTTGTCGAGATACTCCATGGCCTTTACTGCTGCATAAGGCTGAACTAATGTGTTAGCAAAAGCATGAATGGCGATTAACAGATAACAACACCACTTCTGTTAAGATAGAGCAGAAAATTAGCTCACCTGAAGATCTTCATTATTAGTAACAAATTGCACCACTCGGAACCATATGTCGTCACTCACAAAATCACCTGCTTTATCAATTAGCTGTAGGATCACATCAACATACCTGCATAAGAAACAGAGGTTAAATTTATATTTAATTTTCACACTAATCAATTTTTCTTTTGAGAGTACTTTTTGTACAAGGACTGCTGCATGTCCCATGGGAAACACTGCTGTTTTGGAGTTTACGAGGAACATAAATTTTATCTATCCTAACCCTGCCTTCTAAGTTCCACCCCAACCCACCAAAAAGAAGTGCTAGATTGGGCTAGGCATGTCAATTTACAACAATCTTTCCCAAAAAATATTTGCATAATAGTTAGCCACTAGTTTTATTACCCACGTTATACACGGTTTGTTGATAAAAATAAAAACTATTTGCATAATAGTTAGCCACCAGATTGCATCAAAATACGACATATAAGGGACACTGATCAAAAGACAACATATGGATTTCAGGTCTGTGTTTTAGTATATGTATATAGAATCATAGATAGATGTTCAACTATCTGCCACAAATTTCTCAAATACACAGCACATGTAGAGTAAAATCAATTCTTTCAATACCATATAGAAAGATTTCCAAATGTCTCATGTAACTACAATTAGGAAGGAGACAGTAACCTTACCATGACAAATCAGGGGCAAACTTCTCTGCAAGAATGGCTGCTTTGAGTGACAATTCTTCCCGCATAGCAAATTCCGCTGTACTGAGATACTGATTTTAGACAAGAATCAACAATAATTTGTTAATCTGTAATTGTTGCAACTTTTTCTTTAACACATTTGACACTTGTTTCTGTCAATAACTAAATCAGAGATGAAGAATTCTTCCCGCATAGCAAAGTCCGCTGCACTGAGATACTAATTTTAGAAAAGCATTGCAACATTTTACTTTAACACATTTGACATTTGTTTCTGTCAATAACCGACTCAGAGATGAACAAGCTTTCCTAGATGTAGTTAATTATTCCAATGAGACTAAACATTAAAGCATACCTGCAACAACTCATCAACAATGTCCTTGGCATTAGAAACATCACACATACCATACAGCAAATCAAGAGCACGTCTTCGAATGCTGGCAAGACAAACAATTACAACTATTATGTACCTGCTAAATAGAATCCTTTCCCTCTTAAGCCAAAAAGAGGGAAATCAGAATTTTAACAAGTTTTATGACTCTTGGGTCAGACAATATTTTCACATGTGCAGCCAATGGGCGTTGAGTAAATCCTAGAGGTCGAATAATGCAGGGGGAAGAACCAAAGAAGTGGAAAGCATATTGTAGGAAAACAAGCTTTACAGGTTTGAAAAGAAAGTATGTAACATTGTTCTAAAAGACACTAGGCAGCTAGGCGGCAATCCCTTGTCTAGCGCCTAGGCAGATTAGAACTTTTTTGGTTATTTTCTTGTATTTTGGGCCTTAGGATTTGTTTATAATCCATATACACTAAACACTCCGCCCAGGACAAAATCTAGGCAGCGACCCACCCCCACCCCCTTCTCCCCCCAAATGCCTAGGTGGGCCTGTGTGCCGATTTTTAGAACACTAATGTACCAGCTAAAAAGAGCCCTTTCCATCTTCGCAAAAAGAAGGGAAAATCGGAATGTTAACAAGTTCCATTATCATTGGGTTAGATAGACATTTTGGCACGTCTAGGAAATGTGTGTTGAGTAAATCCTTGAATTTGGGTACTGCAGGAAAACAAGTGCAGGCAATACTAGAGGAAAGCAAGCTTTACAGGTTTGATAAATTCCCTTATGACCCAAAGTAATACTTATCAATCTTCACTATTAAGAGGACGAACAAAAGAAAGGAAAAAAAAAATTGTAACACAAGGCATAAGAAAATATGAAAGCAGAGAAGCTTAACCTTATGTCTGGATCCTTCAATGACGTGATGATTTGAGCTTGATGTCTTTTAATGATGTCATGCACATCTGTAACCATCAACATCCTCGCCATGTTCTCCTGCATCAGACAAATAGAGATTTTAACACTTTCCAGTAACAATATATAAACTTGCTTCAATCTAGTTGAATTGTTATATAAAACTAGAGTGGCAAGAACCTATAACTTTCGAGATTTAGGGACTTACCAACCCAAGGTACCGAATATTTGGCTCACGAACAGCAATGAATTTTCCGAGCAAGGCAACACATTGAGACATCATCTCCTTCTCAGCATCAAGATGCATGACCTATGAGACAACAAGCGCTCAAGAACCTTCAATAAATGGCATTCACTGATCTTGACACAACGAAAACCATTCCAAATGACACAGAAGTATGTCATGCTACAGGAGCAAAAGGAGTAGTGAAACACAAGGGGAGAGTTGAGGCAGCAAGAGACTCTTCTCCCTTAACCAAATGTCTTGTGTTGGAGCCCTAAGAATGGAGCACATTGGGACCTGTGAGGGAGCACTTTACCCATTATTGGTGGTACCCAACATGAGGTGGGCCACCATGCATTCGTACCAATGAAAAAAGATTGGTGAAAGATTTTATTGACCTTAGAGAATATAAGATATTGGGACAGAACGTCAAAGTAAAATTCTATTTTTATCAATTGTCTTGGCATTTTCTTTCAACATGTGTTCTGGTGGAACTATGTGCACTTAGGAATGACTAATCTTTAAACAAATAAAATAAATTAACATGAATATGCAGATTATTGCAATTGAAGGGCAGACGTGATCTGTAAAGAAGAAGATTGTGGCAATACAGCTATCCTCACAATGTATGCCAGTTCACCATTTCATTGCTTGTTTGTTTAAGTTAAAAAAACACTGAATGTGATAACATTTCAGAATATGGATTTGCTCTTTCCATCTATGTGTAGCAAACACCAAAGACAAGGATGCAGCTGACACAACATGAGCCTAACCAAGGCATAGTTGAATTCAATGGGAAAGCAAGCAATAACTTCAAAAGTTGCCGGTTCTTCCAAAAGTACCAATTAAACCACAATTAATAGCTGCTTGATTCCAGCAAAAAATAAAGCCCATAGGTGACTAACTGTTAAGTGGAGCGTACATGTCCACAAAAGTTGTGTGGTTACTACTTATCAGAAAAGAAAAGAAAAAAAAAACTTATTTCGTTTGTAACAATCAGAACTATTCCCACAAGGGAATGGAATATCAGACTCGGGATTCTCTACCATTTAAGTCGTTTAAGAAAGTTAAAGTTGCAACAAAGCTCGTGATCACAGATTCATTTCTAGAGGAGCCCAGCAGCATCTAAGGATTGGAGTCGGGATTAAAGAAAGTACAAAAGTAGTACCAACAAGTAGCTTGGCAGACTTACAAGAGCTAGGGCTTCAAACAGCACAGCATGAGAAGCATTGTTCTTGTTTACATTTTTCACAACATCTGTTCCCATTATTATCCGTTGCAAAACCTAGAAACATAGTCATCTAGTCATAAAACAGGAAATTGTTGAAAGTGGAGTATGCATAAACAGCAAGAACAATGCACACCTCAAATAGTGATCTTCTCGTATTTGGATCCTCTATAGTGGGAAAATATTGAAGGACTCTCATTGTCTTAACCTGCAGAAGACTGACAATCAAGTAAGCAAAATATCTGCCAAAATCAAGTATATTTACATCTTAATTTAATTAAGAAAACCAGACCAGGCACCTAAAGATTCACCTCATCCTTTAAAAGTAATATGGGAAGATAAAGAAATGACACAAGTAATTTAAGCACAAAATAAGCCTCTCACCCATAAAAACGCCTAGCCCCCATGTGGGGGGACAGGGACCAAAAGCAAGAAAGGTGTCAAAGAAACAACTCAGCTAAACCGTGAAGGTATTCAACCAAAGTAACTCTTACTCAAACTACATTTTTTAGATCAAACAATTTTATACAGCAACTAAACAAGGGTTATTACATATTGCTGTTCAACTCTACAAGCAGCCAAGCAGGGGATCTTAGTTGTATAGACAGGGGGAAATGACACAAACCTGGAGCCAGGGAGATGGGATTCCATAGTATGTGTACTCGGCCGGAACATCTTGGTTTCTAGCCAGCCTTTCTAGAATCTTGACACATTTTGGAACACAGCTCCAATAAGCATCATGATTATTTGATACTAAAGCAACCAGTAAGCTCATTGAAGATGTTAGAACACCCAAAGCACGTTCATCCAACAGTTGTGCCATACGATCAGCCCTAGTGTATATTGAAAGGGATGACAGAATGAATTAAGCAAGCAGGAGTCAATAGATCAAGAAAGACACTAGCCATACGAGAAACTGTTCTGGCATACCAGCCATCTACATTTACAGCATCTGGATTTTTTCTATACAAGCGAAGTAGACACAATGCAGCCTTTTTTCTCACCAATGGTCTGCAGCTACTTGACATCTGAAATCAATGCAACAATTAGCATTTATATTCGTTCAAAGTAACCAAAAAGTGCAACAAGATTTTCTCATAGCTCTTACCAGCAATCTCTGAACATCAGGGGCTAAAGATTCCGCAAATTCCCTCCCACCAATATTTCCAACCTGTAAATGATAGATTCCGAGATAATGGAATGGAACAGCTAGAGCAGAACTATACATTTGATGTTTGAAGCATGCAAGATACACAAGGGCAAAAGGAGGACCTAAGGGATGGATTTGACTAGGTAAGAAAGAGAAATATTGTGCAGTAAGGATCTTCTATAAAATTGTAATAATAAGAGCCTGTTTGATATCCATAATAATGAGATATGAGGTGTTCAGTATGAGGTAGAGGTATGGTGTTTTGAGATGTGACATTTGATAAGGATTTGGGTATGAGACATGGTAAGAGTAACCACCATGGAATAAGTGATATCACTATTGTTTGGGTCAGATATGAGTTTTACACCCAAACACCCTTGTCTTGTCAAACCAGACACAAATACTTGGTGTCCCATACCTCCCACCCATACATAACAATATCTCCCCCCTCCAAATGGGCCCTAATAATATAGAATAGGAGAATATGACCACTATTTTATACGTTCCAGCTTTGCACACCTTAATACGTTATATACCACTTTTCCTCCTTTCTTTCCTTCTTTTCCCTTTCAAGCTCCCAATGACCTACTTGAAGATAATATACTCAAAGAAAAACATGATTGCTAGCCCCCGTCACACCTAGATTACAAAAGCACTCACTTTACCAAGTGAAGACACCTTAGCGCCTAGGAGACCGAGGGACTATCCAATGATTACCACAATTTACCAAATGCTCCTTATTGGCTCCATTGAAATGCAGTTCGTATCTTTTCATCCTTATCCGGGACCTCTCTCCTAATGTAAACTATCTACCGATGCAATCACCTATGAGTCAACACTCAACACCCACCACCCCCCTCCAAAAAAAAGGAAAAAAAAAAGAGTTAAGGAACAATGAATGATACCAGAAAGTTGAAGTTCACATACCATAGTCAATGCAAGGCACTGGAAAGTTTCATTGCGACCAATGATATCATTCCGTATAGTATTTATAGCTAATCTTAGGAAATCATGATTCTCATTGAGCAAGGATGACGTCACTATGTATCCAACCTGCAGGGAAAGCAAATTAACTTAGAAGATCTGTCATACAGAGAGTTAAAAAAAATAGACATCTAATCTAAGAGATAAAATATAGAAGCATTAAGAAGTTGGAAAAGATATATGACTGCAGTCAGGGAAAGCAGATTAACTTAGAAGATCTGCCATACAGAGAGTTAAAAAAAATAGACATCTAATCTAAGAGATAAAATACAGAAGCATTAAGAAGTTGGAAAAGATATATGACTGCAGTTACGAAAAGTAGATGTGTAAAACATCTACCCAAAGCAGAATAGAGACTAACAGCACATCTAAAGTTCATGCTAATGTGGTGCAAGGACACAACTTGGTTGGCATTATTTTATAATTTTTATTGCTTCAAATAACCCACATGACTTGTGAAATAAATAAGACTTTAATATGCAGATTAATGGAAATCAGGATATAGTGGTCTATTACATAAGCTCCCTGTAAAACTCAGATTTCATCTCTATGGAAACCAGCATAGGAAAAAACAGGTGATGAAAAGAAGAAAAAAAAGGTTACCCATGGAAATAGAGTTCTCTTATCACCTGCTTTTCAGGATACTTTGGTGCGGATATTAAGGAAACGACTTCCATGTGACCAAAATCTACATCATAACCCAGCATATATATGTAGAGCATTTTCCAGACATATTTCTTCTTCTCATATGGAGATAAACCCTGCATAATAATTGACAAAAAAAAGTGAGAACAACAAATATCCAATCGAACAAACCCGCTCGGAGTTTGGACTTCACCATTACAGAGTAACATGATATTTGATGGAATGTCATATTTGCTGCAAAACCTAGACCATTGATGATGAAGGAAATTTCCATGTTGTTCACAAAATGAAAAGGGTAAGGTAATGATGACTAAACAACCATAACATTCGAAAATACTTGGCGTCCATGAACTATATCAACTTGAAAAGGGTACTACCAAGTACCAAGTTCATTTAGGAGTTGTTTAACAATTAAGAAAGTTCAAAACAAAAGTTAGTTTCAACTTTCAAGGACTCCCCAGTTTTCTTGAGATCTTGGACATTTGCTTATTTAGAATCTCCAGCTATGTTCCTCTCTGTTTCCCCTACCACATACCTCATCTCCTCCATGTCCAGTTGCAGAAGCTATGAGCATGTGAATCTCATATATAGCTAATAAGTTCATACTTGCATTTAACCATGATCAAGTGAAAGCTTAAACCTTTTAGCATATTAAAATTGGTTCTCATTTTGAATTTCTACAGAGAAAGGACACCAAGCATAGAAATTTTTATTAACTTTACATGAATAAAAAGATACATTGTACAAAATGTACAAAGAGCAAGGTATCTTGCAGGAAACGGAAATATTTTCCATCATAATCAAAGGAAAGCACAAGTTAACATGTGAATTTAGGAACATTGTACTTTTATATATACTACAAGAACTGAAATTAAAAAGGGCAAACATACTTTAACATGCTAACTCTTGCACATCTCAACTCACCATACCTAGTGAGATATAATGGGTTGTTGTTGTGGTGGTGGAGATGGTGGTATATTCTGCAGAAATCTAAGTTCTGCGTGTTGGTATCATTTTGGCTCTGCACCTCTAGCTAAAAAAGAATTCAGTTGAAAACCACTGAGCCCAATCATATCCATTTAGCTAGACATTTGCCAGAAGCAAATGCAAATCCAGTATAGCTGTTAATGATGGGGAATCACACTCAAACCTTGCAAGTGCCAAAAATTAATCCCCAAATTTGATCTGTTCTAATAAAAAAACGTTTCATAACTGCTAAACTAATCACACTCAATCCAGCTGAATGCATTCATCCTGTTCAACTTAACAGCTAACCAAAGGCATAGCCCAAATCCCCCACCCCATCCATGCTCTGAACACATAAAACTAACTACCAATTTTAACATATCACCAACTAAATTTATCGAACTCGCATGCTCAGAATTCAATTCATAATCCTACGCCCCAAAACGAAACATGATCACTAAAAATAAATTTGTGCAAGAACTCAAAATAGTACTAGCAATCACCAGATCCAGGAACCGACACGAGTGAAAGCCAAAGCGAAACACAAACGGGAAACAGAGAGGAGACGGACGGAGGAGCTGCTAAGGGAGGAAAAACCCTAACCTTATCATTCTTGAATTTGTTACGAATGTTGCCAAGCTCCTTGTCGACCCTAACCCGCTCTTGGTCTTTGTTCTGGCAATTCCGGACATCGCTAATGAAGACGGAGAGACCTCTCATGCCTGAAAGCGCCATCGCCGCTCAGATCCGGAGAGTGGAAAGGGCAATCAGAATCCCTCCACCTCCACACACAACCGCACAAATATGAATATCTGCCCCTGTCCTCTCTCTACAGATCGCCAATTGAATTCTGAAGAACCTTGCTAGTTTTACAGCTGAATCCTACCCTGGGGGCTCCAATGGAGGTCGACTGTGATCTGTGGAGAGAGAGAGGAGGCACCGTTTGGGGGAAAATTTGGATTTGTTGAAAAGGTAAAATCAAAAAAAGCCGTCGGGGAGAGAAGACGACTTGTTTTGTTTTACCCTCTCATCATTTTCGGTTCCCACCATATATTTGACGCTTCTTTTTAGTTTCTCCCCCTCAAATTTCTCTGTTTGACTACTCGATTATTTTCGGTATATTATATGGAGTTGCATTTTGTAGGAAACCCTTTAAATATTTTTTCAATTACAAGGAACTCTCAAATCTATCAATCTAGGTTCAAACACTCGTCTCAATGACCCATCGCACTGGTCTTAACAACTCTCAAATCTATATCTTATTCATGCGTGCGAGAGGTTCTTGGCTAGGCTGCATTGAGAGGTTAGGATTACATACGCCCTCCGTCAGGCCAACCATGTAACGGACAAGTTAGCTAACATGACATTGTGTTAATTTAGTACTTTTGTATCATTCGTTACGGTTCCGTCGTTTTTAGGGGACTTGCTCGTAGCAGACGCTACGATTGCTCATGTAACTCTTAATTAATATATCTATAATAACGGACATTAGTCCTCTTTATTGACCAAAAAAATAAAACTCATCGGTTTTGTGTCGTCGTCGATCCCAATGCATTGTTGTGATGTTGGTTCACCAGCGGCAATTGCGGTTGTCCTTACCCACCACTTCGGAAGTCTCTATGAACTCCTCAACAACCAAAAAATAAAATAAAAAATGGCGTACAAAGAACATGGAAAAAAAAGGAAAAGGAAAAAAACTAATTTTAATCCATCCTGGACAAGGATGTTTTAAAAAAACACTTTGGTTTACAAGGAACGCTGAAAAAAAAAAGGAAACAATAAACAATTTTAATCCTTGCCGAGCAACAAAAAAAAAAGTCCAAGCAACAAAAAAAAAAGTCTCTTTGAGATGGCCTAAGACACTAACTTAGTACCTCGGCAAGACTAGCAATTATTAATAAGGAGGGTGATACAATTACACTCGGTGTAAACTTTAACTTTTATACCACAAATAAAAATTAGACACGTGTTTTGGGAGGTTGTTAATAAGGAGGTTGATACATCTAAGAGGTTGGACGTCCTCAGGATTCAATTGGGAGATTGTGATTTGAGATGAGAAATTAATATATTGTGAAGTGTGAATATATGAATACAATTAATTGGGGTGTGATATTTAATGGTACTAGGTGGCATGCCCGTGCATACGCACGGGACATAGTTCAATCAAATATAATTTTTAAACTCCCATAACCTTGGTTTTTATTAACATAAATAAATAGGTGTATTTTTTATTGTAATTATAATTATTATTTTTAAAGTTTTAATGAAGAAAAAAACTTTTAACAAATTTATGTAACTTATCATTGTAGTTCACTAAGTCACATATGACGAAGTTTATTTTCAATTTTATTGTACATGAACTTCATATATGGCTACCAAGTTTATTTTTTAATTAATTGTATGATATTGAAATTATTGTGTATTGATATATAATATAATTATATATATTTGATTTAAGAAGTAAATATCATGTAAATAATTATTTTTCCTCAAAATTTTTGTCTTGCAATTATCTATCAATTTTTCATCATTCTCACATTTTTGTCCATCCTTATCAACTTATGTCAAATATATATGGTTGTCTTGAAAGTAAAACTACATGTTACTTATTTTTTTAATTAATATTAAAGATAATCAACATTTTAACACTCCTATGCACTTTCACATTATTTTTTTATTTATGTTCATACTGGTCTCTTCTTTATTGCTTAATTATAGCTTTTTTTTAATGATGAGAAAACCATTAAACTTATCTTTATTATGTTTGTGGGGAAAAAATCTAAAAAAAAATTAATAGATTTAAGACTATGATATTTATGAAATAGATATTTATCCTATACAAAATCATATCGATGGTTCTTTTGACGATAATCCGAACTATGCCGAAAATTTGATTATAAAAATAATAGAACTATATAATAATAGTAATCAATAAAATGTGAAATAAATACGTATCAAATAAACTTGTGTCAGATAATAATGCATTCATTATAACTTAACCTTATATATATTATATCCCTAATAAAATAATGTCAGTTGCCTTTAAAATAATCGTAAATACAAAAACAAATTATAGAAGCATTTTAAAATCATTTATCCAAATGAAAGCTTACGTACTTTGAATTGTTTTAAAATTGCAATTAACAACGTTATAAATTTGGGTAGTTAAAATTGTAAGAATAAGGGATCACAAATTAAAAGAAAAGTTGGTTATTTGGTATGTTTTTTTTATTTCAACGTTATAATATATATTTGGTATGTTTTTTTTTTTCATTTCAACAAAATTTCATTAAAACTGTGAGGATGGCACATAACTCTTAATTAGTTACATTCCCCCTTGTGTTCATAAAATTTATCATATAAAATAATCATATTTTTTTCGTGGTAAAATCATTACAAAATAATTATATAATTAATCATGTAAAAACATTACAAAAATTATGAGGTTACAATAACATACCTAGAAGTAATATAGTATATATATCGTACTCGATCTACATATATTGATTTCAAAGTACACCATATATGGACCATCGAGTCTAATTGATTCGAGTGTAAGATCGAGCAAGTGTACGTGCGTAACAACAACAACAACAACCCAGTTAATCCCGCTATAGAGCGGGGTCTGGGGGGTCAGGATGTACGCACTCATACCCCGAACAGGCCGAGAGAGTGTTTCCGATAGACCCAAGACGATAGTGCAAACGGATCACATAGTATTAGGGCACATAGCAGGGCATAGACAACAAGTAATAAGAGAGGGAAGGCGCAGGGGAAAAAGCATTAAGTAAACAAGGCACGAGGGCACAACTCCAATCAAAACCATAACAAAAAGCAAGTGTACGTGCGTGCCACCCAAAAAAAAACTCTTCATGCCCAATTCTATTTGGATCATCTTTGTTTTCATTGGAGATCTAAAATATGGTTTCTCGATCGACTTCCTTGAGTCCATTGTTTTCTACATAAACAACAAACTTGGCCACTGTTGTAATAATAGAAACTAATACTATCAATGTTCTAAAAAACGCTTGGCGGGTGCTTGACGGTAAGGTAGGGTTAAGGGTCTAGGCGGGGTCTAGGCGGATTTCATGGCGGGTCTTTGCATGCAGTCTAGGCGGGTTTTGACGACCTTGACAGTCTTGACGGCGGGGAGAGTTGAAGGGTTTAGGCGGGAGTCTAGGCGGGTCTTGATTGAAGGGTTTTTTAAAATAGTGAATACTATACGTAGTATATGATAAGTTGCAAAATAATATACAAAATACTATGAAAAGTTACAACAATTAATTGAAGTTACGTGGGGAGGAAGAGATCGAGTAGTCTAATTGAGAATGTGAACTTTGGACTCTTCCATGCATCCATAGCATCTTTCTTCAAAGCCCGCGTAGAACAAAGTTTTAGGGAATTAGTTTGAGCCCTTAAATAGCATATATATATATATAACCTTAATAAAAACGATCATCTAAGAGAATTGAGGGTAATCGACCAGTCAATTCAATCCTATGATCTCTAAGTTTATATATAGTGAGAATTGTTCCATTCTTAAACAGAAAAGTTCGTCAATATATAATCAACACCTATTGAGAACTTTCAAATTCAGAGAAAGCCTGGAATTCAAAATACAAAACACCAACCAAAACTAAAAGACATTTAATTCTATAATAATAGAGTAGAAGGTAATTAGAATGCAAACCATTAATATTCTATTATCAATGACAATATGAGAGTAATATTTTGCCCGTTCAATTTCTCCCCTTGTTGAATGAAATTGAAGACAAAAGACTTTGTTTTTCTTTCATAAAATAATGGACTATTTATTTTCATCTTATTCTCCATTTAAATATTCCTCTTTTTTCTTTCAAAAATCAAATTTATATAATATTTTAGATTATCGATTACTAATTTTTAATATTTATTTTGATCTTATTTTCCATGTAACTTTTTGCTAATGCTAATTAATAGGAGGAAATAAAAGGAGTGGATGCTTCGATTCTTCTAAAGATCAATCGGTGGCAATTGGGTTTGAATTAACTTTCAATTAGCATTGAATAGGCAAAATGGAAAAAAGATATAATTATGAAAATATATCAATTTTAGGTTTTATGTCACACATTTATGGATATACATTACAACTTTTCTTGTTATTATAGACAGTGGTAATTAAAATCTAATTATTGAAAACTTTAGAAGGTTTTAACCTAAATGTCATACTCTGCAATCTGCATTATTTGGTTGATTATTTTTAAAATTGAATATCATTATTTTAGATCATTCTTTTAAATATGTTAACTATATATGTATTTGATAATGATTTTTCTTGCAGTTGTTTGTTGGTATGTATAAACTTTTGAGTATTGATCATATTTTGAGAAGTAGAAATTTAATTTATAATTTAAAATAATAGAAAAAAAATTATTCTGCTTCAACGAAGAGTTATAAATATTTCAATTAAAATTTAAAAAATAAATATCAAGTATCACAACTAATTGAATAATTAAATTTAAATCCTTAAGTATTTAGAATATATAACTTTACATTGTCCTTCTCAGTTATATAATGCTCCTCCACAATGATAAATGATTGGCTCGAATTCCTCTTCAAGCCTTCTTTCTCTCCATTCACCAGACTCCTCATGTCCGCTTTCCAAGTTTGTTTGCCGAAGTTTCAGAAGTTCCTCAACATCACCAACGATTTATTGGGCTTCTTGGAGTGCCATTGATGTAACTCCAGGAGCCGACCGGTCCTAAAATACCAATCAATGAAATGTGAAACAGAAATCAAAATAACTTTAACCAATAATAAGAACCATGAGGCGGGAAGTACTTGGGAATTCCACGTTCATTAAGATCATCTTCATCTACAATGAAATCGACCACTTCATCTTCCTCACCAATATCCATATCTTCCTCCTTCCCCCTCTCTTTGCTCTTCCTCCTCATGGATGTCATCCAGTGGCCCTTCTATATAACAATATGAAAACTAATCTAATAAACTGCATGAGTAAAGAGATTAAAAAAAAATTAGCAAGTGTTGAAAGAGATGAATCTTACCATAAAAATCATAGTTGTCCAGGACCACCAAGTATAATAGAAGCTCAAAATTCGCCACATCTTACTTCAAAGACCATGGACATAATGCAAGAAACGTGTATATTTGAATTCAAAAATCCTTGACACACGTACTAATTAAACACGTAATCAAACCTGCAAGAAATAATGGATGATGATCAGATTTATACATAAGCTGATAAGCATATACATATATATGTGCAAGAAAAATAATAGACAGAGGAAAAATTTGCAAATGATGGGTATTGGGTTGGGGTAGAGATCGCATCAGTTTTCACTATATATATATATCAAGGAGCCAACTAAATGAATGATGTTAAAAGCTTATAATTAATTGAGGTTGAAACGTAACGGCTCTAATTAATTAATTTTATGAATTAATTGAAGGTTAGCAACCGGCTAGGACTCGGAGTATAAGTAACGGCTATGATAAAAAAGAAGGCAATTAAGTTTTGTAGTAAATGTTATTTCATAAAGATGAAACTCCTAATCTCTATCCCACTAAACGTCTAATCACACGACTCTATTAAACGAATAACCGGTTAAACGGATAACCGAGAACACAATTATAGCATTTATGGTGGGGGCTGAACACAACTTTTACTAGATATATTATAGATAAAAGTAATAAAGTTTTTTTTTATGGTGATGTGGCAGGGTTGTGGACTACCACCATGGTATCAAAAACATGCTCCGAAAAAGTGAGAAGGAGATGTGATGATACAATTTAGATCCCCTATCAGCATTATTCATGTCCCCTCTTTATCCCTTCTCACATTCAAATACTCTCCAACTTTTTTCTTAATTTTATTTAATTTTAATTATTTGTTTTTTTTACTCCCTCCGTTTGCAATTAAACTAGTGTGAGGCCTGCGCCTCAAGCTCGGGTATTTTATTACAATTTATTATAAAGTCAATTTTTATCAATGTTCTAATAAATTTTTGGCGGGGCGCTTGGCGATAAGGTACCGCTACGCGTCGAGACAATTTGACGGTCTTATTAGCGGTTTCTGGTGGACAAAATAGTTTTTTATTATTTTTCTTATATTTATCTCATGAACTATGTCTAAAATACATATGATGTAGTAATATATTAAGCATTCATTTCAAGTCTATAACATATCAAATAAAAAATCATAATGGTCATTTTAAAATTGTCCAAATTAAACATAAATCACATAGATATGTTTAAATAAGTATCATAGCTTCATAATTGAGAAATTTAAAACCATAAAACTAAATAATCTCAATTTATAATCGCCAAGACCGCTAAGCCTCCGTCCAGCGCCCACTAAAACTCTTCCCCGCCAAGCCCGATTTGCATCCGCCAAGGCCGTCAAGTCTCCGTCTTGCACCTGCCAAGGTGCCGTTCCATTCCTGCCAAGATCTTCCCCCACCAAGCTACCCTACCAAGGACAAATTTAGGGCGGTGGTTGTCTGCCAAGCTTCTTGGCGCCGTCTTGAGAGCTGTCAACGTCGTTTTTTATAACACTGTTTTTTATAACTTACAACAATAATTATTTGTAATATTGACAATATACGTTAGTTAAAATAATCAAAAAATAAACATATAATTTTAAACATTAAATGGAAAAGATTGAAGATAAAAAAAATATATTTGTAATGACGATTACAACGATGATGTGACAAACAAAGGAATTGGAGGTCTTGTAATGATTCACATGGAGATAGAGAAAAGAGCAGATGTTGTGGTGGCATTTTGACGACAACATGTGGAGCAAAGACGACATGGGGTACTATCTAGAATAGCATTGCTTCTGCTTTTATAATAGTAATAGAAGATGTATTGTTAACCTAGTTTTTTTAAATGAATAAAATCAATAAAAATGGTGAAGAAAATGAATAATATAAACTAATTCTAAACCTTACCAAAACTAAGCTAATAATCTTTTGCAGTTCAACATCACCCGCCTTGAAAACTTTAAGATAGTAGAGTTCGCATATATTTTTATGAAGTCATAATTTATTCTTTCTTTCTTAATTCATTCGTGAATAAGAATTCAAACTCCAAATAAAATAAAATAATTCATGGAGATAATAGGTATTATAACCGCTTGTTTTAGAGCATCTCCGACAACGCCTCTAAAATAGAGAAAAGTGAAGAATTTGAAGAAAATATGGTGTTTTTGGCTCCAACAATTTCTCTATAATCTAAAATAGAGAAATAAGGAGAGAGATAGAAAAAATCTCTATATTTTTAGTAATGGTAAAAAATCTCTAAACACTCTACATTAAACGTTAGCACAAAACTCAAAAGAATTCAATCATAGAGAATGGAGGGATGCAAATAAAATTTTATATATTTGTTTTAAATAGATTTTAAAAAAAGTAGTAATATTTAAAGTATCTATTAAATGTAGAAATATGTAAAATAAAAGAATGGTTGGAGTTTGATTATAACTTTTTAAAAAGATTTTTGTATTTCTTTCCTTTATTTCAGAAATTTTGTACAAAATCTATTACTTAGGTCCTAGAATGCAAAACAGTTATCGAGAAAGGACTTCCATGCACAACTAAAACCTATTTGCCTATTTTGAACATATCTAATAAAAATTACAACATTTACATATTTAGTAAATATCATCCTCATCTGGTCTCATGAAGTCATGACTCATGGATAGCAATTCTCATGAATTACTGTGTGAAAACTTAAATTCCTTAATAAATTAGGGGGAGTTTGTTTTTAATTTTATGATTTGTATTGCTTTTGCTGTTTGTATTAACTTATTAGCAACTTAGTGTACAACCGTTAGTTCCATGATTATCGAGTCTAATCAGCGGCAGTGTGGGAGCAACCTGCCAAATGAGGGGGGCTCCTTGTGCGCAGTGAGCACTGGTCTAGATGACCTCTGTGGTCGATTGAGTCACCATGATTTACCTCCTCTCACAATCCCCTTCGGGCTGGGGTGA
This sequence comes from Persicaria maculosa, assembly GCA_963922045.1. NCBI lineage: Eukaryota > Viridiplantae > Streptophyta > Magnoliopsida > Caryophyllales > Polygonaceae > Persicaria > Persicaria maculosa. Next base: position 4,259,269 of record OY998251.1, read on the forward strand.
AGGGCGCCCGGGTGAGCGATTTCATCTTTTGGAACAAGTTAGTTCCATGAGTCGAGCATACCTAGCAGGCACCTGTGGCTGTAGTCCTTGGTACCACATTGTTGACTGCCTCTCCACTTCTAAAACCTTCAGCTTCCGGCAGATAGACGGGTGCTCGTCATTCTTGTAATCCGTCAGCTTCATGGCGTTTAGGTACGTATGAAATCGGGGTCTTCATATGCTTGTTGATTGATTTGGTGACTATGCCCTTCCACAAATATTCGTTTCGGTAGGTCATGTTCTGGATAAGCTCCGTCTCGTTGCACACCCATCTGAGTTTCACTGCCCACTACTAGAGATCAGGATTTGCGGATTCTATTTAAGCAACATTTCAATCAGAATAACATGACAATAAAACGAAAAGACTTGCAAATGTTGGTTGATTCAACTTATTATGCAGCTAACTCAACAACTATAATTATAAGTTAAAGTACGTGCATTTGACAAACATGAAATGTCAATTAGAGTAAGTATCTGAAGAAGATTATTTCAAAAAAAAAAAGTATCTGAAGAAGATGACATGGATTTTGGATGGATTAAATTGGCATCGACCCACCTTGCAAATGTTGTAATATAATAGCTATTCAGTAGGCTTCAACAACGTTCAAGTCGTTCTACACATGGTTGCCTTCTTGATAATAATCTTCCTGAAACATAAATAAGAAAAGCTTTAACTACAACAAACGCTTTGAATTGGTTCTGTAAAGAAATTGCATGACCGCAAGTCTGCAACGTACGAAAGGACCGTCCTTTATCCTCTTCAAGTAATCAAGTCTTCTTGTGTGTTCACCAATGGCACGTATTGAAGATCAAGATGCATGCGTTCTTAAATTGGTTAGCAGGCTCTGCGATCATATCAGTTCTAAGCGATACCTTTGGTTTATTGTCCTGCTTCACCTCCCAAGGTCAAACTAAGAAATTAAAGGAGATATGAGGTTCACCTTGCTTATTACCATTGGGTCTAGCCGGTCGGTGCAAGCTTGTTTACCTATGGTGTGGCTCTTGCCAGTTCGATCACGTGTGATAGCTCCCTTACTTTCCCTTGATGAAATACATTTGTTATAGTACTAATCTTTGCAGGATTGATAAAAGAACAAAGTATAAGGTATTGTAGGTTATACAATTGGATATATTATTTTTGCAGATTATTTATTTTCGGACTAATAATTAAAGGTTAAGTAAATTTATGTTAAATCTATTTTATATCTTTTAACACAATATCCTCTCAGCATAGAATTTTCGGTTAAAGTAAATTGGAAAAAGAATTTGTGTTATGATAGAATTAACCTTGCAGGTGGTTTGAATTTAAATTGGAGATAATCCATTTCAGCAATCCAAAGATCTCGGCAACCATATCTCGACAATCATATCTCAGCAACAAGATCTCGGCAACCATAAGATCTCGGCTAGAAGATCACAATAACCTTAATTCAAAATTCCACACGTATCTCGCCAGCGATATCTTGGTGATAGACGGTTTAACTGGTCGAGATTTACGGATGAAAATCAGCAGGACATTCAGAGCTCTCGGCTATAAGAAGAGAAGGAAGAAACAATCCATCGTCACCTTCACCAAGCCTTCTCTACGAATCACAAGAGCTCTCAAGTCTTCCATCGCCATTGCTGATTTACTTTGCTTTCTTTCTCTCTATTTTGTATTCGATATATTGCTTTCGAGAGTTAGGAAGTTTTGAGCTTCATAGTATAAGTTAATCCCTGTTATACTAAGAGTATATGTTATACTAAGAGTATCATATACTCAAATGTATCACACTTCGGTGTGACAAATGGGACTTTTATTTCTTTGTATCTTGGGTTGACTAGATAGAAGCGAGGTAGGCTTCGGGTTATAGAAGAGAGGAAGTTCTTCTAGGTTGTATCTAGGACTCATGAGGAAAGAGGAATAAAAGTTGTTGAATCCTAGGGGTTGGATAACCCTAAGCGAGTAGGCTGGTTAAGAGCCGAACCTCGTTAACAAGTCAAGTGTTATTTATTTTTCTGTTAAGTTGTTTAACGTTCTTATTGCTGCAGAAAATTCAAGACACAAAAAGTTCAGCTCATGACCTTGAGATCGATTTCAAGGCCTTGAGAATCGATATCAAGCCCTTGACAGTGCTGGCTCTTAAGACTTTGCGAAAAGCGCTCATACTCTATTCAACCCCCTTCTAGAGTATTTGTTTATTATTATTAATTACTTTAAGTACTCGATTCTTCAATTGGTATTATAGCTTAACTCACTTATTTGATTTAACAATCTGTGAGATCGATCATGAGTACTATAGGAGAAGGTGGATTCGCTCAAGGAAGGTCGTCTAATCGCCCTCCTCTCTTCTGTGGTGACAACTTTGTGCACTTGAGGTCTTTGATGAAAATGTTTTTCATCGATCAAGACATGGAGCTCTGGGAACGCATAGTAAGAGGACCAACTATCCCAATGAAGCCCGGTGCTACAGCAGGAGAACAAGTGGCGAAAACAGAAGCAGAATATACCCAGACTGATCTGGAAACCGTGGCAAAAAATTATCGAGCCATGCATGCACTTTATTGCGGTTTGAATACTGGCGAATTTAATCGCGTCTCATCTTGCAGGAGTGCTAAAGAATTCTGGGACAAACTCGTGGTAACCTACGAAGGCACGAGCCAGGTTAAGTAAACCAAGATCATCATCTTCTTACGACAATACGAGCTATTCAAGATGTTGTCCATGGAAACAGTAAAGGAGATGTTTACCAGATTCACTCAAATCGTCAACAACTTGGACTCTCTCGGCAAAACCTTCACCAATGAAGAAAAGGTGAGGAAAATTCTGAGGAGCTTACCGAAGGCCAAATGGGGACCAAAAGTAACTGCAATAGATGAAGCTCAAAATATGTCAACCTTACCACTGGTCGATCTCCTCGGTAAGTTGATTACCCACGAGATGGTTCTTGGTGAAGAAGATGGAGAAGTTGCCTCTACTGTAAAGAACTTGGCCCTAAAAGCAAAGAAGGAAGAAGCTACCTCGGATGATGACGAGAGTGACGATGAAGATCCATTTGCACTCATCACAAGAGGATTAGCAAGGATACTCAAGATGAAGAAGCAATTTGCAAACCGAGAGTACAACGGCACATCAAAACAGAAAGGTAAGCCATATAATTCCAATAAGAAAACTAAATCAATGGCTTGTTTTGAATGTGGAGATATAGAACATCTAGTCAAGGATTGTCCACAAAAGAAAAGGAACAAGTTTCGAAAGGACAACCGAAAGAAGAAGGCTATGATGGCGGGATGGAGCGATTCTGAATCTTCAAGCGAATCTGAATCCGAGACTGAACAGGCAAACCTGTGTCTAATGGCTGATCAGGAGGAAACTCCAAAGAAACATCTTGGAACTATCGTAAGAAATCTTATCTCAAGTCCTACTACTGTTTTGTCAGAATTTCTTCAAAATATGATTTTAAATGAAGAACATTTTATAAATGAAACCGACGTCTTGAAAGAGAAGTTTTGGAGCAGGAAAAAAGCCTGAGTGAAATGTCACTGGAATTGAAAAATCTCAAAACTTCTCTATTAGCCCTTGACAATAAAGTCAAGGCCTTGGAGACAGAAAATTATGTCTTGAAGCAAGATCTCTCCTCTCTAACTTGTTGCACTAAGGAGCTAGAGGAAGAGAAGATCTCGCTGACTGATAAGTGTAAAGACCAGCAAACCTCTCTCATGCGCTTCACTCACTCCAAGGCCAATCTTGATAGAATGTTAGGTGAGCATCAATCATCTCTTAACAAAAGTGGTATTGGATATAACAAAAATTTTCCAAACAAAGCCCCTACCACTTTTGTAAAAGCTAAAGAAAATTGGCGCACACCTACTTGTCATTTTTGTTGTAAGAAGGGTCATGTTAAGACTACCTGTCCATATCGTAGAAATGATCCTTATACTATTCGCAATACTTTTCCATTTTGTCTAAGAGAACAGGTAAAGCAAATTTGGGTTCCTAAAGGGACTAGACCCTCAAACATGGTCCATCCCGATTATGAATCTAAGTTTGTAATTTGGTCTAACCGGAAAGGTTGAATTTGTTTGTTTTGCAGGATATCACTAAGACTAAGGAGTATAAATGGATACTTGATAGTGGTTGCTTACGACACATGAGTGGAAAAAGTTCATTGTTTTTGGATCTAAAGAAGCAATCCACTGGTACAATTACTCTTGGTGATAAGGGAAAATGCAACATAATTGGGATAGGTAAGATTGGTAAGGATTCTTCCAACTATATTGATGATGTATACCTTGTCGAAGGATTAAAGTATAATTTACTAAGTATTTCTCAATTATGTGATAAAGGTAATATTGTTATTTTTTACTCCGAAAAATATTTAGTAAAAAATAAAAAATCTGAAGATTTAATCCTAACCGCTCCTCGCAATAACAACGTATATTCTATGAGCACTAACCAAGTTGCAGGAATAAGTTTAAAGTGTCTCAAGGCCTTGACAAAAGATCCAAGGCTTTGGCATAGGAGATTTGGGCATGTGAGTATGCACACTTTAAATAAACTACAATCAAGGGACTTGGTTCGTAGTCTTCCCGATCTTAACTTTAAGGTAAATGAGTTGTGCAATGCGTGCTCACGAGGTAAGCAAATTCGAGGGTCTTTCAAGCCTAAAAAGGTAGTAAGTACATCTCGCCCTATTGAATTATTACATATGGATTTATGTGGACCTATGCGCGTCAAATCTCCCAAAGGTAAACAATATATTCTTGTCATTGTTGATGATTTCTCACGATTTACTTGGGTTTCTTTTCTTCGAGAAAAATCAGAGGCTTTATTTGAATTTTCAAAACTTTGTAAGGAGTTACAAACTTTAAAAAACTTGCCTATCGTTGCTATCCTTAGTGACCACGGTCGTGAATTTGATCAACTTAAATTTGATTTATTTTGTTCAAAATATGGTATTTCACATAATTTTTTAGCACCTAGAACTCCTCAACAAAACGGGGTTGTGGAACGAAAGAACCGCACCTTGGAGGACATGTCCAGGACTATGCTTTTAGAAAATGATTTAGCAAAATCACTTTGGGACGAAGTTGTAAATACGACAAATTATATCTTAAACCGGTGCTTAATTTGTCCAATTTTGAAAAAAACTCCTTATGAACTCTTTCATGGAAGAAAGCCTACTGTTTCTTATTTCAAACCTTTTGGATGTAAATGTTTTGTTCACAACAATGGCAAAGATAATCTAGGGAAATTTGACGCTCGTAGCGATGAAGGTATCTTTCTTGGTTATTCATTAAATAGCAAAGGATATAGAATCTTTAATAAACGTACACGGATTGTGGAGGAAGCATTCATGTAATATTTGATGAGAGCAATAACGGTGCATTAAGTGATAGCTTTGCAGATTTAAATTTGAATCAGCATGAGGAACAGGTATCCGACATTGAGGAAGAAAGGGAGAAATCACAACGTCGGAACATGCAGGAACCAATACTAGATACATCCGAGCAAGTTCAAGATCTTGACATGCAGGTTCATGATCTTGAACAGAGGTTTCAAGACCTTGACTTAGGGAATGCGGAACCGGAACAGAATGTTGAACCTGAGTCTCAAAGCCTTGGAGAAACCTCAACATGACAAGAGCCTAAGAGAAGAAAATTTAAGCAAGCGTCATCTCATCCAATCGATAATATCATCTCAGATCCGAAATTCGGTATTCAAACTCGTTCTAAATTAAGAAATTTGTGTGCTTTTTATGCGTTTGTGTCTCTTGTAGAACCAAAATCGCCTGTCGCAGCACTTCAAGATCCAGATTGGATTGTAGCCATGCAAAGCGAGCTAAGTGAATTTAAAAGGAACAAAGTGTGGACTCTCGCCCCAAGACCCAAGCATCAATCTGTAATTGGTACAAGATGGGTCTTCCGAAACAAGTTGGATGAAAATGGAAAGATTACTCGTAATAAAGCTAGACTCGTGGCTCAAGGGTACAATCAAGAAGAAGATATTGACTACGAGGAGACATTTGCTCCCGTAGCAAGGTTAGAAGCTATTCGTATCTTACTTGCATTTGCATCATACATGGGTATTAAACTTTTTCAAATGGACGTAAAATGTGCTTTTCTAAATGGCATTTTAGAAGAGGAAGTGTATGTTGCACAACCTCTTGGTTTTGAAAATGAAGAATTTCCAAATCATGTTTTAAGTTAAATAAAGCACTTTATGGTCTCAAACAAGCCCCTAGGGCATGGTATGAGAGATTATCAAAATATCTTCTTGAAAACGGTTTTAAACGTGGATTGACCGATAAAACCCTTTTTATCAAAACACGAGGTAATGATTTATTAGTTGTGCAAATATATGTTGATGATATTTTATTCGGTGCTACTAATGATTCTCTTTGCAAGGAATTTTCTAATATTATGTGTAGAGAATTTGAGATGAACCTTATGGGAGAATTGACATTCTTTTTTTGGATTACAAGTTCATCAATCAAAGAAAGGAATCTTCTTGAATCAAGGTAAGTACACAAGGGATCTACTCACAAAATACAAGATGGGTCAATCAAAGGTTGCTAAGACCCCCATGAGCTCGACATTGTCCTTGGATCAAGACAAAAACGGTAAGAGTGTGAACCCAAAAGAATATCGAGGTATTATTGGTTCACTTCTCTATCTCACGGCAAGTAGGCCCGACATCATGTTTAGTGTATGTATCTGTGCAAGATTTCAGGCTGACCCTAAGGAATCGCATCCTATCGCGGTTAAAAGGATCTTTCGCTATTTAAATGGAACTCAAGACCTTGGTCTTTGGTATCCAAAGCGAGGAAATTTTCATCTAATTGTTATTCAGATGCAGATTTTGCAGGTTATAAGGTTGATAGAAAAAGTACTTCAGGATGTTGTCAACTATTGGGATCTTCCCTAATTAGTTGGCACTCAAAGAAACAATATGTTGCTTTCTCAACTGCCGAGGCCGAATACATAGCTGCTGGAGCATGTTGTTCTCAAGTCTTATGGATAGCTCAACAGTTACGAGATCTTGGTTTCGACTTGAAAGGTATCCCAATTAAATGTGATAATACAAGTGCTATATCTATCACTAAAAATCCCGTGCAGCATTCTCGAACCAAACACATTTATGTGAGACATCATTTTATCCGGGATCATGTCGAAAAAGGTGATGTATCTATATCCTTTATCTCCACTGATTTACAACTTGCTGATATTTTTACTAAACCATTACATGAGGATAGATTTAACTTTATCAGATTAGAGCTTGGTATGTTAAATAAGGATGCATTCGTTTAGGGGGAGCATAAATGAATTGACTCTCGAGGTCTCGGAAATCAATTTCAAGACCTTGACCGTTCATATCGTATAAAGAAAACATTGGATCATATTTTATGGCTTTTATTTTACCAATATTGGCCAGAGAAAATTTTTCGGTCTTCAAAATTTTTTTTAACCGAGATTTTTTTTAGATTTGATTTACTTAAATTTTCAACAAATAAAGAATTGAATCTTTAAAAAGAGGTATTCGGTTTTCCTAAAACATATTTGTTTTTTTTTTAATAAAGATTCGCTTTCAAATAAATGGATTTATTTTAATCTTTTTATGGATAAGTTTTCCAAGGTATATCTCTTGATTCTCTTCCCTAGACTAATTAAATCCGGTCATGATTCCTCCCCCTTTGGAAAGATCTTGAACCGTTTCCCCTCCCTCTTTCTTTTCTTTCATTCATTACCCGTCACTTCGCTCTGCTCCACCCCTCTCTCCTCTCCACTGTTCTCTCTTTCTCCTTCCCAAGATCCCTTTTCATGGCACCCAAAACGTCGATCGGCAACCCTGGCTCCTCCGACAAAGGAAAGCGCTTGATTGCAAGGAAGGCGAAGGAGGTCAACACCGAGGACTCGTTTAGCATCCACTCCTGTCATCTGCCCCTTCCTGGACTGAGACGAAAGCGCCGGTGCCTACTCTCCCTTCGTCTTGGTTCCGGAACTTCGAAACCGCAGGTAAGTGGCTCAATACTTTCAATTCTCGCAAACTTTGCCTGTGTGACTCCGTTGATCCCACTTTTCTTGAGTCTCTTGACCTCCCTTGCATCACCAATCTCGAAGCCTCAGGCCTTTGGCCGATTCTTAACCTAGGCGAAGTCCGTTATCCCCATCTCACTCGCCTTTTCTTTGTCAATCTCACCTACTCAAGGGACCGGGGCAAACAAACTGTCAAAACCATCGTTTGCAACACCAAAATTGAGCTCACCCCTAGTGTAATTGCTGAAATTTTCGGGCTTCCAACAGAGGTCTCTACCGATGGTCATCCCCCGAAAGCAGATTGTATCTCCCTGGCCAAAGGAAGATACTTTCTTCCGGCGTCATCCATTCCCACTGCCCGTCAATTGACCCACAACGTCCTAAATGTAGAAGCCAAAATTGTTTTTACAATCATCGCTCGGTGTATCTTTCCCCGCTCTCACTTCAGGGAGTTGGTCACCGACCAACTTCTATACTTGGTGTACTTGGTGCTTGTCGGGTATCAGCTTGATGTTCCAAACCTAATCCTCAAACACACGATCAATTCAATCTCCTCGGCTCGTGACATTCCCTTGCCTTACGGTAATCTCCTTCCCCACATCTTCAAACACTTTCGCCTTGATACCTCCCTTGAGGAAAAGGCCTCTCACTCAGGCAAAGTGGATGCTAAGTGCTTCAAGAGAATCGGGATTATCAATGTCGCTAACACTTGGAAACTAAGAACCGATTTGATCCCTGAAGAGCTTGCTGCTACTGGTCTCACTCTCCAATTGAAATCTGGCCAGTCATCTTTAGCAATTGAGGATCGCATTGAGGAATTAGAACTCGGCCTTGATGCTCTCCGGAGGGACGTCATTGATTTCCAAGACGAGGTGTCCGACAAGCTGGATGCAACACATGAGCTGCTCGCCATGGTCAATGCCAAAATCAACAACATGTTTCACCTCAATATATGCCTTGACGTTTACTTGTGCTGGTAACATCCTTCCTCTCGCCGAAGAAGTTGCAGTGTTGTGCAAATCCAAGGCATCCAATGTCCTCTTTAACTGCGAGCAATTAGTGCGTGGCCGGGAGATCCTTCGCCCAGTTGTTCCTGAGCCAGCCATAATCACAGTCGAAGCTTATGATGTTATCAAACGCTATCGCCGAGAGGATGCCCAGAAGCGCCCGGTCGATGAGATGAAGAAGGACCAAAAGGTCAATCAAGCGCAAAGGCGATACAAAAGGAAGGCTGAAGCAGACATGGACGCTAGGAAGCGCGAGAAGAATGGAGGAGATGCCGGTTATGGCAAGTGGCAGGACGAGTAGTGTTGCTAACCTGTGCTATGATTTCTGGTGGTTTTTGAACTTGTTTTCTGGATTTTTTGTTCGTTCTGTTGGCTTTTGAACTTGAAAACTTGGTCTTTGACCTGTTTCTGGTGATCCTCCCTTGTCGAACGACGAAAAGAGGGAGATCAATCCTTCTGTGCCGTTGAACCTTTATTACTGACAAGAAGGTCTATTCCTCTTCCGATATTCGGGTTCATCAAGGCTAATAGAGAAGAAAAAACTCGATCCTAGAGATTAGGATTAGAGAAGTATAAACTCTTTTACATGCCCTTTATATCTAATCTTCGACTTAAAGCAATATTGCAAAATATATCTCCGAACTTTGTTCTTAATTGGGTTTCTGGACGCGGACGATACTCCCCTCCTCTTAGGGTTTTTTGATCTCTCTCCAAAAAGCCCTTTCTTTTTATAGTTAAGTTTAGCTTTTATAGCAAAACTCTTCTTTAGTGTGATACACGTCATTACTGCGTTTTGAACACTTGTTATTCTTATTGTGTCACGTGGTAGAATTGTGCTGACACATGGCATGTGGACATGTGAGCCACCTACATTCACATGACAATAGCTCATATTTTTGTCCGTTGATGGTTTTGAGTTTTGTTGGTTACATCTTCTTTTATTGTCTAGCTTCGCGGATAGGGTGTTATTTATTTTCTCATTCCAAGGGGGTTGCATCATAGCTCCTCGGTTCGTGTGGTGCGTTATTATGTCCGCACGATCTGAATTTTCTTAAATATGGAATCCCCTTGTGGTGTCTTTAGCAAAGTTTGTGCCTATTTTTATAAATGGACCGTTTTTCCATAAGAGCCCGTTATGGGGTGATTGATGTCCTGCGGTTTCTTGACACGTGATGGACACTGTCGAGAAGTTGAAAAGGCATGATGGTCCCCTATAAAAGGGAGGCTCTGTTTCTTTTCTTCACTTCTCCGCTTTTTGGGGTTCCCGTTTTCTTCTCCTTCATCTCCGACTTCGCTAATCCAATTTCTCCTTCAGGTAATGTTCTTCTCCTACTCTTCATTTCTTGTTTTAAATTGATGATTCAAAAGTCGAGGTCGTTTTCCCAAACTTAGTTGGTCCTACGTACATACTTCAAACTTCCTTATTACAGTAGGTTTTAATGAGGCAATTACTTTGAACCTCGAAATCTCTACTAATGGCGAGCTCTCAAGAAAGTATCGAAAGTGTTCAAATCATAGAAGTTGTTGGCTTAACATCCATCCCCGCATATCAGATTGCCATAGGCAGGGGCACTGGTCTTAACGATCCATCGATTTTGTGTCATTGTCAATCAAAAGGCATTGTAATGTTGGTTCACTTGCGGCAATGGCGGTTGTTCTTGGCCACCACTTCGGAAGTCTTTGTGAACTCCTCAACAACCAAAAAATAAAATAAAATTGGCGTACGAGGAACGCTGAAAAGAAAAAGAGGAAAAGGGAAAAAAAACAATTTTAATCCTTCCTGGGCATGGATGTTTAAAAAAAACTTTGGCTTACAAGGAAAACTGACAAAAAAAAATAAAGAGAAGAGGAAAAGGGAAACAATAAACAATTTTAATCCTTCTTGGGCAAAAAAAAAAGCCTCCTTGAAGTGGCCTAACACACTAACTCAATACATCGGCAAGACTGACCATTATTGATGAAGGGGAAAAGTGGGGAAATGTTTGAGATCCCTCCCTGGTAGACCTGTCAAAACATAACTCGACCCGAAAACCCAACCCGACCGCCCGAAATTTTTTGGGTCAAGACCCGAAAATTTTGACCTGGAAATTTTTTTCGACCCGAATCCGAAAACCCGAAAATTTTCCGGGTAATCTGGGTTTCGACCCGGTGACCCAATTGACCCGGTAATTTTGACCCGATTACCCAATTGACCCGGTTGATTTATAATTAAATATAATTAAATTTATTTATATATAATTAAAATCTATCGCAAAATTATCAAATCATGATTTTTTTAATTTAAAAAAGAAAAATTTGACAAACCCGAAATCGACCCGAAACCCGGTCAAACCCGAGTTCTAGTCAACCCGGAAATACCCGAAATCCGTTTACCCGGGACCCGTTTTACCCTAGACCCGAAGTGACCCGATCCGAACCCGACCCGAATGACCTGTTTGACAGGTCTACTCCCTGGTAGTCTACCATGTTGACATGGCATCTTGTTGGCAATAAATGTACATAAAATAATATTGTAATACTCCACCACTAATTCCCTAATTCAACATGGAAGCATTAAATAATTTGTGTTAGTTCCAATGTCTTTTACAAATAATTCTTAGGAGTATAATTTTTTTATTATTTTTAACATCCGTTTTTTTTCCGTGGAGTATACTCCGTACGTAATATCGCCAAATGTTACTACTTTAACTTTATATGATATTAGATTTGGTTTATTTGCATGTATTTTATGAAATTTATTTTATATTGATCATTAGGGTGCCAATTCATCAAATCGGAAAAAATTTGGACGTTTTAATCATATAGGGTGTTGATTTCATAAACAATAGGTAAATTTGGACTCTTAAAATAATATCCTACCACTATCAAGGCATGAGTACAATTAGTTTTAATTTAATTTTTAATATATAATCTAAGAGGTTGGACGTCCGCAGTGGGTAAACGATTCAATTGGGAGATTGGGATTTGAGATTAGAAATTAATATATTGTAAAGTGTGAATACATGAATAAAATTAATTGGGGTATAATATTTAATGGTATAAAAGTAATAAAGTTTTTTTTATGGTGATGTGGCAGGGTGCTAAGCCTCCGTCCAGCGCCCACTAAAACTCTATAACATATCAAATAAAAAATCATAATGGTCATTTTAAAATTGTCCAAATTAAACATAAATCACATAGATATGTTTAAATAAGTATCATAGCTTCATAATTGAGAAATTTAAACCCATAAAACTAAATAATCTCAATTTATAATCGCCAAGACCGCTAAGCCTCCGTCCAGCGCCCACTAAAACTCTTCCCCGCCAAGCCCGATTTGCATCCGCCAAGGCCGTCAAGTCTCCGTCTTGCACCTGCGAAGGTGCCGTTCCATTCCTGCCAAGATCTTCACCCACCAAGCTACCCCAACAAAGACAAATTTAGGACGGTGGTTGTCTGCCAAGCTTCTTGGCGCCGTCTTGAGGGTCGTCAACGTCGTTTTTTATAACACTGTTTTTTATAACTTATAACAATAATTATTTGTAATATTGACAATATATGTTAGTTAAAATAATCAAAAAATAAACATATAATTTAAACATTAAATGGAAAAGATTGAAGATAAAAAAAATATTTGTAATGACGATTACAACGATGATGTGACAAAGGAATTGGAGGTCTTGTAGTGATTCACATGGAGATAGAGAAAAGAGCAGATGTTGTGGTGGCATTTTGACGACAACATGTGGAGCAAAGACGACATGGGGTACTATCTAGAATAGCATTGCTTCTGCTTTTATAATAGTTATAGAAGATGTATTGTTAACCTAGTTTTTTTAAATGAATAAAATCAATAAAAATGGTGAAGAAAATGAATAATATAAACTAATTCTAAACCTTACCAAAACTAAGCTAATAATCTTTTGCAATTCAACATCACCCGCATTGGAAACTTTAAGATAGTAGAGTTCGCATATATTTTTATGAAGTCATAATTGATTCTTTCTTTCTTAATTCATTCGTGAATAAGAATTCAAACTCCAAATAAAATAAAAAAATACATGGAGATAATAGGTATTATAACCGCTTGTTTTAGAGCATCTCTGACAACGCCTCTAAAATAGAGAAAAGTGAAGAATTTGAAGAAAATATTGTAACGGCCCGGGATTATGATTCCCGAGTTACGTTTCGAGGGATAAAACCCCTCGTTAGGATCTTGCGCCCCGAGTACAGGTTGAAGGTTTGAAATTCTATCCTAACATTTTAAAGTGGGATTTCATATCCAAAATTCGAAGGGATCGTTGGAATCCCCGGGGAAGTCCCCTGTACCTGTCATAAGTCTAAGCGTGGAAAACCAACAGTCATGCAAATAGTAGAATCAAGGTGTAATACAAGAGGGTGACACGACAGAGCCCAGTCAAAATCAAATCAATAAGCGTATTTACCGAAATTTAATATACAATGTTAGTGGAGTTAAACCATTTCTTTGAGATCGCCCAAGAGAGTTCCCACGTCACGGAAACAAGGAATAATCATGCTGCAAAACAACCCTAAAAAAAATGTATGCGGGGCGGTGTCAGATCGAAGCCCTACGCAATATAATCCCAAACAAGCAGACATATACACACGCTAGTCCTAATAAAGATGCTTCTAGATGCAAGGCGGAATATTAACACACTAGCATGGTCCTAAGATCAAGTGCATAAATATAATAAGGCCTTAGCACCGAATACCAAGTGGTATATCCCTCTCCTACCTCCACCCCCTTCCGATAGGGCGGAGACTGGCCAGCTCGTGAATGCATTCCATATAATCGGGTGGCACGCATGCCCAACCCGTATCCACAATAAAGCCCGCAGGCATCTCATAATATAAGGAAGCTCATGACTCGATTGACTCAGGACGGGACCCGATGAGACTAGGTCGTCCTATAACCCTAGCAATGACTCTAGTTACTTCATAGATAACGGCCGTTCTGTTTACAAAAGCAATGAGTAAACGAATGCTCAATCATGAGTGCAATCCTAGCAGGATACTACATGGCATGCTTTATTATGAATGCAAGCACCTAGTATGCACATGGCTACAAGCAGGGAGATCTCTTTTCCGAATCTGAGTGAGCTCATATAGGAACTCACCTGGCTATGCAGAACAGCATAATAGAAGACCCGATATACATAAATCATGATCACAAAGTATCACCTAGGTACACATCAGAGCACATATATAAGTCTAGGTCTAATCATTCAAGCACTCAAAGCATACATCATTCAATAAAATTATCCTCACCATAATCATTATCCCATCAAGTTCAACCACTTATCATATTGCCACATTCCGTAAGACCACATCATTCTCACCATTTCATTCAGCCACATTCATTTTTCCGCAATAATACTCATATATAACCGCATGATCATATATCTCCAAAGTTCATCATATTAATCATAGCTCATAAAGCATAAGTCAAACGATACGAAAATCTAACATCTCATCATGCTGTTAGTCATTAATTCATACCATTAATCAACACAAATCATGATATTAGACAATCATTCACATCAATCATGCTAGTTAGTCATCGATCACAAAATTCCCAAGTTAGTCGCGAAAGCCGTTTCAAGGTTCGAGTCAAATAGTTAGAAATTCCGACTTTGGAAATATTCGTCAAATCCCTTCTTCGAGTTAAATCCGATAAAACCCTTTTTAAATCTTCAAGTCTCATAATATTATATTTTCTTTAATCACCGTAGCACTATCTTTAAATTTCAATAATAATATTTTATATTTTAAATACCATTTATTAAACACTTTCATAAACATTTCCAAATCCTTTACAAAATCTCAACCATTTCATTTTATAAAATCAGCCCTTTAATAATTCACCAAACCCGCCCTTATTTATCAAAATTTCAAAACCGACCCCCATTCCTGTTGTTAATTCCCCCAACCGAATTCACATTTATAAATATAGGCCCAAGAATTCATTTTCTTTTTAAGTCAACAGTTCTGGCCCAAATACCTTTGTTCAAAAATAAAGAAGGACCCGGCCCATTAACAAAATAGGCCCAAAGTCATTTCAACTTGTCCTTCAAATTAAACCGGAAGTTAGAAAGAAGAGAAGAAAAGGGGGCCCAGGCGCTGATGTGGCAAGATGGGGCCCGCAGTCTCCTTCAACATTTCTCTTCTTCGGAAAATCAAAGAAGCGAGAGAAAGAGGGAGGCTGAAAGTGACGGGGCTGAGCACCGCCGACGGAGCTCTTAGCGATGGCCGATTGCAGCTCGCTCAGGCCTCCTCCTCTCTCTCCCGATCTCGTTCTCAGCCCCCTCGCACTCGTCCTGACTTGCTCGCTCGCTCCCGGCCCTGCTCACAGCTATCGCTGACCTCCCATCCTCACGCTCTCGACCTCCCCGTTACTCACTGTCTCTCTTCGATAAGTTAGCGCAAAGAAGCACGAAATCGGAACTAGGATTGAAAAGGAGGGGTTTGGGAAGCTCACCGAGGGGCGTCGACTCACCGGAGTTCGCCGTCGGGACTCGATTGGGGCTCGCCGGGGGCTCGGGCTACGTTCCTCGGCCTAGATCGGAAGTAAATGTGTGAAAAGTGAGGCTTTTCGGGGTGTTTGGTCGGAAAAAGGGAAAGGAGCTTACCGGGGTGCTCGATCGGGAAAACGGGGGAGCGGAGGAGGGAGAACGACGTCCACGGCGGTTCGGGTTGCTCCTGGACTGGTCGGCTCGCAGGGAACGGACGGGAAGAGGATCCGAGGTGCTTGGTGCTCGGGCGGATCTCTCAAAACGGAGGAGTGGCAGAGGCGGTTGTGGTGGCCGGGATCCAAAAACGGAGAGGTGGAGGAGGGTGTTCCGACCTGTGTTTGGAAGGGGAACAAGGTGGTGTTGCTTGGGTTTTTGAATGGGGAATTGAAAAAGGGGGTTTTGTTGCTGAGCAATTGAAATCAGAAAAAGATAAGAGGGAGAGGAGTTGGAGGTCTGGGCTAAATCGGAGCAGAAGAAGCAGGAGATTGTACAGGGAAGGAAAATGGGAATGGGTTTGGATGTAATGTAGGGAGCCCTGTTCAAAGTCAAAAAGGTGCTTTGGGGATTTTTTTTTGTATGAAATAGGAAAGGAGTGCAGAAGGAGAAGGAAAGGGTACTGCTTTGGTTTCTTTTGCAAGTCTGAACAAGGCTTCATTTATTATTATTTTTATTTCTTTTGCTTTCTAGCTATGCAGCAAAGCTGCTAATAGGTTAGAACTTAGAAGGATTGAAGGAAACAGAGGAGAGGGAGGTGGGTAGACTGAATGAAGGGTCCCAAGATGAAATTTCAAATTTACCCGAGAATAAGTATTGAAACCGCTCGTTCGATCACTTTGATTTTTAAAAACAGAAAAAGTTGTTGCCATGTCGAGTAAATTTTCAAAATTTTATTTTAGGCCGGAATTCGCTTTAAGAATTTCAATTTCGATTTAGTAGATTAAAGACGAGTTTTCCTTAAAACATCATAATTAAATCCGATTTAAATTCTTTTTTTTTTAATTTCCTTTTTCCAAAAATTAATATTTAAAAATCCAAGCCTTTACAAATATGGTGTTTTAGGCTCCAACAATTTCTCTATAATCTAAAATAGAGAAATAAGGAGAGAGATAGAAAAAATCTCTATATTTTTAGTAATGTTAAAAAATCTCTAAACAGTCTACATTAAATGTTAGCACAAAACTCAATAGAATTCAATCATAGAGAATGGAGGGATGCAAATAAAATTTTATATATTTGTTTTAAATAGATTTAAAAAAATGTAGTAATATTTAAAGTATCTATTAAATGTATAAATATGTAAAATAAAAGAATTGTTGGAGTTTGATTATAACTTTTTAAAAAGATTTTTGTATTTCTTTCCTCTATTTCAGAAATTTTGTACAAAATCTGTTACTTAGGTCCTAGAATGCAAAACAGTTGTCGAGAAAGGACTTCCATGCACAACTAAAACCTATTTGCCTATTTTGAACATATCTAATAAAAATTACAACATTTACATATTTAGTAAATATCATCCCCATCTGGTCTCATGAAGTCGTGACTCATGGATAGCAATTCTCATGTTGTAATATAATAGCTATTCGGTAGGCTTCAACAACGTTCAAGTCGTTCTACGCATGGTTGCCTTCTTGATAACAATCTTCCTGAAACATAAATAAGAAAAGCTTTAACTACAACAAACGCTTTGAATTGGTTCTGTAAAGAAATTGCATGACTGCAAGTCTGTAACGTACCAAAGGACCGTCCTTTATCCTCTTCAAGTAATCAAGTCTTCTTGTGTGTTCACCAATGGCACGTGTTGAAGATCAATTAAGATGCATGCGTTCTTAAATTGGTTAGCAGGCTCCGCGATCATATAAGTTCTAAGCGACACCTTTGGTTTATTGTCCTCCTTCACCTCCCAAGGTCAAACTAAGAAATTAAAGGAGATATGAGGTTCACCTTGCTTATTACCATTGGGTCTAGCCGATCGGTGCAAGCTGGTTTACCTAGTGTGTGGCTCTTGCCAGTTCGATCACGTGTGATAGCTCCCTTACTTTCCCTTGATGAAATACATTTGCTATAGTACTAATCTTTGCAGAATTGATAAAAGACAAAAGTATAAGGTATTGTAGCTTATACAAATTGGATATATTATTTTTGCAGATTATTTATTTTCGGACTAATAATTAAAGGTTAAGTAAATTTATGTTAAATCTATTCTATATCTTTTAACACAATATCCTCTTAGCATAGAATTTTCGGTTAAAGTAAATTGGAAAAAGAATTTGTGTTAGGATAGAATTAACCTTGCAGGTGGTTTGAATTTAAATTGGAGATAATCCATTTCGGCAATCCAAAGATCTCGGCAACCATATCTCGACAATCATATCTCAGCAACAAGATCTCGGCAACCATAAGATCTCGGCTAGGAGATCACAGCAACCTTAATTCAAAATTCCACACGTATCTCGCCAGCGATATCTTAGTGATAGACGGTTTAACTGGTCGAGATTTACGGATGAAAATCAGCAGGACATTCAGAGCTCTCGGCTATAAGAAGAGAAGGAAGAAACAATCCATCGTCACCTTCACCAAGCCTTCTCTACGAATCACAAGAGCTCTCAAGTCTTCCATCGCCATTGCTGATTTACTATGCTTTCTTTCTCTCTATTTTGTATTCGATATATTGCTTTCGAGAGTTATGAAGTTTTGAGCTTCATAGTATAAGTTAATCCTTGTTATACTAAGAGTATCATATACTCAAACGTATCACACTTCGGTATGACAAAGGGGACTTTTATTTCTCTGTATCTTGGGTTGACTAGATAGAAGCGAGGTAGGCTTCGGGTTATAGAATAGAGGAAGTTCTTCTAGGTTGTATCTAGGACTCATAAGGAAAGAGGAATAAAAGTTGTTGGATCCTACGGGTTGGATAACCCTAGGCGGGGACGTAGGCTGGTTAAGAGCCGAACCTCGTTAACAAGTCAAGTGTTATTTATTTTTCTATTAAGTTGTTTAACGTTCTTATTGCTGCAAAAAATTCAAGACACAAAAAGTTCAACTCAAGACCTTGAGATCGAGTTCAAGGCCTTGAGAATTGATATCAAGCCCTTGGCAGTGCTGGCTCTTAAGACTTTGCGAAAAGCGCTCATACTCTATTCAACCCCCCTTCTAGAGTATTTGTTTATTATTATTATCAATTACTTTAAGTACTCGATTCTTCAACATGTCCGGGGTTTACCACCAAAGGTGGGTTACCCTCGTTAACCAAAAAAAAAAGGTGATATGAAGTCATCAAAAAAGAAACGAGATATGAAAAACACCACATTGAATTTTAACCCTACAACGGCATAACCACACACTTGATTAAGTAATGAATTGTTTTCATAGGAATCAAGCGAAGTAACAAACTATTTTCGTAGGAATCACGAGGAAGATGGGATGAACACATACTTTGATATAAAGGAATAAACAACTTCAGTCCAAAATTTGTGCCTTCCATGGGCTTTTGAAATGTGTTTTTCGGATTCTTCACAGAGCTTCTAAGTATGCAAATTAGGGATTCCCACATGTTTCTATTGAGCGAGTTGCATAAAAAGTAAAAAGAAACAAAAAACTCACAATTTAACACAATAAAATCCCTACTTGTTCTTCAAATTTGATCCTACACATACCTTGTCCAAAATAGCTGAGAGAAAATTGCGTATGGACAACGGTTTTAAATTGACATCATATTACCAAGAAGGATAAAGAGAGAAATGATGAGCTCTGAAAGCAATCAAATATGAAAGAATGAGATAGGGAATGCACAATTGAATAACCGTTATATAGAAGGGGAATCGCCAAAAAAAAAGGATGAGAATGGAGCATGACAAATTACCCACTTGATGGTCACCACAGTTATTAATGTCTAGTAAGACAGTGCAACCTTCCCAGCTCACGCTATCGTTTGGACTCAAATTTTCATCTAGAGACATACCTCATACTTGACTTCATAGTTTTTGAAACACGGATAAAAAGGAAAGTCGTTTAGCGTAGGCGGAAAATAATCAAAATATTTGATCGATCTCTAATGCTTATTGAATATTAGGAACCGTACTTTGAAGCTCCAATTCTAATAGTATTGTAACATTCAAACAGATTCGTTCGTTGCAGGGAGAATTGTATATTTGTATTAGAAAACATGTTAGCTACTAATAAATTAAAAACGGTGATGAGTGCTCTATATCTCAAGTCCGATCCAAACCCTCATTTAAAGAGAAAAAGGGGGGGGGGGGGGGGGGGAGAGAAGAACTCAAGGGTGGAATAGACAGCATTGATTTTTGACCACCACTCGCAACTAAATCTAAAGAAATAAGTAGCATTGAGAACAATGTGAATTTCCAAAGTGGTCGACTCCAAGGACCTCTACCAATGTTCATGCCTTCAAGCATTTTTTTTGTTGCTCCCTCTTCCATGTATCTCTAGAGAAGTTAATTTTACAATTGAAACCGCCCACTTTAAAACAGCTATTAGAATTAACCGCTAAAACACGGGAGAGAGCAGTTATTAGAATGAACTGCTAAAACGTGGATGAGGTGGCCGGTGGGAATGGGATGAGGTGACATAATTTACAACATGGATATTTTCTATTGGTGCATAAGAAGAGAGGAAAGTGAGTGATTGAGTGGCCTATCTCATAATTTGCCATGTGGAATGGAGCATTGTGGTGAAGCCACCTAGGAGCCTCTTGCTTCTGGTTTTATAATTAGTATAGATGATGTTTTAAAGGTATTTACATTTGCCCAATTAATTCAAGTTTTTCATATTTTGAAAATCAGCCTGTCCCATCTCTTTTTTTTTCTATTGTAATTTATACGAGGAGCAAAGAGGGGTAGAGTCTCCTCCACTTAATATCTTTCACCTGTCCCTGTTTTTAAACAAAGATCGAGTATCATACTCCAATAGTTTGTAGGGGGAGAGAGCTTATTCTAGATGAGTTTTTGACTTTATTATGTGTAATTAATATTACTCAACTGCAAAGCCTTGTTCCTTAATTTGTGTGATAAATTCAAAAATGTCATTTAATTACAAATGGAGGGAGTATAAAACTACCATTTCGGAATGGCTCACCGGAAAGGACTTGTGAGTAGTACCCATAGGTCCCCGGTTCGAACAACGGATGGCCGCTCTTTATTTACCAATTCAAGGAGGGAGTATAAAACAAAAGATGTGAAGATGATAGCATCAAGTTTTATATATTATTCATTTGCATTTAAGGTAGTTTCATCTATCATTTTAGAGTAGCTTTATTGTCTTTTTGTGTGTTTTCTGTATTATTTATGATTCAGAGATCTACACAAGTTTTGTTTGTGTTTTGTAGGTTTGTGTCGGTGATTCGAGCTAAATTGCATGCATCTATTGGAAGGGGATTGAAAGACAAACAAAAGAGATGGTTCAAGGATCAAGCATATCAAGTGAAACACTCAAAGGAGCTCAAGGTGAGCAGCACGACTCGCGGGACAAGGGAGTTTGTGCAATTTTCAGCTACATCAAGCTGTCACGACTCGTGGGAGGCCTTCACGAGTCATGACGAGTGAACCTGTGTGTTTTGTGACTTCTACAGGCTGTCACGACCCGTGACAGACTCTTCACGAGTCGTGACAGTTCCAGATCCGGCTAGACCTTTATGATTTCCGGCTGTTTCTTTCATTTGTTTGGTGGATTAATTAAAAGGGATGTAATTTCCAGATTCTAGGGGGGTTACGTTTTGGACAAAGGGATGGAAAACACTCAGATTTTTGGGGAAAAACTTGGGAGAACCCTAGATTAGTTGAAGGATAAAGGATTGCAAATTGGATGCTTAAGGCGATTTCCGCTATAGAAGATCAAGTATTTCTCTTACTCTTCTTCACCATGTCTTCTTATCTTGCTTTTGATTTGTTCTCTTTTATCATGTTTGGCTAATTAGATCGTTCTAGGGTACGTTGGGGTGATTTCGCTATGTTGAGATAGACCGTACTTACTATTGCTTGAATGTAGTTTGATTTTTGTTTGATTTAATCCTATTGAGCGTATAGCCTAATTGATAATCGATTAGATCCAATTAGGGGTTGAGGCCGAGAAGAGATAGCCCTAATAGGAAAATAGATGATTGCATGAGACCGAGAGGTGATTGCTGTCATTGGAGCTATAGGATTGAACTTGAGATATTGATGTTTGCTTATGAGTGACATAAGAGCATGATTCAAGATCTCTTGAGGATCAATAGGTTGTCATAGATATTCTAGGTTTGTTTGTTCTAATCGAGACCGAGAGGAGATATTTGAATGAACTGGCTTAGATTCTAAGGGCGTAATGGACCTGACTTTAGTTTAACCGTGCACGAGAGTGATTGTTAACCGGTTAGGTACAATTTACTATGAGACTGAGAGGAGATTAGTAATGAACTTAGACAACCTACCTTCATACAGAATCAAACTCATTCGAGCGAGAAAAATCTCTTAAGTCTATCGACGACACATGGTGGTTAATCCCCAATTCTAGAATGTTTTCTCCATATTTTCCCAAAACTTCAACTGACTTGTTTTTATTAGTTATATCATAAAACCTCAATTTCGATCTCTACTATTTTGGCTTAGTCAACTGGTTGCAAAGATTCAATTAATACTCCTATAGTCCTTGAGTTCGACACCCTGAGTTCAAGTCTATCAAACTCATTCAAGCAAGAAAAATCTCTTAAGTCTATCGACGACACATGGTGGTTAATCCCCAATTCTATAATGATTTCTCCATATTTGCCCAAAACTTCAACTGACTTGTTTTTATTAGTTATATCATAAAACCTCAATTTCGATCTCTACTATTTTGGCTTAGTCAACTGGTTGCAAAGATTCGATTAATACTTCTATAGTCCCTGAGTTCGACACTTGGATATACTACAACCGATCCCATACACTTGTGGGAGTAGGTTTCAAGCCTATCAAAAGATGAGGGTGAAGATGGGATTAGGACTGGCAAATGGTACGGAAATTACCATACCAACAACGTACCAACCACAAACCGACTATGTTGGTAACCACACTTGTGGTAACCAACCTGGTGGTAACCATGTGAAGGTGGTACGGTAATGCTAATGAAATCTGAATACCATGGTTACCGAGTATATATATTAATTTTTTTATTTAATGTTTTATTGTTATTACCTTTGAGTTTTAAGTTTTTAATTTATATTTTGTGTTTTTATTTTGACCTAAATTGGTTATTTCTACTTTTTTCTACTAGAAACAGTAGGAACATTTTGAATGTTTGAAGACTTTGAACTTGTTTTGTTTGAACTTGCAGTAACATTTTGAATGTTTAACAATTGAACTTGTTTTGTTTGAACTGGTATGAACATTTTCAATGTTTGAACAATTGAACTTTGTTTGTTTCTTAAAGACTTTGAACTTGATTGGTTTGAATTGGTTTGTACTTTAGGCTGTGAACTTGATTTATTTGAACTTTTAAAAGATGGTAACCATATTAACTTTTGCAACCATAATTTTTCGTTCGATAACTTTGATGACCACCGAAAGTTAGCCAAGAGGTTTCAAAAAAATACAAATAGAATTAAAAGGTTGGTAACCATGGTAATGTACCGCTGGTAACCACAAATTGTGGTTACCACATATGCGGTAACCAAGACTTATGGTTG
The DNA here is from genome assembly GCA_963922045.1 of Persicaria maculosa. Lineage (NCBI taxonomy): Eukaryota > Viridiplantae > Streptophyta > Magnoliopsida > Caryophyllales > Polygonaceae > Persicaria > Persicaria maculosa. Next base: position 4,282,500 of record OY998251.1, read on the forward strand.
GTAAGTGGTATGAAAATTTGCGTACCACCAGTTTATGGTTGGTACGTGGCAATCACCATTTTTTTGTGGTAACCGTACCATGTCAACCCTAGATGGGATGCTAGTAAAAATAAAAAGTGTGGTGATAATTTAAAGAGGAAAAAGTGAGAAGGGAGATACGAGGATGGGGGATAAATGAAAAAGATGTAAATTTTATAAGGAAAATGACTAAAAATAATACGAACTATCGGATGTGAACCAAAAATAATACGAACTTTTAAAATCACAAATTTGTATACAAACTATACCATATTAAACCAATATTAATACGATGTCCATAATTACAAATGAAAAATTGTTTTGAACTCAAAATGTAATAAATAAGAAAGTTTGGAATCTAATTGTAAAATTTGAAATTAGTCCATCACTGCAACTTGCACGCCGCCAAGGAGAGTTCGCCATTGGAGAACCGGGCAGGCCAGTCCGAGAGCGGCACCACTAGGGTCAGCCAGGGCCCAGAGGTGGGCGACAACGAGCGGCTGATCCCGAGGGAGTAGCGGGAAGAGGATCTCGAGCATGAACAACTAGGGATTGGATTCGAACCCCGACAGCACGCGACGATGGACAACCACCGAACTCCATGTCGGAGCAACTGGAGGCGTCAGCGCCACTGACAAGGCCAGACGAAATGATGGGCGAGGGGAAGGACAAGCGTCATGAACAGAGCGAGCAGTCAGATTAGGGATTTAGGGCTCGAGGTCGGCAAGAAGCGAACCACAGTAATGAAATATGGGCTATGGCTGCTCGAATTAGGCAAAAGGATGGATGAAATTGGGATTATGAACCAAGAAATACCTAAAGCCCCAACTTTAATTTGGGTTTTGCTCAAAATCTGATAATCAATTTTTGGATTTGAGGTTTTACTCTTGTTTGTTCTTCAGGAAACAGAGATGAAGAAATTCAAAACCCTAGGTTGAATCAATTTCTTCATCTTTTCTACAATATGTAGTATAAAATTAAAAATAATTCAATTGACTATATGTGATTACTGATTATGAATACAAAGGATGAGTCGATGACATCTTCAGCACTATGGTGACAAAAGGGGGGTTGGTTTAGAAGATGATGAACAGTAATTCTTCCTCTCAAAATTTGCAATTGTATACCAAAGTTTCTTATTTATTACATTTTGAGTTCAAAACAATTTTTTATTTGTAAATTACGGACATCGTATTAAATATTAATATTGGTTTAACATGGTATAGTTTGTATACGAATTTGTGATTTTGAAAGGTCGTATTATTTTTAGTTCACATCCGATACTTGGTATTATTTTCAGTCATTTTTCCATTTTATAATGCTATAATTTTTCACCGATAATTACCTCTTAAACATGAAAATTCATAATTAATATGGACTATTTGCATAAATATACTAACCCAAATCCCCATTTGCAAAAATAGACCATGGGAAATTATTTGCAACTACCCACAATTTGGTACTCCCTCCGTTTTTTATTAAATGACGCTTTAACATCTTTATCAAAACGTCAATTAATTAAACGTTTAATTAATTGACGTTTTGAGTTTTTCAAAGAAAAATGAGAGGGCGCGACTAAGTACTTTGCAACATCTAATCAATAACTGAGATAAAAGGGGGAGAGAGAGAGAGAGGAGGGGTGGTAATTGGCAGAGGAAAAGGAGAAGAGAGGCTGCCATGGGATGAAGGAGTTTTCAACCTTAATTACTTAGCTAGCTCAATTAATATTAACAAAGTGTTAATACAAGTTTCTGCCAATAATTTTATGTCCTTAATTTATGTGCATGAGCCTCTAATGTCAAATATATCCGAACGCCCGAACGGAGGGAGTATATTTTTGCAAAAAAAAAAGTTCACCCACACAATAGGGGCACAAGCCTCATTCAACTTGAATCACCAGCGGTGGTCCCTTGAATCACCTAGTGTATACCTAGGCAAGATAAATATAGTTGGATGTTTTAAAGCTTTCTCATCCAACTTGGAGAAATCTCCAAGTTCTTCTAGATAGCCTATCAAAGTTCAACTCGGACCGATGACTGGGGGTCGTGTGCACGGGCGCACATGCGCTAGTAGCCTAGCACACAAGCCTAGCACGGGCTTGTTATGCTCAACTTTCCGATGTGGGGCACTTTATCCTTTCACATCTTAACACGCCCACGCAAGTCCAACTAGGAATGACCATCTAGTTGAGACTTGGACAACTGGGTAACCCAGACCATGATCGACACGGGCCGTTAGGCTAACCGCCCTGATACCATATCAAAGTTCGACTCGGACCGATGACTGGGGGTCGTGTGCACGGGCGCACATGAACTAGTAGCCTAGCACACAAGCCGAGTGAGGTTCCATTCTAAAACCAATTGGCAATAGAAGAAGTAGCCCACCGACTCATATACTAGGGCTTGTTATGCTCAACTTTCCGATGTGGGACACTTTATCCTTTCACATCTTAACATAGCCTAGCTAATGAAGTGAACGGAATCTTGCATAGACTTAGTTAGCGTGATGCGTGCGTTAATTACTGATTGTGCATTGATCTGTTTCATCTTATTTTAAAACGGTTTTTTTAACTAATTAAACGATGTTGTTTTGGTGTTTTTTATATTAAAAAAAAATCTGCCAACGAAGGGGAGGCAAATGCTCCTCCTTGCCCCCTCTACCTCTGCCTATGAACTCGGCACATATGACCGAGCTAATTTACTAACCTTGGCTAAACTTGTCAGGCCTATTGTATAACTCGATAAAAAATTTCGAGGTTACTACATTAGCTGGGCTATATGTGATGAGGTTACTACATTAGCTCGATAAATATTCTCGACCCTGGTTTCAACGGATATTGTAATAAAAAACTATAACGAAGTCATCGAAAATTATTTGAAAAGTATATTACAATATCAAAAGAATGCAGTAGTTGGATCGAGTCGTTTCTTCATACATTTCAATGATTTTATCGTATATTCGGGATTAAGGTTTAATGAATTCGATCGGAAGATAAATGTCAATAGGTTTTCTCTTTTGCTCTCTAAAAATTTATAAATATTTTCGAAAATAGAAAATGACTTGTTGTGCTATTTGGTGGTAACGGTCTTGTCAATAGTGATTCTGACGTTTTGCCAATAGACATTATGAAGATTAAATTGCATGACATATTGACATGGCAACTATGATATGTAGAGACGGGCGCGGGACATGACGACCTTTGTCTCGTCCCGCGCCCGCCATAAACGTTGTTTAACACAAATGCTTAATTTTTAATAGTTTATAAAGCCTACCATACAAACCAATAGATCTATAATTTTTTATATATATATATATATTTTCCGGATTCTCCTATATATATAATATTTATTTTTGTTGAGAGGGGAGAATTTAGAACCTTGAATATAAATTGGGGTGGGAGTGTTTGTTTCCTCCAAACTCATTTCTCAAACCAGAGATATGGATGTTGGTAAAGTGCAGACAGAGTATCTTAACTTTGGCAGCTCATTGTACAGAGAGGTCAGTCACAAACCTCCATATCATCTCTTTTGGTCATGATCTTGATTTTTGTTTTGCATTTTCTTGGAAGAAAAACGGAAGTTCCACTGCGAGTTTGATTGATCATTAATTGCAATAGATCGCATATTGCATTTGAAATAGAAAAGATTGAATTGAAATCTGATCTGTATTGTTGGGATTCCCCAATAATGAAGAAGTTGTTTGAATTTGTGTTGGTTTGGAAGGGCTACTTGGATGAGCAGTTCACCCAGCTTCAACGACTGGCTGACGAGACCCAACCTAGCTTTGTTCTCGAAATCATTTCCATCTTCTTCAATGATTCCGACCGGATCCTTCAGGATTTGACCCATACCCTGTTGAGTCTCCCTCTTTAGTTCTGGATCGCCCTCTTCGATCTCATTTATTACGGACAAAATCTCTGACATCCTTTTTGATCCTTGTTTACGGCAGTGACAGGCCCGTTCCTGATTTCAATCAAGTTGCTGACATGATTCAAACTCTCAAAGGTAGCAGTTCAAGGTACATACTGGAGTAATTTTTCATTCTCTGAATTTGAAATTCTACCCAATTTGTTATGAAATTTTGTTCCTAGCTAATGTTGAATGATGATGACATTAATTAGTGTATCTGATTCGATCGTGTTTCGGTAATGGAAATGTGATCTAATTCAAACCTAACGCCATCTCGAACAACTTCCATAAAATTTCCCCAAAATAGAGAAACAAATCGCATATTCTTCAAATTATTTTTGCTTTAACTCCAACAGCTTCCCCATTTCGAAGATTTGGAGAATCATTTAATTTGGAGAATGCTGCAGATTTATGAAATTCTCTCTATTTTTTTTGCTCCGTTGGACCAAAAAATACCTTAAAATTCTCTAAAAACTACATAATCCCCAAAATGGAGAAGTTGTTGGAGATGCACTAAGCAAACATGTTAATTGTTCAAGGTATTCCACCGTACCTTGCTTTAGATATAAGGAGTACTTTAGTTGCAATAATCTGCATTTGAATGATTCGGGTATCAATGATCTCGATTAGTTTGTCCTTCTTGTTCATGAACGATTGACAGCGTCGGTGCCAAGAAGGTCAAGAATGTCTGCACTGCCTTTACGACCTACTGCGGAGAGCAAAACCTCCGAGGGTAAGCTTAACCTGCTTCATTCTTGATGATATATAGTATATATAGGCATCTTATGCATTCTTGATGATTTTCACTTCTGCAGGCCTTATAAACTTGTTTCATTGTATGACTTTATGCCTTTTGGTAGGGTTTAGACATGTCTTGCTTAATTCAAAAGATGTGTTGATTAGTCAATATTGCTTTGCTTGCCATAACTGATTTGTAATAATTAATTCAAACTTGAGGATTATAAATACCTTAATTTGCACTATGGTTGTGTGTCCATGTACTTATATTGTTTAAATACTCAGTTTAGGCACAGTTGATGTGAACCATTATCTCCTTAAACTCTTCCCTAATTGTGAACCCTTGTTCTGGTTTGAGTTTGACCTAATTTATATAATCAACTGCTTGCATATCAACATCAATGTGGTCCAAGATTAGATAGACTGAATTTCAGTTCATATTATACTTGCAGGTGTCTCATATGTTTACAGCAAGTTAAGCAGGAATATGCCGCTGTGAGGAGCAAACTCGAGACCCTTTTATCAGTAAGTGAAAGGAATACACTGATTGCTTTATAAGATAAAAACATGGAGACAATGGTTTTCACTTTGATGAGGGATTTGCAGATGCAGCTGCAGATAAAGGCAGCTGGTGGGGCGGTTCCAGTGATCGAGTAACTCGATCATATGTATATGCATCACTACATACTCGGCAAAGCCATTTCTCTCAAGGCTAGGAAAACAAGACGTTTTGGGTAGAGTTGTGCATTGTCTCTTAATTAGATCGATCCATTTGCTGCGTATTGCATATAAAACACACTCCTTTTTACCTGGTGGAAACCATTGGCTGGCTCCTACTGCCAGATCCATTTTACACTGTATTCGATTTCCATCATGGACAGACATTTTAATCAGTGGCGTATCCAGGAGGCCTGCCCACGTGTCACGGGTTAATCTGTGATCCGGCAGGTCTATGATCAGCAGGTCCATGTTGAGCGGGTCACTGGGTCGGCAGGTTTACGGGTGTAGGGTTAACCTATACCGAACCCGCCGACCCAACAATTTACCGTCAACCCGTTCCACCCTTAAAAAAATTATACAAAAAAATAGAATTTATATTTATAATTTTGATTATAAAGCTCATTTGAAATAAAATTCATATTCATAATATATACTTTCTCAGGAAATGTATTTTTTATTGTTTGTAATAAACATTACAGAAACATGAATTTCACATTGTTCGACGACTGTATTTTTTTATTGTTTGTACTAAAAAAATGTTTTATTACAAAATAAATTTATAATATATTATTGTACAATGCATGATGTTTTATCCACTTATTCTTCTTTTTTATAGGCTTATAAGGTAGCGGACCGACTGACCCATATGGGACTCTCATTCTCTACTCCAGATCCTCCTGTTGATTCATAACGGGTGGTTCTCATTCGTTAGGATGCTTTTGGTTAGTCTGGGGCTCATGGCTAGACAACTAAGGGTCCATATATATGACTCGCTGGGTCATGGCGGGTTAAGGTCCGGGTTGGGATATCCCAACATGTGATCCAGCACGTTCGACCCATGACCATGTTTAACTAGGAGCGGCGAGAGCCAACAAATCAACTATTAGTAAATAATGGACAAATCTCAAGCTTTTAGTGGAGGCTTGGATAGACTTAGTGAATGAGGCTTAAATGGTGTAGAATTTAATCCTCCACGAGACTTAAGTACAAGTAATCAAGTACTCCATCCGTTTCAAATTAAAAGTCGTTTTAGTTCTGGACACAAAGATTAAGAAGTAATTAATGTTGTAAATTTGCATTGTTATCATGAGTAGTGCAATGGTGCTATTGGAGAAAAGTGTATAGGAATTTGAGCCATTTAAACTTTGGAGCTAAAACACCCATTTAAAAAAATCAAATTCTTTATAAACTCCCTTCATTTGTACTATGTATAGAAATTGGGAAAGAAAGTGATTAGGAAAGAGAATGAATTTGTACTACGTCTAATATTGTGAAACAAGCTAATTAATCTAAAACGACTTTTAATGTGAGACAGAGTGAGTATCTATTTATAGGCCAAAAGCCTTGAAGCCGAGTGTGGGAAGTTTGAAGATTTGGAACCTTGGAGAAGGTTGAAGAACATGAAATTAAGGGGAAGCTTGAAGAATAAGCTCTTCTAGAAATTTCCTTGGTCCAAGAGAATACTAGTTCAATCTAGACAACCAATTACAAATAAAGTAAGCCCAATTACGAGGATGTGAATGCAACCCAACAAACTTTGTTTTATATCACCATCTGAATGAGCTCTCTATGGCATAAGGCCCGAAGGGCACTCAACATGAGAAAGTTTACCACATACTTTTTCTAAAACGGGGTGGCTATATGCACCCATCGCAAGTGCTATATGCACTTTTTAGGACAGATCATGGATCAACCCGTTATAAATTTTTTTAAAAATAAACGGACGGATCCTAGATCCGTCGGTTATAAAAAAATTAAAAAAAATTACATATGACGGATCTTAGATCCATCCTATGTAAATTATATAAAATATATATAAAGCTGTTTTTTTTCATTTCAATAAACGCAAGGGCGGATCTAGCTATGATCCGCTCTTGTACTCTTTTTTTTTAAAAAAAAAGTTGCAAACAACTTTTTTTTTTTTTTTTTTTGAAAAACTACAAAGATAGATCCACATCCACCCCATGTAATTTTTTTTTATAACAGACGGATCCTAGATCCGTCCGTGTATTTTTATTAAAATTTGCAACTGACGGATCATAGATCCGTCCTAAGAGTGCATATAGCACCTGTCCCGGATGTATATAGCACCATCCTTCCAAAATAGTCCAATTCAACCGGTCATGTTATTTAGCCCCTTTTTTGGGATGTGTAAACAAGATATATTGTGGTCTGTGACAACGCCTCCTTCACCACAAAATTTGCAGAACTTAAGATCAGCACAGGAAAAAAGCATTTAGGAGTCTTGAAGGTAAAAAGAAGATTTTTCGAAAATTTATCAATAACGGTCCGCGTATATGAACGTTCACCAAAAGAAGTAACATAAGAAGGACCGCATAAGTCAGAAAGAGCATAATCCAAAACACCTTTAGGTGTATACGAACTTTGGCGAAGTTGATCCATTCCTAATTGTCAAAGATAAAATTTTCACAAAAATTGATCAATCAAAAGATATGCTTACTCAAAATACCTCTTCTTGAGAACAAATACGTGCATTTTTTTCATGAATTTGGCCAAAACGCATGTTGCGATTTAACATCATCATAACGAGAGGAAGAAGATTATCAAAGATTAACAATAGAAAATAACTCATTGAGATGAGTTTGAATAGGGCTGCAACCTAAGACTTTAAAGACATTCCTTGACGACAAAACTTTTAACCATATAAAAAGGGGCGGATCCTGAAACTGTTATTTGAGGGGACAGAAATTACCATCGAAAAATTGTATATAAAATTAATTTTTTTATAAGAAATCCCCAATATCATGTGTAAATAGAATAAAAATATTAATTATGTATATAACCTACTAATTTGAATTTATCGAGTTTAATAATAGTATTAAGGTATAAAGTATAACAAGCAATAATTATGATATAAGTAATTCAGTTTGGAAAATGATGTCGGAAATAAGTTATGCGTTTGTTCAATTTTGCAACGTTTAAAACTTTTTACTCAGGTGTCGGATTTGAGCTTATAATATATCAAATCGAAGTTATCGACGAGAAAAATATGTATATTAAATTTTATGTTCGACTGGGGGACGACTGTCACCCGCCCTAATATAGATCCGCCCCTGCATATAAAGTAATTCAAGCTTCAACCACAAACCATCAGCGGTGTCCCTTGAATCACCTATTGTATAAATTGGCAAGATAAATATAGTTGGATGTTTTAAAGCTTTCTCATCCAACTTGGAGAAGTCTCCAAGTTCTTCTAGCTATTTCCTTGACCCAAGAAATGACTAGTCCAATCAAGACAATCAAGTCCAAATGAAGCAACACCAATAATGAGGATTTGGATGCAACACAACATCTCAAGCATTCTAATTTTATGATAAAATTACTGTTTATACTCAACCGGTATGGACCAAGGCAAGAGACTCGAGACACAAATACAATCTAATAAGAACCTTTTTGTCATGTCTATAGGGGCAAAGACATGGCAATGCAGACCAGGATTTGTTACATATGGTAAAAAGAGAAACAAAAAAAGCTCCAACATACCAGACAATTAAGGTGAAACATATAGGATACTGCAACTACAAGCCTCAAAGATCATGTACATAAACCCCTTTTGGAAGACATTCGGCCATTTCGAGTGTAACCCAGTGAAATCTTAGACAGATGTTCAGCCAGCTGTCTGGAAATCTCCGAAGTCGTCATCCAGTGCGTTGATCCCGCTTTGATTTTCAGTTGAGACAGGTTGTGATATCACTTCTTTCGGTTCCTCTATCTCACTTTTCAGGTCATTATTCCTTGGGCTTGAAGGTGAGGTTGACACAGGTGACAGGGTTGATGGCGGTGGTGGTGGCGGTCTGATGGAGAGCAGTTGCTCTTTCGGGCTACCCTTCCTAGGGGACAGATCATGACCGCCTTTCTCTGATGATTTTGTTCTTACAAGGTTGCCAGCTTTCTGTCAATAGTAAGAAGATTACTCTTGTCATATCATTACGTGCAAATCGAAGCTTATTTGATAGAAGAGAAAAGACGGGAAGAAATCGGATGACGAGAGATGCTTCAATCGTGTTTCCATTGATTGGATGACAAATGCAGCCTTTATAGATTCTCCCATCTCTTCCCTTCCTACAATCCAAATTGGAATCCATAGGAGAATTGTAGTCAATTGTGCGTGTATGAGTCAAGGGAGCTTACGCTCTTTAAATGAAGGACAAGTGTTTCCCCATCCTTCAAACTATAATCAACTGCTGATGAACTCTGAAATTGCTGCTCCATTTCTTCAGCAGTTTTCTTCTTGTCAAGGTACCTTTATTAAGAAAAAACACACTCAAAAGATTCGGCAGTGAACTTAGTGTTGATGTATGTTTGTCCTGACATTTTTCAGGGCTGCAAGATAGAAAAGAATATTTACATGCCAGAACATACTTCATGTGGTCATGCAGGGCAGCTTGGAAGTCGTAAGCTTGTGGTCTCTCTCGAAACCCTAAACCAATGAAAGCATGTCGAAGACGTCCACCTGCGAGTATTATGATTAGACTCATAAAAGGGCACTTACACACCAAGGCATCTTAAACAGAATCATACAGACAAACAACCATTGTGTTAAATTAAATAGTCTCATACCAAAGCCATTGAGATCTCATATCCTATTGTGGGATTTCAACTGCCTTAAATCATGAATAAATAGTCGGGTAAGTAAATAGTAAAAACCATAACTTAGTGTCGGATAAGAAAGCTATTTCGGTTAGGGCAGGTGAGGGAGAGTTGCTACGATATTTGTGATTATAGATAGCACAGATTTTGGGTATTGAGAGTTTTCCCACTGCCGTTCGCTTGTGCATATCGCCTAGGGTTACCTTTGGTGCCCTTGGTTCCCTAAGTTTAGTCTATACTTGATAGAGCATAGAATTGATAACCAACAAAATACACAAGTTCATATGCTCCTTGAAATCACATATCTGCTGATACTTGGTGAAATTATAGGCGATAATTCCACCAAGTACCAGCCAAGATGGAAACCTCCCTGGCCAAAATCTTAGGCAAAAGTCTTTACAGAACAACCGTTGGTTGCTCCTTGTCAATTACCAGCACAGTACGATCCTAGAAGTGTGCACCAAATATTCATAGTTAAATATTATTCCAAGATGGAAACCTCCCTGGCCAAAATCTTAGGCAAAAGCCTTTACAGAACAACTGATTTTCTTGGTTTCTCCTTGCCAATTACCAGCACAGTACGATCCTAGAAGTGTGCACCAAAGATTCATAGTTAAATATTATTCCACTGAGTAGGAGGTTACAGATTCAAGCTAAATGGCAACTTATTTGCAACTCTCCTTAGTTTAGATTCTCCACAGCATTCATAGTGCCAGAAGGGTGGGACAATGCTCCTCAATTACGCAAGTGAGTTGATAACTACATGATGGTGACAGATGAAAAGGAAACTAACTTCTAAGTCATACATGCTTACCAATATTTTCTTCCACCCGAAGAACAAAATATCTGAAAAAAAAAAGGAAGGAAAGACCCAAGTAAGACAACCAACTTAGCAACATTACTTCGAGATTAGCGTCAAAATAAGAACAAGCAATATTACAAAATAGGAAAAATTACTCAAAATAATACGAAATATCAAATTTTAACCAAAAATAATACAAACTTTAGCTTTAACTAATCCATGTACGAACTATACCCATATTAACCCAAAACAATATGGTTCTCAATCCCGGCTATTTTTCCAACAAAAATTGTCAGAATTGAGAACCCTATTGTTTCGGGTTAATCTAGAGAAGGTGTTTTGGCAGGGCGAAATCATAGGAAATACTAAAGGAAAAGATATTTTGGCGGGCAAAATCATCGACAAAATAGCCGGAATTGAGAATCATATTTTGTGGGTTAATATGGGTATAATTCGTATATGGATTAGTTAAAACTAAAGTTCGTTTTTTTGGTTAAAATTTGATACTTCGTATTATTTTGAGTTATTTTTCCTACAAAATATATGCACTCTACCTGCTACTATCAATTACAGGCTCCACGGGGTGAGGCTCTCCTTTTCTCAAATATGCCTGAGCATATAATTCACCTGATGCAATGCATTTTGAGCAAGGTCACAGGTGAAGCTCAATCAAACTCAGAGATTGGAGTCTCCTTTTCTACTCCTAAACTTTTTTTGTTAAAAGGGAAATCCAACACAAATAAGAACTCATTACCTGCTGACTTATCCTCCAGTCTGATAATGCATTCTTCCCCCTTGCTAATAACTTTCAATGCTCCCTCCCATGCCCATTTATTTACATCCCATTCATCGGCCCTAAAAGTTAAAACAGGCTTATGATTTCAGCAGCTCTGCAAAAAGGTCCATACTAGTTTACAAGGCAGCTAGTAAAATCCTAATGGATCTGACAACATAGCTAAACCAAGATGCATATTTTAAATCTGGGGAACCACTGAGAATTCTGGTAGACCCATTTATCACAAGAAGTTCCAAAAACAAAGTTCTGTTGTTCCAGGTCATTCACAAAATCTTTCAGAAGGAAAGTTTAATTCCAAAATGAAATATAAAGAAATCTAGAATCAAAATTTAAATATCACCGTGTTAATCTTAGGAGCTGACTCCTCTTATCTACCAAAGCTAAATAAGGACATCATAATCAAATTAACACTAACGACCATGTTCCAGTAAAACTAACTAGCTTTACATTTGGCAAATTCAAATTGATCCGAGAAAAGATTGAGGTGATATTTGGAGGCTCAAGTGGCTAACTGGCTATAGAATAGACATTTAAAAAAAAAAGGATAGTTTTAAACAAGAATTGATAATTCTACTTCCAATATCAGGAAAAAAATATATAGTAGTAATCAAAAGAACAGTCACAATTAAATAGATCACCCCCCCCCCCCCCCCCCAAAGGTCCTTAAACTGTCAAACACTGTGCTATCGGCTTAAATTATGGATTAAACATCATCCTCTGAAAAATGTTTCATAATTAAACACCATGATGAAGAAAATCAGGTCAATTGAGAAGCACATAATTCATTATCTACACTCCTCTAAGATATAAATTTGACTTCATGTGTCTTGCTAAAAAATTTGGTTCATCCCAAAACAAAAAATGTTTCTAAGCTGATTATAGCATTGATATATGAACGTTGATAATGGATCACAGAAAATAAGTTACACACAGAAGATTTTAAAAAGTAGTCAAGACAAATATTTATGCATATTATTGAAAAATCGATTCATCCCAAAACTAAAAATATGTTAAGCTGATTATATCATTGATACAGGAATGTTAATACTGGATTACAGAAAATAAGTTACATTCACAAGGAAATAGGCCCCCCACCCCGACCCCTATTGGCCCTATATGGATCCCTAAACTGACAGACATTGTGCTATCGACTTACATTAAGGATGAGATGTCATTCTTTGAAAAAGGATTCATAATTAAACGTCAGGATGAAGAAAATTAGGTCAATTGAGAAGAACATAATTCATTATCTACATTCCTGTAAGATATATATTAGACTTCATGTGTCGTACTAAAAAATTCTGTTCATCCCAAAACAAAAAATGTTTCTAAGCTGATTATAGCATTGATACAGAAATGTTGATAACAGATTACAGAAAATAAGTTACACAAAGAAGAATCTAAAATGTAGTCAAGACAAATATTCATGGGTGAAAACCTGTAGGAAGCAGCACTTTTCCTTGGGGGTATCTGGATAAGAAAAAGAGTAGAATCAGCGGTTCTGAAATAAGCAAAGAAGTGACTAATACAACAGTAAGGACAACTTAAAGTTCAAATGATTTTAATTCATCACTAACTATTACTGTATAATCATCTTAGTGGGTAGCTTGGAAGCAATGTGAACAGGTTTTAGAAATCAGGATCTGATGATGTTTAGCATTTAGTCACAACCATCTGAATTGGCAGATCAAATACTAGATTGTTTCTGGTTTCAAGCTCGATTACATAAATCTTTTTCATTTTTCATATACATTCAAGATGACTTTTACAATTTACTGACAGTTTCCATTTGGAAGTAATACTTAATGCCTACAATCGGAAATTTTCACATACATTCTGATTACTGACCAACATGATTATCGGCCTTTTCTTACTCCGTATTTTATTGCAGATGTGAACTCAAATCCGATTCCTGATCAGCAAGTACTATGATATGAAATGTGATTAATACAAACAAACAGTTGAATATTATACCCTGTAGAAAAAACATCTTCAGCTTGATCACAACTTATCCACACAACTATACTAGAATGTAAAACCAGAAATTCAGACAGCGAATTGGAATGTCAACAGTTTCCCCAATAAAAACCCTCAAACGATGGCCGACCAATTGGATTCCCCGATACAAGCCCCGTTGCTCCATCGACTAAACAACTTAAAACCGTCCAAAATCCAACCCGATCCGGTAAAATACAAAGCAATAATCACTAATCTGAAGTTTCAGAGATGATTACGAATCCGATAATTGGCATGGGAAAAAAAAAGACACTGAATCACATAAACAGTTAGATCAAAATCAAATCCACATAGATGAATAAGAAAAGAAGGAAATTACAATGTAAACATAGCATTCGGAGACTTGGAAGAGAACCAGCTCAAGTGGCTCGGCGTCATCGGCCTCGACCTTTATCGCTTCTTTACCGTTTGATGTATTTTCGTCTTTCTCCATGATCTGACGAGAGATTGGACTGTCTGAACTCTGAAATGTAGAACTATATATTTTTTTAATTATTTATCGAATCCCCTTCCGGCCTTCCCCCAGCCCCAGGTCCACTCTCCCTATTGAAGACTGGAAACGGTGAGGTTATTTGTTGAGAATTCGGAAGTTTGGTAGGGGTAAAATGGGTATTCAAATATATATGGGTCAGGATTCGGGAGTCTTAAACCATGGGCCTGGGCCCGCGGGTTAGTTATGTACAACGATTACAATCAAGTTTAACTCCATGGGGGAATCTTCGTAACCATTTCGGGTTAGTGCAACCGGAAAAGACCTACGGGTTGCCCCTTAGGTTGAATTCCGCTTCGAGTGACCACTTGAGGTTTACCTAGTCATTAACTTTAGAGTCAATGGGATTAGTCGAGTGTTAGTAGCCTTTGATACTCATATAAATTCAAAAAAAAAAACTTTGTTAATTATCCATAAAAATCTAGAAAAATAGAGAATGTTTTTTTTATTAAGTAAGAATCGGTGATTAGAAATACTTGAATCTCGATAGGCAGAAAATTCAGCAAACGGAAAACCGTCAAAACATACAACAGAAAACATAAAATGTGCAATAAAACAAGCAAAAAAGCATCCAATAAAAGACGAATTTAGGCAAAACTTAATGAAGCTAGTTGGGGGCGTCGACTACACACGAAAACAAGCACCATCATTAAAATAGATAATGTTTATTAAGATTTTCAAATTACAATTTGCTCTTTTAAAAAAAATTCAAAATTTTATTTTTTTAATCCAAATTTATTATTATTATTTAAAAAAATTTAGATTTTAATTTTTTTTTAACAAACTGAATCATAACTTTATTTTCTATTGACGAATAATCTTAACTAGTACGATTCCCGCGCCATGGCGCGTTATTTATAAACTAAAATATTATATATATATATATATTATAAAATATTAATAAATGTTAAGATAAAAATTAAAAAAAACTTTACAATTAATGTATCTTATAATTATTTCAGAATTTTTTTTTTAAATCTTATGTAAAGTATAATACATAAATATAGATATTTTAAATTACTCAATAATAATAATATCAATATCATTATAACATTGTTTAAATGTGATGTGTCATAATCAATAGTTATATTCAATATTTTGAATTAAGCCCAATAGTTAGTAAATAAATTTGATTAAGCCCAATAGTTATATTAGATTGAATTCAATGTTTTGAATTAAGCCCAATAGTTAGTAAAATTAAAGAAAAAAGAGAATTGAAGGAAAAAAAAGAAAAAAGGAGAATTAAAGAAAATCCAAGAAAAATGGCAAAAAAAAATAATTAGTTAAGACTCCTAAAATGCCTCTAAGATTGACACATCATCCTAAACTCTTCTAAATTAAGAGTTTATATAGAATAGATAGTTAGTAAATAAATTTGATTAAGTCAAATAGTTATATTATATTGAATTCAATGTTTTGAATTAAGTCCAATAGTTAGTAAAATTAAAGAAAAAAGAGAATTAAAGGAAAAAGAAGAAAAAAGGAGAATTAAAGAAAATCCAAGAAAAATGGCAAAAAAAATAGTTAAAGACTCCTAAAATGCCTCTAAGATAGACACATCATCCTAAACTCTTCTAAATTAAGAGTTTATATATAGATATAGATTTTAACAAAATAGTTTTTAATTTTCGCTCATTACTAACTCCATCTGCAAAAACATGTTATTTTTAGCTTCAAGTGCAAATTTTAAGCAAACCAGCAAATATACTATTATACCCTAATTTATTACATTAACCTTTTACTTTCTCTAAAACTACATAATCTATTACCAAAATACATATAATGACACGTATTTTCGAACAAAAATTCAAAACTGTTAGTATAAACTAAGTAGTTGTAAGTCGGGATTGTAAGGAACACTATAAATAGGCCTCTATGTACATTGTTGTGAACTCACTTCATTCAATCAATAAACAATTTCGGTTTCCCTCTCTTTTCTCCTTCTCTGATCTCCTCTAGATCAACATGGTATCAACTTAACGATTTTCTGGTTCTTGTCTTCCGCTTCCTTCGTTCTGGCTATGGAGCAAGTTATCGGTCCAAATCCAGTTCCTTCGATTGATCACAATGATCCTTTGTATCTGCATCCTTCGGATAATCCAGGCTGCATTCTCACCACAAAGGTGTTTGATGGCACTGGTTTCTTTGCGTGGCGACACGCTATGGTGATTGCTCTGTCGGCGAAAAACAAACTCGGATTTGTTGATGGAGAGCTCCCTCGTCTGGCTCCTGGTTCTCCGACTTTGCGTTTCTGGATACGCTGTAACGACATGGTCGTTTCTTGGTTTATAAACGCGATGACAAAGGAGATCGCCGAGAGCTTCATGGGAGCTCGCAACGCGCGATTGATCTGGCTGGATCTAATTGCTCGTTTCTCCCATTCAAGTGGCGCTCAAAAATTTGCAATTGAGCAACAATTTTACTCAATTTCGCAAGGTGCAGATTCTATTTCTGGTCTATTCACTCGCCTCAAGAAGATCTGGGAGGAGCAAGATTCACTCCGAGCTATTCCAGATTGCGCTTGTCCTGGTGTTTGTGGTTTCACTCAAGCGATCAAGCAATTTGAGAAAGACCGGCGTCTATTTCAGTTCCTGATGGCGCTTGATGATTCGTATATTCCAATTCGCAGTGGAATCCTTATGAATTCTCCACTTCCAGACATTAATCAGGCATACTTTCTTCTTTCTCAAGAAGAAACACAACGGTCCATGAAAACTTGCAAATCTCCGATTGATGCTGCTGCTAATTCGGTTACAGTCAGACCTCCTAAGGATTCTAATTCTTCGTCCTCGAAGGAATCTGATTCTGCTAATTCCTCTAAAGATTCAGTCAATTAAAACCATCACAATGGCAACAAGCAAAGGCATGTCTGTTCTCATTGCAACATAACTGGACATTTGGTCGATCGGTGTTACAAGCTTCATGGTTATCCTCTTGGCTCCAAGAACAAGAGTTCTGCAAATTCATCCATGACCTCAGACGATGCTCCTTCTTCGTCTTCAACATCATCTTCTTCAACTATTCCAGGACTGTCAGCTGATCAGTACACTCAGCTCATTGCTTTACTTCAGCGATCTTCCCCATCATCATCTGGCAACACTCCAAGCTATGGGAATTTCGCTGGTATTTCTTGTTTCTCTTCGTCTCTTCAAACTAATTCTTCTGGTATTATGTTTGATAAGTTCACTTGGATAGTTGATACGGGGGCTAGTGACCACATGTGTCACAATTTGGATTTCTTTACGGATTTGAGTCCTTTGCATCATCCTATTCAGATTAGTCTTCCAAATGGGACTTCAATTTCTGTTTCATTGGCTGGCACAGTGAGAGTATCTTAAGAACTGACATTAACTGGTGTATTTTTCGTGCTTGTGTTCAAGTTCAATCTGTTATCAGTACCCAAGCTTGCTGCTCAACTTGATTGCATTGTTTGCTTCTCATCTTCCATGTGCTGGTTGCAGGGCCCTTCTCTGAAGAGCCGTCTGGAGCTTGGTAGAGTTCACAACCTATTATATGCTTTTTCAGCCCCTCCATCAATCATTCATAAGAATAAGTTGATCACAGCACAGCCATCCATTGGTTCATCTCCTGCTGTTTCAGTCAATTCTGTAGTATCTGATATTGGTTTACTGCATTCTCGATTAGGTCATTTACCTTTGTACAAGCTTAAAACTCTATCCTCTTGTGATATAAATAAAGAGAATATAGCAGCTTGTGAGATCTGTGCTAAGGCTAGGCATCAGAGATCTCCTTTTCCTAGTAGCTCTATTACTACTTCATGTGCATTTGATTTGATACATTACATGGGGTCCTTATAATTCCCATACATATAATGGATTTCAATATTTTTTGACAATTGTTGATTACTTCGCCAGAGTTACATGGACTCATTTGTTGAAATCCAGAAAAGAAGCTTTCTCTACTTTGCAATCTTTCATTCAGTTAGTTCATACTCAGTTTGGCAGAATGGTGAAAGTGGTCAGATCAGACAATTCTCCTGATCTTGGGTTCAGTACTGTTGGCATTGAATTCTTCAAATCTAAGGGCATTATTCACCAGTCTTCATGTGCTTATTCTCCTCAACAGAATGGTGTGGTAGAAAAGAAACATAAACACCTATTGGAAACAGCTAGAGCACTGCTATTTCAGTCTTCTGTTCATATCAAATTTTGGGGGGAATGCCTATTGACTGCTACATATCTCATCAACAAGTTTCCTTCTAAGGTTCTTGGCAATGTATCTCCTTATGAGAAGCTATATGGGAGTCCTCCTTCTTACTCTCATCTCATAACCTTTGGATGTTTGGTATATGCTTCCACTTCTCTTGCTGGTAGGAATAAATTCATGCCCAGGGCCTCTCCTTGTGTTTTTATAGGATATCCACCAGATAAGAAGGCTTACAAGCTTTTGTGTCTTTCCACCAAACAAATCATCTTGTCCAGAGATGTAATTTTTCATGAAAATATTTTTCCTTTTGGTAATCCCTCTTTGCTGCCTGATTCCAGCTCTTACAGACCTATCCCTGCAATAGATCCCACTCCTACAGATCATCCTCATACTTCTACTTCAGATCATGCACACATAAATCAACCAATTCCTGTTCCACCTCGAAGATCATCTAGACTTTCTGTCCCTCCTACTTATCTTCAGGATTACCATTGCAATCTTTTCTCCCAATTACCAAGTTTCTCCTTCAATGCGCTCACTTTGGCCTCTCGACAGATGTTGACTAATCTAGCTCCTTTGGTTGAGCCTTGTTGCTATGAAGAAGCTGTTGTTACTCCTGAATGGCAACAGGCCATGCAGTCAGAGTTGGATGCTCTTCATAGAAACAACACTTGGGATATTGTTGATCTTCCAAAATTAAAGAGACCAATCAGTTCCAAATGGGTCAAAACTGAAATTTCGAGCATATGGAAGTCTTGAAAGACACAAGGCTCGTCTAGTTATTAAAGGGTGTACTCAAAAGGCTGGAATTGACTACCAAGAGACCTTTTCTCCAGTAGCAAAAATGACAACAATCAGGAGTTTGATTGCTATTGCTGTTAAGAAAGGATGGCCTCTCTCTCAATTAGACATCAACAATGCGTTCTTGCATGGTGACATTGACACTGAAGTGTTCATGAAAGTTCCTCTTGGTCTTCAACACATTCATCCTGGTAAGGTTTGCAGATTAAATAAGTCTCTATATGGCCTAAAACAGGCATCACGCCAATGGTACATCAAATTATCTGAATCCTTAATTGCTCAAGGCTACATTCAATCCCTCAATGATTACTCTTTATTTCATAAGAAACACAACAATCTGTTTGTGTTCTTGGTGGTATATGTTGATGATATAGTAGTTACTGGCAATGATTTGCAAGGGATTTCCTCTTTAAAGCAAACTCTGGATGAGTAGTTTAGTATCAAAGACTTGGGCTCTTTGAACTATTTTTTGGGAATTGAGTTCCTTTCTCACAACAAAGGGATTCTCAGGACTCAAAGGAAGTTCCTTCATGAGCTTCTCAAGGACTTTCCTAAAGATTCAGCTCGGGTCACTTTAAGTCCCCTTGATCCAGCTCTCAAACTTGGGGATTCTACTGGCCCTTTGTTACATGATCCTTCCTTATATCGTCAGCTCGTTGGAAAGATGAATTTTCTCACCAACACTCGTCCTAACTTGTCTTTCACAGTTCATGTCAATTTATGCAATCTCCTGCTGAGGCTCATTGGAAAGCTGCAATGCATGTCATTCAGTACCTTCACTGCACTCCTGATCTGGGAATTCTTCTTGATAATTCCCCTACTTTCCAGCTTTTAGCATCTTGTGATTCGGATTGGGCTTCATGCCCTGTTACCAGACGATCAATCAGTGGCTATTACATCACCATTGGTGGTTCTCCTGTGTCATGGAAATCAAAGAAGCAAGCAACTATCTCTCTATCTTCAGCTGTAGCTGAATATCGCTCAATGAGGAGAGTGACTACAGAGCTTGCCTGGCTAAGTCGTCTGTTTCATGAGATGGAGGTACCTAACATCACTCCTATTCCTCTCAAATGCGACAGTCAATCT
Organism: Persicaria maculosa; assembly: GCA_963922045.1. NCBI lineage: Eukaryota > Viridiplantae > Streptophyta > Magnoliopsida > Caryophyllales > Polygonaceae > Persicaria > Persicaria maculosa. The sequence goes on from OY998251.1 coordinate 4,302,653, forward strand.
GCTATATACATTGCAAAGAATCCGGTTTTTCACGAACGAACAAAGCACATTGACATCGACTGTCACTATGTTCGTTCTCAGTTGCTTGCTGGACTGATCAAGCTACAACATGTGCCCACACATTCTCAGCTAGCAAATGTGTTTACCAAGCCATTACACGAGCCTCAACACTCCTCTATCCTGCCCAAGTTGGGGTTGATGTCTCCAGAATCACCACCAACTTGAGGGGGGTGTTAGTGTACACTAAGTAGTTGTAAGTCGGGATTGTAAGGAACACTATAAATAGGCCTCTATGTACATTGTTGTAAACTCACTTCATTCAATCAATAAACAATTTCGGTTTCCCTCTCTTTTCTCCTTCTCTGATCTCCTCTAGATCAACAAAAACCACCATAACAACAAATTCTACTCAATTTTTAGACAATAACAACCAAAGAACCCAAATTCAAAACCCTCAAATTTGAAACTCCCAAATTTAAATGTTAACAAAATTCCAGATTCCGTAATTTTCACCTGTAACAAAACAAAAACCCCTAACCTTACATAAAACCACCATACAATTGAGTAAAGAATACGACAAACTTCTTAGAAATCGAGTGGAGAATACGAATTTTCGTAATTCACTTAACAACTGAGCCCTAAATGCAAAATGAAAACTTTCAGAGAAGAAGTACTTATTGTCGCTCACCGTCAAGCTCACCATCAACCTTCAATGGGCTCCACATGTCGGTCTCCGCCTGTGCCTCTCGTCGGCGTCGGCGCCGTTGGCAGTATGCTCCTCTCCGTCTCCCTTGCCATTAATATTACGAGTTTTCAATTTGGTTTACTTTAAGAGATTTTTTTTAATATAAACCCAAAATAAACAGAAATAGTTAACTACTCCATCCGTTCAGCAAAACATGTCGTTTACTATTCACACATGCTTTTTTAGGATCATAAAAACCGTATAAAATACCCATTTTTAATAAATTTTTTACTTATTAATAGTAACTATAAAATTGCTAAAAACATTTATAAACAAATATATTTTATATTATTTTTATCATTATAAAAAAACGTACCTAAATAGTAAACAAGGAGGGTATAACAAAAGAAGGCATGATACAAAAATCCGCACTAAACTCACGAGTATCACATGAAATAAGTCAAACTTTTTATATATACCTTAATTTTGTGGTAAATCGAGAGCGGTCATCTGAAAGTCGAACCGAAAACGTTCAAGTATTACCTAAAATCCTTTTCGACTCGACCACCCCGATACAGTTAAATTTATCTCGTGAAAAACCTGAAAAAAAAAAAAAAAAAAAAACCTTGGAGTTGTTCAGTGCGAATTGGTTACACGGAGTACATAGCAAAACCCTATCCCGGTGGGTCCCTTTGTCTGAGCTTTTGTTCCACTGTGTGGCGGCTTCCTTTATATACTCTCTCCTTTCTGCCGCTGCAAACTCTCGCCCCTCTCTCAAACCCCTCCCCAACCCCTCTCACTAACCTCCGGAGCTCATCAATGGCGGCGGCATCGTCTTCAGCAGCTACAGCTGCCCTTTCCGGAGCTTCTTCCGGCAAAACTCTCAAGCCTTCGTCCGCTAAACCATCCTCCCTCAATCCAGGGTTTTTGGCTTCGTCTTCTAAGAAATTGAGGCCTTTGATTGCTCGTGCACTGCCCAGCAACTCTGGCGGAGGATCCGCTCTCTCCGCTCGCATGGTCGCCGCCGTTCCCTCCATCAAGCCCGCCACCACTCTCGATTTTGAGACCTCCGTGTTTCAGAAGGAGAAGGTCACCCTATCTGGCCATGACGAGGTCTCAGTTCAATCATAATAATGTTTTGATTTTCTTCTTCTATAGTTATTGTCTTGCTTCTTTTCGTATCATTTTGTCTGATTTGATGATTGTTAATAGTATATTGTGCGAGGAGGGAGGCATTTGTTTCCTCTCTTGCCAGATGCTTTCAAGGGGATTAAGCAGATCGGAGTTATTGGCTGGGGATCTCAGGTGTGAATCCCTTATATATCTCTTAGCTTACTCTGTTGAGATTGAGATTTTGATATGAATGCTTTCTTTTTTTGGTATTCGGCATATTAATTGAGATCATATATATTTTACCAGCTGTTTATTAATTTCCTCTTTATTATGATGTCTGAATAAATATGTAATTTGATCTAATGAAAAGCTGTGTGAATTGTAACTCATTAACCCTTGAGGTAGTTGGCTATGATTTCAGGAATTAAGAATCTGTTTAAAATAAGGAATGACTGGATGTTGATGTTTGGTTAGTCATCGATTTGGGGAATGAATCTTTCCATTTATCAAATTGATTCCCATTCTAATCTAATACCAAAGATGGGAGCACATTCCTATTCATGATTCCTGAGGAATAGTACCAAACGGCCCCTTATCAAGATGTGTTGTATTTCATTGAACAAGATGTTAGCTGATGTTGATACTCATTACTGACTGATGTTTTTATTTCTGCATAGGGTCCTGCTCAAGCCCAGAACCTGAGGGATTCATTGTCTGAGATAAAATCAGATATTGTAGTGAAGGTGGGTGTAGTAAACCACATCATTTATGGGGTTAAATACTTCAATTTGCATTTCCTTGTGTTTTCTTTTTGTCCAAAGATTGTTTTTTTATATGGATTTTTTTTTTTGCTTTTTTTTCGGATGGCTTATTTTCGGTACTGTGCAGATTGGGCTGCGCAAGGGATCTCATTCTTTTGCCGAGGCTCGTGCCTCTGGATTCACAGAAGAGAGTGGGACTTTGGGTGACATTTGGGAAACTATTTCTACCAGTGACCTTGTTGTGTTATTGATCTCAGATGCTGCCCAGGTGGGTGTTTTGCTCTTCTGCTCTTGTTGGTCCTTGAGTAGATCTCTTTGATCATCATCAAATATTCCCAAGAGCTCCAGCTTCTATACCTAGAAAGTCGGTGCTTCTTTATCATGTTACATTCCATATTTTTTTACTCAGTGACACTGTTTTACTCAGGCTGACTGTTATGAGAAGGTGTTCTCCCACATGAAGCCAAACAGCATTTTGGGATTGTCCCATGGATTCCTTCTTGGCCATCTACAGTCAATTGGACAGGATTTCCCAAAAAACATCAGTGTCATTGCCGTATGTCCCAAGGGTATGGGTCCTTCAGTGAGGAGATTGTACGTACAGGGTAAGGAGATAAATGGAGCTGGGATAAACTCTAGTTTTGGTGTCCACCAGGTACATTCCTTGGTTTATGTTAAGCTAACTCGTCTTTGTAGCATTGCATTTCTTCTAGTTACCTCACTTCACACAAAATGAACTTTTTCCTAAATGTAGGATGTTGATGGAAGAGCAACTGATGTTGCACTTGGGTGGTCTGTTGCCCTTGGCTCGCCTTTCACATTCGCCACTACCTTGGAGCAAGAGTACAAAAGTGACATCTTTGGGGAGAGAGGTAGGTTTAGCTTCCTCTTTGATGATGTTAATCATGTTTCATTAACATTTGACTGCCATCTTCAACACTTGGATTTTATTCATTATGTATTGGTTTACTTAGGAATTCTGCTTGGTGCTGTTCATGGCATTGTTGAATCCTTGTTTAGAAGATACACTGAAAATGGAATGAATGAAGATCTCGCCTACAAGAACACCGTTGAGAGCGTAACAGGAACTATCTCGAAGACCATTTCTACCAAGGTTGGTTTTTGAGCAAAATGTTGCTGTCCCAGGGCTCTGTTTAAGGTCTTGTTGAGTTGATTTGCATGTAATTATGCACGCACTTTGTGATGCTCTAATAGAAACTGCATTAAATCAACAGGGAATGCTAGCTGTATACAATGCCTTGTCGGAGCAAGGCAAAAAGGAATTTGAGGCTGCCTACAGTGCTGCTTATTACCCTTGCATGGACATCTTGTATGAATGTTATGAAGACGTAGCCAGTGGCAGTGAGATTCGCAGTGTTGTCTTGGCTGGACGTCGGTTCTATGTAAGAAACATTTCCCATTTTTTGGCAAAATTGGAATTCCTCAACATCCTCCTCCATTGTTTTCCTAATGCATATCTAATTGGCAGGAGAAGGAAGGTCTCCCAGCTTTTCCAATGGGCAAAATTGATCAGACCAGAATGTGGAAGGTCGGAGAACGTGTTAGAGCCACTAGGCCAGCAGGTGACCTTGGTCCTCTGTACCCCTTCACAGCTGGTGTCTTTGTTGCTTGTATGATGGCCCAGGTAAGAACACTGCTCTGTCTACTACCACCCATTATCATCTTTTAGAAACGCCATTTGTCTAAACTGAACTGCGGTGGATGAAATAGCCCGTTGGCCATCCACTCACAACAGCACAGAAAATTATAATAAGAGTACTTGATTGATTGCATGCAGTTGATTGGCTATTGTTTTCTTCTATAGTAAAGTTCTAGAAATTAAGATCTTATGTTGAGGCGGCCAGTTTTTTTCTTTCTTTCTCTGTCCTTGATCTAAAAAGATTCTTATGGCTTGTGTATGATGTATATTAAATTAGATGTTGGACACTTCTAAATTAGAGCTTATGTAATTCTGCATCTTTTATAACCCAGATTGAGGTCTTGAGAAAGAAGGGACACTCATACTCGGAGATCATCAACGAGAGTGTGATTGAATCCGTCGACTCCTTGAACCCATTCATGCACGCCCGTGGTGTGTCCTTCATGGTTGACAACTGTTCCACCACGGCGAGGCTGGGATCCCGGAAGTGGGCTCCGCGCTTCGACTACATCCTAACCCAACAGGCACTGGTTGCAGTTGACAAGAACGAACCCGTCAACAAGGACCTCATTAGCAACTTCTTGTCGGACCCTATTCATGGAGCGATTGAGGTCTGTGCCCAGCTGAGACCCACTGTCGACATCTCAGTCCCAGCGGATGCTGATTTTGTGCGCCCTGAGCTTCGCCAGTCAGGCAACTGAGATTTGGCAAGGTGATTATTTGGTTTGCTATTTTATGTACTGCCCAAATGAATCTTGTTCTTTCCTAAAGCTGAGTTTTGGTTTTGGCCCACGTTAACTTGATGAATCCTAGTGTTCCTATTGAAGTCTAAATCTGGGCATTTAGATTTATGTCATGTGATCTGTAGCTTGGTCTTGCTTTACGTGCTATCTTTGATGGGTAATAAAGCTTCGTTTCTCATCTTTCCTGTGTTTTACACTTGGGAGACGTGTTTCAAAATTCCAAGCGATCCGTTGGTTCAGGGCTCTTTATTTCAATGCATAATATTTTCTTCTTTTTCTTTTCTTATTTTTTTGATTCTTTGTTTCTTTCTTTCTTTTAGAGCCACTAATGAGTACAATATAAGGAAAATAAAGCTCTTTAACATTACAACTCTTCTGACGACATGTCGAAAAGAAATCATACTGAATAAACTAAAGATGAACACTTGCTGAGTTGCTGAAGTTTGTTAACAATTTGATCCAATCTGACTTCAGGAAAAGCCTCATCCAGATGGGCGATTCCCCTCAAATCCCCAACCTACATAGACAAACCCTTTACTTAACAATGACAATCGCAGTTCACTTGCTGTTCTGGGCATCCAATCCTGAGCAATCATATGTCTTCATGTGCACAAACTCACAGTACTTGTGCTTCAAAGGCTCTAAAATCACAGAGGGTCAACCAAGCTATAAGCTGCGATCTTACGAATCCCAGCGTCAATCATTGCTTTCCTGTACTCAGCAGCCGGGTACCACTGTTCTGCCAGAGCATTCATGCTCGACACTGCAACATATTGGCCACAGTGCTTTGGTTGCAGCTCGAGTAATCTTTTCCCCACTTCATTCCCCAGGCGAATGGCTCCATGAGCCTTGCAAGCACCCAGAAGAGCCCCCAGAACAGTGTCATCAGGCTCAAAGGGCATTTCCCCGACAAACTCCTCTGCCTCATCCAAAAGCCCCGCTTTGGCTAATGAATCTACAACACAACCGTAATGCTCCATCCTTGGGACAATGCCCCAATCTCGTGTCATCGACTGAAAAAGCTCCAAGCCCAACCTCACACGTCTTGCACGCGAACAAGCATTAAGCACTGCAACAAACGTGACCGCATTTGGCCGGATATTTCCTTCATCCTCTCAAACATGTCTAATGCCTCCGCTTCCCCTCCATTGGAAGCTAGTGACGATAGAATTGCATTCCAAGTGCACACTTTTCTGTCACCGATCTGGTAGAAAACCTTCGTAGCACTCCCTAAGATCCCAAGTTTCCCATATAGTGATATTAACGCAGTTCCCATGAAAACCGTCAGCTTGATCTCATTCCTGATCATGTACGCGTGCATTTGCTTTCCCTGATTTAAAGCTCCTCGCTCGTCTGAGTTGGCACAGCAAGCAAGAACACTCACAAAAGTGGCTTCATTGGGCCTTACATTACCCTTAACCACATCCTCGTGCAGCATCATCTTCCGAAAGAATACAATTGCCATTCCATAATACCCCTTACGGCTGAGGCCATTGATCATACTTGTCCACGAGTACACATCATGCTCTGACATTGACTCAAAGAACGACACAGCTGCACTGATTTCCCCATTTGCTACAAAGGCATCAAGCATGGAATTACATGATACCTTACACGGCTCAAGCATTTCACCAAAAACCAACCACGCATCAGCCAGACCACGAAATTTGGCATAAAAACTAATCAAAGAGGTCTGCACAAAAGGATCAGAGGATATCCCGCGCCTAACGGCCTGAGAATGAAGTGGTCTACCAAGTGAGGAGCCAAAAGAAAGATCACAAGATGCTGCTTTGATAAGGGAAGGGAAAGTAAAGTTGTTAGGCGGTGATTGGTGGCCAAGCATATGCGTGAAGACGATGAGGGCTTTAGAGGGAAACCCAATGTTGAGATACGAGCTGATCAACGCGTTGAACAAGAGGGTGCTCATCCATCTGAAGGTGGTTACATCAAGTGGGTTGAAGTGAAGGTGTCCATGAGTGATAGTGAGAGCTTGTATTTGTTTCATCGGTTTATGGTGTTTGTTGACTCTCTGAAGAAGTTGGAGTAGGCGCTCGGGTGAATATGGCATGCCGCCTACATTTAACACAGCCAAGAGTTCATGTGTTGTATCACAAGGATCAACTTAACTTGCATTTCAAATACCCTGCAATGACATTCGACAACGATGAAGAAACTCAGGTTGAAAACTTCATGCCCTATAACACACCAGATGAAACATAAATAAGGCAAATTCACAAGCACCAGCTAATAGCTAATGGATTTTTGTTACTGATTATCAATTGGTTTCATTCAGCGTGTGATCAATGGCAAGGAATACTTCCCTAATGCTTTCTAATGATGATAATCTATCAGATGAAACATTTCAATTCAATTCTCTAATTGAGCAATACACATTTATAAACACAAATTCAGGTTTCTCAAACACAAATTATAGCTTGATTTTGAGGCGCCTAGACAAATTGCAAGCTGTAAATAGTTTGATTGACTGTGCGATTGATTATATAGCAAACAAAGGTTGCGGTGCAGAGAGGAATCTTCATCAAAAACTTGAATGATTATCTCAGCAAGGTAAAATAATTGATCATAGCGAAGAATACCTTTGATGATGATTCCACTATATCATCTATTCGCTGATCCTCCTCACTTTCGCTCGTGATTGATGATTCCATCGAATGCAACGAAGTGAACGAACCGTCTTTTCGAAGAACCAGAGGTTGTATTTTGGAAGAATCGGATGAGAGTTCCCGGCGACTGTGCTTGCTGAGCGACCGGCGGCGGTGAAGGCAGGAGGAAGAGAAAGGGGGAACAACAAGACGCTGAAGATTCAAATTGTAGGGCTAGGAATGTAATTAATCAAATCGGGTGGCCTGGTTTGATAACCTCTTCAGGTTGGCACGAAACCCTAGCAAAACCATTCGTTTCGGGTTTCGCACACAGCCATGGCGGACCTTGAGTTTAGCCTCGCCAAGCTTCCCAGGATCTACTTGATGTCAGCGTTTGCAGCCATGGAACCTCCCGCCTGCTTGATCTGCTGGGCAAAGCAAGTTCTGTTCTTGCATTTTTAACATTTTGTGCCAGTCAATTCAACCTTAATTCATTTGTCTCAGTTTTTCATTGATTTGAATTTGCATCGCAGAGAATGCACTCAAGGATCAATTACAGAGGAAATACAAAGATTCATCTGGGGTCCACACGTCCGAGCGCATATGCGCACCCGAGCCGAGCACACAAGGCGAGCAGGGTTTCATCCTGCTGGTCTTGCCGAGCACCCGAGCCGAGCACACTCACTTATATGCAAGGCTCGGGTTCCGTGTTTTTCGATGTAGGATAATCATCCACACATCACAACACCTAACTAAAGAGAATTCATGGATAGTCAAATCTGTTTCATTCCTTTTTCAGGATGGTGTGTTGCCTTTGTGATTGATCATTGCTATTATGCATCAGCCTTTATTTTCACATTTTCTGCTATTGAGTTAACAATTCGTGTTTTTCTGCGGTGGAAATTTTAGAAGCATTGGGCTGTTCCGATTTGAAAAGACTCGTAGTTCCATTGCAATGCTCTGTCAACATGCTTGAAGGAGATACTGGGTATGTTCTGCCATGTTTCCCTTTGAAATGAATCAAATTTTTTACCAGAGTTGTATTTCTTCGAACCTTACAGGTGTGCTCTTTGGCCTTCTTGTCTGTTTATGTCAGAGTTCATTCTTTCATTTCCAGGAGTATTTAGAAATCGGTCATGTTTTGAGGTATGTTGCTGGTTTAGACAAATTGCTAGGACATATGTAAGAATTTAGTGAGCTGGTGATGCCTGCTAGATCAGTGCTTGATTGATGAATTGTCTTTGAACCTTTATTTGATGATATGGTATTTTCAGGTTGGTTCAGGGGTAGGTTTGGTTGGCATTTGTCTTTCGCACGCGAAAGCTTCCAAGGTTTTGTATACCTAAATCTTCAATGTTTTTGAAATCATTTTATCAGAGCCATATATTAATCCTCTTTGACTGTAGGTGATCATGAGTGATGGTGACCTGTCAAGCTTAGCCAACATGAATCGCAATCTGGAGGTGAATCAACCAAGTAAAAGTGAGAAGGCCGATGAAGACACTACTATGGTAAGTTATGATGAATTTTTGCTCATTTCTATCTCTTCTACCTTCTGTGAGGCCTACTACCATGTGGTTCAATTGAAGCCTAAAAACTGTCTTTAAAATCATAACGGATACCAATGCAAAACCTACCTATTGAAAAATTATCTATATAAATTTCACCAAAAACTTTCAAAGTCAAACCCTTCAACTGCATACTTCAAAAAGAAAAAAGAAAACCAAAAAAGATAAGGCACATACCTGGTTTGTTAAAAGCGATAAGGTGACAATGACTTTAGATTGGATATTCAAAACAAAACTTTGTTTTGCTTCATTGCGCTGGTATTTCTAGCAACCGAAAACGCGATGTCTAAGTAATCGACTTCTCCATATTATATATTCCTACAAAAGCCCATGAATATATTAATACTAATACATTATCAAGCACAACTGCAAATAATTATTGTATTGAACAAGTAAGGTTTTATTTACTGTCATCATTACTCATGACAAGTTTAGATCCTTTGAATTGAACAAATGTCATAGGTCCTCGAACCTCTCAACCAACACCGTATATATTTACAATGCCTAATCAAAATTTCACAAAACTGATTCCCCAAACCCTAATTTCACAAAATTTATTTCTCACAAATCATAAACCCTAATTGAAATTTCCCCAAATTGATTCTCAAATCCACAAAAATCTAAAGTTATTCTCATCTCAATCAATTGAACTTAAAAACAATAAAATTAAAAGGAAGTGGAACAAAACTAACCGATGGGCGCTCGGGGACTCCGGCCTCGGGCGGCATCTCTATGCCTTAGGACTCGAACCCACGCTCACAGAATTACAACTCTCTCGCCTCTTCTAATGTCCTGTCCGCTGAGCCAAGTTGTGCATTGTAATAATACTACTTCACCTTTATATATTACAAAACCAACAGATATATAAAAATACATATACCTTTTTCTCGGATTGGGGGCTTCGGTCACCCCAAGCCCCCCATGGATCCGCCCCTGGTTCTATTATCTTATTGTTCTGGGTCTATCGGAAACACTCTCTCGACTTATTCGGAGAAAGGGTGCACACACCCTGACTCCTCAGACCCCGCTTAAACGCGGGAGTAACTGGGTGATTGTTGTTGTTGTTTGTTATTGGTACTTTGAAACTTGAATCTATATATCTATGATGAATGGTCACATGTTTCAAGATCGGACAAAGAGATTGTTGCAACGATACCAGTTTTTGTATAAATGGACTTTTGTTACAAATCTCAGATCAACTGTAATGCACTTATACAGATTAAGCACTCAGATCTTCAGTGGCCTTTACTCGAATTGAATGTTGTTATTATTCTTATCTGATGTTGAAATTTTCGTCCGAATCATAAAATTCAGGTAGAATGCATTCATCTGCCGTGGGATTTGGCCAAGGACACTGAGCTTCTAGCCCTAAAGCCTGATATCATGTGAGGATCTTCTTGTGATGAATACTGTTTTGACATTCCATCTTCTCTATTTGCTCGGTTGATGAGTGGTCATTTCAAAGAATGCACATAGGGTTGACAATGACCCTTCATGGTTTTCATCTCTGGCAGTTTAGGCGCAGATGTAATCTACGATCCATCATACCTGCCACACCTCATTCGGGTGCTTTCCGTCATTCTAAAACAAAGAAAGCCTCTTCCCCACCGTCAGTTTCCTTTACTAGGAAGATGCATAAACAAGAAGATTGGTGCTTCCAACATCACCTACAGTAACTTCAGACCACCTGTCATAAGGAATGCCGACACTTTCGAAATTTTTCGTCTATTTGGCAGGTGAAGCTAACCTTATTGTTAGGGATTTGACAGAAACTTTCAGGCCTACTAAGTTGCTGCCTTACATGAAATCCTACCCTAGGTCGGATGTAAGATTGCTAATACTCTCATATGTTGTTTAGTACTCTCTGTGTTGTCGGCGACTTTCTCTTGTTGCCTTGGATTCCTTTATGCATCGTCGTAACGTCTGCTCCAATGATTGTCTTTACATAGTGTTTTTTTCGTTAACCGTGAATCATGGCCATGCCTAAGACTACCTAGGTGAGGCTCATAATCATAACTTGGGCATCCCAACTACAACAAAAAAAAGTTATGGAAACCATGCAAGTAATGACATATCACAAATAAAGATGTCAGATCTTCCATGAGAGAAACAGCAGCAAACATTTAAAAAGCTAAACCTAAACACTTAGCCAGCTTAGCTAATTGCAATTTGCAACATAGCGAGCTCCTTGAAACTACTTCTATGGCTGCTGGGATATATTAAAGCACAGGACAGGCCACACAACTTCCGGGGTTCTTCATGTTCCTCCGGGATCAATTTCATAGCACTACACCCGCATCACCAAAGTAAAAGATGGAAAAAAAAAGGAGGGAGGGAGGGGGACTAAACAATCCCCCGCTTCAAGTGGGAACACGAAACACTCTAAACTTACACTGTCAGCCATATCTCTTCTTCGGACATGCACAATGACTTGATGAGGCTCTAATAAATCACTGTGAAATATAATACCCCAAGTAAGTTGAGCTGATCAACACTAATTAAGAACCAGCTAATAAGTATTGAGACCAACCTCTTCATCCCCACCGAAAGCTTTTGCAACACCATCTGCCTTCTCTTCTGTTTGCATTGAACAACAATAATATCACATGAAAGTATTGATGTATCTTTATTCAGCAAATCCAAAACTAAATGTGCCTAATCCGGCAGTAGCAGGCTATATTCATGGTACCAGTGAGAGAGAGAAATACTTGAAACTCATGGACTATGAGTCTCATTAAGTAACCAAAAAAAAAACATATTTAGCAAGACTGCAGAGAAAGCATCTTGTTCCAAACAGGAGGTGGGGATTGGAAAACTTGCAAATTTAGCATTTATAAAAGTAGATTACAAGGGATTCAATACCAAAAGACATGGATACCAGACAATGACAACTATTTTAAACAGTCTTTTTTTTTATTCTATGGTCCAATATGCATGAGGGCGTAAAAGATTTTGGTACACTACCTTTCACCTAGTAGCAAATTCATAGTAAGATCCCCTTGATATCAACATCATTTATGGTAGCGATTATCAAAGTCTAAAATAAGATAGCAGCTTCATCTCTCCGATAATAAAACAGTATATTGTTGAGACTACATAACTGCTAAAATTCAATCTTCCATGTGATAAAACAATTTACAAGTTTCCAATATTTCATATATTACCTCCATCTTCTGGAATGTCAGAAGTCCATAATGTGAGGTTATCTCTTAGGAGCTGCATAATCAAGGTGCTATCTTTGTATGAATCTTCATTGAGAGAATCAAGCTCTGAGATAGCTTCATCAAATGCCTGCTTAGCGAGGTGGCAGGCCCTGGAGGGACAGAAAGCAGAGCTATAAAACAAACCCACAAAAACAATAGCCCTGAGTTTTTCAGGAAAAAAAAAACCTATACATACATACCTTTCAGGTGAATTCAAAATTTCATAATAGAACACTGAGTAGTTTAGAGCTAAGCCTAGCCTAATGGGGTGTGTAGGGGCCAATTCAGCTTCAGCTGTACTAGTAGCACTCTGCAAAACGAACAAGGTTTTCTGAGACAAATTAAAATAAACAAGATAGGATGATAGATACACAAGGAGATCACCTATCAACTTCATTAAGATGTTAAGAACTCATCAAAATCAGTTATCAATGGCATTTAATGCATTCCATGAACAAAAGTAAAAAATAATAGAAGTATTACATCAAAGGATACTCCCAAGTCCCAATTCATCTCCTTAATCAACCTCAAATGAGTTCACATCTAACTGTGTAAGGCCAGGAAAAATCTAGTTAGTGCACTTCGAGTACACGACCATAGCTAGAACAATACAAACAACTTGGGGTTACCATCCATCAGTCGAGACTAGTGAGCAATTGCGAGAAAACAATGACACAGCTTGTTGAAAATAATTATTACCACATACCATACCCTTAATTTTCCTATACAGAAAACCTAGCTGACTTCCCATAAAAAGTAAGCTGGAACCGAGTAATCTGAGAGAATGTCCTTTATAAGTCAGGCCTACCATGCTTCAATATGAAGAATAACTGCCAGTACGACAACAAGAAGATTTATGATTTCTTAGTGGATTTGCAGAGAACCAATGCATCCTTTCATCTGAATCAACTATAGGAACTTCATTCATTAAAAAAATATAATAGGGCAGGAATTTTCCCAATATAACATATAAGATCTTTTTTTTTTAAGAGGAAAGATCTTTATTTTTTGCCAACACCATCAAACCTCCTCTCCTGTTTTCATGTATATGGGAAAAAACAAGGGAAATTTGAGTGAAAATATCAGGAAGCATGAAAAAAACTAAAACCTCGTAAGCTTTCATGGACTGATCAGCAGCTTCTTTCCTCTCGTTACCAAACTTGAACTCTGCCAGGTACCTGTAATAATCACCTTTCCTGCAAAGACCAAGGTGACAACAACTAATCAGAGGCTCCGTAAGCAAAAACTAAAGAATAGATCACAGCTCACTAAACAGAATTTCTAAAAAGGAGTCCCATCATCAAATCCTCTTACATCTTGTAGTAGAATACAGTAGATTCACCAGTAGTTGCAGAGGGAATCAAATGCTCATTGATTACCGCCATAATGTCACTACAAATGTTCGAAAGCTCTGATTCAACCCTCTGCCTGTATTCCTTGATCCGCTTGACATTTTGCTCAATCCCTTTAGCTTCTTCCTTCTGCTCGATTGAAGATAAAATCCTCCATGAAGCTCTCCTAGCACCAATCACATTCTTGTACCCAACCGATAGCAAATTTCTCTCTTCCACTGTCAACTCCACATCAAGCCACACAACTCTCTTCATAGCATCGACCATTTCTGTCCGAAGGACAAAACAATTATCACAAAGTCACAAATATTTCCCTCCATTTTCGCTTGCAACTGGCAAATAGTACGATCTAGGTCTTAAAACCCCAAACAGATGTTAGAATAAATCTGAAAACCACCAATAAACACCCGCGCAAAAAGAGTCAAAGACAAAAGGCAAATTCTGCAAGCAAAAACCAACCAAAAATCACATATTTTGAGTTCCAGGAGCGTACAAATTTTCGGAAATCGAATTATCAAGCAGGAGCACAAGATCAAATCGGAGAGGAAAAGCAGCTAAAAAACAAGCGGAGATAGCAAGAGGGAGCAAAGACCAACCCTCATAGCGCTCGGCTTGCTCAGCAAGTTTAGCGGTGTAGACAAAGGTCCCGCGCTCTTTAGAGGAGGCCATGGACGCAGATCTGAGTGATGAAAGCTTGAACTTTTCGCCTACAGAGAAAGCTAAATATTCGCAGATTCTCTCTTTCCCTCGGCGGACGACGACGACGACGATCGATCGGAGAAGAAAAAGGGGGAGAAATGGGCGAGAGGAGTGGAAATTGGGAGGTTGGGGTGGGGGCGGGTGATTGTGACACTGGAATCTTTATTCGGTGGCGACTGTGACGGGATATTTATAATTTGATTTTTTTAATCGGAAGATATTTATAATATGTAGCGCGGGTGTAAAGATCCTCGCGTGGACGCGCGTCTCCAAGGACGTGCCAGGTTGACTCGGGTCTGACTTTGACAGCAGATGACGTGGCCAATTACAGGGTGACACGTTAGCATGTTCGGTGTCGCAACCCGGCCTGAGCCGGCCGCCCAGTGTGCACCAATCGGAGTGGTAGGGACTAGGGAGTGATATCATTCCCAATGTGGCTCGATAAGGTTATTTAGACCAGTTTGAAAAAAATATATAGATAAAAACCTGTCATTTTGGATATTTTGTCATTACTTTATAAATTTTTTTTTGGGTACTATAAAATTGATTTTTTAATGATTAGATAGGTGTTAGTTGTAATTTTCAATAAAGCAAAAAGTAGAACGATAATTATGGTTAGATTTGTCCACAGGTCAGACCCATCAGGTCGACGGATCACGGGTCAGGAACTCATGATCCGTACCCGAGCCCGTGGGAAGGCGGGTCGACGAGTCTAGGTGACCCGACGGGTCGGATGTTTTTTAAAAAAAATCGAATTTTTTAAATTTTACCCCAAAAAACAGCCTTTTTCAGAAGAAAAAAAAATTATCGACCCAACTGGTCATTTTCTCAAAATCCTCGACCCTAACCCAAACCCCTGACCCACCACAACCCTTGACCCGCCTGACCCGGACCCCAGGGTCCATGACCTGCCGAGTCACGGGTTGACCCATGGACAAGCCTAATTACGGGTATAACGTATAAGTGTATTTTTGTTTGTTTTCTTAAAAAGTGTGTAGATTTTTAAAATGACAAGTTTTAATTAGCGGAAAGAGTATAAGATATAGATATCATATATGAGTATTGGATATGAGATTAAATATGAGATTGATATCATATACTTATATCTACGGGTTGGAAAGGGTATAAAGATATCGGTTAGCATGTTCGGTGCCGCAACTCGGGCCTGAGCCGGCCGCCCAGTGTGCACCTATCGGAGTTGTAGGGAGTGATATCGTTGGGATGTGGCTCGATAAGGTTATAAAGGCCAGTTTGAAAAAGATATATACTCTCTCCGAATTTGCCTTTTGACCACTTTTTTTTCTTGTAACAAAATAGTTTTGTCTCTTTTAAGTGAATCTTACTATTTTTAGAGTAATTAAATACATTGTATAGAGAAAGTTACTGTAATTAAGTTAATCTATTAAATATATACTCCTCTTTGTATAGGGAAATGTTAAAATCTTCAACATTAATTACATTTATTTGGAATGTAGTGAGTAATAATTGGAGTATTTAATTGTAGATTTCTTTCTCCACTTTCTATTTGTAGGCTTATTAATGTGAAAACCCTCAAATGGCCAATTATTGCGTCACGGATGGAGTAGATAAAAACCTGTCAGTTTTGGTATTTTGTCATCACTTTATAAAATTGATCTTTTAATAATTAGATAGGTGGTAGTTCTAGTTTTCAATAAAGTATAAAGTAGAATAATAATTATGGTTAGACGTGTTCACGGGTCAGACCCATCAGGTCGACGGATCACGGGTCAGGAACTCATGATCCGTACTCGAGCCCGTGGGAAGGCGGATCGGATGTTTTTTTTTTAAAAAAAGTTTTTTAAATTAACCCCAAAAGACAGCCTTTTTCAGGGGAAAAAAAATACCCTACAAGACAACCTTTTTCAGAAAAAAAAATTTTATCGACATAGCTGGTCATTTTCTCAAAACCCTCCACCCTAACCAGAACCCGTGACCCACCACGACCCTTGACCCGCCTGACCCGGACCCCCGGGGTCCATGACCTGCCGAGTCAGAGGATGACCCATGGACAAGCCTAATTACGGGTATAACGTATAAGTGTATTTTTATTTGTTTTCTTAACAAGTGAATAGATTTTCTAAAATAACAAGTTTTAATTAACGGGAAGAGTATAAGATATAGATATATATATATGAGTATTGGATATGAGATTAAGTATGAGATTGATATCATATACTTATATCTGCGGTTTGGAAAGGGTATAAAGATATCGGTTAGAAATTGTAATAGAAAGAAACCAAAAATTCGACAATTTGCCTAAAAATCAACCCTTGTGCTAAACAACATTTGCCCAAAAATCAGACAAAATACATTCCTTGTGCTAAACAAAAATCAAACTAGAAGACTAGACAAAAATCATCTCTTATGTAGTTATGTTAAACAATAGTTACCCAAAAATCAAACAAAAAAATCAGCACATGTGCTGAACAAAAATCAAGATAGAAGACAAAAATCTTGCCATTAGATTTTCATGGTAAGAAGAGATCAGCACATGTTAATCGTTTACATGACCATATAAATTGTCAGCTTTGATTTGGCAACAAAGTGCAAGATGAGCACATGATGCCCTCGGTCTATTAGTAGTGATGATCAGGAATTCAGAGTATTCATGTCATGTTATTTCCATTCTAGCTTCCAGCCAATTACCAAGAACGTAACCTGTCAGAAGAGGTTCTTACAGAAAGCCACAGGCAAACCATTTGGTCGCGGTTAATCACCACTCTCACCGGGGCAGCATAAGTTAGCCTTTTAGGTAAAGAAAATGGCACATCCCTGGTGAACTTTGTGGAATGCGCGTTATGTAGCTTCTCTATTGATGGTGCGTTGATTTCTGGGAACGATCATCACAAGGAAACATGTAAGTATGTAACAGAACAAAGCATAATCAAATGAAAGCAATGTTCTTGCATTCAGATCAAAGATTTGGCTTCATATATAGCTAGAAGCTCCACATAGTGAGGGTTTCATTGCATAAATAGACATGCCCCGCTTGCAGGAGTATTTAGCTTAGTGATTTTGTTGGATAACTAGTTTCAAACTGGACTCCATATAGACTATGTTTGTTCAAGTAGTCAAGTACCATTTAGTGCTCGATTCAATTCAATTAGCAATCAGGTTGGGCATGCCAGGTCTAGTTGTGTGTGAAAAAAAAAACCCACAAGAACATCATCTTGATCTCATGAAATAGATTTGGTAGAAAGAAGAAGTGAAAATGCTTTCATGGTATGATCGGAAATCCAAATACTAGAAACCCATACCTGTAAATGATGGGGCTTGGTTATCAAAGAGGATTAATCCTGCCATAGCTTAGTAACAGCATTTCAGCGGGCAGTTTTAAAAGATGCTACCACTGCCTCTCACTTTACGCCTAATAGACCTGCCTGTACGAATACGGCGAGCAGTAAGGGCCTCTAATAAGATCTCAAGTGAATCTTCAATAGCATTGGCCCCTTTATCCAGACCATAGGGGCTGAACCTTGGCAGAAGGTGGAGTTCAGAAAGCAGACCAGCAGCTGCTGCTGCAGTGCAGGTTCGATCCCATGAGGGTTGAGGCCTGCATTGTACAGCAAAAGAAACTTGGGCTAGAAGAAATATGAAATATAATGTAAAATAAAGAAATCAAACTGTAAGCCTTGGATGCATGGGAGATATAGAAGTGGGAGCATCTTTTACAAATTACCGAAGTCTGTGCATTGCAGAGGCACCCGTTCTTAGTGAAATACAGGAAATGTCATCCTCTCCCCAAACTAAATTTGCTCGGTCCTAAAAGAATAATAAAAAAAATGAATACAAATCGTCCATCCTTCACAAGTGGAATCTCAACTGTTGCACTGCAACAGTGGGACAGAAAATAATAAACTGAAAGCACACAGGGATATGCCAATGAAAGTAAAATAAACATGCCACAGAAGATCCAAAACTTCATGACTTTTGCTACATAACATGTCGCTAGTTCTAGGTGATCAGAAATCAGCATCATTCTGATACATTTCTGTTCATATCATAGTAAAGGTTGCACAGAGGTGCACAATAGATGATTTGAAGGGTCCATATTCAAGCATGAACAACTGGAACTCCATATATGAAAAGATGTTTTCAAGTCTGGCGATTAAGCTCTCTGCCAGGACATGAGAATCTCAAGTTCTCTGATGAAACCAAAGTTGAATGTCAAACCACAAATAATTTGCAAGTTACAACAATACAACAACTTCGGGGTTTGTACGAAATTTTTTGAACCTCAAAGATTTCCAAGAAATATTCAATGACCTTGGTACATCTAAAGCGAGACAGAAGATTTTGCCCGAGTTTTCTTACTCCCTTATATCTAAGATTGTATAGTTCCCCTCCTAAAAAGCTTTAACTCCGGTATATCTCAGTTAATAATTGTACTTGGATAGCTAAAGCTTTGTTACTCAAAACACCACTACTGGAGATGAAAGTCTCAAGACTCATGGTGTCCAAAAGCACTTTAATATGTTCAAATATCCAACTTAATCATCATATTCTAACTCATCAATTTACATCGTTGAGAAACTATAGAAAACCTTTATAACCATTAAACCTTGGTGTGTTCGCGAAATGGTTAGATTATTTCCAAACAAGAAACTAAATAGTATGAGAATCCTACAGAATGAACTGCATTATAGAAACAGAAAACCAAGGAAGGAGTAACAGCAATATCTACCTTCAAACGTCGAACCATTGCCGCAGAGTTGTTCCATGTACCATCAATCAAAATGAAGTTCAGTGTATCAGTACCATTTGCCTGCAGAGAAGAAGTGATTGAACAAAATCATAAACTCCTCAGAATGAAGTTCAGAGTATCAACACCATTTGCCAGCTTCATTTATTATCTGCTCACTGCCTTGACAGGCACAACTATAGTATCATCCTAAAATGGTAGTAGTAACTAAAAATTTAAAGCCCAGTAGAAAATTTTAACACAAAATTGGCAAACCCCACACATCCTTCCTCCTAATGCTACAATTACAAAACTTGTAGATTTTATATACGTATATTGACAGGAAACTTACATGTAGGAAAATAGTGAAAATCATAGATGTCGACGAAAAATTATATTTAAAAACACCCACAAGGACAAATTTATTACCAATACGTTTGAGCTCTCTTGTAATGACAATGAATCTTGAGAGAAATAATCTTGAACTGACTTTGGTTCTGTACCCTTACTGGGGTAGAGGCACATTACATTTCCTTTTCCTGAAAGCATGGACTTCAGAATCATGAGCAAGGATTCAAGATGGATTTTTACGAGAAGAGCACAAATGCAAAGGCATGAAATGCCAACTAAAATAAACAAGAAAAGATAGAATTACAAGTATAAAGTATTTGTCAACAACATAGGAAACTTTTTTTTATATAGCCCTAGCCCCCCAACAGATACACTATTAATAAAAACCTGCCTGTCTAAGTTTGTGAGGCAAAACATCTAAAGAAAAAATTATTCGCCAACCATATCTAGGTTAACTCAGACCTGTATGTGTCAATTCATTCCACATCAGATCTTCCTGCTCTGTAATACCATATAAGCATAAAGTTGCAGACTGAACACCAAAAATTTGCCACAACAACTTTCCAGTATTGTTCTGTCTTAGAAAATCCTGCAAAGGAAACGGCCTGAATCAGGTTATGCAAGGGTACATGTCATGAAGCAAATACCAGCTTTGAGATTCAAAATAAACCTTTGGGTGCATGTAAACCCAGAGCCTTATGCCATTCCATAAAGGGCGAGGTATGATTTTTGAGCACATACAATCTTCACCGGCAAGCCAGCACTGTAAATCACATCAATAATTTATATGGTAAATCAAAATCCCAAACAGCTTCCTGTCAAAAAAGAGCGAAAGAATAAGGATGTACTAACAACAAAAGTAAGGGAAAAAAAATACAATGCCAAACAAAGAGAAGAATTGCCTTCTGACACAGATATCCCCTGCTTCCAAGCAGACGGCAAGCAACTTGTCGAGCTGAAAAGAACTGGAACTTGCTATCTGAATCACTCAAACTTGCATAAGTTGATCTATGTTTCTTATCCTCTTGGAGCTTAAAATCCCCCTGAAATTCAAAGGAACTATTGAATATAACAACACTACAATCATTACATGGATCCAAAGCAGCTATTTACTATAACAACACTACAACCATTACATGTATCCACGCTGATAGTGCATATTCTTGCATAGCAATCAATGAAGTTCCAATAACAACAGCTATTTCAACACCAAATCAAGTGAGTTCCTTCATATTAAGAATGCATTTTCTAAAGTCCAAAACATTTAAATGGTCTACTACCAATCAATGCACTTGACAAATGAAAGCATGTCACAAACACATTCAAGAGGATAAATCGCACAACCCCAAAGGCCCAAACAGTTTCTTTATCCAATTCAAAAAGGGTAAGACCCCAATTGGTAACTGAAGTTGAGAATTTCAAAGTGCCCAGGAATTAAAAAGAAGAAGAAGAAAAACGGGAGAAGTACCATGAATTTGCCACCATTGCCACCAAAGCTCATCTGGGCATCACACTCAGTCTCAATAGCTTTCAAGTAAGCGATAGAGTCGGTAACAATGGTGGGCACAGGGGAAGTGGGACCCCAGCCCTGCCACTCTTCTAGTGTGATTGCCCAATCAGAGGGCACTTCTCTTCGCTGGGATTCTCTGGTAGGAGGGGAAAGGGAACAAGAAGGGGAGAATGAAGAGCACTGGGAGCTTCTAGAATTTCTGGGTTGAAGGTCCATGGGGGATTTGGAGGAGAAGAGGAAAGAAGTCAAAATTTGAGACGGAGGAGGGGAGAGAGAGCTTTTGAAAGGGGAAAATTTGAGAAGGAAGAGAGGACTAGGGCTGCCCATTGCCATGCTCTTCAAACTGTAAGGAGCCCAGAAGGCTTATTCTTTTCTCTTTTATTTGGATGATGGAATGAGTCAATGACCAATCAAAATTATATTCTGATACAGAACTTTTTCTCGGTCTTAAAATATAGGTTGTTTGACTTTTTGACATGTTTTTTTAAGAACTAAAAACTACGGAGTATATAAAAAATTAAAAAAAAAAAGCATTTCCGACAACCACCAAAGGTATTTCTGGCTAACAATAGGCGGAGAAGTGAGCATAGCTACGGGCAGTGACAATGGCGATTTGAAGAAGAGATCGGCGATCTCTGAGGCGATTTGGAACGGCGACCACAAGGGATGATGCCGACAACGAATTCAACTGGCGGCGTCACAACACCGGTTAGTTGCAACCACGGGTGTATTTTTTTTTTACTCTTTTTGCGAGGGCTCTGATTTTTTGATGTGTTGGCGAATTTGTGGTTAGGACTTAGGACTCAAATTTCATGATTGTTGAATGAATTCGTTGAGATTTGGAGCAAAGAAAGGTGGATTATGGTTTGTTCATGTGATGCCATCAATATTCGATGAAAAACAAAGAATTATATATAGGTATGTGTCAAATTAGATGTTAGGCTTTCAAGATTCAAAATTTGTAAAAAAAAAAAAAAAGTGTTCAAAAACTGCTCAATTATTCATACCTATTTGGTAGAGATGAAAGGTGGATTATGGTTTGTTCATTTGATTTCATCATTATTCGAAGAATTATTCATAGGTATGTGTCAAATTATGTAAAACCTATATCCAAACTAGAAATCGGTTTTGATAGCGGAAGCGAATAAGATCTAGAACGATATTCGAAAGATCACAGAGAATCACATGCAAGAGAACGAACAAAGCGATTTTACGTGGTTCGGTATAAATACCTACATCCACGGGGCCTCAAGAGTTGACTGAATCCACTATAGAGAGTTCGTACAAGGGATGATACAAGCAATGAAAGCAAACAACCCTAAACTAACATGCATGTGAATCAGAGGTACAAGGAAGAAGAGAAAACCCCCCTGTATGGGATGAATTAGAAGATCGAAGAAGGATTCGATCTCCAAGAACTCTAGATCTCAGAAGGCACGGAGAGCGGCCACCCAGGAGGACGCCGGAGCTCTATCCACCTTCCCAGAGACGACAACAGCAACCTTTCTTCTCGGAGCGCTCACAAGCCGACGGCAAGAGCAGGAGAACCTCCAAACCCTAGAAACCCTAGTGGAGCGTTTGTGAGGAGAGAGAAAGACGAAGTCTGAAGTGAAGAGCTCCAACAACTGGAAGAGAGCTTTTATATCTAGGTTAAAGCCCGAGCTCCAAAACGCTACGCTTCACATATGAAGAGGTAAGGCAAGGCTCCGGACCCTCTGGGCTACCAAGGCTCATCCAGTGCCGAGATCAATGGGCCGGGTAATGGGCTAAAGCCCAATTCCGGAATTAAAACCTTCTCCCTATAATACCTTATACATATGACATATAGTATAATATACTTTATACATATATGTTAAACTCCGCTATAGTTATAATCTCGTTAGAGGATCAAGCTTAAATAAGCTCAATACGACTCAATCGAGACACAAACTATAGTGCATCATATATGTATAATATATACTATAAGTCACATGTATAAACATCATACACACATACATGTCCATACACACATAAAACAATATTACATGCCAAAGGAAAAGATTAGGAAAGTAATTAAACACATAACATTACAAATTAGATGTAGGTTTTTCGAGAATCAAAATTTGGAAAAGATAAGTGTTTAGAAATTGGTCAGTTATTCGGACAATTCGGATTCATTATTCATCTATATGTGTGAAATTAGATGTGGGAAGTAATTACATATGCACTCCTAGTTATGGAATACGATGTAGTTACACGAAATTATTCAACTAATTATAAAGGATTATGCATTCATATATAGTGCAATTTGTTGGTGGATATGATGGGGTAAGGTAGATGTGAAGTTATTTATTGATTTTTAAGCTTTATTCCTATATGGGTGGGTATTTGTAAAATAAATAAAATATGAACTCATGTTTTTTTTTTGATAAGGTAAAAATTTGAGGTCAGACGACATACCTGAACCTCGAAGGCCGACAAGTCAGGAGACGTATAACCGTCTAAATAAACATACAAAATAAATAAAAAAAGGTGCAAAGTACAGGCAAGAGCACTCAACATATGAACTCGTATTTGTTGTATGGGTGGGCAGTATGTTTCTCATAATTATTCAACTAAATATGAACGATATATTCGTAAGTATATGGATTATTTTATTTGGAGTAGATGTAAAGCCATTCATAGATGTTTGGAGCATTATTCGTATATGTGTGGGTAATCAGGAAATGAATGATGTGTGAGATCGTAGTTCTTGTGTGTGTGTGTAGGGGGGTTATATTTGTGATGATTATTCGACTAAATACAAAAGATTACTCGTTAGTATATGGAGTATTGTGTTTGTGTATGAGGGGTCGGGTAGATGGGAGATCATTTATATATTTCTGAAGCAGTATTCGTATATATGTGGTTAATTAATTGTGATGTGAATTACATATGACAGACATCGTGGTTCTCGTACTGGGTGTACATTTGTCAAATGTATTTGATTGGATGTGAAGAAGTATTTGTTGATATATGGACTATTTTTTTGGTGGATATGATTGTCGAGTATATGTAACATTATTCGTACATTTATGGATGTTTATTCGTATATGTGTGGGTAATTATGTAATGATTTACGAATGTACTTGTATTTCTCGAATAATGCTAATGAACTTGTATTTTATGCACAGTTAATAAATTATGCAAAATCGCCAATGAAAAGACGCACCTAGGGTTGCAAATAGTTTAGGGAAAGAATCATATTCCAACCGGGCAACAAGGAAAAGAATAGTATATTATGAAGATAACAAAGATGTCTTTGTGAACCAGCCAACCCAGACTGATATTGGCAAGAAGAGCATGTGAGCCTCACCCCCACCATAATACCATATATTGCTAGGACAAAGAGAGTAAGGACAATGACACTTGTAGAAGAGGGTATTACATCCCCTAAAAAGTTAATAATATATAATTGTAATAAATATAAGATGTAACTATCGTTCGACATGAACCATCCTTGGTCTTATTTTGAAATTGTTTAGAAATGAACAACAAAAGTCGATTTCAGATTTTTAGATCTGATTTGGAATGTCGATTGAGAGTTAGAACGAACGAACATCAAGATTCAGATTGAGATTTGAGAGAGTTAGGGTTAGGGTTGGTTGTCGTCCCGAGAGTCTGAAATTGCAAGCAAAAGTCGAAAAAAAAATTGAAAATAAAAACTTAAACAGGGGCAACTGAAGTGACAAAATAATGGAAAGAGAAAAAAAATTGTTCAAACTCAGGTCTATTTGCCTAGCCCATTGCTTGCACTTCCCTTGAACCAATTGAGCTAGCAGAGTTTATTGTTACTTAAGGGATTCTATATGTACTAGTACTATACTAGTACCCTATCTATTTTTTAAAAAAAATTCAGTTGGTGTTGGGTATTCGACAATGATGAAGCCCGATTTCAATTGGCGTCAAGTATTCATTAGGACGAGACACGTGCCCATGTCTGGGGGTTTCCACATTTTGACGTGTTTGCGGTCCGCAGATGATTTTTGGGTGTGCAAAATGTTTAACGGGGTTTCCATATTTTACCAGATTTTCCTTTATCTGTAACTATCCGGTCGCGGACTCTTTGAGATCGACTCCCGACCCGCGTCTAACTATTGTACTAACCACTCTTAATTTTTTATTCTCATTTTAATTTGTTTAACTATTATTTTGTTAGCGTCTCAAAATCCTAATTGAACTCCCCTACTAAAATATGATACGAAAACATGACAACACGAAAAAACACAACATGAAAATGACACGAACTGAGAAAACATGATTGTAAATGGCTTGTGTTCGAATCGAGCATATAAACCTTGTCTGACGAAGTCCGATTTCATAATCCCATTCAACGGGTTTCAAGATCAAATAGAGCGCGGATGACCTCAGGTGATCAGGCTTACCTGAAATGCGCGATGAGATTTCCGTCCGCGCACTAAAACCGAGGCTGGTCCAAGATTGAACTTTTTGCGAACCAACTTCCTCCCTTGGACTACATCAAGTATCGATCCTCACTAGCCAAGACGACTCCCACTCGAAAAGGGGCTCTCAAAGCTATGAAATCAGGCCTAAACCGTTCGAGATTCCAAAACCGACCTTGTACATGAAGCCCTCTCACCTATTTGTAGGAGAATTCGATGGTTGTCCTTGCATGGTGCCCGACAAGTGTTTCGCTAGTTGACGACACATGGCATTCAGTTGGCGTCAAGTGTTCATCGGGACGAGACACGTGTCCATGTGGTAAGTTAGTGGGTTTTCCCACATTTTGACGTGTTTGCGGTTAGCGAAGGATTTTTGGGTACGCAAAGTATTTAACGGGGGTTTCCATATTTTACCAGACTTTCCCTTGTTTGTGACTACCGGGTCGCAGACTCCTTGAGCTCGACTCCCGACCCGCGTCTAACTATTGTACTAACTTTACATGCACCATGTATCCTTTTCGCAAGCCTAAAAGAGCTCACATGCTTGTTCTTGTTATTTTCGATGCTTGCATTGTTTTTGCGAGTTTGTATATATATAGCGGGAACCTCTTTTAGGCTCGTATTTACTCATTTTTATTTATGGCATCATCATAGTTCATCGGGCCTTAGTTGTGTCTTGACCAATTGGGGTTCGATAAAACGATGTCAAGGACGAAGTACAGTTTCAGAATCTCATCGCTAGGGGACGCGGATGACCCGCGTCTAACCTACTCTTGTTTATTTATTTCAATATGATTGCGATGCAGATGGATTGGATGTGGATTATGGTGGAATAAGGGGAGGACTGAACCAATTTTGCGTGTATGCCGCTTAGGGATTCATGCTCCCACTAGGATGTTAGAGGCCGAACTAAGACAGTGTGTACGCTACTCAGGGATCCCCTCATCCCCAGTTTGTGAGCTAGAGGCCTAGACTATCTCATAACTCTAATAACTCTTATTTCACGTGTGACTTATAATGTATGCTTGAGTGAATGGTTGATGGAGATTTATTGGTTGAGACTTTGATGTGTTTTGGACTTAGGTAGGGATGTGATGATTATAAATAATGGGTGATCGACTTTAATTTCAGTGCATTTTTTAGAGTCCAAATCAATCTACAATTTTTTTGAAAAAACTCGAATTGGATGTTTATTTGCGAGAAAGATAGTTACATGATTGAAAGATATGTTAAAAGTGTGTGATTGAAATCTACTGTATCGATCGGCCAATGATCCAAAATAAATAAATAAAATCCAATACATCCATAAATTTCTGATCAAAATTCTAATGACGGAGCTAATTAATTAAAATAGAAGAGAAAAGAGAAGAGAAGAAAAAAATGATACGTTTTGGTAGGGGAGTTCATTTAGGATTATGTGACGTTAATAAAATAATAATTAAAAAAATTAAAATGAGAATAGATAATTAAGAGTTGGTTAGTACAATAGTTAGACGCAGGTCGGGAGTCGAGCTCAAGGAATCCGTGACCAAGTAGTTATGTAAGACCTGGAGTCTTAAGAGACGTTTGTTGTCCTCACTTGGAGCCTGAAAAGGAAGAGCTCTTGTAAGCTGGGTAGGGCTTCAATCATTTATAAACCACTCCCAACACCCTTATGATATCCGATGTGGGACAAGGGGTGTTACAATCTCCCCCACTTAAAGCACTAACAATCCCATCAGGCCCAATGGACTGCCCTCTGGGATGAGCTTACCTGAGCATACTGTCGGCGCACCTCCGAGCCGAGTCGGCTCTAATACCATTTGTAAGACCTGGGGTCTTAAGAGGCGTCAACCCATGCCATCTAGCCATCTTAGGTCCGTTGTCCTCATTTGGAGCCTGAAAAGGAAGAGATCTTGTGACATGGGTAAGGCTTCAATCACCTATAAATCACTCACAACATCCTTATGATATCCGATATGGGATAAGGGGTGTTACAAGTTACAAATAAGGAAAAATCTGATAAAATATGGAGACCCCCGTTAAACACTCCGCATGCCCAAAAATCATTCGCGGACCGCAAACTGGTCAAAACGTGGGAAAACCCACTAACTTACCACATGGACACGTGTCTCCTCCCAATGAACACTTGACGTCAACTGAATGCCACGTGTTGTCAACTAACGAAACACTTGTTGGGCGTCATGCAATGACAATCACCAAATTCTCCTATAAATACGCGAGAGGGCTTCATGTACATGATCGATTTTTGGAATCTCGAACGGCTTAGTCCGGATTCCATCTCCATGTAGACTAATTAAAATTGTTCACTTTGTTGGTTGTGTCACGCTATCCTATTATTCATCCCCCTACCTAGCCCACTAAATTTACCCCACTTCTCGCCCACTACTTATCTCACTACTTTTTTTTTTTAATTAGATAAGAATTCGAGTTCAGACATATCTGAAACTCGAGGGTCGTCCAAGCCTGCAGACGGGAAAACCGTCTAAAAACAATAACATATAATAATACATAACGGTGAAAACTCAAGCAAACACTCTAAAAAACGAAACCAAGCGGACCTAAACCAAACTGGATATGGACTAAGACAACGAACGAAGCTAAACCCCACTCCGAAGTAAAACCATAGGCCAGCGATAACTAGTTACCTCACTACTTATCCCACTACTTACCATTTATTTTATTTATTAAAAAATTTTAAAATAAAAAATTACATTCCACCACCCAAATACGGACATCCTCTAAATACACATCCATATTATTAATTACATTAAATACTAATTTTCATATTATGAAATATTAAATACTAGTAATATTAAGTTTTATTTATTTATTTTCATATACTCTATTATACAATGTCATAAATACTGCTTTCATACTATAAAACATACAATACTAAATAGTAATACTTAATTTATTCTTTTTATTTTAGGAAAAATAACTCGAAATAATACGAAGTATCAATCTTTAATCGAAAATAATACAAACTTTAGATTTAACCAATATATGTACAAACTATACCCATATTAACCCAAAATAACATGGTTCAACATTCCGACTAATTTTTCGGCGAAAATGGTCAACTGTTCGTCAGAGTACATGTGGGAAAAAAATATTCTTATATTTCCATGTCATTTTTAATCAATAAAATGCCAAAATAATAGAAGCTTTAAATAGACTAGAGAGACGAGAGATTGAGAAATCGCAGAGAAGAGAAAGAAAGATGGGAAGAGGTCTGTGTT
This sequence comes from Persicaria maculosa, assembly GCA_963922045.1. Lineage (NCBI taxonomy): Eukaryota > Viridiplantae > Streptophyta > Magnoliopsida > Caryophyllales > Polygonaceae > Persicaria > Persicaria maculosa. Next base: position 4,331,266 of record OY998251.1, read on the forward strand.
TGGCAAAGGAAGAAGGTGAAGTGCTCGAAATTGCAAAGAGGAAGAAGACGACGACGAAGGTCTTGATAAAAGGAAAACATCAACACAAGGTTCAAGTTCACAGAGAAGAGGGATTTCTCCAGTTCGAAAGTGCTTCCATGACCTCCATGTCACAACTCAAACTTGCAAAGACACTAATAACCAGGGAAAACAATTCTATAGGTGTCCATTATGGAAGGTATGGTTGAATTCGAATTGGATTGTTTAGGGTTAAAATTTTAGGGATTTGGAATTGGATTAATATCTTAGGGATTTTGAATTGGATTATCAAAAATATGCATCTGATTGTCGAATTGGATCTAAGAATTTGAGATCCTAAATGAATGGAAGAACCAACGGAATGGGAGAACCACTGTCATGATTTTGAATTGGATTAGTGGGTATTAGAGATTGTTGTCATATTTTTTGTTAAAATTTTAAATTGCATCTAAATTTATATACTCCGTTAGTGATGTGTATAACTGGTCTAATTTTTTGCATTCAGGTGCAATTGGTCTAATTTTATGTTTTTTGGATATGTATTATTATGTTTGTAGGAGAACATCTGTCTTGATTTTGCATTCATTTGCAATTGGTCTATCTTTTTATATATAAATTACAAACAGGTCGCAAATGCAACTATTTTAGATGGGTGGATGCTGATACTTATGGTTTTAGAGGTAATGAAGCAGTCGTGAGCATGGGGTTTGAAGAAGATCATGAGAGCGTTACGGTTGAATACCCACACTGTGCATATTTCAGCATTGATATTTAAAAGATCCAAAGAGAAAATTTAGTGTTAAAAGTTATGGTTGGTGTGGTAATTGTAATTATATTGTACTAGTGTAGATCCCGTCCCGTGTACGGATAATGTGTTAGTCTAAATATAAATTATTTTTTCCTCCAAAAAATAATATAAATATAAATAAAATTAGTTCGACAGGTTATATATATTCTAAATATCTTTTAATTAGATTATATCAAAATATAAATAAAATTCACATTTATAAGGTACTACGTAAACGTTTTTTTTTTCTAATCTATGGTTAATTAAATCTCATGTAATTTAATTCGATAGTTGATTTTTAAAAATATTTTAATATTCTTTTTTTATTAAATATGTATATATTTATTACATTTGTTTACTAAAATATCTATGTACGGATGGATTGTGACTACATATATGGCTATATAATATTTTATTTATTTATTTTGGCCTTAAAAAATAATATAGATAGATATAAAATAACAATTATTAAATGATTGATTTTGATATAAATAATTCTTTCCACCAAAAAATAATCTAAATATAAATAAAATAGCACCTATCAAATATTAAATATTTATCTATTAATATTTTTGTTAAGTATGACTATGAAAATTAGTTTTATTATTACTACTACTACATTTAATTATATTGATATAGTTTTTTCCTTATATAATATTTACTCTTTTATAAGATATTTCATCTATCAAATTATATGTGTTAATTGTAAAATAAAATAATTATTTTTATTAAATTTCCTTTTTGACGGGAGAAAGCTTTGCGAGATGTACTCACGCGCCGCCACGTATGCAGATGCACTCATGTGTCGCCACGTAGGCACAAATGCATCGGTTTTAGTATATGTATATAGATTGGTGAAAATATGACAGTTATGATGTTCAATATCCACCTTATAGACATCCATAATCTCCCTCACTTGGAAAACTGTGAGTGATGAAGGTGACACTCCAAGCTCCCATGTTTTGACCTTCTCCTCCTCCAATTTCACTTTTATTCTCGGGCAAATGGCATATTCTTCTTGGTCTTTCATTAACTTTTGTTTCGCAACCATCTTTTCTATCAGTAAACTTCTGACATGGTCAAGCATATCAATTATATGTTTACCTCTGGCTTTGAGAATATAACAATTAAGTGTCTCGGCCATGTTGCTAACAACTGTGTCACACTTGTTGTCATTAGTGAAGAATGCCCTACAAAATACCCTGAGATTTTGCTCTAAAAAAATCTCCGGCTTCTTTAGGGGATATCCCTTTGAGCTGTTCAATAGCCTCTTCAAAATTTGCTTCTCTACATGCTCGAACTACCCTCCAAAAGGCCAACTTTAACTCATCACCTTTATGCACTTTATGCTAGTTTGAATAGATGTGTTGTGCACAATTTATATGACATACAACAGGGAAAACCACAACAGAAGCAGCAAGAAGACCCTGATGTACATAAAATTACACCAGAACATTGGATAAATTTAATAAGTTACGTCAATGGAATAAGTTTCTTGAATTACTAAATTTCAGCATTAAAATGCAACAAAAGTGGTAAAAACTACATTATTAGACATGAATTACATAAAAACTACACTAGAAATTAATTACAACAGTAGAAATAAGAGTAAATTCTAACCTTTTGTTGGTTAGACATGAAAGCCCACCCTTCTCCATCTGTCCCATTTAATTCAGCCTTCAAATGATTCAAAAACATTCCCAATTATCTCTATTCTCCCCCTAAACTACCGCCCAACAAATCGGAAACTTTTGATTATTTCCATCTCTTTATACAACAACAAGTAGGATACCACCTAAGACTGTTTTGAGAAAGCATCCATCTAAGCATATAAATTGTCTACAACCTAAAACAAATCCACTTCTTAACCCCTCAAAACATAGAAAAAAACCTCTGAAATGACTTTGGACCGGATGGGATAGTAATTACTAATGAGGTACTTCCTTCATTTGATCTTCTAAGCTCTTCAAGAAACTTCCCAATCTTGCAATAGTGTTTTTTTACTGAGCCATGTAACATTTTATACGCAACATACCTAGCCTTATATGCCGTCCATTTTTGTATGATAACACCATATCTCCTCCTCACACTTTGAATCATGTCATCTACTGGCCAATGAGGGTTCTCCTTGAAACATCCAAGATATTATTCGGCAAGCCAAGTAGAAGTTAGCTGACGATTTTTTTGCATATCCCTCACACATCGATGTGCGGTGTTAGCGTATTTCACAGTAATGCACCCTCTTTTTCATGCCATGATGCATATATCTTGAACGGGCAATCTTTTTTGCAAGTTACCTCAACCTTTCCCATACGTTTATTACACACATCAAATGTCAAACTAAAACCATTGTAAATAGCATACCTTTTCACAACATCCTTGAATAATCCCATGTTTGAAAATCTCAATCCAACTTTCCACGTCAAGCTCTTGTAATCCATTTTTACCCCAACAGTCATATCTATTCTGGTTTTCATCATCAAAGCGTCCTGATCATCTTCATTTTCCGAAATAAATTCCATGTCACCATCGGAGTCTTCATACTCACTGATGTTCCCTTCCTTTTGCTTCTTAACTTCTTCCTTATATTCAATCACCTTCTGTCTTACCATTTGAAACTCCTCATCAGAAGTGTCTATGTCACGTGCATTCAAGCCATAATCCTCAAATTCATCTTCTTCAGATGGCTCTTCAAGTTCACACAAAAATTTATTCCCTTTAAAACTCCGTATTGTGCGATTGTCTTCTTCATCTACATCTTCACTTGAAGAATCACTTGTGCAATATTCATCAGATGCTACATAATCAGATTCATTCTGAAATAAGAACTCTTTCCAATTCATGTTAGCCACTTTTTCAGATTCTACCAATGCTCTCCTATTATCCTCGCAAGGGTTGTTCACAAGGTCATTTTCACAATATAAATCACGAGGATCGGGTTCATTCATTGTTAAAACCTATTAAGATTCAAATTAAACATCAGAACATAAAAAACCCTAAGTCTTTGAACACCATGATTCAGTAGGTCTAGACGGGGAGAAAACAAACCCTAAAACGAATTCGAGTCAGCTTCTTACCTTTAAGCCTTTCAAAACGAATTGGCTTGTCTGTAGGTTTCAATCGATTTAGCCCACCAAAACACGTCTCATGTAGTCTTTCTTTCTCTCTGTGTGTGGTTTGTCGATTCACTCTGTTGATTGTTCCGCCTTTGTTCAATTTCTCTATTACTTCTTTTTTCATTTTTTTTATTTCGAAAATGACATGGACGAAGTGGCAACAATTTTTTTCCCACGTGTACCCCGACGTAGAGCTGGCCATTTTCGTCGGGTAATGAGTCGGAATGTTGAATGTTATTTTGGGTTAATATGGGTATAGTTCGTATTATTTTCGGTTAAAAGCTGATACTTTGTATTATTAATTTTGAGTTATTTTTCCTTTATGTTATGAAAATTAAATTATAATTTATTACATTTGTAATATCCATAGAATATATAAAATCAAAAGCATGATGATCACATATGCCTTCACCAGAAACCATTTATCCGCATATCAGTTAGATAACATTTCACCTCATCCACGTTTTCATCTTATTTCATACAAGCTCATATGTGGCATCTACATGTCATCCACGTAGCATCCAAAAAAATTTGACCTCATTACCACCTCACTGCCTCAATTTCACAAATGGAAATTATTTAAATCATTCTTTTTTAAAAAACTTTATATTTTCTTTCTTTCTTTATTTATTTACAATTAGTTTTATCTTTTATTTATACTTATCGTTTATCTTGTTTATACAAAATAATAAACATTGTTCTATATCTTTAAAGTAAAATAATATTATCTCAATAAAATATATGGAAAGATATATCTCACTCCATTTCATCTATATCATTAAATATGCAATTTTCTACACATTTATTTATACTGTCTATAAATAAGAAGTCGGGTCGTCATAGGTGGTATCATGAGAGTGCTCTATTCCACATATCATGTTAAGAACTCGCCACATCATTTGGTAGGCACGTTAGACATTCAAATCGCCAGGCCCGTGCCTAAGCATGTTCAGGTGGATCAACATAACAGGGCCCCCAAATTTTTAGGGCCCAATATTAGACGGAACCGCAATATTTAATTATAATTATTGTCTTTGTCAAAATGATCAAGGAACCAGCGGTAGCTCAGTGGTTCAAATCACTCGGCTTAAATGTTTGATCCAACGCGTCTTGCGTTCGATCCTCAACTAAGTGCCTATTTTTTCATTTTTCCTAATTTAATGTACAGTACGCCATTTCCTTTCTTTCTCTTTATAATTTTTCTTTTTCATAGTTTAATGTAATTTCCTTTTCTTTTTTCTAATTTACTATATTGTATGGTATAAATGTGTTGGGTGATAACTACCCTTTCCTCTTTTCTATCCGTTGAGTGTTTTTTTTTAAAGAGCAACCTATATGTATTTTATACTAGTACTTGTTACACTTAATGAAATTAATTAAAATTTTAAAATGTAAAAACAAAATGAAGAAAAATGTGTGCATGTATTTTTAAGAACCACCCAAATCCTCTTTAAGAAAAAAAAATGTTTAAAAATATCGGTAAGGGTTTCCCTGTCTCGAATTATTTCTTAATAAAAATAAAGTGTTTAAAAAAAGATCAAGACTATATTTTTTCTTAAATATTTTGATAAACTTAATCGAAAATTTGATAAACATAGCAATATTTTAATTTAGTAGATAAAATTATAAATTTAGCAAATTAAATTTATATAATTATTCATTGATACAATTTCGCACAGGGCCCTTAAAATGATTGGCACGGCCCTCCAAATCGCCACAAATAATCCCCCCCTAATTGACCCTAGTATCTTCGCTTCTAATCAATTTAAAACCCCGAAGGTTAGCTTATTTTTTACCAAACATTTGAAGCAACTACTTCAACTTAAACAATTTTTTTTATAGTTTGAATATAAAGAAATGCTTAATATTAGATTTAAAATCCTAAAAAACTCACCTTACGATGCATCCATTTTAGTATTTCAAAAAATGATGGATTAGTAACAACTCTTTCTGGGATAACATACAAGAGCTTGCAAGACGGTCTGTCTTTCCTAAAAATAAGAAGAAAAGATTTCTTTTAGTGTTGTTCAACTCTTCATGGTTCCATTTGGTACCCATCATATCTTTTAATCCAAGCGACCCTTTAACTCTTGCCTATTTTCATCTGATCTCTTATTTTGAGTTGATGTTAGTATATCTTAGTTAAGTTGTTGTGGATACCTATATTCAACGTTCAAAAGATTTGGTCATTAGGGAGAATCATCAAAGTAAGCAAAAACAGCCTTATTAATTTTTAGATTTTTTTAATACTTGTTATTTCTTGGACCCAAAATATCAATCGTCACATATCATCACTTGATAGAGAGCAATTAATGAAAATTCACAAAATAAGACGGAAGAAGAACCTAGGCAAGAGCATAGGGACACAGACTGGAATTTAGAAATTTTATTGACACCAAATAGAATTGTCAAGAGATAAGAGGTATGTGACAAAATTTTCAAAAACAAATAAAGGCTAATATTAATAAAGTAACTAAAACTAGAAGACAATAATTTTACAATGTACAATAATATATTTACCGGAGTTCTTGGAGAATTTTTGCAGCCTGAGATGTGTTCTACTGGGAATTCAAAATGGTTGCAGGTATTCTATACCTCATATTCAGAGTAATTATTTGGTCTTGAATAAGGGAAAGTAATGGGGAGATAAGAACAGTTACACCTGGTCTCATTGTTAAAGGGAGCTGCAAAGATGAAGCATGCATGTCAAAAATCAACAAAAAAAAAGTAGAACATCAGATCTTCTTTCTTAAGTCTCATCAAAGTGGGAGAACATGGCTAGGTACCTTACCTTTATTACTGAAGAAGGAGAGGGGGTTAGAGAAGAAGAAGAAAGCTTTAAATACCAATTCTTTGACCATCTTACTAACATGCACACAAGAGGGAAGTAAACATGTTGCACTTAAAAATATTTATATCCTAAATTAAAGTAGACAATTTTGTGCAAAACCCAATTATATAGTTCTCACTCTATGAAATGGGCATATCACTGCAAACAAGCAAATTGGAAACTAATTGCATAGTTGTGAACAATTACTATAGCTTAATGCATGCTCTAATCTGTTTAAGACTTTAAGCTACTAAAGTTCTCTCAATCAGGTAGTAAAACTCATTCCTGAAGCAGGGTATAAGAGAACTAACCTGGTAGCATAAACTTTTGCCACCTCCAGTTGGCATAAGAATAATTAAAGATGTCCTGGCTTTCTTTAAATGCTTTACACGCTTGATGCTGCAAAGGGCGAAATGATCGATTACCAAATATCACAACATTTGCCAATTCGAAATCATCCAAAGCCTGCAGTTCTTTATCATTTAGAGTTCTATTTTCTTCCTCAGCTACCAGGAATGGTGCTCTTTTGCTGGGCATCATTGAAGCTGAACCCTGAGTCACATAAGTCCCACAGTCCTTCAATGAAGAAGGTAAATGGTGTAGGTGCAATGAAGAAAAATGCGTGAAGCGGGAAAAAGCAACATTATATCTATCGCTTAAGCGTGAAGCGAGCGACACGAAGCGCCCGCTTCATGGACGAAGCATCCAATTCTATAAAATATGTTTTCAGAATATAAATCCATACTATAACACAAGCTAGTAATAATTTAAAACACAATTAATACATAGATACATAGATACATATATACATACATATATACATATCTATCTATCTATCTATCTATCTATCTATCTATCTATCTATCTATCTATCTATCTATCTATCTATCTATCTATCTATCTACCTCTTGGTTGAAGGTTCGAACCTTCATAGCTACATTTGTTATTTTCATTTTCTACTTCTTCATAGCTACATCTTTTATTATTTTTTTGGTCATTAAATTTATATATGTAATATATAATGTTCGTTTTTTTATCAATTTTAATAAATTGTCAATTCAATTATTTCTCCAATTAAATAAAAATTATGTTTATTTATTCATTTAACTTTATTTTTTTCATTAGAAGGATTGTCTTTAATTCAAAAAAATAATAAAGGACTTCTTCATCCATATGTTTTCGTATTCTTAATCTACTTACATAAAAGTTTAAAACGCAAGCGTTTTAATTTGTAAACCGGGTGAACCGACCCGAAAAAAAAAAGAGAACCGGTTCAGCTGAACCGCTTCCTAGGGGTGGGCGCGGGATGGGACGGGACGGGATTGGGGTCGTCCCGCGTCCCGTCCCGCGTAATTTTTGCGGGATGGAGCGGGCCCGGGACGGGACGGGCCTTGTCCCTCAAATAATAAATATTTTAAAAAAAAATTCTAAAATTAGTATATATTTTACGGTTTTCAAATGCGTAACACATATATATAATATTTTTATATCTTACGATATTTGTCATATATACACATTTGATACATTATAGTATTATATATATAATTACACAATATATATAGACACATACTAATATAATTTAGAGTATATATACAGTGAGTATATATTATAACATATATATGCACAGTGAGTTGTATAACGTGAGTATATGTATACATAATACACCAATATATATATATACATTACTTACTGTGAGTTTATGTGTGTATATATACACTGTAGGTACATATATTTGTAGAATATATAGTGAATAAATATATTATATTAAATTATAAAATATAATATGCGGGACGGGACGGGATTTGCGGGATACGAAATTCTCGTCCCGCGTCCCGTCCCGCATAATTGTTGCGGGACGGGCCCGGGACGGGACCGGGATTTGCGGGATTTGTGCCCACCCCTACCGCTTCCTTCTTCCTCCTCCCTCTTCCCGTTTACACAGTTCAAACCCCTTCAATGGAGGTTTTAATGTTCGTTCACTTCACCTCCAAAACGCTTCCATTAAGTTCGTTTCAATCCTCTCATCACAATCAAGTGTTTGATTTGAATGTTAATCAAAGGATTCAACCTCAATCTCGTCCGAATTCATTTTGGCCTAAATTAAAATCGGTGTCGTTTGGGATGGTTATGCAACCGTTTCTTACAATTGAGTATACGAAATAAATCACCAGAAGGAGATGAAGAAATTGATATAGTTAATTTGATATTTCGTGCACGGTTTGAGATCGACTATAAAAAGGGCTTCAACCTGCGAGAGCTTCATTGTGCCATTAGAGGCCAATAGAGGAGCTCATAACCATATCATCACTTTCTAATCACCTTAAGGCTTAATCTGCTATTCCATTCAGAAATTTCCGAGAAAAAACATCCCGATTCAAAAACCCCAAATTCGAACTCACCTTCGTCGGACTACCATGCGCCAGTACCGCCGCCCATTGCCGTCGGAGGGACACCGATTGTTATCCACGAAGCACAGCTGCCATGTCGTTGCCAAGCTTCCGCCACCGTGCTGCCATCGCCGAGCCACCATTGGAGCGGCTGAGAAAGGTGAACGTAGTAGGAGTGACGGGGAGTGGAAGAAGGTGAACTAATTACCCAAACCTCCCCTACTTTCTATTCTTTTCAAATTATGCCCTTTTCAATTTTTAAAATTTCATATTTTAACCCGTATTTTTAATGGGGCATAAATTGCTTCGAATTTTGTTAATTCGCAGAGAATCATCATACGCTCATACGGAGATTTCGATTCGAGATAAAAACATTCAACCACACATTGATAATTTCAATTTCAACTCACGCAAGTGACATTCCGAGCATTCGGAAAAACTTCTATCGTTTTCAAATGGCTACATATTGACAAAATTTCTCTCGACTTCGAAAGACGGTGATATGAAGGAAAAAAAATATCTATCTAATTATAAGTATTGTTAAACTATTTTATCTTGTTCTAGCTAATCATTGTTTATAGTTTTACTTATAAGTAAGAATTAAGCGTGTCTCTATCATTTTATAATTTAATATTTTTATGAGTATCTTTAATATATTTTTTGAAAGTCAATTGCAATTATAACGGGTATTGATTTCTATACTCTCTTCATATTAAAATTTAATTAGTTATAAAACTAAAAATATTAAAACTATGCAATAAATTATTATTGTTATGAAAATCGATTATGTTAAACATTCAGGAATGTTGTCAACATATGTGTGTGTATTCTACATATTTTGGTCATATATAAATATTAGAACTAAAGGGTATCAAGGGTATAATATGTCAAGGTTGGTTTAATGAAACATATATTTCAAGGGAGAAATCAATGTGAAATATGTTAGGCGAAAGAAAAATCAAATAGATTGTTACAAGAAGTTAAGGTCCAACTCGATTAGGTAGGTTCGACATTCTTCAGTTATACTGCTCGAGTCTTACCCACACAACCTGTTTATAGGAAGTGGGCCGTCCTTACCAATTGAACCAACAAGTGCGAGTACTAGACACATATTGTTAATTGTTGATTACGACAAACTCTATGTACTCTAAGAGAGTATTTCATATTTGATTAGTGGATTCTTGATCATCAACGATTCTTTTTCACTTGGATGTTCGGTTTCATTACTATCAACCTCATGTGTTATTTCTTACACTATTTACCAATTTTGTTTCCACCTTAATATTTGTGACAAAACACGTCCCGGGCGGAGCACAGCCTCTAAATTCACTCTTTGAAGAAGTTAAATGATATTCCTAACATCATTTTTTGCTTTATTCACCAAGTATAATACCAGTCATGTAGTTGATATAAAATTATGTCCAGGGCGTAGCACGGGTCTGCCACCCTAGTATATAAATAATTCCATGATCTTTTTATTTATTGAAAGTATCAAAGGTTTGTTTATTTAGTGAAAATAGGGCCATCACCTATCCCCTCTGTAGCTAGCTCTAAGGCTTTTGCTTTGTGGAAAGGTCTTGGAGCGGCTATGGATCTACGTCTACCAAACTTAGTAATTGAGGGCGATAACCTCACAATTGTAAACAGCCTTAAAGACACTGGGAAACCGACGGGCGACTCGGAAATGATTGTCTCTGATAGTCTAGTCTCCATAAGTTTCTTTCAATCTACTAAGATTCGTCATGCTTTTAGGGAAGCAAATAGAGCTGCTGAACATTTATCGCACCTTGACTTTGCTTTAACCAGCAATCTGGCCCCTGACGATTCTGTGCTTCTTAATCTCATCCGTTTGGATGCTCTTGGTATCTAGGGTCTCCTTTCTACCAAATTCTTTCCGGTTAAAAAAATAAATAAATAAAAATCAAATCCCTTTATTTTTTTTATCCTTCTCTCGTTTATTTTTAATTCCAATTTGTAATTGTAATTGTTATTCCCCAAATTTCCCCCTTTCTCATCCCGCATCTCTATCACACGCACACCCACCTTGATCCCAAATCAATCTGTCATCATCAAAAGTAGGGCTATTGTATGAACTGAACGGCTCGAGCTTGGCTCGGGATCAACTTGAAAATACTCGATTTGAGCTCGCTTACTTATTTAAACAAGCCGAGTTTGAACAAAATTTTAAGCTCGGTTGAAAGCTCGACTCGTTCAAATAAAGATCGAATAGCTCGAATTCTATGAAATTTCTAAAATTTTCTTTAAGTTAACATGTTAGTTCTAACCAAGTAGATTTATTTAAAGGTCGAAAAAAAGCTCGGTTCGAGCTCGTTCATTTAATAAATAAACCAAGTTTGAACAAAATAAAAAGCCGTTTAAAAATTAGGCTCGACTCGGCTCAAAAACGTTTGGCAAACGAATCAAATTTGAACATGCCAAACTCGACTCGTTCTTCTCGAATAACACTCCTGAGTCATAATCAAAAGTTGAATGTCAGATTTCTCTTTATTGCTCTTCCGGGAAAATTAGATGAATTTGTTTTCTTTTTGATAGAAAATTAGATGAATTTGTATTTGTGTGGGAGGGGTAGGAATTTCTAGAGGGTAATGGATTTGTGATCCTTGATCCCTCACCCAACCAATCCCTTTTTTAGTCAAATCATTATTGTTTCCAACCCTCCTATTTGCCCCCTTTTTGGTTTTCTTCTCTTCATGGTTTTCCAACCCTAGATTTGTATTTCCGCCGTTTCTAGGGTTTGTATTGTTTTTGATCGATTCGCTGAACAATGGACGGGAACATCTCGGAGAAAGAGGGGGAGAATCCGCCGGATGGTGGTGGCGGTAGCGGCGGCGGTGGCAGAGGAAGCGCCGGCGAGCCCAGAGTTAAGAGGAAAATGAAAACAGCTGCCCAGCTTGAGGCTCTTGAGAAGACTTACCAAGGTGAGGATTCGGTTAAATTCGTAAACTTTTGCATAGATATCAATTGATTGATGAATTGCTTCTATTTCTATGTTTCGTCTTTGGATTGGATTTGTTCTTCTGTGCGATTTGCTTAGTTTTGGGCCTGATTTTCTGCCGTGTTTCCAGCCGGAGATGAAATTGAGTTTCTGTGATGTTTGTTTGTGCAGTCGACACTTATCCGCCGGAATCTGTAAGGGCGGAGCTATCAGTCCAGCTGGGCCTCTCAGATCGCCAATTACAAATGTGGTTTTGCCACCGGCGGTTGAAGGACAGAAAAACAACTAATAATAACAACTCAGCCGTCTCCACGCCGCCGCCTCCTCCTTCAAAGAGGGCGAAGAAGAGTGAGGCTTTACCGGCCACTACTGCTCCGCCACCGCCTCCACCCTCCACATCTGCTGCTGTGGTGGCAGATGAGATTGGTGGTGGTGAGCACGGTTCTGGGTCTGGATCTGGGTCCGGTTCAAGCCCTTATGGCCACCTAGAACATCGCCGAGGTGGTGTCCCTAGGACTGGAGTTGCTGTCCCAAGGATCAGCCATGGTAGGTATTATGAACCTCCAACCCAACCGGCTGTGGAGGTTCGAGCCATTGCGTATGTTGAGGCCCAATTGGGTGAGCCTTTGAGGGAAGATGGCCCGGCTCTTGGCATCGAGTTTGATCCTCTGCCTCCTGGTGCCTTTGGAGCACCCATTGGTGAGAACTTGGTCCCTTTGTTTTTGCATGCAATGTTTAAGGTGCCTATCTTGTCCTTCCAGTTGATGTTGCTAGTCCATTTGGAGGCTAGGGGTATGGGAAGAACTAGGAGATAGTTTTATGTTGTTTTAGTTCCATTGGCATATTTTTCATTTATGGCCCCCTTAAATCTAAAGCTACTTTTATGTCTTTGTATAACATTGTGATTTGCTTTAATTAGCCATCAGGAACCTTTTTTCTACACAAGCATCATATTTTTACAAGTTTTTATGTGAATACGGTGTTGGGATGGCCTTATTGCTACAATGATATTTCATTTGAGTATGAATTTTTCTACAAAATGTGGGAGTTAGCATTAGAAAGTCGCTAGCTGGAAAAGGCAGTGTTCTAAAAGTCTCCGCCCAGGCCTGCCTAGAATTTTAGCCTAGGCAGACATGTCTGGGCGGGGGTTGTTTTATGTTTAGGCAGGCTCTTTTCCATTTCTTCTTAAATTTTATAAGTAATTACTCCTTTATAAGGTTGAATTGATTGTGTAGATCATGTTCAATTCCAATTTAAAGTTCTAGGTCTTCAATTTTTTTATTCTTTATTTTTGGCTCTTTTCACAGTTTGAGTCGGACACATGAATTTGAGTTTACTTGCTCTTATAGTACAAGGACCATGATTTTTCATTTTATGCATGAAATAATGATTTATTATTAGTGTATATAGATTATAAACAAGTGCTAGAGACTAAAATACAAGAAAATAAACCAAAAAGCTCTAATCCGCCTAGGCGGGGGGGTCACTGCCTAGCCCTGCCTAGAGTCTTTTCGAACACTGGTAACATGTGATGCATAGTTATCAGAATCCTGATCCATATTTGCAATTGTGCGATCCAGAAATGGTGAAAAGATTGTAGAACCTTACTAGAGACAAGGATGTTAAAATGATATCAATAAGTCAATAGGATCTTGTGTATGATCCTGGTTGTACATATGATTCTATTGATCTTGCAAATCATTCTGCTGATTTTATGCCAACTCATGTCATATTTTTAAATCTAGAGAAAGAAGCATTATGATAAATGTCTATGCTAGGTATCTACTTTCAAGTTCATTTGTTTTCTGTGGTTAATTGGAAGTCATGTTCTACTTCCTAATGTCCAAGTGTTTGAGTTATTGAAAGATTGATTTAGGCAAGTGTGTCATTGCTGATTTTCTCACTTGGGCATCCTTTTGTTTCTTCTAACATATTTGCACATAATATTAAGAATAGGTAAATACATTTAGGTCTGACGAGGTTGAAGTTTGAGTGCCTAAAATTCTCTGCCTTTCATTTTCAATTTGCTTTAATGATTTTACTGAAGTGTTTTACCCATTTTACTTGTTGAATATGCTTGGTAAACCTTTCTTCTTTGTCTGAATATTTCCTTGACTGTTGTTTTCCATTACGTAAATATCTTGTGCTTGAACGTGCTTGCACTTCCTTCAGGGGCACCACAGAAGCAACCTGGACGAGTCTATGAGCCCAATTCATATGAACGTCCTGATGTCAAAGCAAAGAAGGTTGGTATAGCTTGTTTGAATCGGCAGTATTTTTATGCATTTGCACAGTTGCATAGAAGTTGGTAGGTCTGTTTTTAGAAGAAGTGTCCAGTTATGGTTTTTAGAATGATTCTGTTGCATTACTGTGTTTTTTACTTGTTGCAAACATAGTGGATTTGAAAGTTCTGCTATTTGCACATATATGGGCTTTTAGTCCAGATTTTGAGGTTTGGAAGGGAATGCAATGTCATCATTCATTTCTTTGTTGTGCTAAGGATTTTTAGAACCAATTCTTGAAACAATTTTTTTTTTCATACCTAATTCGCTGATTTCTTTTCAATTTATATCTCTGTTCCATTCTAATCCACTGGTTGGACAAACTCATGTTATATCAGAGTGTGGGTTCTACTGAGTACTGAGTAATTAAATACATTGTTTTGTTTACCATACATTCATTTGGGGAAGCGCTTATGATTCTTGTTGTATTGTCACTTCTCCGAGTTCTATATTCGATTCCATCTGAGGATATTATTTATCCCTTGATTATAAGACGCTTCTAATAACTTAGATGACTTCACATTCCTTCAGGGCCATGGAAGAGCATTGCATGAGTATCAGTTTCTCCCGGAGCAGCCATCTGTTCGAAGTGATGCATATGAAAGAGTAGCTCAGCCTCACTACTATGGTTCGCCCCCAGATGGCTCGAGCACAAGAACTCCTGTGTTGTCCACAGGGCGCTCTTACATGCATGGTAGAGAAGAAGTGCCCAGTTATGGTCTTCAGGGTCAAATACCAAGCCTGAGCCTTATGTCTCACAAGGGCAAACATACCCACCATGTGGCTTCTACTTCAGAAGAATTTGATGGAATTACTAGGAAAACTCCCTACCCAATCCTGCCCGTGGAGTCTCCCTTCAGTTCTCATCCGATTGTAGGACTTGATGTTGGCCTTGTGCCACCTGACAGACCTTCCATGCATGATGATGATGTTGTACGGCTTGAAAGAAAGCGGAAGGTATCATTATCTAAAGTGCCCATTTACTTGTTGTATGTTCTTCCTCCTGTTTCCTCATACTAGCATTTTTTTCATTTGTAGGGTGAAGAGGCTAGACTACAGAAGGAAGTTGAAGCTCATGAAAAGAGGATAAAGAAGGAGCTGGAGAAGCAAGATATTTTGAGGCGAAAGGTATTCTTAGTATTTGTGTACACTTCTTATTTTATGATGCAATCTGCTTAAAATGCCATGTCTGGTTTTTGAAGAGGGAAGAACAAATGCGGAAAGAAATGGAAAGGAATGATCGTGAACGAAGAAAGGAAGAAGAAAGGTTGCTGCGAGAAAAGCAGCGAGAACTGGAAAGATATCAAAGGGAGCAAAGGAAAGAAATGGAACGCCGGGAGAAGCATCTGTTGAGAGAATCTCTTAGAGTGAGTGAAGGGAAATTAGTTCTTTGTCTGTACTGTTGTTTTGACGGATTTGTTAATTATTCCGTCTTTTTTTTCAATAATTAATTCAGGTTGAGAAACTGAGGCAGAAGGATGAATTACGGAGAGAGAAAGAAGCAGCTAGGCAGAAAGCTGCCAACGACAGAGCTGCTGCTCGCAGAATTGCAAAGGAGGCTACCGAACTCGCTGAGGATGAGCGTTTGGAGCTTATGGAGATAGCAGCTTCAAGAAACGGATTGCCATCCATTCTATCTCTAGACAGTGAGATGTTGCAAAATCTTGATACTTTTAGAGGTAGATCTTGTTCCACATTCATGAGATGGATTTAGCATTCAGCTTTATATTATTTGTATACTTCTTTGTGTCATAGAGGTTGTTCCTGTTTTTGGAATAGCAGGGAGAGGAGCAATTTATTGTAATATTTTGAGGCATATGAGATCTTTTTCTAGTTATTAAGTGAATCAAGTTAATGAGTAGATTCAATCATATTATTAGACGTTCTCTAACGGACAGTTATCTGCAGACCTGCTTTGTGAATTCCCACCAAAGACTGTGCAATTGAAGAGGCCTTTTGCAGTTCAACCTTGGAGCGATTCTGAAGACAATGTTGGCAATCTATTAATGGTGAGAATTTATTTCATTACTAATCTTTTTTTTTTCCCTATTGAAGTGTTAACATGCTAGAACAGTTATCTATCTATTGAAGTATTAACTACTTTTTTTTTTGGCTTTTATTCCTAAATTCAGCTGTGGAGATTCTTTATTACTTTCGCTGATGTATTTGGGTTATGGCCATTTACTCTGGATGAGTTTGTGCAAGCTTTTCATGATTATGTAAGTATATAAATGTTTCATATGACCTCATCAAGCTGCACGAGTCTGCTTATTATTAGCTTGACACCTCGCAATATTTTGTTTATTGTTCTCTCATGCAGGATCCTCGAATATTGGGAGAAGTACACATAGCTCTCTTAAGAACTATCATAAAGGATATTGAAGATGTTGCTCGAACACCTTCTACTGGGCTGGGGACAAATCAGAGTGCTGCTGTTAATCCTGGAGGTGGTCATCCTCATATAGTTCAAGGGGTGAGTATATTTTCCGTTATTCCATTTTAATTGAGAGAACCCAAAATATCTTGTAAATGTTGTCCATATGAATCGTGTTATTGTTACTATTCTTTCCTGCCTATCCTTGCCTTACATGATACTTGAGATTTCTGTAAAGTTTGCTTGGAGCAATATTCTCATTCGTACCTATCTGAAACAGGCATATGCTTGGGGTTTTGACATAAGGAGTTGGAAGCAACACTTGGGCCCTCTCACATGGCTTGAAATATTGAGGCAGTTTGCTTTGTCAGCTGGTTTTGGTCCAACACTGAAGAAAAGGAATGTTGAGGCAGCATATGTGTGTGATGATAATGAGGTGCCACTGATTTTTAAGCCTTTTTTTTTTCTTGGATTGAGTTTTGTGTACTTCAAGATTGAGCTGCAACATGTGTCTTGTGTTTTTCTTTGAATTTTCAGTTGCACCCTAATCTTTTCACATCATTGGGTTTTAGATTTTTTTTTTTGTAATCGGTAAATTATATTGAGACAATATATGGTGAGGGTTTTAGAAATTCTATTTTCAGGGTTTTAGTCTTCTACATTCTCTATTTGTTCTAATTATTATGATCTGTGGTGTAGGGAAATGATGGAATGGCTATAATATCGAACTTACGAAATGGAGCAGCGGTTGAAAATGCTGTTACTATTATGCAAGAGAAGGGCTATTCAAATCCTCGAAGATCCAGGCATCGATTGACGCCTGGCACAGTCAAATTTGCAGCTTTTCATGTTCTGTCTTTTGAAGGTGACCAGGGCTTAAACATATTGGAAGTTGCAGATAGGATCCAGGTAAAGTCTTGAATCTCTAATGCTGTATCATTTACCTTCTATTGCTGTTGCTTTGATGCCTTGTTGATTTCATTTCCTTGTTACTTTGCAAACCTCATTTATAATATGTTTTTTTTATTCCAGAAATCCGGACTCCGTGACCTAACTACAAGCAAGACCCCTGAGGCTTCCATAGCAGCTGCATTGTCAAGGGATACTAAACTTTTTGAAAGAGTAGCTCCTTCAACATACTGTGTAAGGACTCCTTACAGGAAGGATCCAGCTGATGCTGAAACTATTATCTCTGAAGCAAGGGAAAAAATTCGTGTTTTCAAAAGTGGGTTTGTTGATGGAGTGGAGGCTGAGGATGTTGAGAAAGAAGATGATTCTGAGAGTGACACAGCTGAGGATCCTGAGGTTGATGATCTGGGTGCTGATTTAGTTACCGATAAAGGTGTTGAATCTTCTCATGAGGTGAAGAGATCTGGGGCAGATGTTTGCATGGAGAATGGAATAAAACCTTTATGTGACGGGGTCGGGGAGGAGTTGCCAAATGGGATTGGGAATACCAGTGATGCGCTGCCTTTGTCATGTAAAGAAGAACCCCGTAAGGTTCATAATGATGCTGGTGGTTCTGTTGATCTATGTAATAACCCTGGATCCGATGATGAGGTGTTTAACACAGACCAAGAAGATAATGACATTGATGAAAGTTCACCTTGTGAACCATGGGTTCAGGGGCTTATGGAGGGGGATTACTCTGATCTTAGGGTCGAAGAGCGCCTTAATGCACTTGTTGCCCTAATTGGCGTGGCTATTGAGGGGAACTCAGTTCGAATTGTTTTAGAAGAGCGACTGGAGGCAGCGAATGCTTTGAAAAAGCAGATGTGGGCAGAAGCACAGCTGGACAAACGCCGTCTGAAGGAGGATAGTTGGAGGTCTCAGTATGCACCCTCTGTTTTGAATAGAGCAGAAGCAAACACTTGTATGGGTGAAAACAGGCAAAGCCCTCTACTTGTTCGTGAGCAGAAAGGTAGTGATGCTGGCATTGTCCCTGCTGGACCTCATGAACTGTTTCCTGATGTGGATCAGGACCAAAAACCTAATCCGAATCCCCCATTGGAGAAGAATGCAGTGAATGTTGACTCTTCTGCTGGTCCTGATAACACATTGCTGCAGCAGTCCTATGCAGCTGCTGAGAGATCACGTGCTCAGTTGAAGTCTTACATTGGGCATAAGGCTGAGGAAATGTATGTTTATAGGTCTTTGCCTCTTGGAATGGACCGTCGCCGGAACAGGTACTGGCAGTTCATTGCATCCGCTTCTTGTAATGATCCTTGCTCAGGCAGAATATTTGTTGAATTACACAATGGTGGCTGGAGGCTTATAGACTCCGAGGAGGTAAACCTTTTCCCAATTACTCCCTCCGTCTCAAAATATGTCATTTTAGACTAATTTAGTTGTATTGAAATATATGTCATTTTAGGTTTTCTATGTAGGGGATAGTAATGATTTGTATTGATTTGCGTGTATTAAAAAACAATAAAATTTATGAAAAAGTTAGTGGAATGATGATGTTGATTGAGGGGTGAGTGTTTTATTAAAACTTGTGCACAATCCTAAAATGACTTGAATTTTGAGACAGAGGAAGTATTTCTTATGTGTTTTCCCCTTTATTGTTTTTCACATCTAGAATTCTACGTGCAATATGAGTTCGTCAATGTTCTCTTTTCATCAATTGGTTTCTTTACATATTCTTATCACTGAGATCCTTCTGCATATATTAAGCTCCGTTATAAAGTATTTTTCTATTTGTACCCTGTATGGCTGTATGTGTCTTTAGGGCAAATCTAATACCCTACTTATTGTGCATGACTTCTTTGCAGGCTTTTGATGCACTCGTAGCCTCGCTGGATATCCGTGGCATTAGGGAATCCCATTTGCATGCCCTGCTGCGAAGGATAGAAACTTTGTTTAAGGAATCTGTCAAGAGAAAGCAGTTGGCCCATAGCAACATTGTGACGCCTCAGGAAGTTGCGGCGAAATCCGGTATCTCTAAAGGGACTTCTAACCTTGACAGCAGTGACGATAGTTCGAACAGCACCATTTGTGCATCGAATTCCGACATGCCACAAATATCGTCATCTTTTCGGATAGAGTCCGGGGGAAATAAAATTGAGCTAATGAATATTCTCCAGAGATACAAAGACTTGGAGGAATGGATGTGGAAGGAGTGTTTAATGTCATCATCTTTGCGTGCCAAGAAGTTTGGTAAGATGAGGTGTGAGCAGCTGTTGGGTGTATGTGATTCCTGCCATGATTTGTTCTTCTTTGAAGACCAACATTGCCCTACCTGCCATAACACCTTCTCTGCTTCAGATATGAGCATCAATTTTTCAGACCATACAACTCGCTGTGCCGAGTTGTTAAAATTTGATCCTCTGCGGAAAATGAAGGGTTTGAATGCTTTAGCTCCAGTGAGGATAAGATTACTCAAGGCTCTTTTGGTGCTTCTGGAAGTAAGGACAATCAAATTAATCGATGTGCACAAATTTTGTTTATTTGTAATTCTGCTTAGTTGCTTCTACTCCTCTTCGTCCTCGTTTTTTTTTCCTTTATTTGACATCATTTTGCATTGTTTAGATAGTTAATAATTTGTTCTGCAGGTTTCAGTTCCAACTGAAGCCCTCCAACCTTATTGGTCAGATGGGTATCGGAGGTCATGGGCCACACAGCTTCATACATCCTCGTCAGCTGATGATCTCCTTCAGGTTTGTTCTTCTGGCTAAAGTTCATTGAAATGATCCATTCTTCACATATGACACTGGACAATTGTTGTTATTGTTGTTCAAATGTTGTCACTGCCCTATTTTCTCAGCTGCTTCAGTCTCCTCTGCCATCTAATCGCGCCTCCCAATAGAGCAAAATTAATCTGTGCAGTTAACTTTTCAGGCAGTGACTGCTCTGGAGGGTGCAATAAAGAAGGACTTCTTGTCTCCAAATTTTCAGACTACAAATGACCTACTAGCTTTGGGTAACTCATCAAAACTCACCTCTGCTCCCGTCTTCACCCTCAGGGGTGTTGCTGTGCTTCCTTGGATACCACAAACAACAGCTGCAGTAGCATTGCGTCTCATGGAGCTTGACTCGGCAATTTTCTATACGTTGCATCAGAAAGAGGAGTTTAGGAAAGCTGAGGACCTATCAGTGAGTATCTTTCTGTTGTCTAGCTGCTGTAATTTTAACAAAAGATCTTTCATCAAGTGCACCCAAACTAATGCACGCCAAGTGTGTGGGGGATACGTTTAGCTGAATTGCTTTACAGCTTTCCCGGATGCCTCTGTTGGATCGGGCATTTACATTTGGTTCAAATTTGGACTTTTTTTTTTGACGTTTTAATTCTTTTTTCCCAGAATATCGCATCTGCATTGCCTGTAGCTAGGAAGACCCAAGGGAATGAACTCAGCAATCATGGCGAGCACTTCCAGGAAGGGAGCTTGCTTGATCCATGCAGTGGAGGCAGTGGCTTCAGCCGATCTAAAGGGGGTCGTGGGACGGTTGTCCGAAGCCGATCCCGTGGGGGAGGCTGTGGTAGGTCTCAAAGAAGGCTTCCTGGTGGCTCCAGAGTGGAGTCATCCAGAAGAAATGTAGCGTCCACCAGTGAGAAACTTGGTCCTGTTGGCGGTGCTTGGAGAAACCGGAAAACCCGTGGGCGAGGAGGCGGAAAGCAAAACCGCTTTGCCGGGAAAGCTAAGCAAAAGCCGGCAAACAAAGCAGGATTGTCGCCCGCCAATGCGGCTAGGAATGATATCAGAGAACCGATGATCCTCTATGATGAATCTCCTAGTCTCCCCGGCAAAGAGGAAGATGAAGACTGGAACAGGGAGGACGATGAAGCAGCTCAGATGCAGGCGGAGATTGGTGATGTCAATGACAACTCCGAGTACGAGGACAACGGGCAAGAATTCGGGAACGAGGATTACGGGGATATGATGGAAGACGACGGTTACATTGATGTCTATGGTGTCAGTGGCAAGTCATCTGGCGGCATGTTGGAGATAGGCAGTGACGACGACGACGATGACTGCGACGAAGACGATGTAGCGGAGGAAGCGGATGTGGAGGGTTATGTGCATAAAGGGTATCAACAGGTTGGTTACAATGGGACTTATGAGCAGGGAGCTGACGAGGGGGAGGAGCAAGAGCAAGACGTCGACGTGGGAGGTTATCTGAATGCGGAATCAGAGGACGAAGAAGAGGGTGAGGGCCATGAAAACCGGACTCTGGATCAAGACGACGGATCAGAGTCTACGTCGTCGAGCTCATCTGAATACAGCGGTTAATCCCAAATGAAAGGCAAGAATTTTGGGTCAATGTAATCTACTATAGAATGGAGAGGCAATACATGATACAATAGCTTTTGCCTTTGGAGGAAAGAGCATGTAAAAAGGGTATTGCTGTTGTATTTATTAGTAATCTACTGTAGTTAATGTAGCCATTGATGATATCATTAGCAGTGGAGGCAGTTATGTTTGTGTGTTTGGCAGAGATGAAAATAATCATCCCAATTTTCTTTGTGGTTCTAACCTACTATAATTACAAAGCCCCATAAGTAGTCATTATATATTCTTGCTCATTCATTCACAAATAATTTTACCTTGGATTTATAAATAAAGTAGTTCGCTGGGGATCTTTGGGTACTACTTACAAGTCATTTCCAGTGAGCCATTTTGAAATGGTTTTTTAGTTCTTACCCTACCTAATTATGTAAACATCCCTCCTCTTTCCAAAATTAAGTTAATCTTCCTCTATTGTTTTGAAAATTGCTCATTCTTATACTTTACCCTTTATTTACAACAACAGCAAAAAAAACCCATCATGCACTTGGTCTTAAAGCCAAGTTGTACACATCATTTCCTCAAAGGTGTTGAAAAAATAAGAAAATAAACACAATGAACCTGAATACCCAAGAACAAATGACAAATATAAGACTATCCACAATGATTTTGCCTATAATGTATATATTTGCACAAGATGTGTAAAAATACACCTTGCTTTTTAATATTTTGCTCCAATGGTCAAATGTGTATTTTTTGCACATTATTCAAATACAATTAATTTAAAACAAAAAAAGAAAATAAAAATCATAAAAAATACACCAATAAAATTGTCTTGCTTTTTGAAAAAGTTTTTGCACATGGGGAGGTGATGTGCTCAAATTTGCACATTATATGCTCAAATGTGCACATTTGCACACCCCAAAAGCAACCAATGTAGCTAAAAAATGTCTAAAAAATACACATTTAGACATTTACACACAACCATTGGAGTTAGTCTAGTGACTTGAAATCCTTGAATAAATGAACAATGCACTGCACAAGAGTACTAGAAAGCGAAGAACAACCAAGGATACATTCCTAGACACCCCAAAGCCGCACACGACTACCGTTCCTCAAGATGAATAACACTCCTCTATTGTCTCCTATCCTAAAAAATATCGTCAGTGAGTCTCAAAATGACAAGAACTTGTATAATCACCTCATTCCTGCTCTTCCTGGACCACTATTAATAACCAAGTTGTCTCATCTACGCATTAGGTAACATTTCTAAATATTGTAATACCCTGTCCGACATCGGACGAAGAACTTGCTATCATTTTTAGATATCCAAGTTATGAAATGATTTAGAAATGATTCAATACCTTTATAATATTTGTGACTTAGATTGGGCTTGAATCATTTTTAAATCACTCCAAATATCTTTATAACATCTAATGTCAGACGTGGTATTACAATATTTCCTATTTAAAGTACTAACAACCCCGTCATGACATTTGGGCAATCTCCCATGGTCCATTGCCACGGACCCAATATCTATCCTCCTTCCATTCCACATTCATGAAAGCTTTCATGACACAAATTGAACAGGATAGGCATTATTATATCACCCCAATGAGGGTAGCCTTCAACACCAGTTGCTTCTCAGTTCTGTCTTCTTGTCTGATTTTGGTGACGTCCGCGTGATCGGCGTGAAGGCTCAATTTCTCAGCTTTCCGAATGTTAGGATTCTCTTTGAACAAACATACTAGATGGCCTTTGGTTGGATTTGGTTTATACATCTGCAAATGAAATGATATTTTCCCTAGTTTGTTTATCATTGCCAAATACAACACTTATATTTTCATCTCTAATCTACATGCCTTTAAATAACAGAAGTTTCTCATATCTATTCCTACATGAGCTAGAGGCGATTAAATTTGAACCAAGAAACCGACAATGTATCAATGCCCAATGGCAATCAAGAATCCAGCAATCCCAGTTGCTGTACAAAATGTGATCAATCAATGAGAACAAATACCCTACAAAAATGAATCCTACAAAATGCTGAACTGTGTGTGTGAGAGAGATTAAATGCTTTCAAGCACTAAGAAGATGCACTTCTTAGCTGTCATCGGCCAGAATGTTAATATATTGATCGTCTATAAGAGAAGACGGACCATCAAACCTGGACGCAAAGTGGCGAAGGAAGGTTATGATAGGAGTGAAATATATTTACTGTGCTAAAAAATAAGGAAGACGAAAAAAACATTGAAGAGAGTGGTAAATGGAGACCTTACAATTGGATCACTAAAGGATGGTTTCATGAAGCCGGAGTGGGTTTAGTATCTTCTTTCACCATGGGCTGATTATTCTTCTGAGTGAAAATTGCAGCGAGTCCACGTGCTTTAGTTTGCTGCTCCAAGTCCTCCATTTTGCGCTTAAGAAGCTCAACCTCCTTCGCCAAGTTCATGTTTTGTTGTTCAATGGCCTAGGCAATCAGATAGAGATCATTCAACTCTTTGATAATCAAGAGTGATCCTATTCTATACGTGATTAAACATTTATATTTGTTGTTCAATGGCCTAAGCTTTAACAGAAATAACAGATCAGTATCAAATTATCAATCACTTCAGCCAAATATGTTCAAATGCAATGCCGCAAAATGAAGATGGGTAAAAAAAGTAAAAAAAGGTCTCAGAGAGCACTCAAAATTGAGAAGGCATCAACAATTTAACATTTTTAAGAGAGAACTCCTCTCCTTAGCAGAAGAATAGAAAGGCAGCACAACAATGTTCCTCGTGATGAAGACTCAGGTTATACTCAAACCACCCAAAAATTATTAACTAGGCAACAATATGTAAAAGGCATACGCTTTAAGGTTCGTTTCGCGAACACTGCACATACATTATAAGCATCTTATCTACACGAATAAGATTTTTTTACTTGCATCCTTTAAAATAAGCAGGTGGGTCAGCGGGTTTTCCATAGGAGAATAAAGTAAAAGATATCATTTGATACAAGTAACTGAATAGAAGCCTATACTGATCAATGACTATTATTAGATCAGTATATTACATCAGTGGCATGTATTGTACTGATCCATAGAAAAAAACATAGCAAGAAATTTACCTCGATTTCTTGCCTGCGCAGTTCTTCCTTGCGAGCTTCAGATTTAGCACTTCTATGAACCTCAAAGACAACAGCAGCCCCAGCAACCTTTAAAATAAAACTGGGGTGTAAGTAGAGCCATTCATCTTGATGATTGCAATGAAACTCAACAGTCAGAAATAGCATGCTCAAAGTATAACCAAGATTCGGCCACATATGATACAATTCTGCATTGAAAACCAAAACTTAATAGTACATTAACTTGCGCCTTGTTGTCACATGTAGAAAATTCTTTGATATGCCGCTAAAGACCAATATTGATTGAGAGCATAATCTTCCATGGACTGAATTCTACTAAATTAATAGACAGTAATTGAAAATGGGATGCTGAAGTCATAAGTACCGAGAACACAAAGATTTCTCCAAAAAGATCAGCAGCAGCTTGGACAGCTTTCTCCGCGTCCAAAGGACGAATAGCAACATCAGTGCTGTGACCATATAGACGTCTTTGCATTTGTGTTGTAAATCTATGATTCGCCTGATTCATGAGATTAATTATAAGAAAACAAAAGGCAGGCAGCTCATTGTAGAAACAAGAAGTTAACACTATAAAAGAAACATTTTAAAAAAAAAAAAGAACGAAACTGCAGATGTAAGATGTTGGTAGTGGGCTATCTACCACACGTTGAAAGATGAGAATAAAAATGGGTGTTACTAACTACGCCGTCAATTTTTGCTGAATACACTGTTAATTTCCGCAATAAGCTGCAGAGAACCTGGATGGCTAGGAACAAAGTGATTTTTGGTGATGAAATGTTTAACTCTCATGTATATTCTAATCTTATTATTGATAGTTGCAAGGCCCGTATCTCTGTGAAGTGGAAGTGCAAGTCACTCACGGATGATACGTGGAAGTTAATGTACTATTAAGTATTTGTGGATAGATAGTACACGAGTATTTGTGTGGCTCGTGGTTCTTTGAGGAGGTAGAGTAGGTAGAGTAGTTTGAGTTGGTGACAGGCTTTTGGTAGTTCTTGGAGGGTATAGGGGGCCATTTTGGGTATACGGTGCCCTTTTTAACATGAGTCCCTGTGTTTGGGCTCATCCTTCTGTTATCCCTGGTGTTTATCACCTTATCTTTATATTTACCTTTTTAGGCTGCAGAGAACCTTGCCAGAGGCATCGAAAATTCGACTTAGACAAGTCCCTTTTCAAGACTAAGTGTATCAAGTTAAGAACCTTAAAACTATGCCACCTGCAAACTGCCAATTTACTAATATTTTGGGGGGAAGAAGAAAGAAAGAAGCCAACAGTTTGCTTTGAAATTCAGGGGTTGGAAATGAATTGTAAGGGAGAATGTCAATGTCCATATTGGTGGAATGAACCCTAGATCAGGGGATTCACATCCATTTGATTAAAAAGATCATCTGCGAGCAGCAACCTATAACCAAACACTTTTATCTCCAGTTTATTTGGATCAAGTAATATCCTACAGTACAAGGCAAAGATAACTTTTCCCCCAATATAAAGTAATCAAAAATCACTTATATCGTGAGAATTTGATTCAATTGAAGGAAATCTATAGCATAAACCAATATGGAAGTTCCAATTATCCATCTAAAGTCGAAACCCCCAAACCAAATTGGCAAACACAAAGAATCTGAAAACCCTGGAATCTGAGAAAAATAATAATAAAAAAATGAGATGAGATCGGCAGTAGTAGATGGGGGAGAAATGAACCTGGGCAATGTTGATGATAAGCTGTCTAAAATTTTCATGACGACCAGCCTCCGTCTTGAGGCGACCAGCGATGGGCTTGGCAACAGTTTTGAGGACGAGGGTTCCAAGCTTCACCACCGGCAGCACCATGTATCTACACTACACCAACAAGCTTGGATCTTGACGATTCAAAATCGCAGGTAGGATTTATTGTTGACTCGATCTTCAGACGACTTAGCTCGCCATGGATTGGAATATTTTGATTTGCGAGATTGGGGGTTGGACGAACTGAAATCAAAATCAAACACCTTTTTTTGTTTTCATTTTGTTCGTGGAGTTCAAAATGGGCTGGTCTTTCATTTCACACGAGCACATGAAAGCTTTGAAAAGTACTCCATCCGTTAAAAAAATATGAGTCGTTTTGACTTTGTAACACGTTTTTTTTAAGAAGCTAAAAACTATACTGATATTATGTTAAAATATTAACAAAAAAATTAATATTTTATATCGTTTGTAGCTCTTTAAAAAATGTGTAATAAAGTCAGAACGACTTATATTTTAGAACAAAGGGGAGTATATGAAATAAAAGCTGATATATTAAATTGTTTATTTTTTTAAGTAAAAATTCGAGCTAAGACAATTATGAAATTCGAGTGGCCGACAAGTTGACAGACGGTAGACCGTCACATATACAACATCAATAAATAAAAATACAAAAGACCAGACAATACAAACAACGAAGGATGAATCAAAGCGGACCTAAAACTAGCAAGATGGGGATATGGACTACGGACGAAACCAAACAGCATTGTGAAATAGTACTGTTGGCAAGCGATACTTCACGCATCCTTGTGGGCAGTGAAGACGAACCTCCAAGGAATCTTCTGTACACTTAGGGCGTACACTGCCACGATCCCAGCCAATCCGGACTCCGATTGTCAGAACCCCAACAAAGCAATAGATCACCAAAACACACTAAGCGAAGCCGAACACAACCCGAGCAAGATGCACCCAGAAATTATTACTGTACTAATCTAATATTGTTTACCCAAGCCCTAGCGGATTTTAGGACATGAGGGAGCTTTCTACAGACCCTTACGGAAATTTGGTTTACCGTAGGTTCAGTTAAAACCCTTTCGGGAATTTGTTCAAGTCTATCGGGATCATCATCAAATAGGTTTGTGCAAACCCTTTCTGGATTTTTGTCAAGTACTTTTGGAATTTAAGCTCTTTCGGGATTTACGCATTAGGCAATTTCGGGATTTAGGGTATATTTGTAAAAGAAAATTAGGATATATATGGTTGTTATTAGCTTAATTTCAATACTCTTTAAAAATGATTTAAATTAAAAAATAATTAATTCTTCGCAATATAATACATCGTCCACATACAACACAAACAACCCTATAAAGAATTACATCAGATTCAACCTGAATCAATTGAACATCCTCTCCAAATTCCCAACGAGTAGATCGATCTATAAATGTTTATAATTATCAAACCCTCTTTATCAAGCGAATTATGATTTATCCAAAATGGTTGAGATTAAATAAAAAACCAATTAAATTAAAAACAGTACTTTTCCACACTATCAAAACTATTTTAAGTATATGGGATTGATCCTTAGAGTTTCGTCTTCACTGCCCACAAGAGTTAGTATCCTACTGTACCGTTGACCTGCGGTGTTTCCCTTTCGTGGTGCTTAGCTTCGTTCTTTGCCGGCGTCCCTAACATTATAATTTTGGTTTTGCTCAGTTTCGTTCTTTTTAGACTACATGTTACGTGCTTTTTTCCTGTATTTTCGGTTTTGTTGTTTGTTCGACGGTTTTTCCGTTTTTTGACTCGTCGATCTTTCGAGTTTCAGGTAAGTCTGAGCTCGAATTATTACTTAATGAAAAAAACTATTTTTTCCCAAATTTAGTTTAGTATGTAAATGAGTGTGCCACCTCACACCAAAAAAGGCTCATAATATATATCAAGATGATACATGTTGGCTACACCATAAGTCCATAACAGAATAAATTGGTTTACAAGTTACAACATTGCTTCATTTTTTTTTTTCACTGAATTTTATTGAAAAAGGAAATATTTTCAGAAACAAACACATGATAAGCTTGGCTTTCTCCTCCTTTTCTTCAGCTTAGGTGGCTGTAACACCACTTTTATGGCTGCATCAAACACTGTCTTCACATTCTGCAAACAATCCACAACTAATTAAAAATAATTTTTTAAATCAAATTTTTAACATTAAGAGTGTGTTTTTTCATTTTATAAAAAAACATAAAATAATTGAATTATAACACACTTAATCACCTGCTGTGTCTTGGAGCTGCACTCAATAAAAGCAGCAGCACCAATCATCTTCTTCAGTTCCTCTCCCTATCACACAAAACAAATTTCAATAAAATTAATTTCATGACCAAAGAAATCTTTTTTTTTTGTGGGGCAAAAAGGAGAAAAAATTAATTGCCTGAGCAGTTGAGATGGGTGTTGCCCCTGGATGATTACTCTGAAATTCCTTGTCCTCCCTTAAGTCTAAAAAAGCCAAAGAAATTAATCACAAAAAGATTAAAACCCATCAATTTTTAAATTTATAATATATATATATTATAAATTTAAAATTTAATGATCTTACCTAGCTTTGTCCCAACAAGGACAATTGGGACATTAGGAGCATAGTGCCTTAGCTCAGGAATCCACTGTAATGAACAAAAAAAAAATCTCTAAATTATAAGCATATTTTCAAACATAGTTAACCAAAAAAAAGGGTTTAATGTGCCTCACAAAAATTAAGTGCTAATTACCTTCTTGGAGATGTTCTCATAGCTTGCCTTGCTGATCAAAGAAAAAGCCAGCAAGAACACATCTGCTCCCCTATAGCTCAGAGGCCTTAGCCTATTGTAATCCTCCTGTCCTGCATATTCGAACAAACCCATTTTCGCCACTATTAATTGACAGAGAACTTCATTTTTGTCTTTTAACATGGTATCAGAGCGAATCGGATACCTGCAGTGTCCCAGAGTCCAAGATTGATTGTGCTTCCATCCACCACCACATTGGCACTGAAGTTATCAAACACTGTTGGGACATAGTCCTAACCAAGAACAAGAGAGTAATTAACAATAACCAAAAATTAAGGCAAGTAATTGAATTGGGTCACTTTTGATGGTAATGATCATACATTAGGGAAGCTGTTGCTGGTGTAAGAGATGAGCATGCAAGTCTTCCCTACCGCGCCGTCGCCGACTGTGACACACTTGATGAACCTAGCAGTGCTCATCTCTACTTTCAGGAAAGCCAAAATTCAATCTGTTTTTGTTTCTTTTGTATGAAACTAATCAATGAAGGAAGAAAAAGTTTGGAGGTGGTGGGGGATTTTAAGGCCAAGGAATCACACAAAGGGAAAGATTCATAGGCAACTTTTGTAGTTGGATGAGTAGTTTTTATAATTTTGTTAGGATATAGGCAATGATGGTCCAATGGGTTTCTGTTACTTCAAGGGGAAGCCCAAATGGGGTAGTGGTGTTTGGTGTATGTGGTTGTGGTTGTGGGTTTAAGTGTTTGACAAGGGATGATACTAATAAATCATTGACATTTTAGAATAATTAACTCCTATATTGCTTAATTAGACTACCTAAACTGAAATAGGTGAAAAGGGAACCTCTAGGTAATCAATGGATGGGGGAAAATGGTTTTCTCCGAGCCGAACTCGACCCAATATATGACTAAATTTATTTTTAAAGTCAAAATTTAAGGACCCGAAAATCAACCTAGGCTCGAGCTGACGCAATATATGAAATGATCTGAGCTTGAATCAACCCAAAACATGACATAAAATTATAACATTTAACTCGAGTTGATCGCAAATAATAATCCGACCTGAGTGAGCTAATCTTTGTTGAGACTTTATTTGCGTTCTCAAAGTAGTCAAGTGATGCATTCTTTTAAATAAATGTGAGACTCAACTAGTGGGCTCTCTAGAGTTTAGAGGGCCGAGAAATTACCAAGCGTTTTGCATTCCCTCACGCTTGACTTTTGCGCCAGAGTTTTGAATTCGCTTTAAGCATAAAATCTTAACAACTCAGTTTTGAATTCAACATGCAAAAATTTGTTCCTTTTTAAAAAAAACATTAGATTATGTATCTAATGTTATTATATATGTTATCAACAACAATATTAACTTAAATTAACGGCCTTTGATAGTGCATTTGTTTAGTTAGAAAAGTTCCCATGGAAGCCTAGATTTAGGGAGAAGCTAACTTGACAGCTAAGATACACAAATATTGTTACCATCTACCAAACAAGTAAAATAGAGTATTAATTTTACATTTCATATATATATTTCAGAACGAGTTTATTAAGTGTCACTCATGTCCAAATCCAACCTATTGATGTGAAAACAAGGACAAGAAATCAAGTGTATTTTTCCAATGATTCGACCTGTTTATCGACATAGCTCGAGTTAGTTGCTGATATGCATTGACGAAATGACGAGCAAAAAAATCAAGTAGGATTCGAGCAAGAACAAGAACCCGATCGAATTCGACTGTGCAGGGTGGAGATCGATAGAGAGGATCATTAACAGAGTAAGAGACCAGTCGGATTGACATTATTAGTTACAATTGTGAATATATGGTCACTATAATAATGAGATCGTATACTGATCGACGGTTGAGATGTTGGGGTTGTGGGTATGTTGTCAATTCATGGAGTTGAGATTCTACATGAGTGTAATGTGGATCGGAGGGGCTAGAGAACAAAACGGAGGTTGTTGGGTCTTGTTTTGATCAGTACTTCCATCAACAACTCACAATCACCCACTACTCAACTATTACAAATCCATGTAATATATAACATCATACACGTGACATATTGTGGTTGATTTTAGAAGAAAAAAATCCCGTCAAAAACTTTTAAAATAATACATTGTCATAATTTATAAAAATGTTATCATAAATTACAATCTATCGATTTATATTTTAGTTAATTGATAAAAAAATATAAATCCAAATCATTTAATAGTCTAATACTTACTAAAAATATTAATAGATAAATATATGATATGTTATTATATATAGTATTATTTTTTGATAAAATGAATTATTTATATCTGAATAGCCCGATATTCTTCTTTTTTTCTTCATAGTAAGGCATTTTTAATTCCATTACAATAAGAAAGATGATGAAACTAATAACTTATTTTATGTCATCTTTACCAACTGAGCCAGAAATGCTTGACACACAGGAATCTCATAAGACATTTGTTATAAGTTCAAATACATGTAGGATATTTAGGACTTTCAAGGCCCGAATCCGAACGCCTTGTAAAGACAAGCACCAAATGCAGCTACTGAATAAGTGAATAAGATACATCATCATCGTCCATACACCAAAACAATCATGTGGAAAAAAGGAAGAATAAATCTAGTGGCGATATGATTGGTATCCCCAGATGATGAAATTGGAACACAAACTACAAGGCTTGGTGATGTATGTACTCCGAATCTATCTAAAATCTACGGTGTTGATGAATATCTAATGTCAAAATTAATATCCAAACACACATGACAGCTTCTTAAGCATGATTACCTGATGAGGAGATTGCATTAGGTAACAGGAAGCAGCCCAAGAAAAGGGCTTAGCAGACAAGCAGATCCTAGCTAACCCAAGTTTGCAGAGACACCTGAAAAATTCCCAGACCAGTGAAGTAAGAGCCATTGAGGAAGCGCCTTCCTCTCCTAGAAGCGAAGGAATTGCGTGGATGTTTCTATACTACCTTTATCAAGTTCCTAATCAATGTCCAGCAATGTCACAACCTGCTAACAATAACCCAGGTTCAGATCTTACAGTGTGAATTGACATAAGATCTAAACCAGGTAAAAGAACACAGCACATTTCAAAAATCAATTAGAGCAGCTGCATTTACTTCAAGTTTTAATTCGGTTGTGGTAAATTTCAAGTACCTGATTGAGTGACAGCACAGGATTCATTCTCATTTAGATTTCTTCAGGCAATTATCACATGGATTACGACCACGCTTGCATGCTTCGGGATCGAATAATTCTCCAAAATGTTCAAGCAATATTTTCCTTCTACACTCATCCTGGATGTTTCATCAGATCATTTTAATTTAACGCACGTAAATAGTAATTCTAATAGCATGATATAGACTATATACCAATTTAAATACAAACCTTAAGCTCACAATATTCCCGCATTTTCTGAGCATGTGTCATTGCCTTCTTAAAGCTTTCACCTCTGAAACCTTCACCACTTCGCAGCATGCATACAACTCGACTAAAGTCCTTCTTTTGGTACAGGACAATGCACACCGAAGGAAGATCATCTCTGCCAGCCCTTCCTGATTCCTGATAATAGCTTTCAATTGATTTGGAAAGAGTGTTGTGGACAACAAACCGCTGCACATGTCAGACAAACATTGGTCAAAATATATTCTGAAGCTTATAATCAGTACACAAAGTACTCAACGCATTATCAATCTAGAAAATGCATGAATGAGTTGCAGGTAGTACTAGGGATCCAATAATACCACAGTACAACAACAAATAGAGAGGGAGGGAAGCATACAACTTGCCCAGTAATTAAGAAAGATCATGGTTTAGGGCCACTTACAACATCTGGTTTATCTATCCCCATTCCAAAGGCTATGGTAGCACATACAATTTGAACCTCTCCTGTATACCATTTCTGTTGAACAGAAATTCTTTGTTGAGCAGGTAAACCAGCATGGTAATGCGCTGTTTTCACTTTGCATTCTTTATTTAAAAATTTAGAGACCTCAACGCATTCATTTTTTGATAGGCAATATATGATTCCACAAGAACCTTTAAAACGATCTTTCACTAGACTACCCAGCTGTTTCAGTGGTTCCTTGGTCTTTCCAATCACTTCATATGTTAAGTTAGGCCTATTGGAACTTCTTTCCAGGACAAGAGCACCAGGTATTCTCAAAGCAGTTAGAACGTCCTACAAAAGAAAGTTTTGCATGAGAAGACACATCATGTTAAAATTAAAAAAAAAGTTCAGTTCAGGCATTTAATTTACTACCTTGCGAACAGATGGTGTTGCTGTAGCAGTTAATGCCATAACTGGAACAGTAGGGAAATTATGCTTAAGACACCCCAGCCGTCCATAATCTGGACGAAAATCATGTCCCCATTGGCTGCAAATAAATCAAGAAACAAAATTAACCAAATAAATAAGCCATCAGCTGCAAGTTCATGCATTTTAATGCTTACCTCACACAATGTGCTTCATCTACAACAAACCCTGCCAGTTGTCCCTGCATCAACAAGTTGGTCCAATTATTTTTCTTCATTTTATTGGAGCAATGTGAAGTCATTGTCATTCACATATAAAATATCATATATGCACAAAAGCATGGGGCAACACCGCAACGGGCATGGCCGGATATGGATAAACCAGACCCAACCCGAACCATTTTGACCTCGATGCCCAAACTGACCCGAACATGGATAAACCAGACCCATCCCGACCCGAACAAGACCCAACTTATCCATGTAATCGCTGCATTTTCTCCTTTTGAAACACACCAACAACATTAATTACATATAATGAAACCTTATAATAACTAAATAAATGAAGCTTAATAGTCATCCTTGAGACAACGAAAAAAATAATTTTTATCTGATAAAATTAAATGTGACCAGCCTTGACCCGACATGATTCAACTCAAAACCTGAAATTCATTTTGACCAAAAACTGACATGACCCAACCCGAGCCCATAATATACCCGACAACCCAACACTGAACGATCCCAAATTGATATTTACCCGAACCCAACCCAACTCGCCTAGTTACCAGCTCTAATTTCAAGTGGTTGGAGGTGATAGCAGGCCATCTGTGAGGATGAGGTTATATGAGGCCATTTGTGAGGATTTCAAGCAAGAGACTCCAAGCCACTCAATTTGAGATACTGAAAGGTTGATGGAAGCCATTCAGAGAAATTTAGAGAATGCATGAGCAAGCTCCAAAGTCCAAACAAGGGAAGGTTGTGCATCATACAAAAGAGTTGACCGAAAAAGAGGATGAACCAGGGCTCAGTTGTGCATCACAATAGAAGAAAGAAGCACAGGCAAAAGCTCTCTCATGGTTGCACACAATGCTCCAACCAACAAAGGAAATCAGCATGATGCACCGAGCTTCAAGTCGACCTAATTTGAGTTTCCTTATCCAGTTTATTGGATTCCGTGTTCAGATAGGAGATTATTAGGCTTCCAGAAGACTTTTTTAGACTCTAATGTTCCCAACTTTTAGTTTAGACCTTTGGAGTTGGTTCAACAATTGTTTTTGAAGATTTGAAGATTTTGACTTTTAGCATTATAGAGTGGATTAGTCGACTAAATTAATACTCATTTCTTCTTGCTCTTACTCTTCTTCAATTATGTTCATGGCTTGTTTGAATGTTAAATTGTTCCCTACTTACTTCCATTATGCTTGGCTAAATTCTTTATTTTAAGGTTGGGATTCGCACAACAATGTGTAGGTTTAAATCACGAAGGTAAATTTTCTTGTGAGTAATAAATATACTGTACAAAAACACATCAGGTCTAGATCTTTACTAATCCACAAAGTAGGAGGTTAATCGATTTAGATATGCAACTATCCCCAAAGAAGTTAATGCTAAGGTAATGACATGTTTTCCTTTACATTAATCAAACTAGAAGCAAGTAAAGGTTAGGTTTTGATTGAGCGGCATTGTGGTGATTCTCTAGACTTTTTTCTCTTTAGATTTCATCTTTAATTATTTTCATACTTCAATTTAACCATTCTCGTACTCCGATTTTATGAAATGTATTATTGGTGGAGGTAACTTTGGTTATCTATATTAGTCCTTGTGGGATTGACACTCAGAATTTTTACAACCTTTTGAAGGTGGCCATACTCCCTTTGGTAGGAACATCAGATATCCAAATCACCACAAATAATTCCCCACCCCCCCCCCCCCCTTCCCAAATTGACCCTAGTATCTTCGCTTGTAATCAAATTTAAAACGCCGAAGGTTACCTTTTTTTTTTTTTTTTACCAAACATTTGAAGCAACAACTTCAACTTAGACAACTTTTTTTATAGTTTGAATATAAAGAAATGCTTAACATTAGATTTAAAATCCAAAAAAAACTCACCTTACGGTGCATCCATTTTAGTATTTCAAAAAATGATGGATTACTAACAACTCTTTCTGGGGTAACATACAAGAGCTTGCAAGACGGTCTGTCTTTCCTGAAAATAAGAAGAAAAGATTCCTTTTAGTGCTGTTCAACTCTTCATGGTTCCATTTGGTACCCATCATATCTTTTAATCCAAGCGATCCTTTAACTCTTGCCTATTTTCATCTGATCTCCTATTTTGAGTCGATGTTAGTATATCTTAGTTAAGTTGCCGTGGATACCTTTATTTAACATTCAAAAGATTTGGCCATTAGGGAGAATCATCTAAGTAAGCAAAAACAGCCTTATTAATGCACATATCATCACTTGATAGAGAGATATTAATGAAAATTCACAAAATAAGACGGAAGAAGAATCTAGGCAAGAGCATAGGGACACAGACTGGAATTTAGAAAATTTATTGATTCTAAATAGAATCGTCAAGAGATAAGGGGTATGTGACAAAATTTTCAAAAACAAATGAAGGCTAATATTAATTAACTAAAACTAGAAGCCATCAAGTAATTTTACAATAGACAATAATTTGTTAGTTGAGTTTGTACCAGTCTCCATGAGAAGATAATGTACAAGAATATATTTACCGTAGTTCTTGGAGAATTTTTGCAGCCTGAGATGTGCTCTGCTGGGAATTCAAAAAGGTTGCAGGTATTCCATACCTCATATTCAGGGTAATTATCTGGTCTTGAATAAGGGAAAGTAATGGGGAGATAACAACAGTTACACCCGGTCTCATTGTAGAAGGGAGCTGCAAAGATGAAGTATGCATGTCAAAAATCAACAAAAAGCAGAACATTTGATCTTCTTTCTTAAGTCTCACCAAAGTGGGAGAACATGGCTAGATACCTTACCTTTATTACTCAAGAAGGGGAGGGGGTTAGAGAAGAAGAAGAAAGCTCTAAACACCAATTCTTTGACCATCTTACTAGCATGCACAAGTTATAAGAGGGAAGTAAACATGTTGCACTTCAAAATATTTATATCCAAAATTAAAGTAGACAATTTTGTGCACAACCCAATTCTATAGTTCTCACTCTATCAAATGGGCATATATCACTGCAAAGAAGCAATTGGAAACTAATTGAATAGTTGTGAACAATTACTATAGCTTAATGCATACTCTAATCTGTTTAAGACTTTAAGCTACTAAGTTCTCTCAATCAGTTAGTAAAACTCATTCCTGAAGCAGGGTATAAGAGAACTAACCTGGTAGCATAAACTTTTGCCACCTCCGGTTGGCATAAGAATAAAGCTGTCCTTGTTTTCTTTAAATGCTTTACATGCTTGATGCTGCAAAGGGCGAAATGACCGATTACCAAATATCACCACATTTGCCAATTCGAAATCATCCAAAGCCTGCAGTTCTTCATAATTTAGAGTTCTATTTTCTTCCTCAGCTACCCGGAATGGTGCTCTTTTGCTGGGAATCATTGCAGCTGAACCCTGAGTCACATCAGTCCCACAGTCCTTCAATGAAAAAAGGTAAATGGTGAGGTGGACATAAAAAAAATGAAATTCACATCCTCACTTCAGCAGAATAAATCTTGATTGCAAACAGAAGGAAGACAATTCATAAACAATGCTTGTTTCCTGGTGCCAACTCAATAATTTCTATGGGCACTGGGCAGAAATCATGGCTGGAAAATTATAGTCTTACCAGTGTAATTGAGCTGTTCTTAGAACGTGCAGATCTAGCATCTCCCTTATGGAATCCTATCAACTCCAAATCTTCATCATCACTAGAAGAATCGACCATGAATATATGAGGTGATCCTTTAGCCAAATTACTTGCATTGACATCATCTTCTCCATGGTTCACTGTACCTTGGTTTAACATGGTATTCAATGTACCACATACTTCGGTTTCAATGACTTTTAGATCATCCCAATCTTCACATTCTTGCACAGATTCAGCCAGCATCGAAATAAAATCATCGCCACAGTGCTCCACCGTGATAAAATCTTTTCCATCTTCACCTTTAAGATTTAAATGTATAAATATTTTCCACAGAAAAAAAAAAAGAAGAATCCTTTGCTGTATACTCTTGTGTATCTGTATAGCCTACAATAGGGAACCCTCATGGGAGATTAAATAGATTCTATAAGAAAAAAGAAGAATCCTTTTCCCGCATGATAGTTTCCAGTCAAATTTACAATGATGTTGAACCTCACTTTGCGTGTTGTACGTTGGTGGTTCATTTGAAGACATTCATTGTAATTTTCAGCAAACATACCCAATAAAAACGTAAATAAAATTAATCTTGCATAAAAGGGCGTCTGGGGTTTCATTCAGGAACGCAAGGAAAACGAGGAAGGGCATAAAATTAAGCATACCATACAGAAGGACGAGACGATCCAAACACTTATTTGCAGACTGATCATCGAATCCCAAATCAGTAGCTAGGCTGATGAACTGAGCTCGCTGTATTTCAGTATCCGATTTCTCCATCCCCTTTCTCGACGGATCCAAGAACCTGTGCCTGAAAAGGATTCTAAACTGAGCTTGCTGGTTCTAATATGAAGAGGAGGAAGCCATGGATAAAATGATAAATTAGGTTGTTCAGAGGAAAAAGACATTGGGGTAATCAGATTTTGGTGCTTCAAAATGTATTCTCATTTTAATGACAGATGATGCATTTCACAGATTGCAATGCCAAACTTCAACTATTTGTTAAAATGCATAATAAAAATCAAAGTGAATGCGATTCCCTCCATTTTACTTCCTCGTCCAAAACAAATCAAACAAGGCAACAGCAACAACTGCAAACCGGCAACTATCAATCTAGAAATTTTTGTTCAAATTTATATTAAATCCTAAACAGAACCATAGTAATCGACAAGCAGCAAGTGAAAGTCTTGCAGAAATCGGGACTCATACCTCATCCTAGACTTTCCACGACAGCGAGGAGGAGAGTGAGCTGGGGCTTCTGCTTCGACATTTATGTGACTTACGTGAATTCCCTACTTCGACAAGGAGCGAAGGACGTGCTCTGTTGATCGCAGATGTCTACAGCCACAGTAGGCCCTCGCCGCCGTCGCCACAACCTTGTTGCCCTGTCCCCGGGATCGCCCTCGCCGTCTCAGCGCCTCTGCTTGTTCTTCGTGTGGGGGAACCCTATGTTTTCTTCAATTTGGAGCTTCGGTTCACGGGGTTAATAAACTGACTAAAATTATAAACAGGGTAAAAATTTATAAACGGTTGGTAAAAGTAATTAAAATTTATGAAAAAATATAAACTCCGTATGGAATGAAAAAGTGTTTATTTGTAAAAATTTGAGTTTATTTGGTTGTTATTAGGGTATTATGGTATTTTCAAATAAAATAAACCACATAAACTCCCAAAAAGCTATTAAAAATAGCTTCTTAAATAAACCCCTGATAAACTAAAATCTACTAAATAACCCCTCCTCATACAGAGTTTTTAATAAAAACCTCAAATTTTTAACTGTTAAAAAAAATAACTGTTAAAAAAAAATTTAAAAATAAAAAGCTACTCATATTATTTACTTTTTCAATTTGAAATTTTTTAACTAGATGATAAATAAATAAACGGAAATTTCACCTCATAACCCCGAGGTTTCGTGGATTTCGCGTAGTAAACAAATGTTTCAGATATTTCGCTTGGTAACCCTTTACATTTATAAGTGGGTGAGTACGGTAATATTAACAACTTTTGTGGAAGCATTTCATAAAAACTAACATTTTCAACCTTATTCTTGAGCGTTACACGAACAGAAGACGCGATATAGCAGACGGAGGGAGACGAGCGAATTGCAGAGGCAAGGCAGACCCACGCGCAACTGGTAACTCCTAAGGGGCGGCGACCGGTGTCAGAGGGGCGACAGCGGCGCAGGCGGTGGCCGGAGTTGGGGGTCCAGGCTAAAGGTGAGTTTTCTTCTTTCAAAAAATTTGAGTACGTTTTCCCGAAATTTCAAAATCATATCTATCAAATTACTTCTTATTGAATGGAATTAGTGATCTAGGTGTGAAATCCAATTCAAATCATGTTTTGAAGCTTCCAATTTCGAATTATGAATTTTAGGGTTTGGGTTCGAAAAATTTTGGGGTTTTTTTTTTATAGTTGATCTAGGGTGTGAAACAATTGGCTTCGATCCTAGGATTTCTGCCTTTGTGATTTGGATCCAGTTTCAGTATGGTTTGGGATTATTTGCAGTGGAAAAGCCTTGTATGAAATTTTAGGGTGTGAAACAATTTTAGAGTTTGGGATTACTGCGTTTATGATCGGTGTGAAACAATTTTAGGGTTTGGGTCTTGAAAACATGTCATTCCAATAGGGTGTGAAAACAACTTTAGGGTGTGAAACAATGTTAGGGTTTAGTTGCAAGTTTATAATGGTCTAAAATGAATGGTTTGGGATAATGTAGAGGAAGATATGGTGTTACAAAAATGCATCGTCGCGGAGGCATTTTGCTCACCAACCATTGTTCCATGGCTAGACATTGTAGTTACTGGCTTATCCAAAAGTTTATTGGTTTCGATAAAACCACGTGAATATCAGTAGGTGTCTCGGCTGACCCAATCGCCAAATTCAACAACTTCGTCTCATGTAACATTTTCAACATCTCCATCAAATCACCATCATTCTTTAGCGGAAAATTTTGAGAGTTATGTGCATACCATAGAGTTGGGTGCTCCGAAAGAATCATCCCAATTCGTGCAGCCCCTACAAGCATGTCGACATATACGTCGAGAAGATTGCTTTTCTCCGGATCCTCAACCTCTACTTCAACGTATTCTAAATGGATATAACGCATCCGTAATAATATTTTTTCTCTTATCTTGCGAAAAGTGACATTGTATAATAAAGAGATGCAACTAATCAAGGAATAACATATAACACCATTAAATAACATGAACTCATGCATATTCGGACCCTACAAACAACAACAAAAAAAACCTCAATTTTCGGACCCCAAAACCCTAAAATTCATGATTCTAAATTCGAATCTTCAAGCCATGATTGAGATCAAATTCACGCCCTAGCACATAAGTCAAGCGGGGTTCCATCCTAAAACCAATTGGCAATAGGAGGAGTAACCCACTAGGTTATATACTAAGACTTCTTTGTTCATATTATCGATGTGGGACTCTTTTGGTCTCTTCACATCTTCATTGCACCACCACCAGTCGTAGTCACCGCCAGCCACCACCTGCGCCGCGGCCACCCCTCTGACACCGGTCGTCGGCCACCAACTGTTGTTCCTTGGTCCTGGCTTAGGGTAATTTCTCCCTCACTATCACTGCTGGTTTGGCTGTATCGTGAGATCTATTCATCTATGTTGAAAATGTTAGTTTTTATGAAATGCCTTCACAAAAGTTATTAATATTACAATACTCATCCGCCTATTAATTTAAAGGGAAATTTCGTTTGGTACCCCCGAGTTTTTGACAATTCCGGATGGTGTCCCACACTTTTTTTTTGTCCGGATGGTACCCATAAGTTTTGTCAAAAGTCCGGCTCATGCCCAAAACTCATAGTTTCTTCTTTTTAATGAATAAAACCACCCATTATTTTTATTTTTTCATAAATATGCCCATTTACTTTTAACATTAAACAAAACTACTTATCATTTAACTAAATTCAAAACAAAATTGACAAAATCACCTTTATTTTTTAAAATTAATAAGATCACACATTATTGCCAAAGTTGTAGCAAAAAATACCCATTCTTTCCAAGAATTTTTTTGAAGAAAATCAACTATTATTTTTGACATTACACAAAAGATCCGTTACATATTTTTCATATTTTATAAAAAATAAATCTCATTATTTGTCAAATATTGCGTGTACATAATCACCCATTATTTACAAAATTTTGCACAAATCCACTATCTTATTATGTGAACAAAAATAGTTAACCTATACATTATAAAAAAAATACTTTGTAAAACCATACTTTGTGTAAAACCACCCTTTATGCTTTAAAAAATGCACAAAATCATTTCTTGTGTAATAAAAGAAGGTGTTATTCATTTCTTTTGTTTGGAATACATAAAACCTAATAAAATAAGAATGATTAATCTCTTATTATATTTTTCTTTTACAAGAAGAAAAATAAATAAATAAAATTTACTTTTCTTTTTCAAAAAAATTATAATCAAGCATTTGGTTAAATTGATCAATCACATTTATAAATGTTTAAAGTTAATGAGATATAAGTTAAATATTGTTTTGAAAAATAATATGTGTTAAAAATATTGTAATAAAAATTTTTGGAAATATTGCAATAAAATTTTTGGAAATATTGATCAATCACATTTACAAATATTGCAATAAAAATTTTGGAAATAATATGTGATTTTGTAAAATTTTAAAAAATAAAGTTTGTTTTGTCACTTTTGTGTTGAATTTTGTTAATTAATATGTAGTTTTGTTCAATGTTAAAAGTAAATGGGCATATTTATGAAAAAATAAAAATAATGGGTGGTTTTATTCATTAAAAAGAAGAAACTATGAGTTTTGGGCATGGGCCGGACTTTTGACAAAACTCAGGGGTACCATCCGGAAAAAAAAAGTGTGGGACACCATCCAGAATTGTCAAAAACTCGGGGGTACCAAACGGAATTTCCCTAATTTAAAACACAATTATGAACAACTTCAAACTTGTGGCCGCGAGGCAAAACATTTCGAAAACCCAAGGTTACCAGGCGAAATATCTGAAACCTTTGTTTATCACGCGAAATATGCGAAACCTCAGGGTTACGAGACGAAATTTCCGATAAATAAATTCGTGCTCCAAAAATTATGTTTTTGAGGAAGCTATCCAAAGCCTTAAGAAGCAGTTGTCAAAGTGGAAAGCCTCTTCTCTATCTCAAGTTTGAAGAGCTGCCCTTATCCAAGCAAATCTCAACTCGAAAACAGACTACCTAATGCAAAATTTCCTACTTCCAAAAGGAATTCTACATCAAATTGACCAAATAAATAAATTTTTTTTTTTGGGATAAACTCCAATCATAAAAGTATATACCGTTGAGCAGCTCAGATTCTATATCCAAACCTAAGCATCAAGGTAGACTTTGAATCAGCAAAGCAGAAGAACTTAATGAAAGCCTTCAAATGAAACTCTTATGGAAGATTCATACGGAGCAAAGTAATATTTAGGTCAAACTGATAAAAGAAAAATATATAGACCATGACAACATTAATCAGAGAACTCGGATGAACACATCATGACAATTTGAAAGACTCCTCTCTCTAATAGAAAAATTCAACCAAGGACTACATTGGGTTATTAGCAATGGCTCATCAATTAATGTTTCAAAAGACCCTAGGGTGAAAGACCAAATATTGGAAAACTACTCTCAAAACCTTGACACAAAGATGAAGGTTAGTCAACTTCTTACATTACACAAACAATGGGACATCCCCCTCCTAAATAGTATATTCCCACAACATATAGTTCAAAAGATACTCGATATTCAGATTCCTGACTGGGACACGCCGGACAAACTTGTTTGGAAATTAGAACCAAGTGAAATTTTCACCACTAAATCCACCAATAAACTAAATGACATTAATCACCAGACCGTTGACGACATAAACTGGATCTGACAATTAAACTTGCCACCTAAAATAAAAAACTCAGTTTGGAAGATTATGATTGATGGATTACCAACAAAAAATAGACTAAATAAATACATAAACCGTGTACCCTCCCAATGTAGTCTTTGCGATTCTCATGACGAAGATTCCACACATCTATTTCTTAATTGTAAGTACACAAAGGAGGTAATTCTACACTATGAAATATTATTGGGAAAAAAGATCCTAAATAATAGAGGTGACAACAACACAACTGACATTTTGGAAATACTTGCAAACACAATGACCAAAACTACGATGTAAGACCTGGGATTCATTTGGCAAGCGATAAGGACCTCCAGGAATGAACTCATATTAAAGCAAAAGAAATTGCCACACATCCCCAACCTGATCCAACAAATAATAACATACCAAAGTAACGGGAGGCATGAAGAAAATACGC
The DNA here is from genome assembly GCA_963922045.1 of Persicaria maculosa. Taxonomy (NCBI): domain Eukaryota; kingdom Viridiplantae; phylum Streptophyta; class Magnoliopsida; order Caryophyllales; family Polygonaceae; genus Persicaria; species Persicaria maculosa. Next base: position 4,375,265 of record OY998251.1, read on the forward strand.
AAGTACCCTTGCATCAAAGAAGAAGAAGACCGAACACGAAATGGAAAAGACCGAACGTTAATATTTTCAAAATCAATGTGGATGGCTCCGTGAAATCCACGGGCGCCTATCAGAGGGGGAGTCATCAGAGACTCCAACGGGAATATTATTGATATATTCTACTAGGCTACCCGCAAAGGCTCAATCCTTCAGACGGAAGCCGAGGCGATCTGTTTGGGGCTGCAGAAAGCTACAACGAGAGGCTTAAGGAAGGTGTTAGTTGAAGGTGATAAATGGAAGTGTTATCGTCAACTAGGAAATCACGCATCATGCGGAAAAGCCAACAAATTTGCTGACTATATAGCTAGACATGGAATCATCTGTAATAGATCTACTCTCCCTTATAATAGGGATATGTATTCCATCATTCTTCAGGATGATCATGGTTGTACTTTAACTTTGCGCGTTGCGTAAATTACGCCAAATGTTTGCCTACTAAAAAATATTCGTGCTCCAAAAAGGAAAAATCGCTCACCCTGGCGCCCCTCACCCCTAGAGATTGTGAGAGAGGTAAATCATGGTGACTCAACCGGTAACAATGACTTAGGAGTTGAGACCAACGCTCATTGCGCACAATGCGCCCCTCATTTGAGAGGTTGCTCCCACACCACCGCTAGTGAGACTCGATCCTTGGTCCATGCTCCAAATGGGGTGATCGGTTGAGCTAAGCCCATACAGGCATAAATAAATAAATTCGTTCTCATAGCAGAGGTGGAGTCAAGGGGGTATAGGGAGCACGTGCCCTCTTCCTTATCTGACAAATTATCTATGTGTATTCTACTCATTAATAATTTCGTTTTGATATATTACCTTCGTTCAAATATATGTCTTTTTAGACATTTGCATACAAATTAAGGAAATTATAAACTTATTACATTTATGTAACGGCCCGGGATTATGATTCCCGAGTTACGTTTCGAGGGATAAAACCCCTCGTTAGGATCTTGCGCCCCGAGTACAGGTTGAAGGTTTGAAATTCTATCCTAACATTTTAAAGTGGGATTTCATACCCAAAATTCGAAGGGATCATTGGAATCCCCGGGGAAGTCCCCTGTACCTGTCATAAGTCTAAGCGTGGAAAACCAACAGTCATGCAAATAGTAGAATCAAGGTGTAATACAAGAGGGTGACACGGCAGAGCCGAGTCAAAATCAAATCAATAAGCGTATTTACCGAAATTTAATATACAATGTTAGTGGAGTTAAACCATTTCTTTGAGATCGCCCAAGAGAGTTCCCACGTCACGGAAACAAGGAATAATCATGCTGCAAAACAAACCTAAAAAAAAATGTATGCGGGGCGGTGTCAGATCGAAGCCCTACGCAATATAATCCCAAACAAGCAGACATATACACACGCTAGTCCTAATAAAGGTGCTTCTAGATGCAAGGCGGAATATTAACACACTAGCATGGTCCTATGATCAAGTGCATAAATATAATAAGGCCTTAGCACCGAATACCAAGTGGTATATCCCTCTCCTACCTCCACCCCCCTCCGATAGGGCGGAGACTGGCCAGCTCGTGAATGCATTCCATATAATCGGGTGGCACGCATGCCCAACCCGTATCCACAATAAAGCCCGCAGGCATCTCATAATATAAGGAAGTTCATGACTCGATTGACTCAGGACGGGACCCGATGAGACTAGGTCGTCCTATAACCCTAGCAATGACTCTAGTTACTTCACAGATAACGACCGTTCTGTTTACAAAAGCAATGAGTAAACGAATGCTTAATCATGAGTGCAATCCTAGCAGGATACTACATGACATGCTTTATTATGAATGCAAGCACCTAGTATGCACATGGCTACAAGCAGGGAGATCTCTTTTCGAATCTGAGTGAGCTCATATAGGAACTCACCTGGTGCTGCAGAGCATTATGATAGATTAAAGAACACCTAGTAAGCATAACAATCGTATAAGTCTATATTTAATCATTCAAGAACACATCATTCAACGAGAATAACAACCATATCACAATCATCATCATATCCAGTTCAATCATATCGTCATATTCCAAGACCGCATCATTCTCATCGTTCCATCCAGCCACATTCATATATTCGCAATAATAAGTCTGCATAATCATTTATCTCGAGATTCATCATATTCATAATCATATATCAACATATCACATAACTCGAGTTCATCCTATCATCATATTTCATAAGTTATAAGACAACGATATATAACTTAACATCTCAGCATGCCGTTAGACATTCATACATGCAATTAGTTCACACAATCATGATATTAGTCAATCAATCATATCATAACATGCTAGTCAGTCACCGATCACATAATTTCCGAGTTGATCCCAAAAACCGATTTGAAAACCAAGTTAACTAGTTAGAAATTCTGTCTTTGGAAAATGTTCGTCGAATTCCTGTTTCTAAAATCCAAGTCTCACAATATAAGTAATTTCTTTTAATCGTCGTAATATTATATCATTAAATCTTAATAATAGTATTTTATTTTTTAAAACTCAAATAATAATATTTAATATTTTGAATATCCTTTTCTTTTTAAACACTTTCATAAAATATTTCCAATTTCTTTAAAATCCCAGCCATTTTTACTTTATAAAAAGTCAGCCCTTATTTTATAAAAATTACAACCGCCCCCCCCCCCCTATTTCCTTAGACCCAAAACCGAATCTCTTATTTGGTAAAACCCAAAGCAGATTTGATGTTAAGAAAATTAGGCCCATTTCTTTTAAAACTCCCATCTCGGCCCAAGGAAAATCAGGCCCAAGGCCATCTCCAATTCCTCCTTCCATTTATAAAACCGAGCTGGATGTTTTTTTTTTTAAAAAAGAGAGGGCCCCAGGGTGAGGTGGCGGTGATGTGGCAAAGGGGGCCCACGGGACAAGGAAATCTGAAGAAGGAGGAGACCACTATTCATCTCCTTCCCCATTCAAGGGTTCTGTTCGACGGAGGAAAGGAAGGAAGGGGAGAGGAGGCCGGCGGCAATTAGAAGCTCCGACCACCTAGCTGACTACCCGACACACACACACACAACCGAACTCAGGAAGAGAGAGAGAGAGGTGAAGGAGCTCACCGAGGGGATTCGAGCTCGTCGGGCCTCGATTCGACTCGCCGGAGATGCGTCGGGGCTCGTCGGGGGCTCGAAATGCTTTTCTCGGACCTGGATCGAAGGCGGGAGTCATAAAGGTGAAACCTTTCGCAAGCTTGGGGGTCGAAAGAAAGGAAGGAGAAGACTTACCAAGCTCGACTCGAAAACATGGGTGGAAGCGGACAGTGGCTGCGCTCGCGGATCTCCGGGGGCTTCTGGGCGGCGTCTCTGCTCGTCGTGGCTCTAAGGCGGCGCGAAGGTGCTCCTGCTGCTGGCTCGAGAAAGAAGAACGAAGGAGAAAGCGGGTGGGGCTACTGTGTTTGTTTCGGCGGAACAGAGAAGGCGTTGGGGAGCGGTGACCGACTTCACCGGGGATGGAGGAAGGAGATGGTGGCGGGTGGTGGTAGAGGCTGGGGAGTGTGGTGGTGGTCGGCGGCAATGGGGGAGTTTTAGAGCTCAGTGCTCTCGGCAACCCAAAGAGAAGGGTAAGAGAGTGTTTGTCCTCTTGTGTTTGTGTTTGTGTTAAAGGAGAACCTCAAAATCTGATTTCCAATGGGTCAAAGAATCTTATTTTTGTGAGGAGAGGATTGTTGTTTGTTTTTCAAGGATAGGGCAACCCATAAAGGAGGGGATAAGATTTACTCAAAAGGGAGAAAGTGAGTTGGAATTGGTCAAATATGGGAATAAGTGTAGAGATTGGATAAGAATAGGTGATATGAGACGGAATTGTGGTCCTGACGTCGAAAATTTGAATCTCCAACGATTGATTTTTTTTTTGAATTCCGCTCTTTTGATTGATTTTTTTTTTTTTTTTAAGACTCGAATAGGATATCGCCGCTTCAAGGAATTTTTAAATGCCAAGGTGAAAGACGAAATCGATCTTTAAGGTTAAAATTGGGCCAGAATTTACTTTAAGAAATTCAAAAATCCGAGTTAGCGAGTTTTTCGTTAAATTCCGCTTTAAAATTTATTTTTAATTTTAATTTTTCTTTTTCCTAAAAAAAAAAAATTAAAAATCCGAGCCTTTACAATTTATATCCCTCATTAATTATTCACAACCCTCATCAACAAATAAAATTTGAGAAAAAAAGTCAAAAAGTAGCCATTCATTTATCTCAATACTTCGAAAACTTATAAGGACTTGTATTTTCAAACAAAAATCTAAGCCTAAAAGACTTATACGGAGTATTTCTTAACGGAGGAAGTATATAATACATCATAATCCGACATTTGAGTAAAAAGTTATGAATGTTTGAAAATTGTAAGTTTATTGATCATTTTAATTTTATTTCAATAAACTATAATACTTTTATATTTTTTCTTAAATTGACATTCACATATTATAATTCATCTCGAGATCTTCGAAACCATATGTTACATTACTAATTTTGAGAATTTGGTAAGAAGTTATGCAAATTTAAAATTTTGTATCTTAGTTATACAATACTACATGTTAAAAATACAACAAGTTAAATATTGACTTAATGTTTATTGTATTGTGTTTCCTATTTATCTTTATTTTGTTAGTTTTCTTTTCTTCAGCTATTTCATTTATTTATTTATATTTCTTGTTTTTTTAATGGAAAAAAATTACAGAGTTTTATCATAAATCGAAGTCATGTTATTTTGAAATAGCATAATTTATTATCGTATATTATATATAGAGATCGTTATATATGCTACTTTAATCTAAAACGACACTGCACATATATAATCATGCCCCCGCTAAATATTTTTTTGCTCCACCACTGCTCATATGTATAGACTTTTCTCGTACAATGAACCAATTTTTTTAGGTCAATCGAAATACACTCTGCCCCAGTCGGGGTGGCCCAGTGGTAAGGAGAAAGGGGAGGGGTAAGGAGGTCCCAGACTCCCGGGTTCGATCCCTGCCTCCGCCTTTTCCCTTTGGATGGTTTACCTTACTCCCTACCAGTTGATCGTGCTGTTATCTGGTTTGTGGTTCGTGACTCAAGATCTTACTGGTTGAGTCACGTGTTCGGGGTTTACCACCGAAGGCGGGCTCCTCGTCATAAAAAAATACACTACAAAATCAGTCAAAACCTCATTATAAGATTTGTACAACAATTGTTTCCACTTTCTACCCATTTTACCCTGATTGAGATCCTCTATTCCACGTTTACGGTCCAATATGTAGTCCGTACCCTGATTGAGATCCTCTATTCCACGTTTACGGTCCAATATGTAGTCCGTATCGCGTGATTGGATGTGTTGAATTATTTTATTAATTTTCTTAATAAATATGGTAGTTTTATAATTGGCTTCAACCAATAAAAGAAAGCGGACTATAAAGGGAACCATAAAGGCGGACTAGAGGATCCTCACCGATTTTACCCATGCATCATTTCTTATTACGATATGAATTGACCACTTTCACACTTTTCCTACCCTCCATTCTACTTCACCAACGAAGTTGACAACATTTTTAAATGTTGTGATTTTTTTCGTGTGTAATTTATTAAAAATAATTGTCTTGCTCTCTACCAGTGGGTCGAGTCAGTCGGTGCAAACCGATTTACCTAATACGTAACTCTTATTGCTTGGGTCACGTGCTCGGATTTACCATCGAACGAGGTGACTTTTTTTTTTATTAAAATTATCTAGCCAATAGACGATTTTTCATCTAGTCAGTCGAGACTCTCAATTCTAAGCATTAAACATATTTATTGAGAATTTAATTGATAAGGAAAAACAAGAATGTAAATGAGTCATCGTTGATTCATGAGCAATTCCAATTTCCTTTCGTTTATTCTGTAAGAGTAGGCAACACTTTTTTTTTTCGCGGCAATTGTATCCTTTCTATAGAACCGCTGCCTTAGGGTATAAAAACCGCTGCCTAAGAGATAAGGCGATGGCAGCAGAAGCTGCGGTTCAAAACCGCTGCCTTAGGACTTGAGTGGCGATTATATATATTACATAGGGTTACGGTTTTTGACCGTCATCGATCAAAGGCCTTATTTGTAGTAAACCAAAAGCACCAAGTTTATTAATCATTTAAAGAAAGAGTTTACATCTATTAACTTTTGAATAAGAGGAAGAGATTCTATATGAGCTGAAACCTAATTGAAACGAACCCTAGGTAGCTAGGCAGTTAACACACTTCTACGTACCCTTAAAAAAAAGCCAATTCAAAGTAGATCGAGGCAATTAAAGGAAAAAAATGGAGTGAAGGATATCCTTAGGACCTCGGGGTGTGCATCGATCAATCGAAACAGACCAAACCGCATAAAGACATCAGTTGCGCAAATGATCTTCAAAGACGCCGTCTCATCTCCCCAAGGGGAAAAAAGTGAAACGTTTAAGAAAGATATACATATGCATAATAATCGAGTTGACGAGTTAAGGAGAGAAGTTAAGGCGAGAAGTATAGGTGGCTTTGGTAGCCCAATGCCTCGGAATGACATCGGTTGCAGACATCGTGTTCCCAAGGGACAGACTAGTTAGCTTTATGGAGAAGGGTCCTCTCAACGGCCCTCCTATTATGCACCAATTTGCTCCCCATAAGTGTGTCATCTCTAACCATTCCGTCGATCCTGCCTGAAATATGTTTTGAAAAAATATATATTATATAAAGTTAGTTAGCTAAAATTTTCATTAACGAAAATTAGTGATGATTATTAAGGTCATATTTGAACTAATTTTGGTTGGATACTTTTAATTAAACACAATCTTCATATATGAAAAAGGGAAGGGGTGACAGATAGGAAGATGTTAAGATAACATGGGATGATATTCTTGTGTGGCCATTAACTAAAAAAGTTAGGTCAAGGTGCATCTCTGACACATTTAGCCTCTAGAATAAGGCATGCTAATTAAGTAATTATATATTCCAATAGTTAATAAGTCCAATAAGAAACTATACAAACCTATACTTTTTATATATCAAGTGACAAATTAATTAGTGTTATTATATTCTCTTTTCTTGTTAGTTTCTTTCTCAATAAGTTGTGTTTGTGCTCAACTTATTAGTTTCTCAATGCCCACCCATTTATATATGTGATAAAGTAATTAAACCAAAGATTAATAAGTGTCTCATATCTAAGATTGAATTTAACAAGTTTTAGTATATAAGTCGGTAGATTACTCTTTTTATTGCTAATTAGTTTTACGATGAAACTTCACTCGTCTTGTATTCTATGCTACTAGTGCATATGTGTTGCACACAACCCCCAATTATCGATGTGAGTCAGACGTTGATAATTAAGATCGAGCTAAGGTAAAACAAAATTTTACTACAGTAATATACAAGCTAGCTAGGAGTAGGGTAACAAAATTGTACATAAACTATAATAAAATATAAGTAATATGATAAATTAATATTGACGAGTATCACATTGGCCATTGTTCTTAATAGAAACCATGTACTCCGTGGATCGGAAATAAACGATGTTTGACTATTGTGCATGTAGTTATAATTAAGAGAGCTAAAAACTATAAAATCTTGTTTATTTTAATTAATTTTTTTTCACAATTTAATACTTATCACTAATAAGTATTAAACTGTGAAAAAATTAATTAAAATAAATAAGATTTTACTCCCTCTGATTGGAAATATAAGACGTTTGACTTTTGTGCACGTAGTTTAAGGAGGTAAAAACTATATAAAATATTAATTTATTTAATTAAATTTTTTTACATTATAATTTATTAATAATAAGTATTCTAATGTAAAAAAAATTAATTAAAAATTTAATATATTACATAGTTTTTAGTTACTTAAATTACGTGCTCAAAAGTCAAATGTCTTATATTAAAAATCAGAGAGAGTATTTAGTTTTTAGTTCCTAAAACTACATGAAAAAGGGTCAAAACATCATTTATCTCCGATCCGACGATGAAATATTATATAGAAAGTTAACAAAAAAAAAAGTCGTATTAGAAAAGGATAGAGGCATATATAGATAGCAAGAGAAGAATTCAGAAGATGTAAATGATGGAACGTACCTGTCGAATGTGCATGGAGCCGATGTCGCCATCATCATCCTCGAACTCGACAAGAACGGAAAACCAGTAGTCAGTAGCGCCTTCGTTTACATGGAAGGCAATGTCTTTCCCTTTATATTTACAGGGTGTCCTTCGGTAGAGGACATGGAGGATGCCGAGGTCACGGAGCTGGTTGCTGTGGCCAGGGTAGGCCATGTGGCCGAAAGCAGCGCCGCTGAGGTCGAAGTGGGTGCGGCCGTTAGCGCAGACGCCGCCGTTGGGGCACTGGTCGGTGACGATGACGGTGACGGGCCTGTCGGAGCAGAGGTCAGGGTCAACGCACTTGACCTTGTAGCAGGCCCCACACCCTTCCCCGTTCAGGTACAGGATCGGGCTTACCGCCCCGACCCGCGCCCTGTACGGCTTCACATCCACCATCGACCCATACCCGCATGCCCCTCCTACATTTTTATTTATTTAATTATTCATTAAATTTCATTTAATTAATTAATTAATATATTACGTATATACGTACCGTCGCTACCATCGCCGTTGGGGTCACCGTACCAAGTGGCGGTGGCGGGGTGCCAATGTGGGTCGGATATGTTGTGGAAAGACTGAACGGCCACCACCAGCCACCCACTGACTGCCGCCAACACCACCACCGCCCACATTCTCGATCGCCCCGGCCGGTTACGACCTACGACTCACCGATCGACAGAGGGAATTGAGCTGCAGACGGCCTGAATGTTTGTTTGTAATTTCCGATCGATCAGAGCTAAGATGAAATTCGGGCTCTTTTTTATAGACCCCAAAAAAAAAAGGAGGTGGGGATCGGAGAGAGAAAAAGTTCGGATACAGATACTGTTAGTTGGAAGGTACTGAAGCACGTTTGTTGTCAGATAAGAATATTTTTAACGGGAGATGCTGCTGGGCTGGCGATCGCCTGATGGGGGTTGTGTGGAATCTTGATAGGGGCATGCTGGAATCAAGAGCCCTATTTGGAATTTATTTTCCGAAATATTCACAATTTATGAAATAATTATCAAATTAGTCATCAATTCAAACAATTTGTCAAAATGTTCAAAACTGTCACGGACAATAGAAAACCGCGGTTTGAAAGTGAAAACCGTGGTTTTCTATTTTTTTTTTAATTAAAAAAGGGAATTGGGGGAGAGAGGGTTTGGAGGACGATGGTGGGGGAGGGAGAGCAGGAGGAGGTGGCGCGGTACCCGGCGCCGATCTGGCTCCGACACCCCACACCCCGTCTCACACCTCCATTCCGGCATCCCCCAACGCCGCTGCCGCACATCCTCCGCCGTCGCACATCCGTCGCCGCATCATCGTCGCCCCCAGCGACCAACTTCGCCAAGTTCAGGGGAGTTCCCCTCAATTGCACCTCCACTCTATTCCCTAACCACCCCAATCGCACCTCCGTCCACCGCTCTCCGGCGCCCTAACCACCCCCAATCGCATCTCCCGTCTCCACCGCTCTATGCCCTAACCACCCCCAATCGCACCTCCGGCCTCTTCGTTTCCATCGCCGCCACCCTCCTCGTCCCCTCACCTCCCCCTGCCTCCCGCCCTCCTCCCCCCACCAGGGCCACCATCGTTCCTCCAAACCCTCTCCCCCAATTCCTTTTTTTAATTAAAAAAATATAAAAAACCGCGGTTTTTATTATTATATTCTTTTTTATTTTTTATTTGCAGTTTTTAAACAAAACCGCGGTTTTTATTATTATATTCTTTTTTTATTTTTTATTTGCAGTTTTTAAACAAAACCGCGCTTTCAAATCGCGGTTTTCTGTCGTCCCTGACAGTTTTGAATATTTTGACAAATTGTTTCAATCGAGGACTAATTTGATAATTATTTTATAAATCGTGAATATTTCGGAAAAAAATTCCCCTATTTGAGTTGATTTATTAACAGAATTTTCGCCTGCTGCCCCTGAGGTAAGGCTAAATTTGCCGGGTGTACAAAAATTTTACATAATTCGCGAAATGCCCCTAAAATTTGTAAATTTTTCGTGCCGTGCCCCTCTCTCAATTTTGTTAACATTTTCCTTAAAAAAATAAAAATAAAATGAATTTAAGAGAAGTGCAGGTCGAGAGAGAGAAGAGGAAGGGCGATTCAACCTAGTACGAGAAGAGGAAGGGCGAAGAGCGAAGAGGGAGAGACTGAGAGAGCGAGGCAAGGGGTCTTATACACGACGTCGACCATACTGACGCCGGTGGAGCTCAGTTGGTGCCGAAGGTGGAGGTGAGTATTTCTCAATTTAATCTAGGGTTTGGGGATTTAGGTGTTAGGGGTGATTATTAGAATTCTTGAAATTCAATGGATTTCAATATAGATTGTACCCGGTCAAGATCAAATATTGCAGATTCTTAATTAAGCTTCCCATTGCTATGAGGTATTTAACCAATATGATTGTCTGAGCTCAGGCCAAGAAGGGTTAGTTGGGTGCAGTCACTGACTTCGGCTGGAAGCATTCTTGTGAGATTAGAATATGAAATGGTGAGAATTTTAGGTGGCCAGTGAGCAGAGATTGGAAGGGAAGGGGAGATCAAGTTGGTAAGCAGATTGGCTGTTTATTTGAGTGACAAAGCTATCAGAAGAGCATGTAATATGTAGGACCATTTACAAGGCCGGGCTTGGGTTAGACAGGATGTTTATTTGAGAAATTCTACTTGTCACCAGAGCCTAAATATAATTTAGTACAGGGCAATCGAAGTAATTAAGATTTGAGAATGATTGAGATGGTTGGGTTGCTAACATATTGTGTCAATAGTTGCAGCCTTGGAAAATGCCATCTTTGACAAGTATGATGTTATTTACATGTTCCTGATTGACGCCGACCAAGCATACCATACTGCCCCCTTTGGAACAATAAAGCGATTCATTTATATAGGGAGATATACTGATCCTTTTGGAACAATAAAGTTGATCTACTAGCTTGTTGAATTGTTGGAATTGAATATTAGCATGCGGATGAAGTATTGTTGGTTTAGAAATTGAAATTGATTTCTTGAAGCAATTTCTTAAAGCGTTTCTAAGCCTATTAGCTCAATGGTAGAGCATTGTGCTCACGCACAAAGATGCAGGTTCAAATCCCGCATAGGCTATTTGTCTCTACCTGAACACCATTTGTTTCCAATGTAGCGGTTGTCCTACTCGGCTCTATATGGTTATTTATATGGTTCAAAGTAAGGTCTTGTCAGCTCCTCCCATTTGCACTAAACAAAGGGTGAAACTGAAGCTGTCAAATAAGCAAGAAATAGAATCCATATGGAGTTTTGCAACTGTACCAGTCAAAGTATTTAGCTATGTGAGAATATGCTAACTAAATATATCTCACTGTATAAAACAAGTTAAGCATCCATTAATAAACAATTTACAAATAGGTTTCAATTTGATAAATAAAGCGATAATTTGATACAATATTATTTAATGACTTTGATACAATGTTTTTGATAAATAAAGTGATAATCTACAGTGGCTGTAGTAGAAGGCACATGAAGTTTATACATGACTTCGAACAAAGACGACCTTTGTTATTTCACAAGGTTTTACTTTAAATAAAAGGAAATGCATACACTAGCTTTTTTTTACAAACGTACTGGTGAAATGGAAGGGTTAATGCCTAGGATTAAAACAATTGAGGTTTATCTTTGCAGGAAAGTGCAAAATTACTAATGGCAACCCCAAGGTTCACACATTTTGTTTCCCATTTGTTTCACCAGATGCCAGAGCTTCATAGCAAAGTGAACAGGTGGTCTATCATATTCGAGCAACACAATCGGAAAAACCTATTAGTCACCCATATACTCACTCTACATATCAGATAATCCAAGTATAAAAGATCCTTAATTATTACTTCTGAAGACCACCTTGATTAGATTAGACAAACTATCCAGCCTAAATATACAGCAATAAGCTATTGGCACTACTCCACTAAATTCAGGAAAGAAGCACCAAAAGGCTAAAACAGAGAGAAACAGTTTTGAATTTTCGATGGACTGCATATCACCATACATTACTGATTAGACCATGTTCACTGTGTGACAGAAGTGTCTCAGTTCTGAGAAATTCTTGAACCATGAAAATGATGCATATTCAGGAGACTTCATGCATAATTGGATTAGTTTTTTTTTTAATAATGTGATTCAAACCTCCATAAACAAGCAATATCCTTTCTCATTACCATTTCAGTTGGAGACGCACCCCTGCCTAAATTCATGTACAAGCACTGATGTTTCAGAAGCAAGAGCCTATACGGGATTCGAACCCGCATTGTTGTGCGTGAGCACACCGCTCTACCATTTGAGCTAATAGGCTTAATATATAAGATAGTTCAATGTATTGTTCCCTTGGAGTTTGGTTCAATTATATAAGTTTGTAACAAGATCGAGTAATTTTGAGAAGTGAATTGAAAATTTGAGTCCTAGCTGTTGGGAATTTCATTGAAAACTCAAGAAGCAGCCATTTATTTACATTACAAACTCAACCAGCAAAGCATACATGCTATTTTATTTTTCTCATAGTGAATTCACAACTAATGCATTTCTCCTAGCTGCATACAAACACCAAAAAGGTACCCTAAACTTATATGCATAAACATATCTAACATTCAACCTGCAAGTTTAACTCATATCAGTCCAAAATCTAATAAAGCCCCAAATCCCCAAACCCTAAATCAGATACTTTAGAAGGGAGATGAAATCAAATACATGCCATAAAATTAGATGCCTTCAGATCCATAAAACCAACCAACAAACTCCACTTCCAAGATTCTACAATGATAATCCCCTAAAAATCTCAAATCGAAAAACCTAAATCCCTAAAATTGTAAATCCCGTTGAATTTGATAGGAGAAACTTACCTCCACAGCAATGGATGGTGTCTGGTGCCTCCTCCCTCCTAGCATAGGGCAATCTCAGGTGGTGAGCCGAGCCCGAGCCTGACTCCAAACTCGAAGTTCTCTCCTCCTGGTGTCGAGTGTCGGCCTCTCGTGGTGAGCCGAGCAGGGAATTCCTTTCTCTCTTTCTTTTCTTTCTTTACTTAACTCCGTTATACACGTTTTTCGTTAAAAAACAAGTGAGGGGCATTTCGCGAAAAAAATGAAAATCTCAGGGGTATTTGATGAAATATACCAAACTTTTGTACACCTCGCGAATTTACTCATACCCCAAGGGCACCCGGCGAAAATTCCGATTTATTAATAACACAATTTTTGTACAAGGGAGAAATAGGAATTTTTTTAAAAAATTTATTTTCAAGCAGCCCTATTTGAGTTATTTCATATGGATCTGAAAATTGATAAATCTTCAGGAGAGAAGAAAATTCTATCTAGGATGAATGATCACCAGTTTAACACAAAGTCGAGTGAATTTCCATTATAAAACTAACCGGTAATAGAAGAAGTAACTCATCATAAGACTTGTTATACTCAACTTTCAGCTTTAAATATGGGACACTTATCCTTTCACATCTCAACAATTTTCAGTCTAGCTGCCTTCAAGAGAAAGAAGGCTTCTCTTCCCCCTTTCTCCACACACTCAGTTCCACCATTTCAAGTTGATTAAGCTCTTTGTAATTAAGGTACATATGAATTTGTTTGTTTGTGTGTGTTTTTTTTTAATACTGAAATTGAGAAATGATGATTTGAATGAGATTGGTCATTACATAAGTTTTCCAGCGACAAATGTAATGGTCCCAAGAGACCTAAAGGATGAAGAATATTGGTCTACACGTGTTTAGGCGATGAACATTACTCGTCACATAAAAGTTAATTAGTTGTTGCCTAAATGCTAATGGGCGGGTTTGAGTGGGTGTGAAGCTTTGAAAAGATTTCAAGCGACGAACATGGTTTATGGTTGCTTGAACATGTTGAGGCGACGAATATACACATGCTCGTCACTTGAGTACTCTGGGGATGAACTGTGACGACATCATAAACTACTGACCGACCAGATTGCGATGGATAGAGTTCGCCGCTAGAACAACAATCTGGCCTAGTGAATGTCAGCAAACAAGGAAAATGAAGAGTTTTTACGAACATTAATAATTGGAATTTTTACTTAATTTGTATTTTTTTCGGACATTTAGTTAATTTGATTATTATAATGGCCCCTACACCTAATTTTCTTTCTCTAAGCTAGGTTCAAATCTCTTTAACTTCATTTTTTTTTCAAAAAAAAATTCTTCTTTTTTATTTTAGTAAAATGACTATTTAAATAATAAATTTAAATTTTTTTCATATATACATAAAAAAAAATCACCCTAAAAATTTAACCTCCCTAAATAAATTACATGATTAATCAAGTACTAATGTACTATCGATCTCGAATCACGTACACACCCTTAAAAATAATTTTAAAAAAAATCAAGAAACGGTTTATAGTACTTGTCTACAGGTTTTCTTGTATAATTAACCACCTAATCTAATTATAAGTTATCATAACCTCGATCTCTATCTTATTTTAATTATATAAGTCATCGATCACGTAGAGTATGTTTTCAAATCCTCTCTCTTATCACAATCACGTAAGAGCATGTTGATCGGGTGCGCATTGATCAACTGATCATTAATTATTGATTGATGGAATGGATTATTAATTATAGAATTTAAAATATTTATACATTTATTTTACTATCTCTCTTGGCCCAGCATTTAATTAAAATTAAAATTAAATTAGATGGTTTATTAAGTGAATTGAGTTTAAATTATTAAAACCCATTTTTTTTAAATATACCAATTTGTAATGTTGATGTCATTTTTTTTATAACTATTTAATTTGTTGCTTTAGGTTTTTTTTTTTATACAAATATGTTATGTGTCGTGGGATTTTTTTTTTTAATCAACTAGGACTATTTCCGAGTCATGGCTATATTCTTAAACTCTTGATGAATGGAAATTTTTTTTTATTGTAAAGTAAAGATAGCTAGTATATCAGGATTAACGAAAATTATGTTCCGATTTCAAACATTATCTCGATTGATAAACTGATAGTGTAAGATCATGAATTATAAAATAAAGAGAAGATAGCACAAGTAAGGCCTATCCAATATCAATTTGTTCAAGTACATGAACAACATGATTGCATTATAATAAATAAAATACGGAGTGTCTTAACTTCGGATGTATTAGCAAATACAACAATAACATTTTACAGTAGCAAGAACTTGTTAAACTCGGCTAGGTCTGGTGGAGCTAAGATAAGTTGGAGGGAGGTCGTATACGAACAGCGAACCCACGTTAGAGAACGAACAACATACAAATCGAATGACGTTTCATCATAAAACCAATATATTGGCAATAGGAGGAGTAGCCCACCAAGCTTTCATAATATCTCAATCTTTTCAATATTTGGGACATCCCATATTCCAACACACCCCTTCAAGTGCAAGGACCTTTATACTCATATACTCAGACCGATACTAATCGAATTTGGCTTTGATACTATGTTATTAAACTCGGCTTGGCCCGGCAGGGCTAAGAAAAGCTGGACTGGAGGAGATCGAGTCGTGTACAGATCACGGACGGGAGACACGAACAACATATATACAAACCCAACGAGGTTCTATCTCAAAACCAATTGACAATGAGAAAAATAACCCACCATGCTTTATATATTATTCATCATCTCAATCTTTTCAATGTGGGACATCTCATATTCTAACAAACTCAACCATGATACAAATTAACCAAGGGAGTCAACAACATTTGCCGCCTTGCAGGGCATGAATTTCCTTTGGCTTCTCTTAGAGTGCAAAATTAATCTTCACATGAAATCTTTGATTTGCTCTCTACAAATAAGGATTTCAATAATATAACTACAAAATTAGATAATTTTAATAATATCAAATTAGATCGGTCAAAAGATCAAATCCATAATTAAAAATTTTCAAAAATTATATTTATATTTCAAACTATTATTACTATATTTTTGAATGAAAATTTGATGAGAAATCATCTTTAAAAATTTTATATAAATATAAGTTATTTTGAAATATAATTTTTATTGAAATTATAAAACATGTGTTTTCATTAAAAAAATTATAAATATAATTTTTGAAAAAGTTTGTATTGAAAATTTATAACTACTACGGAGTATATTTTAAAAGTTTATATAGATAGACATATAAACAGTTATAATTAAATATGGCAATTTGGCCTAACTAATTAATAGAAATTTGGGTTTGAGCTTGAACAATCATGTGGATCACAGCATGTGACATTCCCAATATTTAAATCCACTTATGGGGACCAATGCAACACATGCACATGTTTATATATATGATCCCTTTCATCATTCCTAATAATTATTTGATTAATTAATAGGTACCCACATTGGAATGTTATCTTTACAACACATATATGCATGACTTGATGATCGATCGATCTTCATGATCGAGCGCCCTACAATTCATCCACGATGTCACCCCGATGCCCGGCTTAAAAGACCCATCAATCTCGCCTTGAGACTTTTAGGCCATAAGCACGTGGATTACAGGGCAAGAATATTGATAAGAGGAATTAATCTTATTATGAGATCTCTAGATCACTAATTGTTGAACTCAAATAGCATATTACATGCTAGAAGAAGTGATTTTTTTTTTCTCAAAATTGTTAGATTGGAGGTTAGGATGAATATATTACTTTCTCTGATGTTATATGGGAATTGAATATTGAATCTCACTATGTCGTGGCATGAAAGCTACTAAATGAGAAACGTCTTTGTCCGATATATATCGATTATAGTGTAGATCGAACACGAAGCAAATGTCTACACAATATTCTCTCATAGGTACACTTGAGAGTGAGAAGTTGGAACTCAATAAGTATTCATAATGAGAGAAAAGGTAAGGGAAAACATCAAAGAGGGAGGAGGCGAAAAGCTTATTTCAAAATGAATAAAAACTCACTCCATATATATTTATCCTTGATAGATTACATGTTCACATATTGTATAGTGCATGAGCCTATTGGCTCAGACCCAGTCTTACTCACCTGTAATCTATATATATTGACATTACAAGGAATGAAACCCTAAGGAGGATTTTATATCAATCATACGTTTCTACATGGTATCAAGCTTTTCTTCTTAGCGGAACCCTAATTCGATCCGCCGTCTGTGCCGCTACCCCTCTCCCTCACGGTAGGCCCCCCCTCCCCCCGCGCCGCCGCCCTAACCTCCGCCCTCCTCCCCTTCCGCCGCCCCTCTTCCTCTCGGCACTATGGCCGACAACCCTAAGCCTTCATTCCACTCTGCCCTCTTCAGAAGGCCACCCTGGGCTACACGGACAACGTTTCTGCTGTCTATCTCGCAAGCAACCCGGTCCAACATCAGCGCACGGAGCACATTGAGCTCGATCTCCATTTTGTTCGGGACAAGGTTGCTCTTGGACATGTTCGTGTTCTGCATGTCCCATCCTCCTATCAGTACGCTGTTATCTTCACAAAGGGTTTACCTCGTCAGTTGTTCATCGATTTTCGGTCCAGTCTCACTGTTCGGGAACCTCCACTTTCGACTGCAGGGGTTTGATAGATTACATATTCACATATTGTATAGTGTATAGGCCTATTGGCTCAGGCCCAGTCTTACTCACTTGTAATCTATATATATTGACATTATGAGAAATGAAACCCTAAGGAGGATTTTATATCAATCATACGTTTCTACAATCCTTATATAATGCAAAATTGGGACTTATACAAGATCAGATGAAAGTTACAATTTCACTGCTACGAAAATAGTCAAGACTGGGAGACTTCCTCGAGTTGGATGTTACTATAAATGAAGAAGAAGATGAATATCCTCTTTCCCAATCAATATATCCATGCATTAGTCCTAATCTAACCAACTCTAAACACTAGAAAATGTGAGATTTATAGGCATTTTTTTGTTTGAGTAGAAGGAAATAGAAAGGAGATGAAGCAAATTTTACATGTAAAATTTGTATGATTATCACTTTTTTGTGGGTTTAGAGAAGTGGAGAGGATAATGGTTTGAGCATCATAAGGGATATGGTTACCCTGTGCTCAAATTAAGGTAATCAAATGGAGAGAAAATAAATAGATTTTGTATGAAAAATGAGAGAATTGAATGGTAATAGTTAGAATGTTAATCAATGGAACTTAACTTAAAAATGGAATAAATTATGAAGGTTAATCATTATATTTCCTTATCTAAAAACAAACGAGGGGTTATATTGATCAAGAAGAAGAAAATTACTCTAAAGGATGTGGCCTCTCGAAAAAATTGTCCCTTTGAAGAAAATAGTCATCAAAGGGAAACTAAGGAAGTTAATAAGCCTAATGAAGAAGTCAGTTAAGTGACTAAAGAGTTAACATTGATTCAGCTCCTACTTTTGTATTGAGTTTCCTAAAACTCTATAAAGCAAATTATATAGAAATTAAACACCACTTTCTACCTGGAAAATGACATTTTAGAATGAAATTTGTTTTTAAAAGTGGTAAAATAAGATGGAGTGTTGTTCATTAAAAAAAAGGTGGTCAAATAGCTAATATTGTTATAAATTAGTACCAGGGTTGATCCTATGAATGATGGGCGAGTCAATCTACACGATGAAAATATCGTCATTTACACGTTACTAGTCATAATTTCTAAAACCGTGAGAAAATTACCGATTTTAGTTTTCAAAAATGTGGGCACGCTTGAGATTCCTGGTCAACCTCGAACGGTCACAATTTCTAAAACCGTGGGAGGTGTCCCGAGATAATAGTCTGCCTTAATTGATGCAAATGGGGACTTATGGCGACGGTTTTCAAACCGTCGCATAAACATTCTCGCGGTTTCTGAAACTGTGGCCACCCATTATTCACAGTTTGAGAAATCGTAATCATCACTATGTCAATGGCGATAAATTGACCGTGTTACCATCAATTCAATAAATAATTGAACAAATACCAGGGAAAATAGAAATTATGGACGAGACTTTTTAATGCCAAAGCATAACTGAGAAAAATGCCAAAGCATAACTTTTACCTACTTTTACCATATGCAGTATTTTATCATTCATTCATTTGGTAAAATCCCGTATGTTCTAAATTAGAACTATTATATACTCCATTGTGCTCCCTCCGTTCCAAAATATATAGGATTTTAGATGATAATTTTTGTTTCAAAATAGATGGTTTTTTATTTTTCTAGATATGAGATTGTAATTATTTTTACTGATTTGTTTGTTGACTTAAAAGATTTTGATTAATTAAAATATGTAGTGAGTATTAAAAATTAATAAAATCTATAAAAAGATTAGTGAAATACTGAAATGATGATGATTTTTAAAAGTGAAGTGTTTTAAAAGTGAAGTGTTTTATTGGCTTTGGGCCTCTAAAACCCAATAGGATATGGCGATCGCTCCTCCAAACAACCGTCCAATTGGGTAGGAGCCTAATCAGTACGTTCCCATTATATATTCGAGATTAGCCTCAAATCTTAGTCTTTCGTTTACATGATTCCATCACATTCAAATTGGCATTCTCGTTCCTTGGTGTTGCACTCACCACGGCATTGTTGATA
Source organism: Persicaria maculosa (assembly GCA_963922045.1). NCBI lineage: Eukaryota > Viridiplantae > Streptophyta > Magnoliopsida > Caryophyllales > Polygonaceae > Persicaria > Persicaria maculosa. The sequence goes on from OY998251.1 coordinate 4,394,875, forward strand.
CTTGATGTTTATGTCGGATACTCATCTAATCGCAAGCAGAAAAATTGGCCGGACATGTTCTTCGTTTTGCCACCTTTTCGTTCCTCTATGCTGCACTCCTTCCTCCAAAGATCTTGCCCCGCGCAGCTTGTCTTGTTCGCTGCTTCGTATTATGCTATTAGCAGCAGGAAGCAACAATGGCGAAGACTCACAAGGCTAAATCCTGCTGCACATTATGACACTGCAAAATCATGCACTGCTGATGCAGACGAGTTGGTCACTCATAAATATATAAATGTGCATTCCAACTATCACACTGTATCATTGATAGCTCTGCACAAAATGGATTATAATGTAGTTGAATACACAAATTTCGTATTTTGAAGGAAGACTGCACACAATCCTTTTACATGAAGATAACACTCTCTTTTCTCTATAATCTGTAATCCAGATTTGTACAATTCTTATACACAAGCCGATAAGCATCAGAAAAACACAAGGCAGAGAACCAGACAACAGCATAGGAAGAAGCTTAATCTGCTCAATGACTGATCAGCATGAAATATGTGGCGCCTGGCCCTCACACTCCCCACGGAAGCCATGCCATACGAGATATGATATGTAGAGAATGACTGTGAGTTACCAAAGAGCCTAGCATAGATCATCTCCCTGAACATGCTGATAATTGGGTGGGAGACGGTGCTGCCAGCTATGCCGATTGCTGGTGCTGATGTGTAGCTGTAGTCACTATAGTTTGGATAGTAGGCTGTTGCTTGTGCTGGGGATGGCGGATAGCCAAGGTGGTGATGTGCATCGACGCCACAGGCTGGGCCTCTGGGTCGCTCAGGTATGATCAGATCAAGATTTGCGGCCTCTCTGTCTGACTGACCCGGCCCATAGAGTGGGATTAGGGTCCTCTCTGAGATGCCTGCTTTGCACACAGGGCACTGCAGCTGATGGTCTGCAGAGGTTTCAGGCGAAATTCTCTGTTGGTGAATCCATTTGTATATACAAGGCCAGCAATAGAGGTGACCGCATATAGTCACAACAGGATCCTGTACCATGTCCAGGCAAATGTTGCAGTCAAAACCACCAGACGGGTTGATATCAGTCGTAACAGATGATGACTTCCATTCTTCTGTACTGTCTCCTAAGGGCTGGTTGTGTACCAAGGCATTTGTAAGACACTGCTCTGTGGCCATTCAGGTGGGAGATTGCTATCTTGCTTGTGTTCCTGAAACACGAGCAATAAGGTTAAGAGAAAAGCACAATAGGTTAAGAGCAACCAAGACATGAATGAGAAGTCTATAAAGACGAATCCTAACAAATAATCCCATGTTCAGCACTGAAATATGATGAAGATGAGATGCATGTAAACAGAATTACAGATGGAGCTACAGCATGCCCACCAAACTGGGGACCCTTAAGTTTGACTTAAGATGCTTTGATCTAGATAGGGTCTACCACCCATGGAAAAAAATTCGTCCTCAAACAAAGAAATGATGGCACAAAACAGAAAACTTCAATTATGTGAGTGATACTATAAGCAAAACAACATTCCATCAGGCATTAAAGACTGAAATAGTGAAATTAGGTCTCCTATCAATAACAAATGCCTAGAATACTCATGGCTCTTGTACAGTATAGTTTTCCCATACCGAATCATAACATTCATCATCACCAGTTTTTAAACACTAAATTTCATCCAAATTTTGAGTTTCAAATATTGTAGTTCATATAAATGAATTTGCTCCCAGATCAAAGGCGTAATTAGCCTAAGCAGTCATTATTCATTAACCTAGCACTTGTAACTAGCTTCTCTGCTTAGCAGACCTGAAAACAACAAAAAAGTAAACTGCAAGAGGGTAAATACAATACATAAATAGATTTGACTTTCATCTGGAACCATGCCCAATAAATTTTTCACCCCTTTGCACCACCTGAAGAATTGTTGAAACCGAAAAGACTCGAAGAGGAGAATTTCGAGCATAGGTTTCATAAAGCATGAGAATGATATAACAAGTGGGTTAACATCAGCCTAAACATAACTCAGAAAATAAAGTATATTTCATACTCATTTAAATCTTGGCCACAAAACCATGTGATAAGCTTCATTTCCATACACATCAATTTCCAACTCTCTATGGTCGGGGAACCTAATTAAATGGTGCAATTAATGATAAAGATTAGATCTAAACTTAACATGTGAATAAAACGAACATTTCATACCCATCTAAATCTTGGCCACAATTCCAAAACATCAATTTCCAACTCTCTATGGGTGGGGAACCTAATTAAGTGGTATAATAAATTTAAAACACAAGGTCCAAAATGGCCACCAGATCTATTACTACTTGTCAATCAAGAGTTTACACACATCAGCAGGGTAAATTAGCAAGCCATCCAATATCAAACAAAAAATTGAGGGTTTGCAATCTCCCCATCAAACTGATTAAGGGTATTATTCATGAGGCTCTGATTTCAGCAAGAAAGTTACACAAATGCATACTGTCAATTAGAATTTGCTAAGGAGAGCAAACAGTAACCCTTCATATCTCCAAATCTGCCAACCAATTCCAGCAGAGCTTGGAAATTAAAATAGTGTAAATATGCAAAGCTGCTGCAAATATCATAACACCTACTTCTTTTCTAATCTTATTTCCCCTTTTCTTCAAAGGAAACAATTAAGGACTAATTCGGTCTGTCTTTCTGACTTGTCAAACAAAACATGAAAGGTTAAATACCAAATGATAAACGAGCCAATCTCAGGAAGAATCAATTCCTTACACCTTGTTCAGAAAATGACAAATAAACAAAACAAAGACCAAAACAGTACCGCACTTAACCTAACCTTGATAGAAGGGGTCAAAGAGCAGATGACTGGGATATGTCAAACTATGATTCTCTTCATCTAAATTCCAGTATACTTGCAGATTTCCAAGGAAAGCGCAAAAGAGATTAACAGTTCAACACTGCAAAATTAAGGCAGAGGAACATCGAAAAGACGAATATGAAGAGATTATAACAGAAACCGGCGAAATCGAAAAGCAATTTCCACGCGGAAGAGGAAACCAAGCAAATAAGAATCGAGAAACAAGAAAATCCAGTTCTAATCAAAACGAAACGCAAGGTACACCGAAAACAAGAAAGAAAAAGCAAATCAGAAGCAATCCAATAACTCAAGTGCTCAATTGCTGACAATGATTAGATTACTCACCTACGAGGCGGAAGGAGTCAACAATCTCTGAAATACGGAGTATACAACACACTTCAGTTCATCAATTCATGAACAGAAAGAGTAAACCGCTGAGAGTAAAAGAGAAGACAAAGTGGGGGTTTGTGGAGAGGAGTGAAATTGGCGATCACGCCATCGGAGATGAGAAAGTTTCGGTTCGCGTTCAACGAGATTCGATTTCGAGTTGAAATTTGGGGTTTCGGGTGTTTTTATAGCTAACTAACTTTTTTTTTTTTGAGAACATAGCTAACTAACTTTTTTTGTTTTTTTACGGGAGATTCGACCCACCGGACAAGTCCAATGGATCAAAAGGCCGAAAAACTGACTATCCATCATGAAAGAGAGAAGACAACATCCTGAATGCTGACCATCGTGTAGTAATGAAAGAGAGCAGACAACATCATGAATGCTGACCGTCATGTAGTAGAGAGTAGATAATACTATAAAAAATAAAGAGCATCAAAACTCAAAAGAAGATACACCGAAAAGAAAAAGGGTGAAAAAAACACTCTTGCAAGGTGAAGCAGAGAATCTCTGAGGAACCATTACTAACTAGATTGTTAGCACTCATTTTAAATTTTAATTCATGTTTGAATTATGTAGTTTGTAAAATATTTTCTTAAATTATTGAATACAAAGAAAATTGTAATGTTATGTGTTACTTTCCTAGTCTTTACTTTGGCATGTAATATTGTTTTATGTATGTATGGACATGTATGTGTGTATGATGATTATACAGGTAATGTATAGTGTATGGTATACATATACGATGCACTATTAGAGTCGATCTCGACTGAGTCGTATTGAGCTTGGTAAGCTTGTTAAGGACCTAAACGACTCATCTGTTAACAATTTATTTCATTATGATATGAAACATTAGAGATCAAACAAGAAATTTACCTTTTAAAAATTTCATGGAAACACGTGCTCCTTACCGGTCAATAAATAATGAAAGTATGATCGAGAGGATCGTGGTTGTGTTCGTGGTCTTTGAAGATCCTTCATGTAGGTGGGGGCAACGTCGGTGGTCCGCACATCCTCAGGATTCGCCCTTTCCGATGGTGGGTTACTGTTCTCCGCCTTCTCGGCGTCGAGACATTGTGTGAGTCGTCACACTCGCCCGTGTTGTCGGCATTCATGGCTCGTCTTAGATCTTCTTCGACTCCTCCGCTCAGAGCCGGCCTTGGGCATAGGCCAAAGAGGCCGTCGCCTCGAGCCCCCAATCCAGTAAGGGCCCCGTAAAAAAATGTATAATGTATATAATTAAGATCGACAATATGTATATAATTATTTATATATATATAAGTAAAAAAACACTCATTAATGTTAGGATATAAACAAAACACGCACATTTGTTACGGGATACATAACTTGTTAACTCGTTTAATCTTCAATATAAGTGAATAAATGACGGATAGTCCAAGATAACCTTATCTTAGTTTCGATTTTAACCAATAATACAAGGTGATTTTTTTAGTAAAAAAAATTAAGTATACATATTCGATTTTAAGATCTTTATTTGAATGACTATAAGATTTTATTTATATGGCCAAATTTGATATTGCTGCGTGTTAAGTTTAATTTTAATTATCAATCGAAAAAAGAAGACATTATAAAAAAATATTTTTCGAACTTTATTTATCACTAGAAAAGTCTCTCATTTTTTTTATACCACTAATAGGGAAATCTATTAACCTCAAGTAAATAAGTATAGTGATATAAAATCGTTGCTTTGAATCGTATAATGACAATTTACAACATTAGATATCTAATGTTATATTATGAAGCATTAATTAGTGATGAAAATAGACTCGAAACTTGCATGAATAAACCAGGGTCTATGTATACTACGAATCATTAATCCACCCCTTATACTTATTATTTTAGAAGCATGCTCTTTGTAAAAGAATGAGCCACGTGTCCTCCTTCTCTGAGCAAAAATAAAAAGCAGTTTTCAGTATCTCACCCACCCCACGTTCTCTCTTTAACCGTTTGCCCTCTCTCCTCTTTGAGCGTCGGCACTCAGTTTATGGATTGCTCCTAATACCAATCAGTTTCCTATCCATTACTCATGTTCTCCATTCTACCTTTTTCAGAGAGGATGAAGAACCGACCAAAGAGCGTTGCTCCACCATCAATGATTCCAACAAATCTCCCATGTCATGCGCCGCCATCTCTCGCCCAATTGGAGCCTCACCGGAAATCTTCACCACCGGGTAATATCGATCTCTTCTACCGTCGTTAATCTTCTCTGTAGGCAAAGTTTTGATTTCATGGATTTTGCATTTTCTTATCCCCTTCTTTATTTGTTGTAGCCTGATGTCGGCGCAGGGTGAGAGAACCGACCAAGGTTGCGAGAGATGCCCTAGACGATGGCTAGAGGATTCAAAGTAACATCTGCACCTATTCATGACTCGGAGGCGGCACTGATGGAACTACATCGATAAGTATGTAATTGAATTTGTTTTGATGTTTTTAATTAGGGTTTTGTTGGTTGTTATTGGGGATTTTGATTTCAATCAAGTATTTTGCGAAAATTAGGGTTTGATTTGGTTGAAATTAAGGATTTTGAATTCAAGCTAAAGCATTTTTGGGACATTTAGGGTTTGGTTTGGTTCCATTTGAGTTTTCATTTAGAATTTTCTTAACAAGTTTATTTCACCTACACTTTTGCGGTCTCGGCTTTTGGGGCAGATTAGTGCGAGAAGATTAGTATGATGCTTCATTCACATGTGATTGTTGATGGATTTGATGTCAATGTATTTGTTGGGTTTGTGGCTATTGATATGCATCTAAATTTCTCCAAAGTTGGGTTTGCCCACAAGGTGTTCGACAATATGCCTGAAAGGGATATTGTTTTGTGGAACACAATTTTTAGAGGTTTTTAGGAACTGCTGCTATATTGATTCAATCTAATTGTTTGTCAAATATTGTTGGCTTCTTAGATAACAAAGAGGGGTTGGTGTGATGAAAAAAATCCTAGATTCTGTCTTTGATGTTGTTCGTTTACTTTACTGACTTGATGTTGATGTTGTTCGTTTACTTTACTTACTTGGTCATCGATGCGGTCTTGTAGAGATACTTGATTTTTCTGATTTTCTCTCTCCCACTTCAGAGGAAGAATCCTTGCGAAATTCAACCATAGATTATGTCTTTGATGTTATCAAGTATATATGGCCTAATTTTTTAAGATATGGGCAGCGCTTCCTCTTCATGATATTTTTTAAGATGTTCTTCTAAGCACTAAAGATGTTGAAATTGTAAGTAGATTGCATCGGATAGCAGCCCAAGAGAACTTGGATGTTGAACCTGATACACTGGAGTTGTTTACTATGCTAGAGCAGTTGAGTTTGTTGGGGAAAGGGATCACTGCTACTCTTGTGAATGAACTTGTGAGTTGTGGTTCCTATAAGCTTTCTTTATCCTTCCATTTATAACTGTTGAATATTACCCAGATTAATCGAAGTAGAACGTACTTGCTACTGATTTTGATTGCTGAGAAACAAAAAAAATAACCTAATCTTATTGTTTTGGAAGGCAAAAAAAGGTTGGAAATTTAGTAAATCATGTTGTTGTATACATAATTTGCATTCATTGTCTTTTTCTTTCATTCTGTAGATTGATTGAAGATGATTTTTCCCTTAGTGTCTCACTATCAGGTATGTTCTCATATGTTGCTGATTTTTTTGCCATCTCCTTATTTCCTCCCTGTTTTTTTTTTGCTGTTTTGTAACTTATGTTGCTGGCCAAGAGAACTTGGATGTTGAACCTGATGCACTGGAGTTGTTTACTATGATTGCTGTTTACTATGAACGCAATTTGTTGCCGTTTGGTTACATTTGGAATATATGGACTCCCATGGTAACATGCCGCACCTTAAAACCATCACAATGATGAATCCATAGTTTTATCTCAGCACGTTTCACAGCCATGGTGTGAAATAGTTAATGGGCATGAAACACATTTTTTAATATCTAATACTTTAAGATTATAAAAACCTACAAATTTATTGCGGTGGAGTTTTGTAATAACTACAGGGGATCTTTTATCTGCTTTAATTAATTTGGGTGCTTCAATCATTGTTACTTTGATCAACTTTTCATCTACATTCTTCTTATCTTGAATTTGGCATTATGTCTCACTACAGGTTGTGATTCTGGGCTCAAATAACAGAAACCCTCAAGAGGGTTTGAAGGCTCTTTCTTAGGCGAAGAACTACAATGTGAAAAGAAGTGTGAAAGCGAGGTTGCTTGGTAAAATTCGTTGAGGGAATTCAATCAGTTTGGTGAACTATATCGAGAATCTATGGCTGCAACCTCTACTGAAAAGAGATCGAGGTCGCCGAGACAAAAAGGATTCGCACCAAAGGGAAGAATCTCATCAAGAAGGGTGATGCCGGTGGGGTTAGATGTTGGATATCTATGTAGGCGGTCGTCCTTGCTCGAGATCTAGGTTGCTTTCCTATCCAGAAAAGCTCCTATCCTCTCCTTCAGGGCACCCTTCCTATGTAAAGCAGTAGCTTTGATTGTTTATAGTTGCTTGAGATTTGTAAGTTTTCCCCTTTTCAAGTGCTTGTAGTTGCTTAGTGTTGATTTCAATTTAGGTTTTGAGGAATTAATGTGAATCTTCACAATTGTTATATGTGATTTATAAAATTTGTAGTCTCAGTTCAACAACACCACTTGAATTGGAATACCACTTGATCGGGTACAAATTCGGTGAATGGTGCATTTAATTGGAGTTTAAAAGGAACCTATAAACAATTTTCTATTATAGAATGAAACTTTAATTAAATTTTCATGTCCTAAAATGCAGACATTATTTTATTTTTTCCCAATGATTTAGCTTTGTCTGTTTAATACTTTGTTTTTTAATATAACAACCATGAGAGCAGTAATGGTGGCTGAATTGTTAAAATATTTGGGGATAACGAAAATTAATTGTCAAGTCCTTATGTTTCATGCAGTGAGGAGATACTTTTTTTATGGGGTTTATAATGACAATAATATTGAATCACAAATCATAGGTCAGTTACCCTTTTAATTTTTACTTCATTTCTGAATTTTGCTCTTTTGGATTGTGATTTGATTCCATTAATCTTAGATGTTACTTGGATTTGAGTTGGGTTTTGATTGGTACATTGATTCCTCTTTGTTTGCTCAGATATATTCAACAAACTGGTAAAGGGTGTGAAAGGCGATGTGTCTATTGCTCAGGTTTGTTTGTCTGTTTCCATTTTAATGAATTCATCTCTTTAGTTTACATGTATAATGTGAAATATATTATGGTGATAAACATAATGTTTCAATATTAAATACAATAATAATAATAATACAAAATCAAACAATTTAAAACATCTTAAAATAAATCGTCTATTATAGATCAATTTGAAATAATTGGATTCCCATCAAAACACACACAACCTTAAAACGAATAAAAACATAAATCATTCATTTTATTCAGCTTGATTCACATGCATGGTGTGAATTATATTATGGCGAGGAAAATCAGATTTCAATATTAAATACAATAGGAATATGAAATACCAAAAATTAAAAATATCTAATGTCTAATAGTCTATTATAGGTTAAAATGTAATAATTGGACTCCGATTAAAATCACACATGATCTTCAAATGAGTAAAAACATAAATCATTTATTTTATACAGTCCGTTTCACATGCACGGTGTGAAATATATTATGGTTAAGAAAATAAGTTTTCAATATTAAATACAATAGGGATAAAAAAAATCACAAATACTTGATGCTCAACCCGTCATATATCTAAGCTTGTGATAGAGGTTTGACAACCATTCCGGAATGGCTCACCGGAAAGGATTTGTGGGTAGTACCCATAGGTCCCTGGTTCGAACCCTGGAATTGACTGCTCTTTATTTACCAATTCAAGGGATAGAGTTTTGACGAGGGTTCCAAGCTCAAAATATTAGAATCTTGAATATTTTGTGTTTAGTAAAGGTTTGTCTTGATTTTTAATTTGCTTTCTATTTTTTCTCTAAGTCGATCTATTGAATTTTGGTGCTCATTAATCTATCTCTTCATAAATTGCAAATTTGTATTATTGAGGTTGTGACTCCTTTTTTAGAGAGATCAGATATGTGCTTTCTTTCTCTTAAAAGTTGCAGTTTTACCATTGCCCCTAATATGTGATGTTTAACTTAAGGGTGCTCGGAACTCTAAAGTTTCCAGTATTCATTTTGCACTTACAACCCTAAAAAGGACTGATCTTTACCCACCCTTAATTCACAAACATCAAATACGCGATGCCTAAATACAATAGGAATATTAGGTGACAAGAAAATTTCAAATAACAACAGGTCAACATGACAAGAAGTATGAGCAATATGTTAGTAGTAAATTGATGTGTTGAATATTTTATTTATACGTCAAACTCGACCAAAAATATTATGAAAAAATCCGAACAAGGTTCGGGAAAAGAACTAGTTAGTGATGAAAATAGAACTCAAGTTTAATAGTGTTAAATTAAGTTTAAAGTTTACCTTTTAAACGAATTTATTTGAAAGTGTAATCCGTGACTGAATTTGTATCAAAAAGACCCTTCTTTTTTTCCCGTCTATAGCCCTAAAAACACCAGGGCCGGCCCTGCCTCCGCTGACCGACGTCTTTATGGGTTGTTGGGATTTTTCTTTCTTCCTTGTTGATTTGTGTTGCTTATGGTGGTTTGTTGAAGGTTAGTCCGTCTGCCGATTCGTCGGCCTCTCGAGCTTCAGGCTTAGCTCGAATTTTTACCTAGTAAAAAAAATAAAAAATTGAAAGTATGAAACATAATCTACCAAGTTTTATGAAATAAAAAAAAATTGTTATGATGCATCCATTCTAAATTTGGAAAATTAGGAAGCCCAATTCAAATCAAATTTAGCGTAGACTGAGCACATACAGATCTCCACAAGATTCGTTCATCTTCTTCTCTCTTTTCCCCTTGTTTCTATTTTGATTTCATAAATTTTAAACAAAAACAAAGCAGTTATATATAAACTTAACGAACGTACTCTTCAATGGCAGAAAAAGTTAGAGCAAACTAAACAGACTCTGCAAACGACTCCATAGGCCATGAGCCACCACCTCCCTCCTCCGCAGGAGCCGGAGCCAGAGAACTACAACATCATCCCCGCCCACGACTTCCTAGCCGAGCACCCGTCTCTGCACTACCCGGAAGTCCGGGCAGCCTACGCCGCCCTCCGCTCGGTCGGCGACCTCCGCAAGCCGCCGTTCGCCACCTGGCTTCCGGAGTATGATATCCTTGATTGGCTCGGTATGTTCTTTGGCTTCCAGCGTGACAACGTCCGCAACCAACGCGAGCACCTCCTCCTCCACCTCGCCAACTCCCAGATGAGCCTCCACCCTCCCCCCGATGACCTCCACTCCCTCCACCCCTCCGTTGTTCGTCGCTTCCGCCGTCGTCTCCTTCGCAACTACTCCTCCTGGTGCTCCTTCCTCTCTCGCTCCTCCAACGTCTGGATCTTTGATCACTCCCCCTCCTGTGACGATCTCCGCCGTGACCTCCTCTATGTCTCTCTCTACCTCCTTATTTGGGGTGAATCTGCCAACCTCAGGTTTGTGTGATTTCTTAACATCGTTCCTGTTGAGAGATGTGAACGATAGTGGACTACTCCTCTTATTGTCAATTGGTTTTTGACACGATCGAACTTGAATATCGATTATAAAAAGAGATGAGTTTTAAAATACTAATTTTGAATTGTTTGTTTCACAAGGTTCGCTCCCGAATGCATCTGCTACATTTTTCATCACATGGCCTTGGAATTGAACAAGATCATGGAAGATTACGTCGATGAGAATACCGGCAGGCCTTTTGTACCGTCGGTTTCAGGCGAGAATGCGTTTCTTGAACAAGTTGTGAGGCCGATTTATGACACTATCAGTAATGAAGCTATGAGTAGTAAGAATGGCACTGCTCCGCATAGCGAGTGGAGGAACTACGACGACATCAATGAGTATTTCTGGAGCAAAAGGTGTTTAGAGGCTCTCAAGTGGCCCATCAACCGTGAGAGCTCTTTCTTTTCAGGTCCAGGGAAGACAGTGCAAGTGGGAAAGACCGGGTTTGTTGAGCAGAGGTCGTTTTGGAACCTCTTCAGGAGCTTTGACAGGCTATGGGTGATGCTTTTTTTGTTCTTGCAAGCTGCAATCATGGTTGCTTGGGAGCAGGAGAGTGGAAATCACAAGTATCCGTGGGAGACTCTAAGGAGCCGATACCTCCAAGTTAAGTTGCTGACAATATTATATACGTGGAGCGGGATGAGGTTTTTGCAGTCCATTCTCGACATTTTGATGCAACATAGATTGAATTCAATGGAGACTTGGGGGATCAGTGTGAGGATGGTGATGAAGAGCATCGTATCAGCTTCTTGGTTGATCGTATTCGGGACCCTTTACCGCAACATTTGGACGCGAAGGAACCATGACAAGGAGTGGTCAAATGGTGCAAATCAACAAATTATCAAGTTCCTCATGGCTGTTGCTGTGTTTCTTATTCCTGAGATGCTGTCAGTAATCCTGTTTTTGATCCCATGGGTTCGAAATTTTATCGAGGAGAGAAACTGGAGGGTTTGCTATATGCTCACATGGTGGTTCCAAACCCGGATTTTTGTGGGTCGTGGCTTGAGAGAAGGTCTCATAGATAATCTAAAGTATACTATATTCTGGATCTTAGTGCTTGTGACAAAGTTTAGCTTTAGTTACTTGTTGCAGATTAGGCCTATGATCAATCCGACAAGAACATTGTTGAATCTCAAGGAAGTTAAATATGAGTGGCATGAGTTCTTGAATGAAAGTAACAGGGTTGCTATTGTGGTGTTGTGGCTCCCTGTGGTTCTGATCTATCTCATGGATATGCAGATTTGGTACTCCATTTACTCATCATTAGTTGGGGCTACTGTTGGGTTGTTTGATCACTTGGGTGAGATCCGAACCATGGAGCAGCTGAGGTTGAGATTTCAGTTCTTTGCTAGTGCAGTGCACTTCAATCTCATGCCCGAGGAGCAGTTGCTAAATGAAAGTGGGATAAGAAGTAAGTTTAAGGACACCATCTACCGTTTGAAGTTGCGGTATGGGTTTGGCCGACCATACCAAAAGCTCGAGGCTAATCAGGTTGAGGCAAAAAAGTTTGCCTTGGTATGGAATGAAATAATCATGACCTTCAGGGAAGAAGATATTATCAGCGATAAGGAGGTTGAGCTACTGGAGCTACCTCATAACACTTGGAACGTTAATGTGATCTGTTGGCCTTGTGTCTTGCTATGCAACGAGCTTCTTCTTGTCCTTGGTCAAGCAAAAGAGCTTGCAGATGCTCGTGATAAGTGGCTTTGGTACAAGATATCCAAGCACGAGTATAGGCAATGTGTTATCATAGAAACTTATGATTGTGTTAAGCATCTTTTGTTGGAAATTGTCAAAAAGGGAACCGAGGAGTATTCCATTGTGACGGTTTTGTTTGAAGAAATTGAGAACTCAATTGCTATTGAAAAGTTCACTAAGACTTACAATATGCACATTCTTCCTAAGATCCACGAGAAGCTAATCTCTCTTGTGAAGTTATTGATGTATCCAAAACATATGGATTTGATCAAGGCGGTAAATGCACTTCAGGCTTTGTATGAGATTGTCATTCGGGATTTTTACAAAGAGAGGCGGAGTAGTGAGCAACTAATAGAAGATGGATTGGCACCTAGATTGGGTTTGGATAAGAGCCTGCTATTTGAGAACGTTGTTGAGTTACCGAGTGCTACAAATGAGATCTTCTACAAGCAGACTAGACGTCTACACACGATCCTTACATCCAAGGACTCGATGATCAATGTACCGAGGAACCTTGAGGCTAGACGCAGGATTGCTTTCTTTAGCAATTCATTGTTCATGAACATGTCCCATGCTCCGCGGGTGGATAAAATGTTGGCCTTTAGCGTTATGACCCCTTACTACAACGAGGAGGTGATGTACACCAGGGATCAACTTCAAAAAGAGACTGAAGATGGTGTTTCAACCCTTTTTTACTTGCAGACAATATATGCTGACGAGTGGGAGAATTTCATGGAGCGTATGAGAAGGGAGGGAATGGTGAATGATGATGAAATTTGGGGCTCTAAGTTGAGAGATGTTAGGCTTTGGGTATCTTATAGAGGCCAGACTCTTGCTCGTACTATTAGAGGAATGATGTACTACTACCGTGCCCTTAAGATGTCGGCATTCCTTGATTCTGCATCGGAAGAGGATATAAGGCAAGGTTCAAAAGGGCCTGCAGTCGAACTATACAAAGGCCATGAGTATGGAATTGCACTAATGAAGTATACGTACGTGGTTGCTTGCCAAATATATGGCACTCAGAAGGCTGAGAAGAAGCCTCAGGCTGAGGAAATACTGCATCTTATGAAGAATAATGAGGTGCTTCGAGTTGCTTATGTTGATGAGGTTTTGGTAGGAAGAAATGAGAAAGAGTACTATTCTGTTCTTGTCAAGTATGATCAAAAGTTGAAGAAGGAAGTTGAGGTGTATCGAGTGAAGTTACCCGGTCCTATCAAAGTTGGGGAGGGAAAGCCAGAGAATCAGAATCATGCCCTCATATTCACTCGCGGGGATGCTATTCAGACCATTGATATGAACCAAGACAACTACTTCGAGGAGGCACTTAAGATGCGGAACCTGTTAGAGGAGTTCAAGAACCATTATGGCATTCGCAAGCCTACTATCTTGGGTGTTCGTGAGCATATATTCACTGGCTCTGTCTCCTCTCTTGCTTGGTTTATGTCTGCCCAGGAGACGAGCTTTGTGACTTTAGGCCAACGTGTTCTTGCAAACCCCTTGAAAGTCAGAATGCATTATGGGCATCCAGATGTGTTCGATAGGTTCTGGTTCTTGACGCGTGGAGGGATTAGCAAAGCTTCTCGGGTGATTAACATCAGTGAGGATATATTTGCTGGCTTTAACTGCACTTTACGTGGCGGAAATGTCACGCATCATGAGTACATACAAGTAGGTAAGGGAAGAGATGTTGGTCTTAATCAGATAGCCATGTTTGAAGCTAAGGTAGCCAGTGGAAACGGTGAGCAGGTCTTGAGTAGAGATGTGTACCGTCTTGGTCACAGACTAGACTTCTTTCGGATGCTATCGTTCTTCAACACAACTGTTGGATTCTACTTCAACACTATGCTGATTGTGCTCACTGTATATGCCTTTCTGTGGGGTCGGCTTTATCTTTGTCTTAGTGGGATTGAGAGCTCTATTGCTGAAGATACTAGTAGCAATAACAAAGCACTTGCAGTGATTCTAAACCAACAGTTTATCATCCAACTGGGTCTGTTCACTGCCCTTCCCATGGTTGTCGAAAACTCTATTGAGCATGGATTCCACCATGCCATCTGGGACTTCATCACTATGCAGCTCCAACTTTCTTCCATCTTCTTTACTTTCTCTATGGGGACCAAGATGCATTACTTTGGCCGCACAATACTTCATGGCGGTGCAAAGTATAGAGCTACTGGCCGAGGCTTTGTCGTGGAGCACAAGAGCTTCGCAGATAACTACAGGCTCTATGCTCGTAGCCACTTCGTCAAAGCGATTGAGCTTGGGCTTATTCTAACAATTTATGCTGCGTATAGCCCAATAGCTAAAGGCACATTTGTATATATAGCTCTCACGGTTTCGAGTTGGTTCCTTGTCATATCCTGGATCATAGCACCCTTTGTGTTCAATCCATCCGGGTTTGATTGGTTGAAAACAGTTTATGACTTTGATGACTTTATGGACTGGATTTGGAATTATGGTGGTGTGTTTGGAAAACCTGAACAATGTTGGGAAGCATGGTGGAATGAAGAGCAAGATCATTTAAGGACAACCGGTCTATTAGGAAAGGCAATGGAGGTTGTACTCGACCTTCGCTTCTTCTTCTTCCAATATGGGATAGTCTATCACTTAGGAATTGCCAATGGGAGCAGAAGCATCCTTGTCTACTTGCTATCATGGATTTACATCTTTGTCGCGATTGTCGTTTTCATTGTTATATCATATGCGCGAGACAAATACTCTGCCAAAGACCATATATATTTCCGACTGGTGCAGTCACTTGTGATTATCCTAATGATACTTGTGATGGGTTTGATGCTTGAGTTCACTCCTTTCGAATTCTCTGACATGTTTGTAAGTTTGTTGGCATTCTTGCCAACCGGATGGGGCTTGATCTCCATTGCTCTAGTGTTTCGGGGGTTCTTGCAATGCTATGGTTTGTGGAACATTGTCATGGCAATGGCTCGCATGTATGACATAATATTTGGTGTGATTGTTATGGTTCCTGTGGCGACGCTATCATGGACGCCTGGTTTTCAGGCAATGCAGACAAGGATCTTGTTCAATGAAGCATTTAGCCGGGGCTTGAGGATATTCCAAATATTGATAAGCAAAAAATCATGATTCAAGTGTCCAATCTCAGGTATTTTTTTTACTAGTATGTATGACTAACAGTTCTTTATATGGTACATCTTAGAGAGTTAGAGGTGTATTATTTCATTTATAAATGATCAGGCCCACTGGCGGATACAGGGGGTGGGCTTGGGCAAAGTGGAAGATAATAGCTATACATGTTGGAAGTATTATTTAGATGTATGTTAGGTTGGTCTAGTGGTAAGGAAGTGTTTTGTTGATTCATTAGGTCCCATGTTCGACTCCACTATAGTGCATCATTTTGACATTTAATATTTCTTTTCATTAGATTTTGTTTCTTATTTTCTTATTTTTTGTTTTATGTCCCAAGTTTAGTATATTTTTAAAATCTATTAAGTATTTAATTAATGTTTTATTTTTTTATAATTTAATTAGAACATGGTTAGAAATATTTAAATAAAATTAAAATAGAATGTGAATGAAATTAAAATTGCCACAATTTAAGTATTTTTTTCTCAATATATATAAATCATTTTATTTATTATAAAATATCTCTGACAAATTTGTTTATTCCCATGTTGGCTCATAACTTGCCCACCCCAACATATTTTCTGGCTCCACCACTGATCAGACCTAGAGTCTATATACTCTCTTATAAATTATCTTCGAGGAAATAATTATTAATGATGTGTACGTAACGTGTGCTAGAGATGGATGCATGAGAACAACTGCTTCAGTGATCTGTTATGGTGAAAAAACTTTGATCGACATTCAATCGTATATGATTGGTAGATGGTAAACACTTTATTCACTTTGATTTTAATTTATTTTGCTGTTTTTTTTTATTTAGGTTATACGTTTCCTTCTATTCATATTTGCTTACCATTTTTTAGTTTGTTTAAACAAATGTTTATTCTTCTCACACTTACCCTTTTGACATGCGATGTAGGTATGAATTGGAGGTAAGATGTAGAGATGAGGTGGGGGTGATCTACATATCCAAGGGTACGTTTGATGGATTCTTGTCGTTGTTCCATATATGGTGTTAAGTTACAACTTATTCATTGATTTTTTTTATTAAGAAATCGAGATCCGAAATACCTGAATTTCAATGCATGGCCGACAAGTCGACAGACGGGAGATCATCAAAACATACAACAGAAAACAGAAAAGGTGTAATACAATGAGTGGAAACGCATCCTACAAAAGACGAATCTACGCCAAACTAAATCAAGCAAGTTGGGGATCTAGACTACGACCAGAGTCAAGAACCATCATGAATAATGCTTTTCAATGTAAAGACTCATTTTCATTCTTTGTCGACATGTTATTTGAGGTGCACCCAAACAAAAAAATGGTGGTTGTTCATTTCACTAAAGCTCATTTGCATTTTATTTTTCTCTTACTATTTTGAATTAGGTTAGAATCAACTAATCTAGTTCGGGTTAATAGAAAACTTGACAATTGACATTATCAAGATGACTAACATCCTTAAATTTCACCCGCCAACTTAATATGATCCATACTGGAAACTCTATTTGGTCCTACTAATGTTCATTAATTACTAAACCAACAAGAATTTAAAACAATTTGAACCTAACCCTAACTTGAAATAACTTAGATTTTCTACAACTCATTGTTGACTTTGAATTTTAATGCGGCACGCACTAGCCAGATTCAACAACGACCTAGGCCTAAAATAATCCATCATCCATAGTAGGGCCAAATCGAAAAAATCCAACACAAACTCGGCTTGTTCGGAATTGACCAAACCTAATAATTATTTGACTTGAACAAACTTGATAATTTTCTAATTTATGTATGATTTTTGAAAAATGTAAATTTTAAGAGTGATTTATTTTATTTTATTTTCAAGCCACATTTTTTTTAAAAAGAAAAAAATTAGTGGTGTATTTAAAATTTTCGATTCGTATTCTTAGCTAAAATAATCACTCATAATTCTAATGATCCGAAATAGAATATGAAATAAAATTGAAAACTTCATAGAGGATATTATATCAAAGTTAATAGAAAGACGAAGAGATCTATTAAACTTCCATGACAACAAAAGGAAGATGGTACTTGATGACAATGTAAGTACAAGAAAAGAGGGATTCAATGGTTGATATTTGCTAGTCTAACAATATACTTGCATAATTGCATGAAAAACATAGCTTAACATCTCTACATAAAGCAACCAGCTACCATCTTAAGTAATAGCATCCTTCAATAGCATACTTGGTATAAATGTCATGATGGAATTAATTAAGCAATAGCATATCCTTCAATGCATAATTGAAACCTTCAGGAAAATTTAGAACACAACTAGCTACTAAATAAGAATTTGACCTTAAACTAGCTAGAAAATGCGTAGCCATGTTTGAACATCTACTCCCAAATCCACCTGCACTCCTGGAAGTAGTTTGCCACCGCTCTAATCTCGCCAAGCACTGACCCAAGCGAACCTAGAGACAACCCTTTACTTGTCAACTTTGTCATGAGCACTGCGTAATTCGATTCCATGACTCCTTGGGGCGGAGCATTCCTCCTCATCCCTGTCGCAACAACCACCCTGTCTTTCCTAGCAACTATTAGAAATTCCTCATACACCATCATCGCCTCATCCACCTTCTTCTCAGGCTCCCTGTGCATCGTTTCAAAAATCGTTTTATTTCTCACATTCCATAGATGTGAAGGATGACAACCCATCTACTATATCCCTCTTCCTTGCAATGCCTCACAATGAGCTCAAGAAAGTCCATCATCATCGTAGACTTCTTACCCCAGGTGGCCAATTGGGGAAACAAGCGACAACACCTCCACATCTTATGATAGAGAAACAACGCGTGTAACCTTGTTTCCTCCTTCCTACACACATCACACTCGGCATCTATCACCACTATTTTGCTCAACAGATTGGCCTTATAGGGGGAGTGCCTCCCGACAAGCTTGCCATAAGAATGACCTCACCCGAGGATGCATATTTGATAAATCCTGGTGGGCCATATAACGTGTGGGTCCACACATCTGAGCGCATATGCGCACCCGAGCCGAGCACACAAGACCAACGGAGTTCCATCCTAAAACCAATTGGCAATAGGAGGAGTGGCCCACTGACTTATATGCAAGGCTCGGGTTATCGTGTTTTTCGATGTGGGACAATCCCAAGACATCACAACACGCCCCTTCAAGTGCAACTGCCTGGCCTCGCAATATATGCCAGTTGCACTTGACGTCTTGAGCCTTAAGGCCGGCTAGCCCAGTAGATAGATCGACCAGGGTCTCGGACCGCACCGCTCTGATACCATGACAATCCCAAGACATCACAACACGCCCCTTCAAGTGCAACTGCCTGGCCTCGCAATATATGCCAGTTGCACTTGACGTCTTGAGCCTTAAGGCCGGCTAGCCCAGTAGATAGATCGACCAGGGTCCCGGACCGCACCGCTCTGATACCATGATAAATCCCGGTAGGCCATATAACGTGGGGGTCCACACGTCCAAGCGCATATGCGCACCCGAGTCAAGCACACAAGACCAGCGGGGTTCCATCCTAAAACCAATTGGCAATAGGAGGAGTGGCCCACTGACTTATATGCAAGGCTCGGATTATCGTGTTTTTCGATGTGGGATAATCCCAAGACATCACAACAATATTCAACTTCCACACTTTCTTCCATAGCCGACCAAGCCTTGCATCACCCGACTACCCACTTCCCCCTCCCTCTCCAATCTCCATCCTTGTCGAGCAATAAGTGGTACACCGACGTCATTGTGAACTGATCGATGACCTTTCGTGTAACCAAATCTGTTCATCTCTCATCCTCTGTCTAACTAAGGGTGTGCAAAAAACCCGATACGACTGACATGAAAACACGATAAGACGTCGTGGAAAAACACAAACAGAAAAAGACACGACACAAAAATGACATGAATGGGTAAAACACGATAATAATCGTGTTAGTGTTCGGATCAACCCTTTCCCCTTGGCGTATATCCAACACAAACCATTTGTTTTTTTATTTAAATATGTAAATAATACAGTAGTATTACTATTATATAGTCCCTCTTGAATCATGAAAACATAATAGCTCGTTATAGATACAAGGGGTATCACCGACTTGGGCAAGAGGTCATATGATTGATTTTCACTTCCATCCTTTTGTTTTTTCATGTTTTTTTTTCCGCTTTTTAAAACCCTCAACTCAAGGACTATCCTTCTTTGTCTCAGTCTCTCTACTAGTGAAAAACAAACGGACTCTGACCTGAAGGTGAAAGTTTTGATGACTCTCTCTGTCTTGAAATCTATCGATGAAGACCGAAGGGTGACCCTCTCTCTACTAGTGAAAGGCGAAGGGACTCCTGAATGTAAAAGCGATAAACCTCTTGAAATCTCCGGCTAAAGGTGATTGATGAGTTACTTTTCTCTCAATTGAAAGGGTAATAATGTGACTCCATAGGCCTTCCAACTTCACCCCCTCTCTCAATATTCTCGAAATCTCCAGATCCAACCTCGATTCTACATCTTCGGTGGTCCGATGAGGCAGTGACTGTAACCTATTTTGAAATTTCCTTGGAAGATCTTCTTCATTGCCCACAGAGATACCCGATGTACCACTTACCGACATTGTCATTGCTTTATAGCGCTTGGCTCCGGGTCTTAGTCTACGTTGTCCCCAACATTTTAGGGTTAGACTCGTTTGTTCGTCTAGATCTGTTTGCTTGCCACTTGTATGTTTGACGGTCTGTCGATTTTGTGGGTTTCTTGAGAGGTCAGGTTTGTCAGGTCCTCGCATTATTTTTTAATAATAAAAAAACTAGCATGATCCCCGTGCCATGGCGCGATTTTTTATAAATAAAATCTTACTAATATATTAAATTAATATTATAACATAATTGTAAAAGTTCAGATAATTAAATATTTGAATTGAACTCATGGGTTGAGAAAACGATTAAAGTAGTATATATAGATATAGACGTAGATTACTAATATTAATTTTATATTTTCTTATTATTAATTTTATGTTTTGAATTAATCCCATTGTTTTTTAGAGAAAAAAAAACTACTAAAATTATAATTTAGGCTAAGATCAATGTTTTGAATTAAGCCCAATAGTTAGTAAAATTAAAGAAAAAAGAGAATTAAATGAAAAAGAAGAAAAAAAAAAGAATTAAACAAAATCAAAGAAAATAGCAAAAATAGTAAAATTAAAGAAAAAAGAGAATTAAATGAAAAAGAAGAAAAAAAAAATAGAATTAAACAAAATCAAAGAAAATAGCAAAAATAATGATTGATCCAGACTACTAAAATTCTTCTAAGCTCGACACATCATCCTAAACTCTTCTAAATTAAGAGTTTATATAGATATAGATTAAACCCAATAGTTAGTAAAATTAAAGAAAAAAGAGAATTAAATGAAAAAGAAGAAAAAAAAATTAGAATTAAACAAAATCAAAGAAAATAGCAAAAATAGTAAAATTAAAGAAAAAAGGAAATTAAATGAAAAAGAAGAAAAAAAAATTAGAATTAAACAAAATCAAAGAAAATAGCAAAAATAAGGATTGATCCAGACTACTAAAATTCTTCTAAACTCGACACATCATCCTAAACTCTTTTAAATTAAGAGTTTATATAAATTCATACACCAATAGAGAATCGCCACGACATCTCATTAAAGTAATCTTTTACTACAGTATGCATCTTATTTTATACCGTCACCTACTCACCTTCTGTGGCTTTATCCTACAATGACCTTCTGGAATTCTGTAGGAGTGTAGGACGTCTCTTTCAGCTCTTCCAGTTCCGTTTCCGATGGAGGATCCCCTCATCGCCGGCGAAAGCAGCAACGCCAATAGCCGCCGGATAGATCCGCCCCCGGTCTTCCATAGTAGAACCAATGCCATCGTCGGCGGTTCCTCTTACCAGAAAGCCGCCGCTCTCGTTGATCTGGTCTCCTCCTCTTACTCCCATTTTCCTCTTTCAGAATTTTACAGCTGTTTTTCTTTTTGCTCTGTTCATCTGCATTTATTGTTAGTGGTAAATCTCATCTTGTCTGCAACTCCTAATCATCGCGCTCTTGTTTGATTTCATTTGTCCTTTTGCTCATTAATTGTTGTTTGTTTGTTTCGTCATAATCACTCGTTGCGAGTTCGATAATTTTTTGTACGACTTCTCAAATTTTGACTTCGATTAGATATTCTGGAAGAACTGGAATACAATTGTATCTAGAAATTCGGAATCGGATGTAGCTTTTACTCATTCTTATATGACGGTCCTTTTCCCACATGCTGATCAATTTCATCGGTCTGCATAATTGAAGATGTCTTTTGATGCGAATAAGACTGACAATTGTACAATTGTATCTAGAAATTCCGAATCGGATGTAGCTGTTACTCATTCTAATATGACGGTCCTTTTACCACATGCTGATCAATTTCATCGGTCTGCATAATTGAACATGTCATTTTGATGCGAATATGACTGACAGTTTCTGGTTCTATGTATCTCTTTGTCATAAGTTGTATGTATGCCTATCCTTTTTCCCAATGAAAAATGTTGTACTTTTGCAGGCTGAAGATGGAGTTGGTCTTCCTGAGGAACTTCTTGATCAGCCCAACTTTGAAAGTGCAGCAAAGTCTTACTTTATCTATACTAGATTTGACTTCCTTTGGTCCCTCAACTATTTTGCCTTGATTGGCTTAAGTTTTTTTGAGGTAATCACCTTTTATTTGTGCTTATGTTCTACTACACTTCTTTTGGTAGTAGGGTTCCTTGGGAAATTATTTCATGAAGGAGGTTTATATCTGTTAATTTTCTCTTGTTTTGAAACACTATGCAGGAACCTTTATGGTGTGCTAAGGAGAGTAACAGCGCATCCTGTAGTGATAGAGAATATTACTACCTTGGTCAGCTTCCATATTTAACAGCCATCGAGTCTCTTACTTGGGAGGTTAGAAATGTTCCTTCCTTGTTGTGTGAGTGTGACTTAGACATATGGTAAAAACACAACTGAATATCTGCTCTACAAGCATCTGTTCTTTACCTAATGATCTTTTGATTTTTATCTGGCATTTAGTCTGTTAATCATTATATTGTTACTTGTAAGTTGTAACATAGTTTAAAATGTATTCATCCGTCTTTCCCATGTTTAATGCTTATTAGCTAAAACTACTACATCACCTTCACCAATGAAATTAGCTGACAAGATTTTTCACTCCTCAAGTTATTGATAATATGCAAACTTTAGAAGAAGAATTTTACTCTGCATTATCATACACTTCGTGTTTTTTAAGTGTGTCCATGCCTCTGTTATGCTCTACCTGCATGAGCAGTGTTATGATGCCTACATACAAGATGGTAACTGCCTGGGATTTTATCTCTATTACTCTATTTGCATGGTTGCACCATGATATTTGCTTGAGGATATTCTTTCTTGCAAGAACAATCTTTCTGTGTGTAATGATAAAGACTTATTCTTTATTCCTTGCGACCTTTCTAGATGCATCTTTCATAATGTGCCAGATTATCTCCCTTTATGGGAATACAACTGCTACAACTCGAGTGATTGTTCCTTAATATTATTTTATTTCTTCTGCTAAATGATTCATTGGTTTAATCCGAATTTTTTTAATCATCCTTGCAGGGAATAACTTTTGTACTACTTACATTCCACGTTCTCTTTCCTGTTTCATTCGAAGGTTCTTATATCTATTGGAAGAAACCTCTAAACAGATTGAAGGTACTTTAACATTTCCGGGTGTCCTGTGACTGTCTCATTCATTGTGCATTCTGTGTTATTTTAAGAACTTCAATATCCCTGTATTCCCTGTAATTGCTATAGAAAAAAGGAGGTCAATCTGCAAGATGACTGTCTTGCATCTGTCTTCTTCAAAGTTACACTGAAACTAAATGTTTGTTCACTGCCTCAGGTTAACATGTGATTTCCCCCCCTTAAAATTTGTTATTGTCAGGTTATTCTGCTCTTAATATTGGTGGCTGATATGTTGGTCTATGTTCTCTATCTGTCCCCAGTGGCGTTAAACTTTCTACCCTTCAGGGTTGCTCCATATGTGCGCGTCATCTTTTTTATCCTGAACATTAGGTAAGGGTTATAGTCTTATACTCTTTTGTTAATGCTTATATGCATACATATGCCTCTAGTCCCTTTTCAGTTCAGCATATGCTAGAACCTAAAATTTCTATGTTAGAATTACATTTATGTGGATACATTGCAACGCCGGTCATTATTGTGGCTAAAAATCTAGAGGTTATGATTTGATGTGTTGGTTTCTCTCTACAATTGGTATGTTCTAAAAATGTTAGTAATTTCAAAATTTTAGCTTATTGCTTCTGCATATGCTGTTAGGTCATCTTTAGTTTCATATACGTGTAGAAAAATTAGACTAGATGTTGATTCTTTGAATGATAGCATCTTTTTTTGGTTGAGAAAACAAGTCAGGTTTAAAATATTTAATTTGGAGTACTGTTTTTATTACAAACAATTGGGTGTTGTCATTGTTGCTGTCTCTTATATTTTCAGTAAGTTCCATACTTATGTCAGATTCTCAGTAAGTTGCAATAAGCTTGCATATGTTAAGTTGCTTGCTTGGAAAAGCCTCTACTTTGTTATTAATTCCTGGTTTTAATGTATTTGGTCTTTTGCTTTAACCTCAGGGAGCTAAGGGAAAGTGTGTATGTCCTGGTTGGAATGCTTCCAACTTACCTCAATGTTATGGTCTGTCTAATACTTCAGAATGCTTGGCACTTGCAATTTGTAAACAAGAATGCTTCTGTCTTTAATGTATGATCTTACATACGATTAACTCATATAACATTGCAGGCTCTGTGGCTCCTGTTTCTCTTGTTCTCCAGTTGGATAGCTTACGTTGTGTTTGAAGACACTCCACAGGGAGATACAATTTTCACTTCTTATGGTATTACACTCTATCAGATGTTTATCTTGTTCACAACATCTAATAATCCAGATGTCTGGATCCCTGCATACAAGTAAGATTCCCAGGAGTTACTTATTGCCCAAATCATCCTTTTTTGTCACTTTAATGTATCTCTAATTAAATGCATCACATCATATAAACTTACCAATTGTAGCTCTGAAAAATCTTAGACTAGTAGGTCATAATTGGAAAGAAAATAGTTTCTTTAACCATCAATTTATAAAGCTGACCCTTCTATGATGTAGTCCTTTCTATAATGTAGTCTATCTGTTATTTGATCATTTGCTATGATTTCCACAGATGCACCCTTCATCCCCGAAAAGATGGTAGTTAAAGATAATTAAGAAGTTATTCCGTGTAAACCTTAGTACCTTACTATAACAAGTGGAACTTAAATATAATTGAATATAATTGAGTTTGACTTGAATAGTCAAAATGTGTCTTTTTTAACGGATGAGCAGAAGTTTAATGCCAATCATATAAAAGCTAAAGTGGTAAAATATCTTTCTCAGCCTGCTATATAACAAGGGAGCATGGAAATAGTGAAGAAAGGATTCAAATTCAGGAACTGGTATCAAACGAGGGACTGGATGTTTATTCCCCAAAGGTTGGGATGGGGAAAAAGTCATGTTGTATTAGTTATTGAAGGTTGTAAAAGCTAAAAGGAAGTATATGGCAAGATCTATTCAATAGGCTCAGTAATTAACAAATTGGCAAACACAGCCTTAGTTCTTGAGTTTTTATTCAATCTTGTACCAAATAACTTCGTCAAAGAAGTCCAGTTTTCATTTTTCAATAAAGTAACATTAAAATTTTTGCTCCAGTTCGGGATTTAATATTTGATGCTGTAGCTCTCCCTCTCTCTTTTTAATCTTAGATCATATGAGGCTCGTGCATATGTTCTTTTTGGAATCATTAGAATGTTGGAGTCACCTTTCATTTGTTTGCATCTTTCGATTTAGGGCTTCACGTTGGTATTGCATATTCTTCATATTATATGTTCTCCTGGCGGTTTATTTTGTCACCAACTTGATCCTTGCCGTGGTGTATGATAGCTTCAAAAGTCAGGTACAATGCCTTCTTCTTCTTAATTCAGTTGTAAATTAACTATATGCTCTTTTACTGGGAATTGCTCCTTTTTTAAGAGTTGACATTCAAAAACTTGCTTATCTACCAACTCTTATTCACATTCCATCATAATTAGTCCCTTATTAGAAATCCCCCTGGCATATGATTCAGAAGATGTGTATTTACAAACTTTCCCCCAAATCTGGAATTTAATTTGTTGAGCATTTAATATGGAAAGTTTTCATTTGGGTGAGTTTGGCATAATTATATCACACGTAACATGAAGTCAATACTTCAACTTTGGTGAAGAAGGTTAATACTCCATCCGTCTCAAAATTTAGGCCATCTTAGGTGTTTATTTTTGTATAAAAATAGATGTCATTTTAGGTTTTTTAGGTAGGGGATAGTAAGGATTTGTATCGATTTGTGTGTTGTTGACTTTTTTTAAGATTTTGATTGGTTAAAAAATGTAGTGGGTATTAAAAAACAATAAAATTTATGAAAAAGTTAGTGGAATGATGATGTTGATTGATGAGTGGGTGTTTTATTAAAACTTGTGCAAAATCCTAAAACGACTTAAATTTTGAGACAGAGGGAGTATGTTTTTTCACACGAATTTTTTTCTTATGTAAATTTCATAGCCAATTCAAGCCTCTAACTGATCGACTATCTTAAAGATGTGTTATACGTGATTCATTTTGTTCATGTGAGTTGGTCAAAATTGTAAGTTTCTTTATATAAAACATGTTTTTATTTTTTTTTAAATCACAATGTTGTACAAAATTTGATACATAAATATTTGCAAATATTTTACTAAAATAACATATTTATAAAGATTTCAATCATATTTCCAACTCATATGGACCAAATGCATCACATGCACCAAAATCTTCTATTATACAAGGGATCATTTTTAGGCTTAAATTGATTTTTATATTTACCTTGAAAAAATGTCACTTGAGTGAAATATCAAACATTCAAACCTCATGTCACCTAACTGAAATTATTCAATCTATATGGTACTTGTAAGATAATACGCCAAATTCGTCAATCCTCATATTACCTAATCAAATTTGAGAGTTTTTGAAGTTCAAGGTTTTTTTATGCCATTATTTTGGCGTGAATTTTGGGATATGTAGAAAAAGGTACGAGGGACTAAATGTTGGGGCATTAAGTGTAGTAATTTGTCTTTTACATAAAGCTCTTATTCCGTTCATTTCTACTTGCTCATTATACAATAACTTAAAAGGAAATTTTAGAAATTCCATAAAATTCGAGCTATTCGAGTTTAATTCGAACGAGTCGAGCTTCGGTCCGAGCTTAAAAATGTGCTCATACTCGGCTCGTTTAGAAAATGAAAGAGCTCGAGCCAAGTTTTTATCGAGCCGAGTACGAGTTTAATTCGAGCTACTCATGTTCACATAACACCCCTACTTTTACATACTCATGTCTTCACCTGTTCCTTAATTATTATTATTTTTTTGCAGCTTGCAAAACAAGTTGTTGCAATGGATTCCACGAGAAAAAGTATACTGGGCAAGGCTTTCAAATTGATTGATACTTATGTGAGTTTAATGGATTTTGCGGGTTTTGTTCATTGTGCTTTTGTTATCATCTTCTTATCTTTTGCGAGTACATTGCTAACTACATCCTATTTTTCTCTGTTAGCTTTTAAGATACAGTATGGTTGTGTAGATTATGCCTTCAAATGTTTAGGAATCTTGTTGAATATTTTTAATGATGGCATATCTTTTGATGCGTAGCATATGGGAATCAAACTTCATCGATTTTAACCACATTGAACGAGTGGTTGAATCCTTATTTTTTACGTCTTGAACTGATAAATGTCTCTTCTGAAAGCTAAATGTAAACAACTTGGCCTAAGCATTATCTCCTTTTTTTACCTGACAAAGATATTGTGTGAAAAAAGGTGCCTCCTAAACTGAAGAGGGTTCTACAAGGTAGTAGTCTTTCGACCTTTAATCTATGGTGTAGTGTGTTGGCCAATTACTAAGGCACAAGAGCATAACATGTTGGTGGTTGAGATGAGAATGTTGTGTTGATGTGTGGATATACAAGATTGGAAAAGATCAGAAATGCTGCCCTGGGGTTTGAGCTACGTACTGTGGAGGCTGCCTTCTGCACCTATGCGAAGGTGCGAGAGTTTGACACTAGGCGATGTTGAGCGTGTTAGAAGTAGACCAAAGAAGAGTTGGATGGAAGTCATTTGATATGACCTCTCACTCTTGACCCTTGTGACCATGGATCGTGACCATTTTAGATATTGCATTTAGGCGGACAATGTTTAGTTTAAGTGTCCATGTCTTGAGTTTCCTTGTGTTTTATGCTCCCTGATCGTTTGCTTCCCCCTTTTTCCTTTCATTGCTTTGTTGCCCTCCCTTTACCTTTGTTGGTTTTCAATTGCTCTTTATCCCTTTGTCTTTCAGTGTCTTGTCTGCAATATTTGGGTCAATTGGAAACACTCTCTCGATATAGTCGAGGAAAGGGTGCGTACACCTCGACGACCCCGCTATAAGCGGGTTACACTAGGCTTGTTGTTGTTGTTGGCCTTTAGGTCTACTGGAAACACCCTTTCGGTTATCTCGGGGAAAGGGTGCATACATGCTCTGGGTCATTTGGTGTTGTTGTTGTTGATATTTCTGCCTATGTTCATAATGAAAAAATGGTGTGTTTAAACCACAATTTTATACTTTTTTTTTTTTTGGTAAACTTGATATAAAAGAACAATCTCAGATTATTTTTGACCCCCCTAACGAGTGACCTTGGATCCGCCACTGGACACAAGCTTAGGGAAACGGAAACCTTGGGCAATCAGGAGACAATGCACTAAGTACCAACAGAAGAATACGCTCTCTGGAAAATATAGACATGCATACGAATGGATAATCAATTAAGGCATACTAGTAGGGCAACACCCTGTGAAGATAGCAAATTCTATTAGGCATAACAGAAATCTCTCTAGATCCTTCTCAATTAGTTCACAGCCTTCTGATAACACCCAGTCACCCACACACTTGGGCCTTGAAATCAGCCTTCCATTTTATTTCCTCAGATATGTAAAAAATTGCCTTAAAGCAGTCCATGAATAAAGTGGATTTCAGTTCGCTTAAACCATAATCTGGTAGAATCAAGCGTAGAAAGTGTGAGATATAGTAAGAGTTATATGGGATTTTATTCATAAAGTTTTCGTCTTCATTCTATTTTATTCTCTAAATATCATGGCTTACCTTGTTAAATTTCATGTCTTCACCTTTTTTTTTATTACTATTGTGGCAAGAAACTTGAATATCTAGACAGATAAATGGCGCTTACAATAGTTTTAGCAGTTACTTCTCCATGTTTATATGATATATTCTTTCTTCATTGTTTCTGTGGCCAGAAACTTGGAAATCTAAACAAAGAACAGTGCTTACATTTGTTTGAAGAATTGAACAAATACAGGTATATAATGTCAATTATATTGTTTACATAATTCTTCATGTTAGTGGTTTGGTATTAAATTTTCTGGCAGTGACCTTTCCTTTTACATCTTTTGACGATCTGCAATTTCCCATCCACATGAAAGCTACAAATTTCAGGCAAATATTGATAGAGTTGTTAGGTGGATGACATTTATCCTGAACATGATTTCCCTGATCTATTTGATGAGCAAACTAATAGATATTGTTTGTTTGATATTTTAACCTGCTAGTAATATCACCGATCTTTGTTCTTATTTTGGGAAGAAAAAACAGTTCCTTGGGTTGAAAGATATTTTATGCACTCGTTCGCAAATAGATAAAATGAAAAGATGGAAATTTAAGTTTATAGTAAGAAAATGAAGTGAAGTTGGTGCAGACATGACTAGGCGTTTTGACCATGAGATGGATTGAATGGTCTGAACAAAAGAATAATGTATAAATGGCGAAGTTGTGTCATGTTGTATCAGGGCTAGACTGGCTAGTAAATCATGGATTACTTAAATAAGGCTATCTTAAAAGTTAATTTAAAAAAACATGGAGAAAGAAATCTATTTCATAGAACGAAACACTCAAGACTGAATTTTTAATAGGTTCACTATTCAGATGGCACTTCAAAAATTATTTTCACGTATTATGATTTAGATTGTTGCATCTATCTGGAAGCAACAGGGATCGGACATCTAATCCATATTCTAGGTGACCCAAGAAATGTTGAATGAAAGATAACCGGCTTCTATCCTGTTAAAATACTCAGTTTCCTGTTCATAATATGGAAGTTTATGGTTGGATTTAAACATTTGCTAGTGCATTGGTACTGGTATGCCAGAGATTCTTTTTTTTTTTTCTTGTAGTATTACCCCACCCATATTGAGTTTGTTATTTATTTTAATGGGTTGCAGACTTGCAGACCATTTTCCCTTTTCTGATTATTTGTCTTGCCTTCATTGATCGTTTTGAAGCATCTAATAGCTGTGATATTCTTTTCATTTTGTTGTTGTATGTAGAACACTTCCAAAGATATCAAGAGAAGATTTCGAACTAATTTTTAATGAGCTTGATGACACTCAAGATTTTAAGGTAGTACTCATCTACTTAATTTGTGTTGGAAAACTGGATCTTCTCCTAACATGTTTCCTTTAGGTTGCCCTTTCCCTTCTCTCCTTAGTTATGTATGTCTCTGATGTAAATGCTGCAGACTTTTGTATCAACATTTCTTTTAGCAACTAGTAATCCAACTTGTGTTTTCTTTTTAGTGGGTAAATTGTATGATAATAATATGAATCTAGGGGTAGTTTAGATCGGTGACATTAACTTTTAATAAATGTGAAATGATCATCAAATTTGGTGGGGTGGTAATGGATGGTGGCATGAAATTCATTAGACTGAAGCTACTTTTTAAAAGATGGATCCCATCATTGCTACTGCCCAGGTGCCCGCAACTACTCTTAATGTTTGTAGTATTTCGTGCAAGTTGACCTATGTAATTGCAGCCCCTTCACTTTCATTTGATTTCTTGAATTTAGAGTGGGTATAACATTTTTCCAATAGATCGTCTGTAAACTTCAGCTTCAACTTTCTTTTCTCATTGTGTCTGACAGATTAATTTGGATGAATTTTCTGATCTCTGCCATGCAATTGCACTAAGGTTTCCTAAGGAGGATATTGTAAGTTAATTCAGCATTTATGCTTCAGGAAATATACTTTTCAGTAAAAATCTTTTGGAAGGAAGCCATAATGAATGCAAAAGGATAGATGACACTATGCTTTATGCTTGTAGCCATCATGCTTGGAAAGATTTCCGTCGCTATACTATTCCCCAGCATCTGAAAGGTTGAAAGCATTTGTTCGAAGCCCAACATTTGGCTACATTGTTGCTGCCATTCTTGTAATTAACCTGATCGCAGTTGTCATTGAAACAACGGTATGGTTCCGATTCAAGTACTCATCTGCTCTTCTTTTTCTCTGTTTGCATTTGGGTTTTTTACCATTACTCATTTGCTGTATTAATGCATCCTTAATGATATTTCCAGTGATAGAGTTAATTGTTTGAATCGGTAAATGTATTCGCACCATGTAACATAGTTATATATAAAAAAAAGTTGGACCATACTAAGGGTCAAGTACTCAAGTGTAAGATGTCAAAAGAAAAAAAGGAGCCTCCAAGTCAAAACCGCCTCTTGCTAAAGAGAGGGACTCCGAACTGTCCTGAGCACCCTGTACCAGCCCATACACTTAAAAACCATTCAAATCCTTTCACCACCTAAAGTCCTCTAAGCTTGGAACCACTTTCTATCCATGAGTGTTTTGCATTTACACCTCATGAGGAAACAAGTGGTACAAGCTTTGATGAAAGCGTTTGCTCAATCTCTCGGGTTGCACATAAGATTAAAAAATATGACTCTATTTCTAGCAGTCCATACAAAATCCACAAGTGCACAAAAGGTCATAAGCTTACATTGGGACACCATCGATTTCCTTCTATTCACAGGTTCCCTTGCGAACCAATTAAGCCAGTTGATGATGCTATCCTCACGATGTGACGATGACCAATTCCAATCCATTGCCAAACATAGGATTCAACCTCTTTCACAAACACACGTTGCAATTTGATGATTAGCTTCTATATGATTGATCATTATTGACATGGAATTTCAAATGGTTTTGTTACTATGCATCATATGGTTTAGGCCAATACATCTTTCCTATCATGGAAACTCTTTCTCCTTTTTCTTAATTTTTCCTTTCTCTTTTCTTCCATTCATATTCTCTTTCTTTTTGTCTTTCTAGTTTTTGTTGTAACCGTAGTTACAAGGACATGTACACCAAAGATTCAGGAACTTTACAATACAAAGCAGTTCCAAATATGCTTCATGTCACATCCTATTAAGCATTGATATAGACATATATGTATGAGTTTAAAACTTCACAATACTTATCTTTCAGGACATGAGATCCTAAGTAGTGTTGCAACTTGCAAGTATAACCATATATATTGGAAAGTGAAGTTAAGCGTTGTTTGTAATCATTATGTCAGTATGTTTTGGAAAATTTCATATCCTCATATCATGTCTCCAACTCCATTTCTCACTTTCATATTGTGTGCACCAGTTGATTGTTAATCAATATATTGGAAATTGTTAGCAAAACTGAAACAGTGCAGCAGAAACAATAAATCTTAGGAGGATCTTGAGGAAGAACAAAGAGAAGTCTAAGAACTCCATATTGTATCTTTATTCAAGGGGAAAACAACTATTGAAAGACAAGAGAGAATCTTTGAAGCCTACAAGAGAAGCTACAAAGTCTGAAAAGTAATGTTTTAAAAGCTGTCTAATAAAGTCAAACACTCCCCCTCAAGCTTAGTTTGTAAAGATCCAGCTTGAAAGCTGTTGGAATCCAACACTCCTCAAACTCAGCTTGGAAATAGCTTCTTGAAATGAGCTGAACATGGAAAAATATGGCTGCCACTTCTTGGAGAATGTTGTTGTAGACATCATTCTGATGTAAACCAACGTGAACCATGATGCTGCTGCTGAAATCTCTACTATGATATTGTTGCCCGATTGAGAGACTCAAAGACAAAAGGATGAGAAGACACTCTCTCCCAAAGAAAAGATGTAAGGCCAAAGCGGCAGTGAGATGAATCTCGCCCCCTCCTAAAGCAAACCTCATTAGAGGCAAGGCCAACAAGTGGAAAAACTGCAATTGAAGGCAATTGGAAACCATCAACCCTAATTAGCAACAACCAGGCCAAACAATTGGTATGAGTACAAAGAAACTGAGGAGCAGAAACAGAAGATCAACAAAAATCTTCAGCCTTGGAATAGCAATGCATCGGCAAGCACCGAGAGAAACAAGCAAGAGCCCAAGAGAATAGCCACACCAGTTCTAGCATGAGCTCCAAGCCAGACTGATTGACCCACCAGGAACAAGTTTGAATGAGACAAACCTCAGCAGAAACGAACAACAAAATCCAGCAACTGAAGTCATGCAGGAAATCCGAGAAGAGAACCACAGAAGAACCATATCAAACCAAAAAGGTTGAGGCAAGAGATCAAACCCAAGATCATATCAGCCTTTGGCAGCACCAATCTCTTTTGCAGGAAAATCTGACATGATGTCATACAAAAAGAAAGGACGAAGATTCAGCATGGTGGCTGAAAAACAGAAAACATTCTCAGCAATGAAGGCTTGAGAAATCAGAAAGTTATTTCAGCAATGAAGACTGATACAAAAGAAATTTTCCAGATGATGGTTGAAAAATAGAAGAAATTTTCCAGCAATGAAGGCTGGAACCATAATCAAAATTTTCAGCAATGAAGGCTGAAAAAACAGGAAAAGGTTCTCAGTAAAGATGGCTTGAGAAACCAGAAAGTTTCAGCAGCAGTGAAGGCTGAAACCATAACAAATTGTCAACAATGAAGGCTGAACTAGAAGGTTTTTTTATTTGTAAGCGACAGCTCAAGATCAAAACCATGAGCTCTGATACCATGTTAGCAAAACTGAGACAATGCAGCGGAAACAACAAACCTTAAGAGGATCTTGAGGAGAAGAACAAAGATAAGTCTAAGAAACCCATATTGTCTTATCTTTATTCAAGGGAAAACAACTATTTAAAGACAAGACATGACCTTTGAAGCTTACAAGAGAAGCTACAAAATGTTATAAAAGCTGTCTAATAAAGTCAATGCGTGATAATAAAGCCTAAAACTAGTTAGGACAACCCAAAAGCACCAACTTTTTTACTGAAATATTATGAAAATTTACTTCCTATTTCTGAACAAGTTTCAAAGGCTAGAAGTAATTATATTATTGAACAGAGGGACTAAGTGGGTATTTACTCGACCTGTACATTTTTTTTTATTCCTAGAAACTTACTTTTCTCATCTCATCTACTATCATTGTTGAGGCTACAGCTTGATTTAGAGGACAGCTCTGCTCAAACAGTTTGGCAGGAGGTTGAATTTGTCTTTGGTAAGAATTCTATAGTAGCTTTTTTATTCGTATATTAGGATTTCCTTTTTGCCAGTTGAGCACCTTTATGCAATAGTTTTGCTTTATTTTCTTTACTGTCTTATTTCTTGTTGTGTGCTTGTGTTAATATTTTATTTTATTTTTGATTTTAATGTTAAATTTTTTATAAATAATAATAAGGCTTGTGTTAATATATTTTTTTTGGTGGAAAGGCTTGTGTTAATATTTGTAGAGGCTGAATGTTGTTCTTTAGAGAGGTGTTGTTTCAGACTAAGCTATTAAGAGACACTTATTCTCTAGTATGCATTTGGGCACAAAAAAGGAGTTTTATGTTAACATTTTTCCTCCCTCTTTTATGTCCTTTACAAACAAATGGATATGTCAGGATCAGATAATTCCGCATCAAAAGATTGACTAAAGTGTGGTTTATGAATGTACTGCGTAATTGTCTTGGTGAGGCTATTCTGATTTTGATCTATGCATCATCTTTCAGGGTGGATATATGTGGTGGAAATGGCTCTAAAAGTTTATGCTATTGGATTTGTAAATTACTGGAGAGATGGTTTAAATCGTTTTGATTTTATCATCACATGGGTAATAGGTAACTGCTTTTGACAATCTGATGTGCGTTTTAACGCTTCTTTCCTTTTCATTTCTTCATACTATTACAATTGTGATTCTAGCTGAAGTAATAAGATTCCACGATATAAATGTTACTCTTAGAAGCAAAAACGGGCATATTTGTATGTAGGCAAGTAGAAAAATATGGGGAAGGAAATGGTTCAGGCAGGATATGGTTAGTATTTTAAGGGTTATGGGCGTCAGGGTATTTTCATTGTGACAGTTGATAGCAATCGGATGAGAGTTTGCAGCTCAAAAGCCAGATTTACGTGAAGTGGGTCATAATTTTTTCCTTCTGAAGCCAAGATTTTGATTAAGTAATTCCTCTGCTTTAAGCAATATTTTGTTATTAGCTTGGTCATGGTCCATGGAAGGCAATGACAGCTGAGCAACAAAACATTGACAGCTTCAGAGGGGAAACAAACTGAACTGACCTACATGCTTCAGCATCTGATTTGATTATTGAGGGACTTAACATCCTTTCTGAATACAATGTCAATATGGATAATCAAGTACTTTCCTGTCGTTATATTGTCCAAATAATTGTACAAAATAGGATTATTTAATGGTGGGAGGATATTTTCCAAATCAGATAATAACCAGCTATGATTTATTTTCTCATCAGAAAACAGTGGCCTTTTCCCACAGTTTGAAATTATTTTCTGTCGCAGTTATCGGAGAAACAGCTACTTTTTTGTCGCCGGAGGGACTGACTTTTCTTTCCAACGGGGAATGGTGTGAACCTCTGATCTTTCTTATATCTTGTTTCAACCCATGAGTGCTCTATTACTTATACATACAGTTCTACAAAAACTGAAATGGTGTAAGGAGGCATTCCTTTGTAAACTAAGAGAACGAAATGGAAGGGTAATAATAATCAAGGATAGGTAAAAAAAAATTGTTATTGCCTATTTATGTTTGGTTGGTACACTAAAGGATTGATTGCGCTCATAAATCTTAATCACTATTAGCTTAACTAGAGGGTACAATTCCTTTCTTCCATTGAAAAATATTGCAAAAAAACAGGGTCTGGAAAAAGGTAAGGATTTCATTCCATACATTACAACATATTTATATGCAATAAACCCTCCTAAATATATTAAATGCTCTCCAGTCTAAGTCAACTATACAAAAATCATTTGCAGATTTCTTTGATTTGTAAGATTAAACTGGGTAAGTAACTAAGATTACTTTGATTAGTCTAGCATCTCTTCAACTTTACTAAATGCAAGCAAATCTAACAGAACTGCCTACCGAACTCTTTTAAAGTTTCAGTGACAAGATTAAACATTTCAAACATTACCTTTGCACAATACTAGCCTACCATGCCCTTCCAGCAAATGAAATCTATCTCTTGGTTTATCATGTGTGTATCTTTTGGCCCATACCAATTGAAACTTATAACTTGACTATGTTTCAACTTTTGTGCTTTAGAATATGGAGCTCCAGTTTGATAATGGGGTGATTTGAACTCTTGCCTTGTTGCTTCCTGTAAAATAATTGACTGTCGTTATCTATCTACAGGATTCGCTATCTCATTCTGGCCAGAGTGCTGCGATTGATACGGCTTCTGATGCATGTTAAGCGTTATAGAGCATTTGTTGCTACCTTTCTAACCTTATTACCTAGCTTGATGCCTTATCTAGGGACCATTTTCTGTATCATGTGCATCTACAGCTCCCTTGGTGTACAGGTACGCTGATTACCTTGTTATAAGTACATTTATTATGTATCTAATTGTTAATTTTCTGCATAATTTGAAATCTTTTAGTCATATCTTCTATATCGATTGAAATTATACTTTTCTCTCACTTGTTGCATATGCAGATCTTTGGTGGAATGGTCAATGTTGTGATGAAAGATACCGAACTTACGGATGATGAGTATCCTTTTCCATTGCTTAAACTCTTTTTGCAGCTGCAAATCAATAATTTAATTTTCAGGACATTGATATTCTAACCTGTCATTGTATAAATACAACACTAGATTCTGACTATGCGGAAAGGAAAAATACAAAATAGTAAACTATCTCAAAATTTAAAATATATATATATATATATATGCATATGCTCTACAGAATTATTATGATTAATAATTCTTCTAATACATTACTCAACAGTAACATCATATGAGATATCCTTTTGGTGCTTGTTCATGCAGAACTTCCTACTTATGTATTTCCTTGACACTAAACTAGCTACTTGCTTTTCAACTTAAATGACTACCCTAACAGTATGGTGACACTGTTCAACTTGGTAGTGATGGGAAATTGGCAAGTTTGGATGGAGGTATTATCCATCTTTATGATTCCCATATCTCAGATTTCATGTTTTGCCTATGAGTCATAATATCTGCAAAACAATATTCATGAGCACTGTAGCAAATGAGGATTAGCTTCTTGATTTTAACAGAAATGGCCAACTCAATATAACCTTATATAAAGTGATATTGGTATATTGTATTTGTGCAATTTTAAAGAGTACCCCAAAATCCTACATTGTGCATTTGATGGAGGATAGGGAAGTGGGTGCTCATGTCACAACATGGCTGAATTCCTGCAAGATCTGGTGTTTCAATTCCCAGTAGGGGCAGATTGGGCAAATCGGACCCGTATCCTTTACCTGGAATGGGTAGCCCAAGTTATGGATGACATATTTATGAGAAGTATAATTGAGTTAGCAGGCTTCTCTAGGATTTATCAGCAAATAAACTTATGCATAGTCTTTTTTTATTCTTTTTTCTTATGGTTATGATTTGATTTTTGAGAGAAAACTTATTCAACTTAGGCAAAGTTAAAGCATTTACTTGGAAAATGGCTGTTTACTCTCTCATCCCCTAAAAAAACAAGCCTGCCTATGTGGGGTTTGGTGTTAGGGATTAATAATTTCCCAAGGATTTATTTTTTGATATTCATATAAAATTCATGTTTTGCGTATTTATTTCCTCTCCTAAGCTAGAGGAGTAAATTCGGGAATTTGGTTACTGATATGGAATGATTCTCTATCTCAGAGCTACTGGGATTTGACTGGGACGGCTTGGACGCTGATTTACTTCATCAGTTTTTATCTGATAACAGTTCTGTTGATCTTAAATTTGGTAAGTTAGATTCATTATGTTCATGAAGTATGATCTCTTTATGAATTTCTTGGTCTGCTTAGTCAAGCAGCTAGTTGCAGGTGTGCTAGTATGTTTGGCGTTTTAATTATTATAGTTTGTCAGAGCATTTGACTTACCTTGCAAAAGTAAACAGTTGGTGATAATACTATTTATTGATGGTCTCAGATTGTGGCATTTGTCCTGGAGGCATTCTTTGCTGAGATGGAGCTTGAGGAATCACCCGAAGGTGAAGGGGAAAAGGTCAGTTCATTTGACGAAGTTTATTTCCTTGCATATTGAGAGAGATTGAAGATGAAAGGCTTGATGTTATTCTCAGGCAAGCCTGATATTTATAATTACAATATAAGAATAGACCCTCCAACATACTCCTAGAAACTCTCAGTAAACATTAAATAGATACAGCAAATGAGATTCAATAAATGCAGTAGTAATTAATTAATCTAGGGACTCATCTAACAACTTTACTATCTAACACATTTCTGGTATTTTTGTGTTGTCTCTTTATACATACATGCTTGTGTTCAGCTCTTTGTCTGGGTATCTGTGCAAGTTCTTAGCAGATCCTAACTTGAACTTTCGCCACTTTCTGCAACTTGCAGCTTGAAGAAGTTAATTGTTCTGGGTTTTGGGACAGAAATCTATTATTACTTGGCATCTTCTAAACTGAATTTCGCCTTGAACAATGATGATGGTGTTGGGAATGTGTAGGGAGGGTAGACCATAAGCAGTCATTACAAGTGGATAATCTACAAAATTGCCTTGAACAATGGTGATGGTGGCTTTCTTTCTCCCATATCATTTCAGATTCCCTTGTTTTTGCAGCCTCCTCATTTCGCCTCATATGGAATCTTTCCAAAGAAGTCGTTGCCAGGCTACCTTGTATTTTCTCCCTTAGGCATCTTGAATTTTCAGATTGAGGCAAACGCTTTAGATTTTTTGGGGCCAAAAACTTGCAAGTCACATGTCGGTTGCCCTTTGAAAAATTTGCCCTTCTTTAAGGATGTGCCCAATTCTCCCATGAAAAAGAACTCACCCTTCAGTTATGTAGTAGCAGCAATTCGTCACATGCTTTCAACCTTCTCTTTTAGCTGGAGATGTGGGGCTTTCCATCTATCAAAACATTGTTGCTTTGCTAGTGTTTTCGAATGGTGAAGGGGGAACACCATATGCTTCTTTTCAAACATGATATGTTAGATTTACTTACAAATGCTCGCCTTTTGAATACAGGAAGAAGGCAGGCGGGGAAGGCGTCCATATGTATCGTAAGTCCTTTGATCCAATGTGTTTTTAGGGGTTGTACACGTTTCACAAGTATATAACAAATAAAACATATCCCAAATGATTTACCTGGCGGCAAATAATTCAATCTAACCCTATCAGCAAATTGTTTAAATTTCATTTCATTATCGATCTCTGCAAAAATAAGAACATCATTCAGACATATATCAAGATTTTTTTCTTCTCTTGTTTCAGTTCGTCAAGAAGCCAGAGAGTGGATATTCTTCTTCATCATATGTTGAGTTCAGAACTGCAGGAATCTCAGCCTTCAAACGCATAGGTTGTACCTTCAGCGTCTATATCTTCATGTCCATTGGAGGACTGGTATTGGTATTTTGTTATTGTACTCCCTTGTGTGTGTGTGTGTGTGTGTGTCTATATATATACCTTGTTTTTTTATTATATGTCCATACTGCATAAATATAGACCAAAGCCTTTTTGAGTTTTTGTGTAAGTTAGCAGATCTTCCCTTTCCAAAATATATTCTGGCTAGAAATGAAGGAATATATTGGCTATGTGCGCTTTTAAGTCTACTCCAATTTTATACTCCCCCATTTGTTGAAGGAATATATTCTGGCTAGAAATGAAGGAATATGAATGGGATTATACTTTTTGGTTTTATTTTCCATACAGTGACAAAGTCATCATTCAGTGAGTATCTAAACATATTGTCTTGTGGCTTTGCATTTTTCAAGTGATACTTGCAGTTTTTAAAATCCGCTAATTCGGTCAATTTTTTATTCTTCTGGAAAATTCATTAGGGAGTTGCAGTCATAAACCCTTATATGTTCGAGTCAGAAACTGTTTGTTTAGTTTATACTTTTCGACGTAGGATTCTTTTGGCCTTCTCACATCTCAACAGTCCAAAGTCGATAGCTACAATTTGAGGAAGAAGCCCATGAAGAGGGGGAGGGAAGGGATGATGCACAGTATTACTGAACCCTTTTTGTCTAATTATAAAGAAAGACAGTGGGGAGGAAACAAGGAAATGCAGGATAAAATTGTTTATTGCAACTACATAACAGAATAAAATTCAAATTATGCTTGTTTGAGATCATGCAAGAGAACATTTGTAGGCATTGCCATAGTGAGTGAGGTTTGAATGATGCCCACCCAACACCCTCTTTAGACCCCAACCAATTTCTCTTGAGAAGCATCATTCCAAGTTTTGCTTTATAAACCCCACACTACTCGAACTTGATCGTCAAACCACACAGAGCAAGACATCCGGAAACACAAGCTTGCGTGAGTGGAAGAGATGGATGGATCAAGGGGCCGAGAGATGAAGACGATGAGAGGAGAGGTGAAGCTCAACATCCCTGCCGCGAAAGCTTGGAAGATGTACAAGGACAACCAAATCATCAGCAAAATTAACCCGCGAATGTTAGCCCAAGCTTCTTACATTCAAGGTGATGGTAAACCTGGCAGCCTCAGGCTTTTCAAGCTAGGCCCTGGTAACTCTCACAAATCCCTCGATCTCTCCTTGCAACACATGTGCATCCTTTTGCACCATACATCTATATCTATATATATTATATATATATACTAAAACCGATTCGCTACGTTCTATGTGGCGTATTATAGGGAAAAATTATTAAAATAATATATGTTATAATTTATAGAAAGTTAGCATAAGCTACAATCTATCTATATATATTTTAGTCCATTGGTAAAAGTATAAATCAAAATTATTTCATAGTCATACTTATCAAAAATATTAAGAGATAAATATTTAGTATTTGATAGGTGCTATTTTATTTATATCTAGATTATTTTTTGGTGCAAAGAATTATTTATATCAAAATTAATTATTTAATAACTGTTATTTTATTTATATCTATATTATTTTTTAGGGCAAAAATAAATTATTAATATATTATATTGCCATAATATATAGACACAATCCATCAGTACATAGATATTTTATTAATAATAAAGATATACTATATATTTAATAAAAAAATATTAAAATGTTTTTAGAAATTCAGCTATCTATTGAGATATGATTAAAAAATAGATTAAAGAAAACCCTTTTAACTTATAAATGTGAATTTTATTTATATTTTGAGATAATCTAAATAAAAGATATATAATTAGATTATATAATTAATTTATCTAGATTATTTATAATATTGTATTAAAGTATTCTCCGTGCATGGGACGGGACCTACACTAGTTTTATTTATCTAGTTTCATTATTTCTAATATATGTAATTCCTGTAAAAAAATAATCACACAGCATACAATTCAATCAGGATATTTTTTACACGAATAAGTATCAAACATGTAGCTAACAAAACATGGTATAAATGGTATAAAACCAGCAGCAGTGAGCAGCTACGTGAAGGAATCGATCCAAAAGATAGAGAAGGTGGAGGAGGATGGCAAATCATCAACCTATGAAGTGGTAGGAGGCCAGCTTGCGGAGATGTACAAGCCTTATCGCGTCACCTTCTCCTTCATCCCCGTCAGAGGGAAAGAAGACAGCATCTGCGTCGCTGAGTGGAAGGCAGAGTTCAAGCCCATGACTCCGGCAACCCCTCCACCGGCAAAGGCAAGGGATGCCGCCCTCGGTTTCCTTGCTTGCTTTGACAAGGTCCCGCAGCTGGTCCAGTAGCTTCTTCGACAAGCGTGCCTGCCTGATCGAGTGCTTCAAATTGTATGATATAACAATGTACTGTGGTTCAGGGTTTTAATAGCGTTATGTAAAATGTGTGTCCAAGATTAGGGCTACTTGGAGCTTAATCTTCACTTAAACTAGTCAGTACTTTATGCATCAGTTTAATAAAGTCCCTAGTCTTAATTGTATGCTTTGATTGAGTCTCTAAGTCTAATAATATACTGTAGTTTGTTTTGACAAAGCCTTCATTAGGATAAAATTAAGATTAATGACTTTGTGGATGTAATTGAAAAAACATGATGAAATCCAATTCATTCATTGAAACATAAATTTAGTTAAATAAATAAAAGCAGGAGAAACAGAAAAAAATTAAACCGATCCTCTAGTCCACAATGATAGTCCATTCTACGGTCTATTCATTTTGACTGGGTGAAGACTGTGAAGTGGAATTTTTTATTCATTTTATCAATCATTAAAGCTATATTTAAATAAACTTCTACTAATCAAAATGAAAAGAGCATGAAAAACAGGAAATTGAGAAGAAATATATGCATATACAGATATATGAATGCACTAAGGGAATGGTAATCCTGATTGAATTAAAACTTGATCATTCAGTTACCGAAATTCCGAATGCCGAAACCACCATACTAAAATCTAGACCTATGGAAAGAAGCAGTGGTTAAGGTCAGTCATTTTCTGTTCATGTGAAAGATTTGCTTTGCTACACTTTGAACTGTCAGAACTTACAAGCTAGCCAGTTAATCTGATCCTGAACTGTCATTCTGCCTGAGACTATTCGTTTTCACAGTCCTTTGATCCATTTTTGATGAAGGATTCAGTGAGAAGCTTCACCACCTCAGCAAGTGATGACTTGAATGCTGCGGAGTTCTTGTCCTCTACCTTCTCAGCATGCTTGACTAAATGTTTGATGTCACTCCCTACCTCAGCGCCTTCTCCGTAAACTCTGCATGCTGTCAGAATATCAGGAGCACGGATTCGGAAATGACCAGCAACTAGGTCCCCAAAATGCTGCAACGAAACATAACAGTCTGTTGAGATTGGGAGACTAATCCAAACATCTGTCATAAAAATGAAACAGTTGTAGCATGATGTCTTAAGCTTTTGTGTTAAGACAATTGATCATGAACTAAATTTGTTGCTCTAAATACAAATTAGACCACTTCGAATGAAAGCTTGTACATTTTGCTTGGACAGAAAGGCTAGCAAGAACCTAAATAAAGTGGCACGATTACAAAATTTTAACAAAGAGATTTCTTGGATGATACCTTCGGCGGATTCTTCAGTGAATACATCATTGTCTTCAGTGAAAGGATAAAGACTTCCTCATTATAACTCCTACACTTTTTCTCCCCTTCCTCCCCCATGTATGTACTTTCGTACCCAGGTTCATTGAAGAATGGTCTTGAATTCAAGATCAGAGCTTGTATCGAAACCAACACTTGGAGCATGGTTGATTTATCCGGAAGCCACTTCTCACTAGTCTTCCCGGTCCAAGTGCCCAAAAGACTGAGGCAGACTTTTCCGCAGTTATAGAGGTTGGGATTCAGCCGAAGTCCACCAGAATGATAATGAACTAACTATAAAAGATTGCATAAGTTTTCAAATATATTAGAATCAAGAGCGTAAACTACTGACGAACGTAAAAATAAAAATAAAACATAGATAGATACCGGTGGGTCAAGAGGATATGACGAAGGAAACATAACGTCGAAGAAGAAAAGGCCATCATGATATGGAGTACCATCTGGCCCTATAATAGCAGCCCTCAGAAGATCCATCCGAGATTCGTAAGCTCTAACAAATATGGTGTCTAAAGAATAGAGAAAAACGGTCACTAACAGATTTAACAAAATAAAAGCTGTAACAGGATGACGAATAAAAGCATAGAGAGTCACCGGGCAAGTTATCCTCAAGAATCTTCCATTCATCCTGTATTTTTTTCGCCCAACACTTGGGAGGCTGCCAATAAAGTGTAAGCACAAGAACCCTCATACTTGCCTGTAATAATACTAGCTTACATGTCAACGAAGCAGCTTCTGAAATCTAAAACTACCTGTTGTTTTCCTTTAAGTCCCAGATCTTTGAAGTAATGGTCTGAGTAGTCTTCAGCTGAATCGAACCGCTTAAAATACATCAGATTTCTGAGGACATCATCCATCTGTTGTTCACTTTTAGCCTTAAGATTTGAGGGTGAAGCTTTTGAACAGCTTGCCACATTTGAGTTTTCAGAACCTGCCCTAGAACTCTCAGGAGGGTTTTCATCCACCAGCCAAGGCAGTAAAGGCACTGAGGCCTCCACTCCTGGCGGCAAATCCACACTGTCGAATTGTGCTTGGATCTCCAAATAATCATCATCATAACCGTACGAATAATCATCATATTCATCATCGTATTCAGAATCAGCGCCATCATCAGCATCATAAATGCCATCAATAGCAGAATCACTAACATCCTCATCATCATCGCAATGAAAAGATAAATCCGAGCTTGAAGCATTAATAGATTGAGTTGATTCAGATGTCATGTTCTTAAACTGTCCATCAGCAGTTTCTATCACACCGATTGAAGTTTCAAGACTATCAG
Organism: Persicaria maculosa; assembly: GCA_963922045.1. Classification (NCBI taxonomy): domain Eukaryota; kingdom Viridiplantae; phylum Streptophyta; class Magnoliopsida; order Caryophyllales; family Polygonaceae; genus Persicaria; species Persicaria maculosa. The sequence continues at coordinate 4,439,234 of OY998251.1, forward strand.
TCAGCATAGCCTGGAGATAACACCGGATTCAGAAACATAGATTGGTCTTTCATAAAGATGATAGCAAAATCAAACACAATTGAATGAATCCCTAACAACTCAAGAACAGATGAAGGAATTAATTCGACAGCCAATACTAGGGCGTATCGGACACGATTGAATTGAAGGTCAAACACAATTGAATAATCACGAAATCCAAACACAGAAATCATCCGAAAACGAAGAATTGATCAGCATGGACATATCGGGAAAATGGAAAACAAACAGGTACGGAGTCTCTGCAAAAAGATCCATAAAAAAAATAAAGAAAAGATAAACGGAAACAGTGGGAGAGGATCGGAATTGGACCTCCATTTCTCCGATTCGGTTCACAGGCAACCGGAATTGGAAGGGACGATCGAATCAGGGAATCGCAGATTGAATGAGGTGTTTCTTGGAAACAGCACCGTCTTCTTCTCAGTAAGCAACGCACCTGCAAACAAAGAAGACGGGGGAAAGAAAACAGGGGTGGGGGGAAAGCGACGACCAAACGACGGAAAGGTAAAGGAGACAGAGGAGGGAATATGTGGGCCCACACAAGGAGCGACTTAGACTTGGACAAGGGTTTTGTTGGTCATATGTACGGTGGACATCTCCGACTCTGGAAGTTGGTGACGATAAAAAATGAGTTGTTAGTCGTTATTTGGTGTCGATAACGCTCCAATGTGTATGTATTACCGGCTTGTTATTGACACGGTATAATATTGACGTATGGAGAATCCTTTAATGTAAAGGCTTGTATTATCCGGCCAAATCGTCGAGAGTTGTAGGTTGCGCATATCTTTGATGTGGAAGTGCAAATCACACAAGGATATGCGGTGGCGTACTAAGCTCTTAGCGGGGCAACGATTTGGACGTTGATGTTCGTTATTTTGGAGGGTATGATAGAAGTCGGTTAGGCACACTTTTGAGAGTTGAGCAATGTTTTGGGTAGTTAGGGGTGCTTAGAGGCATAGATGGCTTTTATAGGCCCCCGTTAGTTTGGGTCCTATCTTTTGTAAATTTGGGTTATCCCATTTCATCTATCTATTTACCCGTTCAGATAATATTGTCGTATGTACGATTTCTTTCTCGACTTTCGGTGTCGACAATAGTCTAATCGGCAGGCCCGTGCTTAAGCATGTGCAGGTGGACCAACGGAACAGGGCCCCCAAATTTCAAGGGCCCAATAACTCACGGGTACCAGAATGTTTAATTATAAAATTCTGTGTTTCTTAAATTATCATTTGATGTTTGCAATAGCTTACTGGTAAAAGGTGCATGCGCTTGCCTTCCATTCCTGAGTTCGAATCCCCGCATCAGGCAACTTCATTTTTTTTTCACACACTCCCCAGCTAGTGTAGCCTTTTTAGTTGCTAATTTCCTTGCTTTTACTATGTAAAAAACAAGGGCGCAGTGGGCCCTTTTATTTTTTATTTAGTATTTTCCTTTTTTTTTCTTATACATTGGAATTATAAATATAAACACTATAAAAGTATTTTTTTAACACTAGTAGTATCATGTTTCATGCATGGAAATTTTGTTAACGCATTAATATTCTAAAATCACATCTATTATTTGTAAAAGAAACCTATTAAAAAATATGAAAAATAATAAAATTGAATTGCAATATGAGAATTAAACTAATAACGATTAAAGTGTATGGGAATTATAAAATAAAAATTAATCTAGATATATATAATTCATTCTACCAAAAATAATAGAAGTAATTTGGCCCAAAGGCTACTAAATGTTCTAAGATTTAACCTTTGCTAGTAAATGTCCAAAAATCTTTCATAATACCATCTTTACCCCTGCCTTATACCCCTGTCTGAGCCGTCTCCCAATTAAATTGCCGGTTGGAAACCCTTCCCAGATTTCTACCGCCCCTCTCCGTCTGTTCTCGATTTCTCTCTCTCTCTCCGGCACTTCTCCATCACCGGTGGATTTCTGTCACCGCGGTTCCGTTTCCAAGCCTCTCGTTTTCGATTTCGTTTGCCCTCCGTGTCGTTCTCGTGCATTCCTCCATTGAAGGCAAACCATTGAAGCGGAGTGTTCTAATTCAACTGCAGGTGACTGTGACTCTTCGCCGGGGCTCTACTCCGCCAAATAGTTCGTACTCACCCCGGAAAAGGTCGACTTAGTTCTCGATGACATCAGGCCTTACCTCATCTCCGACGGTGGCAACATCGACGTTGTTTCTGTTGAAGACGGCGTCGTCTCTATCTCTATCAATGTCGACCTTCTATTTTCTTCTTTGTTCTCCAATTCATGTCATTTGAAGAGCTTGTTGTTCAATTACTTAACAAAAAATCGCTCTGTTGATGGATTTATTTGATATGCTAGTTAGGGTTTTGTTCTCACCATTGTGTTTTTTCCGATCATTGAGTTCATCCCGGCTCAGATCTAGGGTTTTATTGGTTCAAGTAGTTGAACATTGATCAGATTTTGGGTTTCTTATGATCGTTATTGTGCAGGATCGTTTCTATTTGCCGGCAATGAAATTTAATACTCTGTAATATGTAGATTTATTTTTTGTTTAGATTAACAGTGGGGGAATTCTGCTGTCACCAACCCAAAATTAAGCTCTCTACACGCACTGGTTTTTGCTTGAAACTTCATTTGTTTGAGCTTCTTCAATTCCTTTTCCTGCAATACATCAGTACTTATTAGCCCACAAAAAAAGGTTGTGGTGACACCTACTCCCTCCGTCCCACAATAGTTGTCTTGGACTATTTATACACGCTTTTTAATGAGCTAAAAACTATATAAAATATTTATTTTTTAATTAATTTTTTAAAATAATTCTATACTTATTAGTAATATGTATGATATTATTTAAAAATATTTAATAAAATGTTGATATTTTATATAGTTTTTAACTTCTTAAGAAAACGTGTATGAATAGTAAAAGACATCTATTGTGGGACGGAGGGAGTATCAAATAAGGACTTATTAGCCCACCAAAAAAAAGAGGACTGCTTTGGTTGATTCACCAAATTGGTGCTTTATTATGCTATATGCCTTTAATCTCTCTCTCAAATGATTTGCTAGCTAATTTCATGACCATCTAATTTCACGATTTGCAATAAGGGTGGTGTCAGTGATAAGGATGATGACAACGATAACAATGGTGACAGTGATAAGGGTGGTTACAATGACCTTGTTAAAAAAAAACCATGATTTGACAAAAAAAAGAGATAATTGGAGGATTAAGACCCTTTTTAATAATTTTAGTAGTTAATAGAC